>CM028368.1:43224689-43932189 GCA_016624345.1 Platycodon grandiflorus
GTTAAAGTGGTACAAAGTATCATCTGATTACTTGCCCATTCCTTTAAACAAACCTTTTGAGAGGGATGAGCTCTTAGTTGTAGTGATTCACCGTGTGAATGCTTCTTATTTAACGGGTAATGGATGATTGAAGTACTTAATTTGTTCATATGAGAAAGACTATCATGTCTCATTGAATTTTAGGATGAAATTGTCAAGAATTCTGAGATTTACTTCTTGAAAATCAATTAGTGAAAGTCGAGGTTTGACTACCGAATGTCTATTTTAAATTCCCTAATGTCAAATGGACACAACCTATTGCAGCCTATTAGGTAGTTGTTACACAAATCGAATAACTCAACGTTTGACTCAAATAGCTTTGAGCTCAGATTGAGTTGAGCTCAAACTCGAAATTTTGTATGTCAAATACTCGGTCTTTCAATACGTGACTTGTTTATCCACAAATTTTCTTTGCAAATAACTTGATCGTGTTCGGCTCTTCAGTTCGTGAACAACTCGACAAATGTTAAATTTTTTTACATCCATAAATAGTATATATTGAGATATTGTATCTTTGTAATGGTTTCAATGTGTATGCATTACAATATTATACCTCTCTAATTTCATATACTATGAATTAGATACCTTTGTAATGTTGAGTGTATAATTAGTGGCTCAAATTCGAACCTTTATGACTAAATATATTTAGAATTTTAACTAAACAGTTAGAACTTCCTCGTGAATAGTTCGCAAACAACATTCGAGTCAAACTCACACAAGGCCCAGAAGCTAGGTTCGAGCTCGAAGTTCGACTTTATACGGCTCATGACACTATACCAAGTACTAACAGGTTGGAAGACAGTATAAGGTAAACAATTAGATCAGAATTGCGACTGCTCCAAGACAACAGCCCGTCTAGCTCAGTTGGTAGAGCGCAAGGCTCTTAACCTTGTGGTCGTGGGTTCGAGCCCCACGGTGGGCGAAACTTTTACAACTTTTCTATTACATCGCATAAACAGCCAGAAAGGAATATCAAAATTATCCCAATTGTTTTTGACTATTCAAAGCCCTAAAAGAGAGCACTGTACAACAAGCCCGTCTAGCTCAGTTGGTAGAGCGCAAGGCTCTTAACCTTGTGGTCGTGGGTTCGAGCCCCACGGTGGGCGAATGTTGTAGCTTTTTCAATCTTTTTACTAACAAAAAGAACCCTATCAAAGAGCTCAATAGAGAAGAAGGGTATTCTTTCTGTAACAACATTGTAACTATGCTTCATCACATGAACAACTGAAACATTATCATAATTGACCATAGTCACAAGTCCTACAAAATTCTATTCTTTCACAACAAAAAACCTACAGACCAAAAGTTGTACCAAAGTTTTTACACGGACGCGCCTCTGAAGCAAGAACAAGATCTTTTTTAACTAGAGAATATCAAAAAAATAATCCAAACCTTGCCCGATTTCCCAAATAGAAATGCCAGCGCCCCACGAACTAGCTTCCTCGAGCCGTGTTGCAATTGACTTAAGTGAAGGATAGAACACCACGTGCTTGACATTTTGACTATCGGTGTAAAAAAAGAAATGCTCTTCACTGTTCTTCTCCCACTGTAGTAGTGGCTTGTACTGTTCCAACAAAGACAGGTACTCCCTTCCAATAATAGGGCCACCACCTAAGCCTGCAGTTCACAATCATTTGTCAACCAGAACAGCTTCCCAATCTATTGTACAAATTCCAAATTCTCATTTCATTTCTCACTAATGACATGGCACTAGTGGGACCTACGTTTTAGCCCAGTATGATAATTGCTATGGACTTGGTTATGACTAAGTAGTGATTTACCGACATGACAGACGTCGGAAACTTTGGGTTAAAAAATTGGTACCACTAACACCACATCTGCATTTCCGTTGGTGGAGATAGATGGCCATCAGGTTTTGGGAAATTTAGAAAACCAAATCCAAAGCATGCATGTCAATTTGCTGAAAGCATAGTACGTCTGGAGACTTGTTAGAAACAAGAAAGTACGCTATTCAGATAGGACTTTATTCCTATCATAAATAAAAAAATTTAACCTTTGAAAGTCGAAATTACACCCTAATCAATTGCACCTTTCCAAATTCCCATTTTGTTTCTCACTATTTTGTCAGCAAAACCAAGTTCTGTGAAACACTCCCTGCACTTCGCGCAGAGTCCACGTTTGAAAGTCAAAACATTTTTAAGATTAAAATAATTTTCCATAAATACCCTTAATTTTAAGAACTAAAATAGTTTTCTTATTTTGAGTGTAATGTAAAAGGGTAAATTTGGAAACTCATAAATATGCTAGCTGAATATTCAAAAGAGGGCTCTTTAAGTGGAACATCATAAAATAGAAACTAGGAATCTTCGAATGGAACAGAAAAAAGTATTTAATTTAATTTAATTAAAGTCAGCATCAGGAAATCAAGTGATCAATTTATATCACAGGGAATGTACCTCCGGAAAGGACAAAATCGTTCCCATAGTAATTGATGCCAACAAATATCTTCTGTGCCAAGTTTTGAGCACCACCATTCTTGGAGCCAAGGAGCATGTGCATGGAGGTGCGGACCCACTTCAGGGGTGCATTCGGACCCGGGTTATGGGGACTTGAGAAGTCATAAGTCATAAGAGAGTAACCATCTACAGCATCACTCAAGCTGCGAAAATCTTCAGGCCCAAAATCATGCTCCTGGAGCTTCTCTGAACGTGGCGGACCTATGACATATACCAGCTGCAGACTTTGTTCCTTATTCCTCTCTAACATCACGGAATGCATCGCTTGACCTAATTGTTTTATAAACTGCAGTGCCTAGTCTTGCAAAACATAAGAAAGTCCTTTAAATAGTGAAAGAAGAACAGTAAACTCAAAAGAAATACAAATGCAGTGATAATGTTAACCTCGAAATCACAAGGTACGCTTTGTACCAAGCAGACACAACGTAACAAAGTTTTAAAAAATTTATATCATAACAGAAAGTCTAAGCTAACATGCGCCATTCGGGCACGTATTGAGATAAATTTATGACATTAGTTAAAATAAACAATATTCCTACTTTTGGAAAAGAAGCAATAGAGTGGAAGGTCTACATTTAAACGTGAGAATATGCAGGTTTGACCGCCTTGGCCATGAAATTCCAAGTCACATGCTTTTGTTCAATTATAAATAAGTAACGACTTTGATGGATATTTGTAGCATCATTCAAATTAAAAAAGATTGAGATCACAGAAACATGAGGGGTTAAGCTAAATCTATGCAATTAGTTAAATTATAAAATATTCTCAAGTTCTACACTTGAGCTGTTAAGCATGAGATTGTACAGGTTTGATCGCCCCGGAAATGACGAAATTTATGACAGACACCTTTGTATATTTCTTCTGGAATAAAAAAGAAAAAGAAGATAAAGGATAGAGATCATGCAAAAAAGTTCATAAAATACTAAACAGAGGTTAATGAGATTATCACAGGTTCACCATGACCTGACAACAGATACATCACCACAGATTAGCACAAGTCAAAAGAACTATATAGAAAAATGTCAACTTCTGTTGCTTATAACTCTAGCTGATTCTCTTATAGATAGAACTACTACAAACTAAATTTGGCCTTGGTCCAGATCAGCTAAATTATCCTTTTTCACCAAAAAGTTTTCTTTTTTTTCATTTTCCCCAAAAACAAGGCACAATATAATCTTCTATATTTATAACACAAAGTAATCGTCCTTTTAAATGGGTGAATCTCAAACCACTTTTTGCAATTTCTTTTAAGTCCATAACTCCATAAAAATTCTCATAACAAATCAAAGAATATTTAATTCAAAATAATTTTCTATTTTTCAATATTAATTAAACTTCCACCTGTTTCTATATGAATTCCTACAATTATGTGCACAACGCTCACTTCTATTCTCATGAAGGGGGGGTTACAAGGAAAAAGGAAAAGCAATGTAAAATTTACTTGTTTACCATATTCCGCATTTCTGCATCGTGCAATATACCATAAGCTACCCACCTTGACCAAGATTCTAGTACAATACCATCATAAACCATTTCCCTACAATGAAACAAGGAGTCATCAACATGTAAAAAGAGGCCCTGTAGACATCCACAGTTTAGGGCAGGGCATACATAATTATTTCACATGGAACCCAATCACATAAGGCAAAATGGAAAAAAATAATAATTAACAAAAAATAAGATCTAAACATAAGAACCTCTAGATATAAATAGCTGACGTTTAGCAGTAAGCTGAATCTCATAACATTGTGGCCGTCACTGGCCAGAATTACTGAAAGGAAAATATTCAGCAAAAATACGAGAGAAGCTTACTTGCATTCCTTTATAATAAGGTTGATTGCTTTATCCCGCTGCTTCTTCTTTTTAAGCAGATCCATAGGATTGGCTTCCAGTACAATTCTAGGTAAAATCTATCACATAAAAGATATGCATGTAAGCCAATAATAACGGCCAGACTACCTAAACAGCTAAACACACAGACATCTAGATGATTTTTGGCATTCAATGATACTGGTGGAAAAGAGTATGCTGGTAATGACAAAGTTAATCTTTCGATCACTAAAAAATTATTTTAAGGAACCTACTAAAAGTGATTATTGACATTTGACAGATCATCAGTAAGAATATCAAGAAGAAAAGGAACGATCTGAAGCAAAAGAAAGAGAATCATTATTGCCATTATCTTTCGATAATTTGAAAATAATAATAATAATAATGATAATTAAAATAAAAAAAACAGTAAGCTGAGTCCTACACCTTAGTGTGTCCTTCCATTCGAAGATCTGAAATCCATCCTGCATCAACATTATGTCTTCCTTCAAGAACTAACTTAGTTCCTTGGCTGCCAGCAGAGAGAACAAAGAGAATGAAGATAATTACCAACTGAAGCCATAGATTAGAAATATTAGTCTACTCCTGCAGCGTACATGTCCAAGTCATTCAATTCCTAGCACAGAAATTGAACATTCAAGCCGACCTGGCTCAAACAGAGTTGGCATTTAAAAGTTGAACAATTTAAGGACTACATAATTTTCCATATATACCATTAATTAGTATAAGAAAATAAACAGTTTCCAATTTTAAGTTTAATGTAATAAGGATAAATTTGGAAACTAACTAAATTTATTTGCTTAATATTGAATACTGTATTCTCCGAGTACAACGTTCTGAAATCGAAAGTAGGACGCTTTGAGTGAGAATGGAGGGAGTATTTTTTAAGCAAACAATAGCATTAAATGCTCCGGTGCTAAGACTAATATCTAGATTTATTTTTAAAGTTCTCCTGCTGAACTGATGACAGAATGATAAACTACCACTTTAAAGTAAAGAAGTCTCCTACTCCACGTCTAGACCAAGCACCTCAAAGAATAAAGAAATGTTAAATATGTGATCATGAACCAGGATTACCTACCTCTTCAGGTCGTACCACACAGGAGATACATGAGTAAGCTTCGAATTGAACTTCTTTGCTAGTTCATAGCCCCTGGAATTCCTGCACCAAGTTTTCGAATAACAGCACAAATTCATCAACACCGTAACTTGCTAGAAGACTATCACTTCCAGAGAGAGGAGTAATTGTTGTTAAGACTTATGACAGACATGTGTGCCTCAATATTACCCAGTATAATTTTGAATAGCCTAACATTGAAACTCATGACCCTAATTTGAATAGAGATAAGCATAGACAGATGCAATTCAAACCATATTTTCACAAACTAATGGCAACCAATGCTCCCATTCTAAGTTAGCCCCAAATATTTTACGCATTCCAAGCACCCAAATTCAAAAGAACAAGTTCTGGCTAAATATTTCTAAATCAAGAATTTTACGTACTCCCTACGTTCCACTTTCCTTTTTGGTATATTCCAAAACGATCTTGTGATTCCCATTATAATATAACTTTACCCCTCATGTACCAAATGAAATAATCTGACGCAACAAACATCTTTGTTACAATGGTTATTTCCAAGAGTAATGCGCATCTCTAAAAGTTTTGAATTTCAAGCATGGATTCTTTGAGTGGAGCCACGGGAGTATTCAGAAACCCCATTACTCAAACTGAATCAGACAGCAAAAAGATCTCCCAAAAGTAAACAATTTAGCCTCAACAACAATCATTACAAACAAACATTATAGCTTTATACAATGCTATACTGAAACCAACTAATACACTTGCATAAATGGATACTAACCCTCAGTTCATTTCAGTGAAAATGCTTTAAACAACAATTTTTATTTTTAAAAAGAATCTGACAAGCAAAAATTTATGATCCCTAGAACAAAGATTAGTAGAAAATCATCAAACTAACCTGAGTCATTACATTTTTTCCCGAAAGGAAAAATTCTAAGAAAAGCACGGCAGATTTTTCAGAAAATATTTTACAGCCAAATAAATGGAGAGCCTAACAGAAGAACATATTACCATGGAGTAATGTAGGCTAGTACAGGATAGCTAAAATGCCTCCCAGTTGCATTCTCAAATACCTTTGCATTCTCCTGAATCACTCATAAATTAAAAATGAAATCAATTAAACCAACAACTTCTTCTTCACAATGCTACTTCCTTAGTCCCCCCCCCCCCAAAAAAAAAGGAGCAAACTTTGACTTTTTCGTTCAATTTCACCAACTTTGGAATCGATGTTCAGCATAATTCTTCTCAAGTATCATCGGAAATTGGTCAATTTGACTGGAGAGAGTCAAAGCCTAGCATTAAAAACTGGAAATTGAAGTGTTGCCAAAGTACATACAGTGAGAATTTCTTGGTAATTCACATCTGTCTTCACGAGGTCCCGTTGGTATGCGTACGGCGCCGGAGGGACCGTACCCGAAGCATGGAGTTTACGGTACACGATCACGGAAATGGCGGAGGAGAGGAAGAAGAAGAGGAGAGTAAAAAGGGAAATGATCTTGTGATTTGGATTAGCGCGCGATTTCGTTGAGTTGGTAGGCTGATCGTGGCGAGTTGACTGCTGAACCCGGTTGGATCGGCGGTCGGAAGCGGTTGCGACTCGCTTCTTTGCCATCGATAACTAACTCAGATTCACCGGCGGAATCACCTGGGGGCAGTATTTTGTGAAAATGGATTTCTAAAACCATAGTCTATTTAGAAATGACACTTTTTGCACTTTACTTTTGAAAAGATTGCTTCTAACCTCTTATAGTTTGAAACGTTAACAAGTTAATACCCTTTTGTCTCTATTTTCAAGAAGATGATGAGGTAGGCTACGTCGTAAGGAGCTAACATGATTATGATGGTTACTTTTTAGGAGGACATCAATATTTTATTTATTTTGCTTTAGTTTCATTATGTGTAATTTTCAATGTTGAGTTTTTTGGTTAATTGAGAATCCAACTTTTCTTTTTATTCCTTTTTAGGTCTAGCTAGTAAGGTGGTTCTATTAGGTTAGTTTGTTTGTAGAGTAATGCTATAGGTACCTAAAGAGTATCAAATTTTTTGCATCAAATAATGTGTCAGCTGATGTGGCAGCTGATGTGATGCATTAATTATGATTTTTAATTTTATTTTTTGTACCACATCAGCTGACACATCAGTTGGTACAAAAAATTTGGTACTCTTTAAGTATCCATAGCATTACTCTAGTTTGTATCCCAACTTGATCTATGTAAAATACAATAGGAGGATCAAAACACTTAGATATTGATCGGCAAACCATATTTGAACGAATTCAATAAGTCAATATGATATATTGCAAATAGCAAACAAAATTCTTTGAGAAATTCAACAACTTCCATTACATAATATGTTGGTTATGCTCACCAAAATAGAGATAGTGCAAACGTCATTTTGCACCACCGAAAACAAATATGGGGACTTAAGGCCTTACCTCCAAATTATTTACCTCTAATACAAGGATAAAATTTCTTGCCAAGTCTAAAAGCTCCTCTAAAAAAAATTAGGAAACTCAACAAAAGAGGAAAAAATGAAACAACTTAATTTCATGAGCAGCACTCCAATTGGCAGGATCCTTAATTGGTTTCCTTCTCTGAATATACGATGAACATGCACCTACATGAGAGTTGTCAATATTTTAAGTTGACTAAACAGCCCCAAGATGTTCCAAGGAGTAGCATTGTTAGAACTAGAAAGGTCAAACGTCATTTTGCACCATCATCTTAGGCTTGTATTTGACTTCAACCACTAAAATTTTCCTTTTGCACTTTTACCATTATCAATGTGACATAATTTCAACCAAAGACATAAGTAAATTGTAAAATCCACACAAAAAAAAAAAAAAATTTTTTTATAATGTTCGTCAAGGATTGAAGATAGGGAAGTTGGTTGTGCTAGGACGTGACTTTGTCCCTAACACCTCTTTTGAATGTAACGGTCATATTTCCCCCAATTATAAATCAAGGGTTTATGCACCATTCAATTTCTTTCCAATTCGTGATCCTCGGGATATATTATTGCAGAAATTACTTCCAAATTAGGGTCCAAAACTTATTTTTGCACCTAGGTTGTCATGTATCCACATCAATTTGAAGGCTGAAATAGTAAGTGAAGAGTGTTCAAAATAGGAATTCTTTCAACTTAAGTTGAAGGTATTGTTACTGTGGGGTTAGGGCATTCATGTGAATTTCCTGAGAGCCTATTGGAAGAAGATTTGTACGCTATTCCAATTTGCTCTTAATCCACACAGTCAAGTTTTGCATCTTTAATCCTTAACAGGCGTTAAAGTTCTCAATGAGTGTTACAATTCTATCCATTTTTTGACGGACATGGATTTATGTATTTGGTCGAAGTCGTGTCACATTGAAATGGTAAAAGTACACAAAAAAAAAGTTTAGTGGTTGAAACTTACTCTCAAATTAGGGTTCGAAACTTATTTTCGCACCTAGGTTGTCGTGTATTCACATCAATTTGAAGACTGGAATAGTAAAGTAAGTGAAGGAGATGTTCAAAATAGGACTTCTTTCAATTTAAGTTAAAGGTATTGTTACTGCAGGGTTAGGGAGTTCATGTGGGTTTCTTGGAAGAAGATTTGTATGCTATCCCAATTTGCTCTTAGTCACTCACAGTCAAGTTTTTCATCTTTAATCCTTGACGGGCGTTAAAGTTTTTAAAGAGAGTTACAGTTCCATCCAATTTTTGATGGACATTACAATTTATATTTTTGGTCGAAGTCGTGTCATATTGACAATGATAAAAGTGCAACAAAAAACAAGTTTAGTGACTCAAGTCGAATCCAAGCCTAAATACAATGCTGCGAATGACATTTGGCCAACTAGAATATGAACAAGGACAACTGAATCCAATTTCAACCAAAAAGAATTAATTGCTAATGCATGAGCTAATTTAAGGCTATCATATGTAGCCCTAGCTAGCTTCATCCCACGTATTAGTTGTGCAAACATTGGAAGTTAACATAAGATCTAGGGATATAACCATTGTGATCTCTCAAAATTCCTCCACTAGCATTTAATTTTTGATTCCCTCTTGAACATGTACATGACCATCAAAATTTAGTTTAGAAATCCTTAAAGAAGGACAACTAAGTAATCTTAAAAGTCTTCTTAAGAGCTGGCCACAAAACCTAATCTCAAAGACTGCCCTAAAAAAGCATCTGGAAAAAAGCTTAATAAAAGGCATGAGATGTATCCCTGACTTACTTGACAACTTTAGAAATGATATAGGAGGACTGAAAGGAACAACCTTTAAAACTAACCTTATTTTTCCAGTATTTACATTTCCTAGCAGATGAAAAAACCACCCTTGTAGAGATCCCTTCATAACCTGTAGCCACCAATTACATAAGATGGTGAATACTACCTTTAAGAACAAGAACTCAAGCATCAAAGAAAAGAAATTAAAGCCTAAACTGCGCGGGCGCAACATCACCACTATGGACAAAAAGATGATCCACAAATTCCTGAATAGGAAAGATAAAATAGTTGTATTTAAAAGCTAATTAATGCCTATGAATGGAATAACATCATCTAAAGGAACTCATCCATCAAGAATTTCACAAGAAGATATGAATCTTTAAAGGAACATCAAGGTGTCTACATACAAAAGCTGTCAAAGACCAAGGTCTCTTAGCCTTCCACAATTTCCAAGCATATATACCAGAGAATGCTGAATAGATCAAGCTTTTAAAGCATAACATTATTATCACTAAAAGAGAAATGTTCTTATCTTTAATATCTTTGATTACTACATTGATTTTTATCAAAATCCTCCCCAATGGAACTATCAACATCAAACAATGCTTAACCTAAAAATTATCATAATTTAGATCATCAAATCTAAACTTAAACTAGTTGTCATTCACAACAAAGATATTCAATTTGCCAACCTCCAAACACAATCATCTTCAACCAACACTTTAATAACCACAATTCTTTGCCAAACATGAGAAGATAAATATATAAGCTTGGCCCTATTAACATGTGATTATGTCAATACTTGGTTTTCATGAACGGACTCCACAAGGAAGACCCTTGTCTGAACCAAAGCTTCATAACAAAAGCCAAAGCAAGATCATCAAATCTTTGCAAGCTCCAAATCCCTCCCCCTCTTTAATAGGTCGATACATGATATTCGCTAAGCAATAACATTTATGATACCTTTTAAAATAATTTTGAAATCAGTTATCAAGAATTCTATGCAAGTCGTTCTCATGCCTTATTTGGATCAATGAGATAAATGTAGTAGGCAGGGATACATTTAACACAAACATGATCAAAGTGAGTTTCACACCATTCCATTAGAGCTTAGATTCCCATCTTTTTATTCTCTTACTCATCTTATGGACACAAACTTATAATTCTATAATGTACACACTAAGTATAATCATATATACATGTCTTTGGTATCGTGATTTACTGACTTGATTTTAAAGTTTTGACAAAAAGAAAGTAAGAAATAGTAAAAATAAAAAAAGAACACCCGTATCGGATGGAGGGAGTAGTTTGGGAAAATAATGTGCACTGCACTGCACTATACACCATCAAGGACTAAATCCGTTTTGTCGAACTACATGGAGATTATGTGCAAATACCTTAAAGTGAAGGGGCAAGATTTGCTTTCTATCCAAAATTTATCTTCACCTTGGATAATGGATCCAAAATTTCGTTATAAGCAGTATAGTACTCCAGTAGTTACTAGTAAGTAGATAACGAGATATGCTCACATAGGTATCTCCCGCAAGGGTTTTGCTCGTAAACCCCAAATCCAAATTGCTTCATGTCCTAAACACTCTTTCTCTTTCGACCCAGGTCAGTCTCTCTCTCTCTCTCTCTCTCACTAGATTGTTTTGCCATCCCGCCTGCTTGTTTCATGACAACAATTTTTGCTCTTTAATGGCAGCTACGCATATATGGTTTCTTTAATCTGTAATCCTACAAATAAACTTAAAATGGAACTCAGTTGCTTGCGATTTTCACCCAAAATCTCCCTATCTGTTCCTGCCATACCTTTCTTTCTCTCATACAAATCATCTCTCCTTCGAAAACCCAGATTTTCGTTGGAGAAATCTTTGACCTTTTCAACCAAACAATATGAAAAGACACCATTTTTGGGGAAAAGTTTGGATTTGGAAGAGAAAAGTGCTCCTTTTGGTGATTCTAGGAATACCCGTTTTCGATTTTATCCAATTAGAGCGGTTGTGAAGAGGAGGAAAGAGCTTCCCTTTGATAACGTGATTCAAAGAGATAAGAAGCTGAAATTGGTTTTGAAAATTCGGAAGATTCTTGTGAGCCAACCCGATAGGACAATGGCGCTTCGTGAATTGGGTAAGTTTAGAAGAGCATTGGGTCTTCAGAAAAAGAGGCGGTTTATTGCTTTATTGAAGAAATTTCCTGCGGTTTTCGAAATTGTGGAGGAAGGGGTTTATTCACTTAGATTTAGGATGACAGATGAGGCTGAAAGGCTTTACTTGGAGGAAATGAGGGTTAGAAATGAAATGGAGGATTTATTGGTTATTAAGTTAAGGAAATTGTTGATGATGTCACTGGAAAAGCGAATTCTTTTAGAAAAAATTGCCCATTTGAAAACTGATTTCGGGCTCCCTTTAGATTTTCGTAACTCAATCTGTCATCGGTACCCGCAGTATTTCAGGGTTGTTCAGACGGAGAGAGGGCCAGCTCTAGAGTTGACTCATTGGGATCCAGAGCTTGCAGTTTCTTTTGCTGAGCTAGAGGAAGAAGAGAATCGAGCAAGAGAGATTGAAGAGAAAGATTTAATCATTGATAGGCCACCTAAGTTCAATATAGTAAAGCTACCAAAGGGTCTTAAACTTTCAAAAGGCGAGATGGGAAGGATTCTTAAGTTTCGAGAAATGCCTTACATATCACCGTACGATGATTTCACTGCATTGAGGCCTGGATCAGCAGAAAAAGAAAAGCATGCTTGTGCTGTTGTACACGAGATCTTAAGCCTCACGATTGAGAAGAAAACCCTAGTGGATTACTTTACTCATTTTCGAGAGGAATTTCGATTCTCACAACAGCTTAGAGGGATGCTGATAAGGCATCCTGATATGTTCTATGTTTCGCTAAAAGGGGATAGGGACTCGGTTTTCCTTCGGGAAGCATATCGTGATTCTCAATTGGTTGAGAAAAACCGGCTGTTGCTCATCAAGGAGAAGCTTCGTTCACTTGTTAATGTCCCACAGTTCCCAACAAGGGGTGTTCGAAGAGATTCAGACAAGACTGAAGGGAGCAACGAGGTAGAAGATGGAAGTGGAGGGGAGGAGGATGAAGAATGGTCTGAAATTGATGATATAGCGAGTGATGGATCTGGAGACAAAGAGGTCGAAGCTGATGAAGATTATGAGGATGAATGGAGTGATGAAGATGATGATGACATGCCTCCGGATTTCGATGAAGACGATGGTAATCTGAAGCTTGGCTCGAGCAAACAATCTAAAGAGGAAGATAGCTTGATGAAAGATGAAGGGAAGGTTCTTGTTCCTATGTTTCCCGATGGGAGGCCAAGAGAACGCTGGTAAAGGAGATGGTATTCTTCTATGAACTTTTGTAGGCTCCAACATGTGTTTATTCACTGAAATGCTGTTTGACACTTACTTTTGGGCTGAAATCATGAGGGTTATTCCTCCTTGGAGAAAGAACTGTTTCACAGCATAGAATCTTGGACCTGGATCTTCTCATGTGCCAGCAAATATGCTTTGAAACAAGACCACATCATTAGCATTTTTTGTTCCTTTTGTTACGATTTCTTTATAAGCTGTAACAGAATGGGAGTTCATACTCCCAGTTTTATTAGATAAATAGACAGAAATCCTTGCATGACTGCTTGATCTGTTGAGGCTGTTCTATGACGTGTAATAGTATCTGCCTTTTCTTTTCAATGCAATGCTGTGTATTGGGTTCTAATTCTAAGGCAATATGTTGATTTTTATATACTATCTTTTTTTTTTTAAATTTTAGTTTTTCCATAATCCTTGGCGCAACAGTGAGGTTACTTCATTTCGAACGGGAGACCATGGGTTCGAACTACGGAACCAGTCTCTCAGTTTGCAGGGATAAGTTAGACCTTTGCCAGCGATACATTAGACCCTGGGCAGGCCCTGCAATGGTGGAAGCCTCGTACATGGGCTGTTCTTTCTTACATATGTGTGCCTTGTGTTACTTTGTTTTATGGACTTGCAGGGTCTGCGGGCATTAAGTTTCGATAGACAATTCAGTTAGTGTAACACAATATTTTGCTACTTCCGCTTTCACTATTTGTAATGGCATGATTTTAAACTTCTCGACTTTTTCTCAATGATAAGCTTGCATATCTTACCTTGTGAGCAAAGAATTCTACTTGTGGAACTACGACTGCGCTACTAAAACTACACTCTCAAGCAAGTTCAACATTCTGCTTGCTGGTGGTTTCTGCCTGACATGGGTTCTTCCCATAGATTTTCTCGGTAGACTTCGCTCAATGTTCACTTTTCGGGGCCTTCTGTTATCGGAGATGCAATTGATTTTCGTTTGTAAGGTTATAAGCCAAATGCCCAAATATATTTAGCTGTTATGTTCTTATTGCTTTGGTTTCTTTTTACTTGGCTGCACTATACTTTTTTAAGTTTCTAGCTACGTTTTTCCTCGAATCTATCAAGTACTCTTTTCTACGTAGACTGTTGCATCACTAGCACATTTACACGTGTAAGAACCTCACTTTGTAATAAAAATCTAGCATCCCAATGTTCTTTGTTTAATTCACAATTATTCGTAGTGCTTATTTGAATGTAGTAGAGGTCATCTCTGGGCGTCAACTTTGAACACACACACACACACACATATATATTCTTTTTACAAATATTTTCACATATTCTATAATTTGATGAGACAAGAATATTTATGAACCTAATTCTCTATAATGCATCATGCGTGCCAACACACCTATTGAACCCTCTCTATTAATTAGTAAAACTTCTTTTACTGCCATCTAAGGGCAAGGATTGGGATGTGGCAAACTGGAAGCTGGGACCTTTCACTTGCAGCATGTGGCATTAATAGCATGCAGAAACTCTTAATAATTTCCACTGTTATCTGTACTAATTATAACTTGTATGTGAAAAATGTTTCAAGAAGGTATATTATCTTATCAATAAGGTAAAGGGAGATTATGGGTCGTGATTTTGGTGACTCCGGTTTTGTGATTTTGAGTTTTTTTTTTTCTTTTTCTTGTAACGTTTAAGAGAAGGATAGAGAGAAAGTTGGTGAGACCATAGAGAGAGAAAGTCAAAAATCACAAAAGTGTTATATACATTATAGTGAAGGGAACAAAGTGTAATTTGAGTTGAGCTGAGTCAGAGGTGTGCTACTCTATGTAGTGATCACAACAAATGTGCTTTTCTTTTTGATTACTGATACAGACAGAGATCGGAGACAAGTATGATTGAGTTATCTTCGTGATCGAGCAAAGGTTTCCCGAAATCTGTGAGTTTCTTCTCCTTGGAACTTGCATGACCTTTTTTTTCTCTTATATGATTTTGCTTAAAGTAAATCGTAATTTGAAATGTGGACTCTCTAAGCAAAAGTCATCTCCAGCAAAACAGTTTACTTGTAAATTGATTATCAAATTCAGTTGTTGATTTATATAGGAACCATGAGTTCCGAAGTTAATCAAAAAAAAAAAAAAAAAAGAACCTTGAGGTTTGTTTTCTGCAATGCTCTTCCCATTTTTCTTACAGTTAGTTTATGTACTACTTTACCCTTCATGCATGGTTGCTTGCTGTTGTCCAGCACAGACTACAATACTTTATAATTGTCAAATCCAAGTGTCGTAATGGTATGCTCGTCCCATGATGTAGGGCAATGTAACCACTTGAAAATTTGCTAGAACAGTGACGTGATTCCAAGATCGTTGACAAAGGGAAATCAACCACGAACACGTATTGAAACAGAAAAATTGAAAAAAAGATAGGGAGCTTCCCTCAACTCTAGAGTAGATTTAATCCCTAGGACCTTGGGGTGCAACCATGACCCACTAATCGTAATTGACTAGGAACTAAGACTACGGAACGCCACAAGCGTAGCTCTAGCTCAACAAACTTGATAACTTCAATGGTTTGAGATTCTAGTCCAAGAATTTTCTCAAAAGCTCACAATATTGTGAAAACTCAATTCAATTCATTCATATATCAAAATTAGGTTCTTAATCCCATACATAAGACGGTCTATTTATAGGTTGAAACAAACCTACTAAAACCCTAAAAATGTTTAGAAACAAATCCCCTAGGAAATAGGATAAAACCCTACTTTAAAATACCAAAAATTATTAAAATTCCGTCATCGGCGCGCTAGGGAGCGCTAAGGCACGGGCCTTTTAGAATTTTTGGCTTAAAATTGTTCAAAACAAGCAAAATCTCGAAATTCAGAAAATCGGAACAGTGCGGCCGCATGGTCTCTTAGGCGCGAGGGCACAAGGCTTATTTGGCACTGTTCATGACAGAGCGTGCCACTGAACGGCCGTTTTTTTTTTTTTTGCAGAGTTGATTCGGCATTTTCAAAGTTGTTTAGGGCCTCCAATGTGCAAACGACCTTCCCCCCTTTGTCTTGAACATCCTTAGGTGTTATGAGAGCTTCAAGAACATGTGTGAACATGCGTGAATCATGCGTGAACATCCTTGGGCGACTTTGAACCCAAACAATCATAATTGTATCACTTGACTTAGCCGTTGATTCTCGAATTGATCCACGGTTCTCATCATTCCCTCCCCCTTCGAAAGGATTCGTCCTCGAATCACCTACATCAAAAGGACGCAAATCAGCAATAGAGAAATATGCACTAATATCATCCTTACTAATCAATTCCTTCTTGAAGTCATTGTAATCCACATGTTTCGCCACGATCTTTGCCTTAACCTGTGAAAGACTTTCAACAAAACTATGCAAAGAAAGATGATCAAATTTATCAATGAATAACAAATCCACAATCCAAGGAGACAATACCCTAGTCATGCGTGGTAAGAAAACATTAACTCAAGAACAAAATCTCCACATGCTTAGGAAGAGCCCGTTTGGTCGAGCATTTTGGCCAAAACGCAGGGATAAAACGCTGTTTATTTGCAAAAAAATGTGTTTCAATACTGCGAAACGCAGCGTTTTCAAAATGCAGCGTTTTAAACGCTAGAATTCACTTTTCCCAAACGCAGTTTTAAAACGCTACTAGGAAAAAAGCTGCGTATTGAAGTGATATCCCAAACGTATTTATAAGGAAAGACCTCCGTTTTTAAAACACTGCGTTTTTAAAACACTGCATTTTGTACACGCTACACCAAACGGGCTCGAAATTTACTACATCCAAACTCTCCATAATTTCCAAGTTCTCAGAAGTTATGAGAAACATCACGCAAGTCATCACTTTTCCCAAAACTCAATATTGTATAACCCAAAGAAAAAAAAGTAAGACAAACTCATGAGTAAATGTATGGAAAACAACAATCTCATAACATTCATCGGGTTTGAAAATCAATCTAACTAATTCCCTTTTTTTGTATAACCATGATCAATACATTAGCTCCATGCAGCACAACATGATCATAGTTATTCATACAAGTCAAAGAAGACACATGTGACAAGTTCTTTGGTTTGTCACATAATCTATCGTGCACTTTCGAAGAGAAACTTTCCACATGTCCAACAGTCAAACCATGAACAACATTCTTGATTCCCAAACTATCATACGTCAAAGCATTCTCATGTGCTTTGTCAACATAGTACACATAACCCTCTCATGTTTCAGCATGCTTAAGACTAAGTGTGCCATACAATCCATAAATCTTGTGATAGAACAATCCAACATGGAAAACATCAATTAGATTGTGACATGGAATATGATAAATCAGTTTTAAGGATTCATTCGCATTCGCAAACATAAAACTCTTATACTCTCTCAATGCACAATTCAGATTTATCGAATCAACTTTCAATGCACCATACAAATCTATCAAGTTTACCTTCATTGCATATTTCAAAAAAGGATCAACATATGTATGATTAGGTTTATGTAATGACATGTAAATCCATTGTCAATGCCATAATGATCAACATGTAACAATACATTATAATTCTTAAGTCTCAATAACTTAGTATTACAAGAAAGAACGAAATCATACCTTTGAGATTGTGTATGCACTATACCAATTTCCTTACCCAGTTGATCATCCAATTTGAAGCTCATAATTTCCTTGCTCAATTCAGAGAACACATCAAAAACCTGTAGAGAAAAAATCGCATCCAGAAGAGACAATTAAGGCAATATGTTAGCATAAAAAGAGTTCTCTTTTGGAAAGAGACAACCTCACTTTGATTCATTTCCAACTCCCTCTTAAGCTCACTTAGGATGGAATAGAAGATTGGGTTCACTCTCTCTTGGCCCTTGGCCTTTTCAACTTTTTCTTTTTCTTCCTCAATCTCTCGTGTATCCACCCTCACGTTTTTACTATTTTCTCTCTTTTTTATCTCAACACTCGGGTTTTCACTCTCTTCCACCAACCCACTCTTTGCATTTTCCCTCTCTTCCTCACTAAACTCACTTTTCTTGTTCACTTGCTTACTATCTTTAGCTATCCTCTCCTTTTGCTCAGCTATTTCTTGATTCACACTTTTTTCTTTAGTCGACCTCTCATTATTTTCCCTAAAACACTCTTTATATTGTGATGAACCTACACAAGTCCTCATAGGTATAACATTAAGGCCCTTGTGTTCCTCCACCAATTGGGTCTACTAGGTGTTCTAGAAGATAAAGAATAAGAAGAAGAAGTAGTCCTCGACAAATCCCGATGGTAGTATTTTTGGACAAACCTCCTATGCATTACACGTTTCATTTCTTCCCATGTGTCAATGCGACCCTCTCCTATCTTCCTTCGGTTGTTCACTAATTTCTCCCACCAAACACAAGCATACTCGCCAAACTTTAAGGATGCAAATTTCACCTTTTGAGTTTCTGTGTAATGGTTATACCTAAATACAACCTCAATCTTCCTAACCCACTCAAGATACTCCTCCGGATCATCCCTACCTTTAAAAGTAGGAACCTTCATGTCTAATCTCTCATCATACTCATACTCACCTTCTATCCAATTGTCATTTTTCTCAACATATGCTCCACTCCTTGATTGGAATCGATGTGGATTCCCTTGGGGTTGTGCATTCTCTCTCTCTTCTAATCTAGCCAAACGTTGAGAAACATCCTTCAACATTCTAAGCATACGCTCCTTGGGGTTTTGTGGCACATCTCCACCCCTTTGAATATGAATATCTATTGACATAATGAATATCACACAAAAATCTCACTAAACTCTCGTGTATAACTCTCTCACTCACACACTCACAATTTCTTGAAAAGATTATCTTACCCACGAAATTATCAATATGGAGTGCAAGTTTTGAAAAACGTTTCGACTTAGAACTCAAACAATGCAATATAGGGTTTAGATTTTTTTGTGGCAAAATTTCAAGGTGAGATGCAATTTCACAATGAAAGCAAGAAAAAAATGAATTTTCAATGGATGTTGGGAAGATTTGATGAACAAGATGAATGTATGAAAGTATTTCTCGCTAGCAATACCACTTTAATGAAATTGACAACTTTGAAGCAATTTTTGAAAACCCTCACTTGAGAAAAAAATTCGGCTTATATATATATATATATATATATATATATATTTAGTTTCTTGATCAAGCTTTTGATTTCTTGACTCAAGGAATTTTCTTTGGAGCAATATTAATCTTTTTTTTTTTTTTTTGTAACTAGGGTTTGGAAGGAAACAAAAAGAAACAAGATTGCTGAAAATTTTGTAGGAAATAAGGAAAATATGAATCCAACAAATTATAGGAAAGATGAAAACAAAATTTTATGAAGAACGCTAGAACGAAAACGTTGCTCTGATATCAATTGATGTGATTCCAAGATCGTTGAAAGGAAAACCAACCACGAACATGTATTGAAACAGGAAAACAACGAATTGAAAAAAGATAGGGGGCTTCCCTCAACCCTAGGGCAGATTTAATCCCTAGAACCTTGGGGTGCAACCTTGACCCACTAATCGCAATTGATCATTAGGAACCAAGACTACGGAACGCCACAAGCCTGCAGCTCAACAAACTTGATAAGTTCAAGAGTTTGAGATTCTAGTCCAAGAAATCTCTCAAAATCTCACAATATTGTGAAAACTCAATTCAATTCATTCATATATCAAAAGTTCTTAATCCCATACATAAGACGACCTATTTATAGGCTGAAACAAACCTACTAAAACCCTAAAAACATTTAGAAACAAATCCCCTAGGAAATAGGATAAATCCCTACTTTAAAATACCAAAAATGATCAAAATCCCGTCATCGACACGCTAGGGCGCACATATGGGCGCGCTAAGGCACAGGCCTCTTAGAATTTTTGGCTTAAAATTGTTCAAAACAAGCAAAATCTCAAAATTTAGAAAATCAAAACAGTGCGGCCGCATGGTCACTTAAGCGTGAGGGCACAAGGCTTATTTGGCACTGTTCATGACAGAGCGAGCCACTGAGCGGCCGCTCTGTCTCTGCAGAGTTGTTTCGGCATTTTCGAAGTTATTTAGGGCCTCCAATGTGCAAACGACCTTCCCCCCCTTTGTCTTGAACATCCTTGGGTGTTATGAGAGCTTAAAGAACATGTGTGAACATGCATGAATCATGCGTGAACATCCTTGAGTGACTTTATCCACGGTTCTCGTCAAACAGTTTCCACCCACCTACTAGACTATATGCATTTTGTGGGTGTTTTATAATATTTAGTTTTTGCACCAACTAGGTATATATATGTGAGTCACTAAATTAGTAATTTCAAATCTTAATTAACCAATTCAGTATTGTTTATTGTAGAGTGGAAAGATGCAGTGGTAAACTTTCATATCTATGTAGATGAGCTAAAAACAATAGTTATGGAATTGCTAGCTAGTGCGTTGCTAAAACTGTACTCTAAAGCAAGTATAACATTCTGCTTATTGGTGGCCCTGCCAGAAATGAATTGATCGCATGTTCTCTTTGAACTTCGCTTAATGCTTTGCCTTTTGGTGCCTTCCACATATCAGATGATGCAGAAGATCTTTAGGGTATTGGTATTAGATGATCGTGAATAAAGTTCTTGCTTTATATATATAAATATATGTTTATGTGTGTGTGTGTGTGTATGTCAAAACCAATAGCATTTTTCTTAATTAACTTTTTTTTTTTGTTTATCTTCAGGGGAATGTAGGCATTGTGGTTTTATCTTCAGGGAGCCTTTAGTCAATTTTATGTCCTTGTTAACGCTCTTTTGGTGGACATCACTAAAATTGGGTGATGTAATTATCTCTAGGGGTGTGCATGGGCCCAAAGCTCGTGGGCTTTGCCAAAGCCCGGTATGAGCCCAACTAGCTGCGGGCTTCAATTTCAAAAGCCCAATATAGTGGGCTTCACACGGGCTTAAAATTAACGGGCTTTACATGGGCATTAAGTGGGCTCGGGCTTGACAGGTATATTAATTAGTGTTGATTTTAATTATGAGAAGTTTTTCCATAAAAAAATAATTGTAGGCAGTAGGCACACCCTTATTGCTATTTGTTGTTTTCTCAAAGGGTTGTCAAATGTCCGAGGTCAAATATAAGGCAAATAAACAAACAAACAATCATGAACCAAGGGAGAGAGATGAAGTGGAGACAATGCATGAAAAAGAAGATGACCCTAAATGCTTGAAAATCTCTCATAATGTTTCAATGTCGTTTTCTTTTCAAAATTCCTAACTCCATACTTGAAATATTATACAACAATAGTCTACTATTAATAATTTTACCGTATTAGTTTGTTAAAAAAATTATTAATATTTATGTCTTGCTTAAAGGATGCTCTAAACCGAAATGCCTAATTACTACTAGGGCTTTTTATCATTATATATACATATATATATAGTAAAACGACGTCATTTTATTATTGCGCGGGCCAGGCCGGGCTTTGAAATATTTAAGGCCAAGCATAGCCCAAACCCGCGGGCCTTTGTCACTTCTAGGGCCCAACTCTATTACACAGTCCGCGGGCACGGGCTTTGCGGGCTGGGCTATCGCAAGCCTTGCGGGCTTTGTGGGCCGTGGGCCCATTTGCTCACCCCTAATTATCTCAATATCATGGTCAATTACTATATTCTTGAGGTAAGGGGAGTCATCTACCTCATTGTTCACTGATTTAAATTTACTGTTGAGCAGTTGGGGGCTCATACATATATCTAACTCTTTTGCCCCCAAAAAAAGGTTAAATTTGACTATCAATTTGTAAATTCAAGTCCGAACCATGCAATATTTGGATGATGGGATTACAATTATTAACCATCATTCATATGTGTAATATTTCTTTACATATGAAACTTCTTCTCAGTATTGTATGCTTGTTACAAATTTAGTTTAACTAACAAATGCTTCTCCATTCATTCCCGATAGTTAATTGTGTCGCTGCTTATTAGGGTAAGACTACGTACATTAGACCCGTCCTGTAACTCACAATGGTGAGAGCCTCCTGTATTGGCCCTACCTTTCCTTTCTTTTTTAACATTCCAGTGCCGGAGGTGTCTAAACAGTTTTGTTAATTCCTAAGCCTTATTTTTGTTTTTATGTTTGGTATGCTTTGATGCCTTTTAACTTGGCAGTGTTGTGCCTTATGTAATAGCTATGTGTTATCTTGAATATAAAGAACCTGTTGAGTTTTCGGACCGCAGTCGCGTACAGAATCGGAGCGGGACAAACTATTACAGAATAATAATAAAGGCCTAATACAAACCAACTAGGAGGGGTCCTTACTGAGACACTCAAGATTACAACAAGAGGGGGTAACAAGTATTTATACTAAGTAAAGTACTGATGATCTAAAGCTCAGTACACGCCATGAACCAACCTGCAAAAGTCAGAGTCAGTAGCGAATAACAGAGTTAGACAAAACTGAGAGAAGCTGAGACGATGGAAGACAAACACGCCGGTGTCTTTTCACTGACTCGCCGTCACAAGTGGCTAGCACCTCGGCTCAAAGCTACTCCTAGGCTTAGTAACCCTTCTCAAACCACAGTCCACCAACCGAGTCCACAAATCTTAACCCAGCATCAACCCAAGGCACTACCCAACACCAGAACAAGCTCTCACTCAAGTGGCCCATGAAGGTTAGCCGAAAAACACAGACTCGAAAACCCCAGCTCCTCGGCTTTGATAGGACCAGCAAACCCTTCTCTCTAAACCCAGCAGACCAAATCCACAAAGGAATCACCAAGAAACCAGCTTACCGAAGGTACCAACCTTCAAGAGCCCAAACCCAAGTATATACTCTCACACACTCACAAAGAGAAGAGAGAAGAGAGAAAAACTAGGCTGTGATGGTAGAGAGTAGCTGAGATATCCCAAAATCTAACCCTAGATTTTATCTTAGCTCTACAGTGTCGCCAAAGAGAGAGAGCCAGAGAATAAATATGGCGACTGTTACAATACAGGACAGAAGGGAGCCAAAAGGAATGACCTAGAAGCTCACAACTTTCGGTGAGCTTCCGTGTATGCGGTAGCAAATGGGTGGGCCTCCAGGAAGTTTTGGGCTTGGGGGTTGGGCCATTATAAACGGGCTACCACAATTGCTTGGGCCAGGCCACAAATTATAACATTCTCCACCTTGGAACAAGTGTTGGTTCAAAACTAACATGACTCGAAGGACTAAAAAATAATGGGTTCATCATCGCCTATCCACCACTTGTTCCAACACAAAGTTGTACCAAGCAGGGGAAAGCATACACGAAGTATGCACGAGAAAAAAAAAATAGTCTAACTTGCTCCACCACACAAAGTAGGAACATGGAAGACACCACAACACACACAAAGCGCAAAGTTGATTTTTGGGGTAACGCACAAAACAGAGAAATCAATCGCCGGGATCCAATTTCAGAATTTTGAAACAGTTTTGAAATTTTGTTATCGCAAAAGATTTTAACTCCCAATAAAATTGGGAAATCAAAATACATTTAACCCTAATCCCTCACAAAGAGTAAACCCCTTCACAAGCAACCTAGTTTTAAATTTAACACAATCAGCCTCATTTTTAGGCACAATAGTCCAAGAATGGTTTCTTGCAAAGAGTTAATTTTATCAATTAAAACTTTTAACCAATCATTAGGATTTTCAGATTCAGATTTTAAAGCTCTTCTGTAAATCTTGGGTTTATGGAAATTGTTAAGCACACAAAACACATACGGGGAAATGTGAAACTTGATATCATATCTAGATGGCCTCCTCACGGGAGGTAGAGGCCTACTCCTAGCAAGTTGATTCACACCTAAATTTTCAATTATAGGAATTTCATTCACATTTTCATCCTCCTCATTTTGTTCAATTTCTTCATTAACAATTTATGGATTAGCAAGCATAATTTCAGGATTTTCCACCATTTCAATTTGCATACTAGGACTCACATCAAGAGAACTCAACACATAGGGGTGCTCCACCGCAATTGGAACCGGGAAAAAGGGGACATCAATAGCAAGTATAGGTTGAGCTGGAAGCAAACAAGGGAATTCAGTTTCGTCAAACACAACATCCCTACAAATGATAACTCTAAAATCATTTTCTTCTTTTAACCATAATTTATACTCTCCCACCCTCTTCGCATACCCTAAGAAGACACACCTAACTGATCTAGGTTCAAGTTAATTTGTTGTTCTCTCGATGAATATAAGCGGCACAACCGAAAACACGCAAATTTAAAAAATCAAAATCACAACCGAAAAACATAACTTCGGGACATTTACCATTAAGTGGGATAGAAGAGGACCTATTGATCACATAGGCGGCAGTAACAACTACCTCTCCTCAAAACCCTTTAGGAAGACCCGACTACGAAAGCATAACCCTCGCACGTTCTAGAAGAGTTCGACTCATGCGCTCTGCAAGATTGTAAGGGAAAGATTTTTCATGATTAATCTCTCTCTCAACACAAAATCTCTCAAACTCTAGGTTACAGAACTCTACCCCACTATTTGTCCTAAGCGCCTTGATTTTCTTACCGGTTTGATTTTCAATAAAAAACTTCCGAGTTTCAAATTTTTCAAAAGCGTCACATTTTTCTTTGATTAGGAAAACCCAGACTTTCCGTGAAAAAGTCATAAACAATAGATAAAAAGTATCTATTACCACCTTGAGTGGGCCCACACGAGGGACCCCACACATCCGCATGAATCAATTCAAGAAAATTTTTGCTAGAGTATTTTTCAAGAGGGGGAGGTGGAAAACTAACCATATGTTGTTTGCAATTCACGCAAGTATCACATAAAGGCACACACGAAATCATATCATTATCAAAAACTCCATTTTTGTGTAAAATCTCTAAGCCTTTACCACTTAAATGACCAAGTCTTTTATGCCACAAAATTGTTTTATCATCCTTAACAACTTTTGTTTGATTTTTCAATACAAGACACAGGCACAGGATTGCAAACATACATATTTGTTTGTTTTCCAGCTTTGAAAATTACTAAATTTCTTTTTAAAATTTTCATCAAACCTCTTCCCCATTTACCCTCTAACCCATCATTTTCTAGTGATGCACACGAAATCAAATTGTTACACAAATCAGGCACATGTCTAGCATTTTTCAAGCAAACATCGTCAATTCCAGTAATTTGACAATTTTTCCCATTAGCCAAGAAAACAGTTTCAGTTTTCACTTCCTTGTATGAAAAAAAAGATCTTTATGAGGTGTCATGTGAAACGCACACGCGGAATCAATAAGTCACTTATTCATACATGCAAAAATAGAGTGCATAGAATTCACAATGGTTCACAAGTTTCCATCATCATAAAAGCATCACCATCATCTTCACTACCAGAGGCTAAATTACAATTATTTTGCTCATTACGATTCTGATTTTGTCTTTTCTTTTTAGGATTAGTGCAATCCTTTTTAAAATGGCCAGACTCACCACAATTGTAACAATTTTTACCCTTTGTCCTAGATTTTGATCTACATTTGCTTCTATCCTTTTCAAAATTCTGATCAAGACCCTGATTTTGATTCTTGCGATGACCATTAATTGTTTCTATGTTGAGTCCTCCCTCTAACCGTATGGACCTCACCGAATATAGTTCGATTCTATTTCTTTTGCCTTTAACCCGTTCATAACCGTGACAAGATTTATCTCATCCCTACCATATTTTATAGCTGACTTAACATTCGCATAAGAATCGGGAATAGAATTCAGAAGGACTATAGGGGTATAATCATCAATATGCTTAATGTCTTGTACTAATTTAGTAAAAACATCAAGATTGTCATCCATATCCTTACTTAGGTCAAGTTGAAAACGAAAAAAATATTTCAAGAAGATACAATTTGCTTGGCAAAGATGTTTCAAAATATAGTTCTTCGAGTTTATTCCAAAGAGCTTTCGCAGATTCTAACTTGCCTACTTTTCGCAAAACAGAGTCGGACAAGTTTCAAATGATAGATGAGTATGCGCATTCATCCATTTCAAGTCTACTTTTTTCCAAATTAGTTTCAACAAATTTTAACGATATAGCTTTGAAAACCTTTTCTTTTATCAAAACTCCTCGCATTTTTTGTTGCCAAATTGAAAAGTCATTTTTTCCATTACAAGGTTCCAAAGAGTACGTAGAAGAAGTGCTCGCCATTTTAAAACACAGTAGCAAAAACTCCTTTATCAAAACTCCTCGCATTTTTTGTTGCCAAATTTTAACGCTATAGCTTTGAAAACCTTTTCTTTTATCAAAACTCCTCGCATTTTTTGTTGCCAAATTGAAAAGTCATTTTTTCCATTAAAAGGTTCCAAAGAGTACGTAGAAGAAGTGCTTGCCATTTTAAAACACAGTAACAATAGAAACAAATAAACACCACAGAACAGAATAAAACCAAGCAGAATACCAAATCAACTCAGAGTATCAATAGGTTCACAGCATGCAACAGATCTAACCACAACTAAGCAGAATATCACACAACTTAGAATAACAGATCTAGCATGCAAACACCGGATCAGAAGCAAAAATCAGATAGAATAGAACAAAATACTAGCAGATCTTAAACAAACAAGAAAGAAAGAAGCTCACCGAGAAACCCTTGACAAGGGTTTTTATTTTTGGATTGAAGGAAGCCCTACCGCATACGATTCACCATACGCACAACCCGAAGCTCTGATACCACTGTTGAGTTTCTGGACCCCAGCCACGTAGAGAATTGGAGTGCGACAAACTATTACAGAATAATAATAGAGGCCTAATACAAGCCAACTAGGAGGGGTCCTCACTGAGACGCTCAAGATTACAACGGAAGGGGGTAACAAGTATTTATACTAAGTAGAGTACTCAAGATCTAAAGGTCAGTACACGCCATGAACCAACCTGTTAAAGTCAGACTCAGTAGCGAATAACAGAGTTAGACAAAACTGAGAGAAGTTGAGAGGAAGGAAGACAAACACGCCGGTGTCTTTTCACCGACTCGCCGTCACAAGTGGCTAGCACCTCGGCTCAAAGCTACTCCTAAGCTCAGTAACCCTTCTCGAACCACAGTCCACCAACCGATCGAGTCCACAGATCTTAAACCCAGCATCAACCCAAGGCACTACCCAACACCAGACCAAACTCTCACTCCGGTGGCCCACAAAGGTCAGCCAGAAAACACAGACCCGAAACCCCCAGCTCCCCCCTTTGACATGACCAGCAAACCCCTCTCTCTAAACCCAGCAAACCAAAATCACAAAGGAATCGCCAAGAAACCAGCTCACCAAAGGTACCAACCTTCAAGAGCCCAAACAATGTATACTCTCACACACTTGCAAAGAGAAGAGAGAGAAACCCGTCTGTGACGGTGAAGAGCAGCTGAGATATCTCAAAATCTAACCCTAGATTTTATCTTAGCTCTACAGTGTCGCCAAAGAGAGAGAGCTGAAGAATAAATATGACGTACGACTGCTACAATACAGGACAGAAGGGAGCCAAAGGGAATGACCTAGAAGCTCACAGCTTTCGTGTATGTGACAGCAAATGGGCGGGCCTCTAGGGAGTTTTGGACTTGGGGGTTGGGCCATTATAAACGGGCTGCCACAATTGCTTGGGCCAAGCCACAAATTATAACAGAACCCTTCCTACTTAAGAATTTTTGCACCTGTACATGTGTTGGAACCTTTATTCTTTTCTTTTCTTTGTTTATTTATAAAAGTCTTGCATCCCATCAAGGAAGAGCTTTTGCCTTTGTTCCTCTATTGAATCTCAATACACATCATGCTTCTTTGAAGGTAGTTGAGGTCTTCCCCAGGTGTGAACTCTTGGAAGAAAGAAAAGAACCAAGATCTATATATTTACATATCCTATAGCCTGCGTTGATAAGAATCTTTATAAAAGAAGAGGATTCTTTAATGCATCACAATATTACCGGTAATAAATGTAAGCGGAAAGACTTGAACCCATGACCTTGCCAATCTAGAGCTTTGATACCATTTTAAATAACCAACTCATTTAAAAGCTAAAAGCTTACACTGGTAGAGAGGGGCTAAAAAATCTATATCAACACTACTAAGGCCTATTATTATTTAAAACTTTAATTACTGTCATCAAAGGCCAAGGACTGACATGTGGCAAATCGTTAGTGACCTTTCACTTGCAGCAAGTGGCAGAATAGAATGCAGAAACTTTGGGTACAATCTTATAGTGAAGCACACGAAGCACGGTTTTGAGGAGTTACATTATTAAGCTAGCTGATCGAGAAGGCGAAGGAAGGTTATACTTGGTTCAGCCAGTACTTTAAAAACATGGACAGTGAAGACTTTCTGTTGGCAATAACATTTTCAAGGTACTATACAGTTTTAATCATTGCATCTTGATAAATGCGTTATTGCGATTACATGTTCTCTTTGACTTTATTGCACAAAAATTCAAATATTCAATAATGTTATTGAGTTTATACGTTGAGTACATTATTTATGGATGTTCTGACTTGAGAATATATATATATTCTACTGCAAAGTAGAGAGTGGGAACAATTGAATGAGCAGGCAGGAGTTGTTATGCAATACTAGAATGTGATAAAAAGTACTTCTTCATAGTTGTCCCATAAAGAGTGTTAAGCTTCCCTGATGAGAAAGTATTTTTGGCGAAATTGACTTTAGCATCCCTGTCAATTATTTGAATGATAAACGACATGGGTTCATAATATAAAACTTTACCACAGACATAAATGACATCGGTCCACCATATTAATGATGGTTATTTTATGATGTTAAAGGTTTGTCAACTATTTTCTTAAGTTGTCCGATAAGTCAGAGTGTACCTATCTTTTTGGACGGAGGGAGTAAAAAGTTGAGTCAATAGATGCTTCATCTTTGATTCTGTAGAATTGGCTCTGCTCAGAAATGTCAATTTGATAACTGTTTTGAGTTAGACCTCCGTGAATACTAAGGTTGTATTTTTGTTGCACACATTAAGTGACAGATTTTGACGCACCACCAATTCTGTCTGTCTCTCTCTGTCTGTCTTTCTCTCGTCTCTGTGATGTCATGTCCACTTGCATTTTCTGATCTATAAAGAGTCTGTAGCCAACTCTGATCAAGCCAACAAAGATTCCAGTTTTGCAGAAATCCCCCTTATTCACTGGTTGTTCAGTACTGTGGAGTAGGGCTCACTGGGGTGTTTTGAGGGGAAGGGGAGTGGGATTAAGAAGTATGTCTTGGTTGCTCAACTTGGGTGTCTGTTATATGCCAATATAGCCTTCTCTCTCGCTCTCTCTTTCTCTCTCAGAGACTTCTGACAATTCCTTTATGTACAAATGCCGGAGGTTTTTGGAGGAGGCCGGGAGGACAAAACCTGTCATATATTTTTTTACAGTTTTGAGTGTAAAAAATGAAGAAAAGAGGCGTCTCATTTTTTTTCGTTAGTTGCAGGTTTGCAGTAGTATGCAGTGATCACAGTAAAATACGTCCTTTTTTTTTTTTCCATTTGGTTGAATTTATATTGATAAGCATGATTGAGCTATGTCCACAATGGAGCAAAGATCTACCAGAATTTGTGAGTTTCTTCTCCAATTCTCTGTCCTATATGATTTCATTTACATGGAAATCTTAATGTTAAAAAAAGACTCGCTAAATGGGACGTATGGAAAGGGAAAGGACTCCATCAATGAAACAAAGGAGTAGTTATGTTCTGATAAGTGAAAGAAATGGAACATTTTTTACCTAGAAACAATTTATAATATCTGAAATTTTATTGCAATTATGGTATAAAACCATGGGATTTGTTCCTCAATCCAAAAAAATAGTACAAGTAGAAATATGAAAAGCGTTTTCTGCAGAAACATAGTCTTCTTGTATATTAATTTTTCCCAGCAGTTTCCGTATACTTGTCAAATGTAAGTGTATTTGTTATATAATTGACGGCCCAAAAGTTTCCATTCCGCCAAAATGCCTTTGCGTATTTGCTATTGGCCTGAATTCTTGAGTTGTATACCTTTCGAGAAGAATGCATTCCCATGCTTTTGAGAATGTTAGACTTGGATCTCCTCTTCACGGCTTGGCAAAGATGCATTGAAACAAGTCACTCACCTTTTTTGGAATTTATGCTCCTTGGTTTCTGTAAGTGTAGTAGAATGGGAGGTCTTACGCCCAATTTACTAAATTCATGAACCGAAAGCTTTGGATGACTGCTAGATCTGTTGAGGATGTTCTATGTTATGTAATAGCTTATACCTTCTTTGTCAACGTACAATTGTAGCATTTTTGGGTTCTAAGACAATATGAAGCATTTTGTTCCATAATCCTTGGAATTTCCCTGACAGATACAATGCCTCTTTTCTGCTCAAAGACTCCACTTTGAATGTCAAACAATTTCAAGAATAAAATGAATTCCCATAAATATCCTTAACTCTTTGGATAAAAATAGTTTTGCTAATTTTAATTTAATACAACAAGGATAAATATGGAACTCAGAATTTATAAGCTTAATTTTTGAAAATTTTAAAAGAAGACTCTTTTAAATGGAACATCTCAAAATAGAAAGTAAAACTCATTGAGCAGAAGGGGGGTGAGGATCTACTTGATTTTACTATGTGTTGCTTCATGTGATGTGGATTAGTAGGGTCTGTGGGCATTACATTCAAATCGACATTTGCGGTTAGTCTAAAACAATAGTTTGCTGCCATCATGATAGGAATAATGACACAAATTACCATCAAACTTTGCTTTTAAGTGCCAAGTATACCATCCAACTCATTAAATTATCGAAAAAACCCATAAGCTTTTCAAAAGGTGGCAAAAAGGACACTACCGTCAGCCACCCATCAAAAATGTTAACGGAGGTGTTGCCGTCACCTTTTTTATTTTTTTATTTTTATGACACACGTCAACACCTCCTTTACTTTTTCTTAACGGGGAACTAACAGTAATGCCTTTTTTGCCACCTTTTAAAAAGTTGGTGAGTTTTTGGTAATTTATCGAGTTTAATGGTATGGTAGGCACTTAAAGCAAGGTTTGATGGTTCTTTGCATTATTAACTCTCATGAATTACTAGTTTTGAACTTTCACTATCTCCGATGGTGTGAGAATGGACATAGTAATTGTTTCCGGTGCTAAACATTCACTTCTACTTTGATGAGCAAAGGATGGTACTGCACTCTCAAGTAGGTGTAACATTCTGCTTGCTGGTGAAGGTTTATATATATATATATATGGGGAAGGTTTATATATATATATATATATATATATATATATAGGGGAGTATTTAATAGTTACTTTTTTATTTAACCATCAATGGTTACTCTCATTATCAACCATTGGATCAAAAATTAAAGGTTGAGATTTAATGGTTAATTGGAAAATGCTATTAATGCAAGTAGGTGAGTCATTTAATGCATTAAATCTCAACCTTTAATTTTTGATCCAATGATTGATAATGAGAGTAACCATTGATGGTTAAATAAAAAAGTAACCATTAAGTACTCCCTTATACATATATATATATATATATATATATATATATATATAAACCTTCCCCATATATATATGCTGCTTTTCTATTTTCATGTTTGGAATGCTTTGATGCCTTTTCATTTGGCGGCCCTGTGCTTCATAATAGCTACGTGCTATATTGATACTATCGAGAATCCTTTCTACTTAGGTAATTGCATCTGTACCCCATGTAAGTGTTGGAATCTCTATGTGTGTGTGTGTGTATTATAAGTCTAGCATTCTTCTTTCCTTTGTAGGATTCCTGAAATATTATTGATCATGCTTCTGTGGAGGTAGTTGAGGTCTTCCCTAGGTGTCAGCTCTTGACAAAAAAGAAAAGAAAAGAAAGAAACATGATCAATATATTCACATATTCTATAGACTGATTTGATTAATTAGAATCTTTAATAAAACCTGATTCTTTATAATGCATGCCATTATACCTACTGAAGCCCTAACTATTATTTAAGACTTCAAAAGCCAAGTCCTGAGATGTGACAAACTTGAACTTTTGTGACCTTTCACTTGCAGCAAGTGGCAAATAGCCTAAAAACAAATGGTACAATAGGTGTCATATAAAACAGGGTTTTGGAAAGATAAAGATAGCAATCAAAAAGGTGAAGGAAGATTATACTTGCTAGTTGCTACAGCCAGTATGTCTCATGAGGTGTTGTACTTGGAGCATTGAAGGTTAAGAGTGTTCTCTGCCACTAACATCATTTTGTCTGGCAATAACATCTACAAGATGATATACGTGTTGGGTAACTGCATTTGTTACGATTACATGGTTCTGTTTGACTTTATTGCACTGAAATAGAAAATATTGTGATTGGGTTTACATATAAGTAGTTTATTCATGGATGTTCCTACAGAGTGGGAACAATGATGTTGGAATGTTGGAGGCCCAATAAGGGCAACCCATTCCCTAGCCCAAGTCCATGGCCCACTCCTTGGCAGCCAACCCATTCCCCTTGCACAAAACCGGTTATCACCTCCCTTGTTTTGCCCATGTGTTGTCTATCCCTCTTTGACCAACTCCTTGGTTTCTCCCCTTTTCTTGCCTGGTGCGATTCCCCCCTTGGCCTGTGCGGTCCTCCCAGAAACTCTCCCCCTTTAAATGGCGTGCTCTCTCTTTTCTCTAATAGGAACCCGACTACCGAATTGCTATAGCCGATTGAACACAAGTTTGCTATCTCTCTCCTCTTTTATAAACTGAAATCAGTGTCTCTCTCTCTCTCATCTCACTGTGTATGTTACTGTGTGAGTGTGTGTGTGTGTGTAAGAGAGGGATTTCAGTTTGGTGGTATTCTGGAGTGGTTATCTCCGATGGTTGCGAACGGAGCTGGGGCTTGTGACGGTGACTTTGTGTCGCCGAATTTTGTTGGGGTTACCGGAGTTGTTGCCGGAAAAGCTTGGGCCTTTCACCTTGGACTGTGTAGTGCTTACCTCGTGGGTCACTCCGGTGGACATTGGTCGAGAAGGAAAGCTGAGCCTTGATTTCGATTGAGGCCTTTGTGGCGTGGGACACCATTAAAGAAGAGAATTCTTCTTCGATGTCTTCTCCCTTTATCTTATATTATCTTTGTTTATTTTTCTCCATTATTGCTTTATACCAGTGTTCGAAAAATCGTTCTAGGCGCTAGGCCCCCCCCCAAACGCCGCGACTAGGCTCTAGGCGCTAGGTCTCCCCCAAACGCCGCAACTAGGGCCAAATCGAACAAAAAATTGCCACCATAAAAAATTGCCGCTTAGTCAGCCTAGGCGCCGTCTAACGCCCAGCCGATTTGAGCGATGCCGTACGCATTTTATCGAGGAGGGACCCAGTATAAGGAACCGGGGAGGAAGGGGAGTCAATCAGGGGCAGAGTGACGCACGACGATGTGATGAATGTCGTCCTCAATCTTCTGGACAGCTAGGGCTTAGATAAGTTCGGCATCTGAGGAGGGGGAGTCAACGTGACTGAGATCCACAGCTTGTAAGTAGTCAAAATGGCTGGATTGATTACGATGGGAAATGAGGCGATATGCCGATGAAGAGGTGAAAGAGAGAGTGAGAATGAGAAAAATTAAGAGAGAGCGAGAGCGAGAGAGAAAGAGAGAGCGAGAGTGAGATTGTCGTCGGCGTCAAAATCTCGTCATCTATCTCATAGTGAGAGAGAGAGAGAGAGAGGCGTCTCCCTCAAGTTATTAAAGTATTTCCTCTCCCCCCTCAAGTAATTAAAATATTTCTACTAAGTATTTTCCCTCCTTCCTCAAGTTATTAAAGTATTCCCTTTTTTCCTCCACTTTGAAATGATAGAGAATTTAAAAATAGTCTCATAGGGTAGATAAAGTGTTATCTCCACCCTATTGTAATCTATTTGAGTGTCTTAGTGAGATTTTCATAGATTAGTTGTATAGGTTTTTATTAATTTAAAGTTGTATTTATACTTCTACTCCGCATACGCGAACGACAAAAATACACAACAAATGAAAATAACATGAATTAGTTGTTTCGCAAATGTGATAAAAAGAAAAGGTTGAGATGCGCTAGATGCTTCATTATTTATTGAGTAGAATTGACTCTGTCGGGCAAGGCCGAATATTTAACTGCTCGAGTTAGACCTTTTTTATGAGTACTAAGGTTTTTTGTTTTGTCACTCACTTCAAGATCAGATGCTAACGCCCCACCAACTCTCTCTCTCTCTCTCATGTGTCTTGCTTTTTGTGATCTATAAAATAGTCTTTAGCCAACTTTCATCAAGTTAATCCTCAAGAATTAGCCTCTTTTCCTCTGCATAATTGATAACTAAGATGCTGAATAAGTGTTACAGTATGGTGGAGTAGGGGCTCGTTGGGGGTTCAGGGGCTTACGAGACAACCCTTTCCCTCTCTCCCTCAAAGACTTCTGGCAATGATTTCATGTACAAAAAAGCCTGAGGTCTTTGGTGGAGGGAGGACAAAAGTTGTCATGATTCTGCAGTTTAAGTTTTAAAGACATCTCGTTTGTTTTTTATTTTTTTTGGTTTTTTTCTTTTTCATAATTCGCAGGTGTGCAGTAGTAGAGATAGGTGCAAGCATGATCAAGCTATGTTTCCACTGCAGCAAACTTTTCCCATAATTTGTGAGTTCTTTACTTAGGAACTTATTTTGTGTTTGTTGACATGGAAATCTTTATTTGAAAGGAGACTCCCTAAAAGGGTTGGGATTACCTAAATGAAAGCAAGGGAGTATTACTTCTTGAATCATCTGTTCAAAACAAATTTTCACATACGAATTTTTCAAATGCAATTATGGGTTGTATAAAGGCAAAAACTTAGATAAGACTGTTTACGGGTATTTTTTGTAAAACGGATCTCCCTGATCCGACCCACCGTGTGTTGGTGGGCTGAGCTGTGAGAGAGTAGGTCTCCGTCTTAGGAATTAGGATCTTATGGTCTCCCATGAGACCTACTCTTGTATAAAAACCATAAATTTGTAACTTGATCCAAAATAAGATAGAAAAAGTTTTAAGTTGTGTTTTCTGCAGAAACTCTTCCTAGTCTTCTTCCCATTTGTGGATATGCTCCCATTTATAGATATTGACTTGTCTTGTCCATGGTTGAATGGCTCGTTCGGGTTGTCAAATGAAATGTAACTATGCATATGATACGTATTTTATAATTGTTAAATTCAAGTGTTGTTAAAGTACAATCATTGCATTCTACACTTGAGTAGAACCTCTTTTCCAGCCTCCCACTACTTGCTGCGTTTTCAGTTGTGTAGTGTTATGCGGAATTCTGTTTGTGCAATTACAGGAGTGATGTCGTCTTGTTTAAAACAACAAATCTTTAATTTTGCATCTGAAATCAGTATCAGTCCTATTGACCTTAAGAGTGACGATGATCGAATCCCTTTAATCTGCCCATTTGACCCAACCTGCATAATGTAAAAGGGAGGAAAAATCAGAATGAAATACGTATCTAGAATGAAGCTGAAATTTGCCTATCTTACGAAATCTGCATAATGCAGATCGAAGAGGACTTCATTATCGGTGATGACGGTTAGGAAGCATTAGCAAGAAAGTTACTCCATCCATCCTGTTTTGAGAGTCCATATTCCTTCTTCCTTTTCTTTTTTAATTATTATTATTTTTGATTCACCACGATGATATGTTGCATAATGTAGTAGTTCTCTCCCTCCAGACGAGACTTGGACATGTGTAAGCCTTAACTACTTGGTCAACCCTTGGTATCCCCTATTCCAAATTAAAGCTTACAGTGTTCATGGTTTTCTTACTATCGTTTATTAAACCGTACGTTAAGCAAATTATGAGCACAGTTTGCATGAAAAATACTTGTATGCACTTTTGTAAATGTATTTGTTGTGGTCTTTTGATGATGTTGGGGACATTTATAATTATGGGTGATTATGATGGTTATAGGAAGTATGTCAAGCTTATGTTTTCATTTGGTGTGAATAGGCTGGGGCTCCGCGCGCTTGTTTTAAGTTCGAGTCGTGTTGGGTTCAAGTTGAGCTCAAACATGATTTTATGCTCGAGATATAAACAAGCTTAATTAGCTCTGGTTGGCTCAAATAAGCTCAATAATCACAAAATATATACAATTTTTTTTTACTTAGGCTCAAGTAAAGCTCGAGCGCTGCTCATTTATTTGTAGCTCGGTTTGTGCGACATGTAGCGAGGGAGTTATAACTCTTCACTTCAGCATCTTCTGTCTCAGATTATTGTGATTAGTACAACCCTTGCCCTTATAGAGCAATCAAGAAGATTCTTTGGATCAAATAAAGCTCTGCTCAAGCTCGATTAAATTTGAAAGACCCGAACTTGAACACTTAAAGCTCAGTTCAGCACAGCTCCTTTACAGGCCAACGCATGAAACTTGAGACAGCTGCTCGAAAAGGTGGACTACGAAGGTAAAACTTGTCTTCATGATGATATGTACGATTTACTATAGCCTTATGCAGGTTTGTCAAAGAAACAATTGTTAAAGTATATAAAGCATGATATACATTGTGGTCTCTCTCTAACGGCTTAAACTTTTAGAGTAGTTGGTTACTTAACATGATATCAGACTTCCAGGATTGGCAAGGACAAGGGTTAAAATCATTCCGCTTGCATTTATCCTAAAAAACAAAATATACAAAGGGTACGTATTAGCCCTATATAAAGTGCACCTCTCTCTCTTAGAGTAGTTGGTTACTTAACAACCCCCCTCTTTGCTATGTGGCTATGCGGCTGAAGCAATCGTAATGGTGACAGCATTTTGCTTCTAATGTTTGGGAGATTATAATTGAAGCAGTTGTAGCTGTGGGCTATACTTGCAGAGGGCTTTGTAACCTGACGTTAACAGCATTTGCTTCTGACACAGCAGTTGCAGCAGTGGACTATACTTTCTGATGCTTTGTAGATTTCCGGTTCTTGGATCCGTCGATGATCATTCTTTCTTAAGTACACCGGGAACTAAGCTGTCGATAACTTTGCTGAGCATGCTTGGTTTGTTCGAGATAATTCAACATCGATTAAAGTGGTTCCGAGATTAATTTGCACAGAATCTTTTCGGATTTGGCCGTATGAAACACTTATGTTTAGTGATTAGAACTAATAATAATATTGCTTTACAATAGCAATAACTGAATGTAGATTTTCTGTATATCGCAAGTCTGCACATTTTTCTCATTGCCGATGACATAAACGACGCATTTGTTAGGACTTAGGAGTCTCTCTTTTACGAATCAAACTTCTTTTTTCCAAAGTACTATCCAAGTTTATAAATTTGACTGAAAATGAAATGAGATTTTAAGATTTAAATTCTTCAAGTATTGCCGAGTATCTGTTTGGATACATGGTTAGTTGCATGGTTCGTATTTTTTTCTTTTTCTTAGTTTTCATTTTCTCACTCGTAACTTTTCTCTATCTAGTGGTCCAAAAATGATTAATAAGTGAAATTGTATTTCTTGTTAAAGCTATATACAATTTGTAATAGCATCGTTATACATCACCATTATTCAAACTCATAATTTCATAGTATAGATGTTTTCAGTTGTTCATTAGTTAACATAAAAATAGTTTTTAGACCGTTACGTGAAGCTCATAATTTCATGGTCTAGGTGGATTTTCAGTTGTTTGATCCAAACTGAAATAGTGGAAGAGGAAGGCTAAAATTAACATAGACATTTGTAATGACTAAAGATACGAGTGTGGTATTTAAGATGATTTTGCTTCATCATTAGGATCGGACTGAGTTGATGTATGTTGAGTTTATATTCAATTGACATAAAAACAAAATTTAGACGACAATTAGGCAAGTCAAGTGGTCACTCGATTAAATATTAGCTACTAATGACTAAAAACGTAGCATTTTTAAAACGTAGATTATTTAAAACGCAGCTTTTTTCTTTATAAATGCGTTTGAGATATTATGTTAAAACGCTGCTTTTTATTCCCTACTGCGTTTTAAAATCTGCGTTTTGAGAAAAAGCTAGGAATTCCAGCGTTTTAAAACGCAGCTGCGTTTTGAAAACGCAGCGTTTTCTACCGCAACATTGAAACGCTACGTTTGGTGTAGCGTTTTGAAAACGCAGTGTTTTAAAAACGCAGCGTTTCTAAAACGTAGATTATTTAAAACGCAGCTTTTTTCTTTATAAATGCGTTTGAAATATTATGTCAAAACGCTGCTTTTTATTCCCTACTGCGTTTTAAAACCTACTTTTTGAGAAAAAGCTAGGAATTCCAGCGTTTTAAAATGCAGCTGCGTTTTGAAAACGCAGCGTTTTCTACCGCAACATTGAAACGCTAAAATGCACGAACAAACTGGCTCTAAGTTAAGGAATAAGCTGCGTTTTAACCCTACGTTTTGGCCAAAACGCACGAACAAACGGGCTCTAATTTAGACGACAATTAGGCAAGTCAAGTGGTCAGGATTATATTTTCACTAAAATTAAATCAAATTTTTTAAACTTTGTCATATGATTCATGTATCTTACCATCGTTGATTCTCAAATGTTTTCCTTAGTAAGAAATATTCTTCAATTTTATTAGGAAAAAGTTCATTTATGTTTTAAGGGTACAAGTTAAACACTTTTTATTTTGAAATTTTTTTCATTTATTTCACAATTTTCTCAATTTTCAAAACTATTAATATTAATGCAAAAACTTTCTAATAGCAGATACTAATAATGTATAATTAGGATATATCTTGATTCAACTGTTTGTATTAAAGGACAAGTCAATTGACACAACGGGTCTTGTTCTTAACAGCGACACATATGTAACTAACAACTTTACTTTCAACCAAAAAATTTAAATTTAAAATGTAATTAATTTTTCACCATGTACGAAGTCAAAGTAAGAAGTAGCCTTCTAAACTTCACGTTCTAACTTTATTAATTTGCGAGCATCTAAAATTATTTTTTTTTTCACAAACTGATTAAATGTAATTTATTCCCATCGAACGTATGACGAGTTGGTTAAAGAAAATCTATTCAACTGGACCTAGAAGATCACAAGAAATATGGTAGTGGCCTGAGAGGCAGGGACGCGAACGAGCTGGGGGTCCATTTCTTAGTAAATGACCAATTTACCCTTACAAGGGAGAGCACCGCAAATTCCCTCAACCTATGGGGAAGAGTCTTTATTTAAGTGAAACCTTAGGGTTGAACCCTGAAATTAACCCGAAGCGTATATCAAATTACAGTCGACAAACGAGAAACAGAGGGGACCTTTGTCGAGGACGAAACTAGGGTTCCGGTTCTCGTTCGCGTCACCAATCTCTTCAGTATTGCTCCGTCGAATTTCGTCAATTCGGTATGTATTTCATTTTATCGTGTTATGTTTGCATAACTTCTTGTTTTGTAATTAGTTTTATTCGAATTGAATCTTAATGTATGCGAATTAGATCTAACTTCCTGTTATTGTATTGTTTTTTTAGATTTTGTCGTCTGTACTGAAAGTTGAAGAGATTTGAGATTTTTTGGTTGCAGTTTTGGGGTTTAGGGTTTGAAAATTAGTTGTTTGTGTGTTTTGTGATTGTTTGAGCTCGGCATGGAAGAGGTGAAGCATAAAACTAAGAAGGAGGAGTCGGGGAAGAAGGAGGAGGAGTCAAAGAGGAGTCATCGAGAGAGGGAGAGGAATGGGGAGAGGCATAGAGATAAGGATAGGGAGCGGGAGCGAGAGCGAGAGCGGAAGAAGGAGAAGGAGAGAGAAGGGAGTGTTGATGATAAATACAGGGAGAGGGAGAAGCATAAGGATAGGCATAGGGATAAGGAAAAGGACAGGGAAAGGGCGCGGGGTAGGGATAGAGACAGGGATGATAGGGAGAAGGAAAAAGAGAAGGAGAAAGAGAGTAAAGAGAGGGAGCGGTTGAAGGAGAGGGAGAGGGAGAGGGAGAAGGAGAAGGAACGCGAGCGTATTAGGGAGAAAGAGAGGGAGAGGGAGAGGGAGAGAGAAAGGGAGAGGGAGAGGAGGGAGAAGAGAGAACGTGAGAGAGAAGAGAGAGAAAGGGAGAGGAGCAGAGATAGGCGTCGGGAAGTGGAGAGAGATCACAGTGGTGATGATGATGATGTCAGAGAGCGTGATAGAAAGAGGCGCAGGAGGGAGGATGAGTATAAGGCAAAGGAATGGGAGCGAAGTGGCAAGTCATCCAACCGGCGTAGAGAGGATAGTGAAGATAGAAGCCCTATAAAGAGGGGCGATGAGGACTCTGTAGACAAGAAAGAAGAGAAATCCCAAGAAGAGGATCCTGAGGAAGAACAGCAGAAATTGGATGAGGAGATGGAGAAGAGGAGGAGGAGAGTTCAGGAGTGGCAGGAGTTGAAAAGAAAGAAGGAGGAATCTGAGAGAGAAAAGCTCGGAGTAGCTGGTGAAGGTGATGAGTCCAAATCAGGTAGAGCCTGGACCCTAGAAGGCGAGTCTGATGATGAAGAAGCTGTTCCTGTGGAGAAACCTAAAGATGACATGGACACGGATGAACATGTGAAGCCTATGGATGAGGATGGAGATGGAATGTCCGATGCCTTGGAGAATGGTGATGGAGTGTCTGCTTTGCAAAACGGTGATGATGATGCCGGGGATGACGAAATCGATCCTTTAGATGCTTTCATGAATGCAATGGTATTACCAGAAGTTGACAAGCTGAACAATGCTGTGCCTCCTGTTACGGAAGACAGAAGTTCTGAACTGAAGAAGAATAAAGATATTCAAAGCAATGGGGGGCAGCGTAAAAAGGGTTCCAAAAAATCTATGGGAAGGATCATTCCTGGTGAAGATTCAGACTCAGATTATGCTGAAATCGAGAATGATGAAGATCCACTGGAGAACGAAGATGACGATGAATTCATGAAAAGGGTGAAGAAGACAAAGGTTGAGAAACTATCGATAGTTGACCATTCAAAGATTGAATATCCTCCGTTCCGTAAAAATTTCTATATTGAGGTAAAGGAGATACAGAGGATGACTTCAGAAGAGGTTGCAGCTTACAGGAAGCAACTAGAATTGAAGTTACATGGAAAGGATGTGCCCAAGCCGATTAAAACCTGGCACCAGACTGGACTTTCAACTAAAATGTTGGAGATAATTAAGAAACTCAACTATGAAAAGCCAATGTCAATTCAAGCTCAGGCGCTACCAATAATAATGAGCGGTCGTGACTGCATAGGTATTGCAAAGACGGGTTCCGGGAAAACTTTAGCTTTCGTTTTGCCAATGTTGAGGCATATAAAGGACCAGCCACCGTTAATGTCTGGAGATGGGCCTATTGGTCTTATAATGGCACCTACAAGAGAGCTTGTCCAGCAGATCCACAGTGATATAAAGAAATTTAGCAAGGTATTGGGACTGAGCTGTGTGCCTGTATATGGAGGTTCTGGTGTTGCCCAGCAAATTAGTGAATTGAAGAGGGGTGCTGAAATTGTAGTCTGCACTCCTGGTCGGATGATTGATATACTATGTACGAGTGGTGGGAAGATTACGAACTTGCGTAGAGTCACTTATTTGGTCATGGATGAGGCAGATCGGATGTTCGATATGGGTTTTGAGCCCCAAATCACCAGAATCGTTCAAAATACTCGGCCAGACCGCCAGACTGTACTGTTTTCTGCTACTTTTCCTCGTCAGGTTGAAGTACTGGCACGTAAAGTGCTGAACAAACCTGTAGAAGTACAGGTAGGAGGGAGGAGTGTAGTGAATAAAGACATAACTCAGTTAGTCGAGGTGAGACCGGAGAACGAAAGGTTTCTCAGACTGTTGGAACTGCTTGGAGAATGGTACGAGAAAGGTAAGACTTTGATTTTTGTCCACTCACAGGAAAAATGTGATGCTTTATTTAGGGATTTGCTCAAGCATGGATATCCTTGCCTGTCGTTGCATGGGGCTAAGGATCAGACTGATCGTGAATCCACCATTTCTGATTTCAAGAGCAATGTATGCAATTTACTGATTGCGACTAGTATAGCTGCCAGGGGTTTAGATGTCAAGGAGCTTGAACTGGTGATCAATTTTGATGTTCCAAACCACTATGAAGACTATGTTCACCGAGTTGGTAGGACAGGTCGAGCTGGGAAGAAAGGCTGTGCTATTACTTTCTTATCTGAAGAAGATGCAAGATATGCACCAGATCTTGTAAAAGCTTTGGAACTATCAGAGCAAGTTGTTCCTGATGATCTTAAAGCTGTTGCTGATGGGTTCATGGCGAAGGTAAATCAGGGCCTTGAGCAATCCCATGGGACTGGTTATGGTGGAAGTGGTTTTAAATTTAATGAGGAGGAGGATGAGGTGAGGCGAGCAGCAAAGAAAGCACAGGCTAAAGAATATGGATTTGAGGAAGACAAATCCGATTCAGAAGATGATGATGACGGAGTGCGAAAGGCAGGAAATGACCTTTCTCAGCAAGCTATGCTGGCTCAAGCTGCTGCCTTTGCTGCTGCCACTGCCGCCTCCAAAGCTAGTATGGCGCCAGTCTCAGTTAGTCAATTGCTTCCAAATGGTGGATTACCTGTTGCTTTGCCAAGTGTCTTTGGTCAAACGGCAGTTGTGCCCGGGCCCACTCTGTCGATTGCTGCCAACGATGGGGCTGCTGCCAGGGCAGCGGCGCTGGCAGCTGCAATGAACTTAAAGCATAACTTGGCTAGGATTCAGGCTGATGCTTTGCCTGAACATTATGAAGCCGAGTTGGAGATCAATGATTTTCCTCAAAATGCTAGGTGGAAGGTGACACACAAGGAAACACTGGGTCCAATATCTGAGTGGACAGGAGCTGCCATTACAACTAGGGGTCAATATTTTCAACCTGGTAAAATTGCGGGACCAGGGGAACGAAAGCTTTACTTGTTCATCGAGGGCCCTACAGAGCAGTCTGTCAAGAGGGCCAAAGCAGAATTGAAACGTGTCTTGGAAGACATCACAACCCAAGCATTATCTCTTCCAAATGCACAACCAGGACGATACTCTGTTGTATAAGGACCAGCTCGATTGGCTTCCGGTGAATTTTTCTTGCTCAAACTGCATATGTGGTAGTTAATGCTATAGCTAATTTCCGAAATCAATTTACTTTCATCTCTCTCCTATATTTTTAGAGGTTGAATATGATGTGGAACCGTATCAGATACGTATTTTTGCTATATACAAATGGGATCTTATTGACATTTATTTCTTTTTCTGTTGATGTAGAAACAGGAAGATAATATTGGTCTATGATAATTTCGAGCATTCTCTTACTGGTTGATGATGGCCTTTTGACCCTCCTTATGAATCTTATTTTTCTCTTACATACCATCATAGTCATTTATATTTTATATGTTGATTTCCTTGTTCTGATTTACTTTTAGGATCCTCGAAGAAGAGCTAGAAAGGTAAGAAAAGTTGGCAATTGTATTTCAAAACTGCCGACTTTCATGATTCGATTGATGATTGAAAATTTTATATAGCTGTGTAGAGTGTTGCAGAACTAACTTTTCTGTTTGAGTTTTTGCTTATTGAGGTACCATGTGTCTTGTTTAGAGTTTTGATACAAGAGTGAAGTTGAATTATGGGTATATATTGTTTTGTGTTGATCTCTATACACTTCCTTTATGTGGATATGAAAACAAATGCCCTCCCTCTCTCAAAAGACTTGGTCTCATTTGTTTCTTTTGTATATATCTTTTCAGTGCCTTTCGGTAGCTTTGGCTAGAGGACCCAGACCCGAGTCTTTGTGTGAGCAAATTGTCTTTGCTTATTACTTTGCTTTCAGGGGCTGCCTGGAAGATGACAAGCTTTTTGGTTGTTTCTCCTTTATTCTTCTTTTCCTGCTAAATGCAAGTAAGAATATGTATTCTCAAGTTTCTATTTTGAGTCGTGTTTCCATTTATTTGATGTTTGATCTGATTGAGGATGCATTGTTATTTGTAGGTTTGATTGGGGAGCTAGAGGGCATTTGTTGCCTTTTTTGATAGTGTTAAGAAGTTGTGGCCTTCCTCTTTCATGCAACACAATCTAGAAGCGGATCTTTTATTTTATTTTATTTTATTTTAATTAATATTAAATTTTGGCTTCCTTGGATTATAGACCAGAATAGTTGATTGTCAGACTAATATGTGCAGAATGATTTTCTTCTTTTGGGCATTTTCCCACCTTGATAGTGTCGTGTCAATCTTTTCTTTTGCAAACGACAGTTGAACTGGGTTGGAGCATTATGTTTGGGTAGGAAGCTAGGTACTTTTATTCCTTTAACATTTTCTTTACCAGGGGCTACCAGAATTTGAAGTTGTCTATTTTTCATCTTTTTCCTTGTCATTTAGAGGCTAAGTGTCTTCATCTGATACATCAGATGTAGCAACTTAAAGCATGCATCTGAGATCGGTTTTTCCTGGCTAAATTAGTTTAGAGTACTGGAACGAACTGCTTGAACACATAGTAGTTATCATGTTAAATGTCTGAAATATGCGAGTTTTGAATTTGCGGATCATAACTTAATTTGAGGTTTATTTTGGGCGAACATTTGGTTTGCCTCGGGAGGGGGGAGAAACCAAAACCGAAGGAAAACAAAATTGTGTGATTGCATCCAGGAACCAATGGAGCTTTATGTGGCATCATAGCATTATGTAAATGTTCACCGGGTGACCTAACTTGGCGATTGGGTGGTGTTAATTTACACGGAATTGCTGCCGAAATTGGCGTTAACTTATACTACATAGCTTCTGGTAACCAACCCGATTTTATTTGGCGTGCCTGTTGGAAAGAAGAAAGAAAAGAAAGAAGGGAAGTTACATTGCCTAGTTAACCCTCTAGAGTTGGGTCACAAAACTACGGCATGGCTAGCTCCCTGCCAAAACGTAGAGAGGAGAAAGCTCAAGCTGGTGGGGGAGATGATAATCTGTTTATTGCGTGGAATCTCCTGAGAATATTGGAATTCTGGAATGATAGATATAAAAAGTAAGAGATCGAGAAACAGTTTACTAAACCATGCAGGCAAACATGACCTGTATGCCCTTTTGTAATTACACCCGCAATATGTCATTTTTTGGCTCTACGAGCCTACTATTTACAGAGGTACTATTCAGCAAAACATCGAGCATCTTAAGTACTTTTATTGGCGTTTCAAATTTTAATTGCAGTAATGTTTTATAGAATTTAGAAGTTGGATTTGAAGTGCTCATAGTAATTTCTTAAGATTTAATTGCAAAAATATTCTGTCAACGGACATCGAGACAAAGAATTACTCTCTCCAGTTGATTTTGAGATTCTTTTTAGAGTAATGATAGGAATATAATTCGTTTGTGCAATTTTTTCAGATAAATTTAGGTGACCAACATGTGATCGGTTAAATATCATCGACTTAGCATGTAATGTAATTATTTAATCCATTACATATTCGACACCTTAATTTGTATACGAAATTTGTACAAAAGTATTTGTATTCCAACCATTTTTTTTTTCTTTTTATGGTTTTTCTCTCAATTGTATTCTTCACTATTTCAAAATAAATATTTTTATAAATTTTTATGAAAATTTAGGAAATTAAAGTTTAAGCAATTTTTTTACTTACTAGTATCATCTTCATTATACAACTCCAGCAAACTCGTTCAGAATAAAGCATGGAAACTAGCAGATTCATTCACTTTGAAATCCCTAAGGCAATTGAAGTTATCGTAATTCAAGCTTTATTTAATAACCACTTTAAATACATTCCAACTTGGTACGGGTAATCTACCATGAAATTTAAACAACAATTACATAATAATGCAGTAAACTTACATAAAAATAGAGTAACACTTATAAGAGTAGTGATGATGTCAAAATAATCACCATACCGGGGGTGCCGAAAGCGTCGGTTAAGTACATGTCCGTTGTCATCGTCGTGGTCGGATATCTGCGAGAGTAAACAACCATGAGAAAGCAGGGAATTTTCCCCGCCAAAACTCTCCGGTGTAAGAATCAGTATCTCAGAATATATAGATAGGATATCTAGAGAAATAATAAAAGTGAGTTTATATGTGTGTGAAGAGAGAGAGAGAGAAAAGGAAGCTTAAGGACTAAGCCGTCCATTTTTATGAGGGGGGAGCCCCTATTTATAGGGTGACGAAGCTTCTTGAACACACTTTGCGTGTGTGGGTCTGTTTTGGACATTTTTGAGATATTTGGGAGTATACTTTTGGGGTGTATATTTTTTGGTCCTTCAGTAGCCCCCCACTCCTTACTCCTCGTAGCTCAAGTGGTACTCATTCTCCACAACCTATGCACTTAACCATGAAGTCATAGGTTCGAATCCCCTCGTGGATTCAGGGAGTGAGGGAAGGCAAAACCCGCTCCCATGGAGCGGGGAGACCCCTGGGAGAATAGTCGACTCGCGCGCTGTCCAAACCCCTCGAACGGAGTTCAACCCGGACGATTATGCCTCTTCAAGTAGGTCTCCATGTCTTACGGATTAACCTTACTCTCCCACCAATACACGATGAGTTGGGTTAAAGAGATCGGTGTTATAAAAATACTCATAAAACAATATTTTTAAAATTTTTGCTCACTTAATACTACTAGATTATTGGAACAATGTACGCTCAAAAAAATAATATTTCATTATCGGATCAAATATAATTAAATGAAAAACTAGTATTGGATCCTTCTACTTAAATTGAGACGAAGAATAATCGGACCAAATGGTAGTGATACTAGCTGTGGTTATATCATGTCGATCGGAATTTACAAAAGGGTGGGGCTATTCACGCCCACTAAATTACTCTATACACTAAAGAGTCTAATTTTTATTTTTAAATATCAACATGATACTAAATTAAATCAAAATTTTACATAATTTACTTATATTTTAGAAATTAAAATTTTATTAATTAAAAACTACCTTAAGAATACTATGGTTTACAATTTCATAATTTTGTAAAAACAACTAAATTTATATAAATTATAGGTCAAATTTTAATTAAGTTGATCCAAAAAAATTAAAAATAAACTCTTTATCTGAAACGGAGGAAGTATCAATTTCTATCAATTACTTAATACCTACACCTCATTATTCATATTCTACCCTTTTTCATACGCCACAAATTAATTCTCTTTCAAAACACCCACAAAATCAAACACAAAACATTCATCTCTGTTGAAGAACCAACACAAAACTACACGCAAAGAAGAATAAAAGTAGAATGCCACGTCATTTAATTAAGTAGCAACCGGTAAAATTAATCTTTTATTTTTGGGATAATACGTTACAAGTCCCTTGACTATGGCTGATTTCACCATTAGTCCCTTAACAAATTTTTTTCATATTTTTGTCCTTTGACTATGAAAATCAGACACGGTTAGTCCTTTTGGTGGATGTCGTTTATTTTCCCGTTAAGTCTATCATGTGCCTCTCACATGACTTTGGTTAAGGGCATTGTTGGAATTTCACGTACCCCTATGACCAGTGAAGTTAATTGGCGCGAACATTTCCCTCCCTCCCAGTCTTCTCCCCTATTAAAACCTAACTACCCCACATTGGCCAAAGCTATAGAAAGGGATCGATAAAGAGAGAAAGAGAGTCGCGACCATGGGAGATCGATGTAGGTGTGGTAGGTCAACTGTAATGAAGACATCATGGACTGATTCAAACCCTGGAAGAAGGTTCCTCGCATGCGCACAAATTGGGGTGAGTTCTGAATTTGGTTTGCAAGATAAGTTTTCATTTCTGATTTGTAAACTTTCATTCCTTGTATAGGGTAGAAATTGTGGTTATTTCAGGTGGTTTGATCCACCAATGTGTATGAGATCGAAGGACATTATTCCTGGGCTTCTTCGAAGGCTACGTATGGCTGAGAGAAAAAATCGTAGAGAGAAACTACTGTGGATTGCTCTTTGGATTTCTTGGATTTTATTTGCGATTGTGCTACTACTCGGAGCTCGAGATGAAAAAGAAAGTGCTACCACCATGGATATTCAAAATTGACGAATGGCTATATGACAGTGCTAAATTTTGGGTCATGTTTTAGGCTGCTTAGCTTAGCATTGTAAAGATCAGTTGTTGGAAAAGAAATATGTTGCAATAGCAACTTTGTAAGGGTTTGTGTAAGAAATTTGTTGCAATAGCAACTTTCTAAGCAAACTGTGTAATCTATTTTATGAATAAGACATTGTGTAATGTATTTGTTGGAATAGCAATTTGGTTTCATTTTGGTTTGCAAGATATGTTTTCATTTCTGATTTGTAAACTTTCATTCCTTGTATAGGGTAGAAATTGTGGTTATTTGTTGGAATAGCAATTTGGTTTGTAAATTATCTCAGGGCAATATCCTGGCATGACAAATTTGAGGACACTTTGACAGATAATACAAACATTGTTCCATCAAACCATATCCTTGTCATTGTTCATTAACCAGGGCAATAAACTGATATGATAAATCGATAAGAAAAAAAGAGTAACAAGAAAAAACAGTGTATGAACATATCATACCCCAGAATAGAGTCATTTTTCATTAACCCCAAAATACATCATTTCAACACAATATTCATATTGACAACTTTCCAAAACATATCATACCTAACCAAAAGGCAAAGTTTTACCATGTGCAAAAAGATAACTTTCCAATACATCATTCCCATACCCCAGAATACATAGTCATTTTTCATCAACCCCAAAATACATCATTCCAACACAATGTTCAAATTGACAACTTTCCAAAACATATCATACCTAACCAAAAGGCAAAGTTTTACCATGTGCAAAAAGACAACTTTCCAATACATCATTTCCAACTACACTAAATATTAACATAGGTGTTTGTCCCTTTTTTACTTTTGGCCTTTTCATTTGCTGCTCTCTGTCTAGCACACCACTTGTCCAAGCTTGTTGACACAGAGGGTTGTGATGTGCCTTCAGTAGGTCTTCCCTTCTTTCTCTGCCTCTTGGCTCCACCCTGTGTAATATAAACAGGGAAAATTTGTTATGTATTCCAAGAGACATAAAAACCAAAAAGCAAAAACACAAATGTTGCCCTTAGTCTTCTAACATGTTGTCCTTGATCTGGTTGTCCTTGTTCTGGTGGTGGGAATTGAGTGGTAGATATTGTTAGCCTTTCATTTTGAGTAGGCTGTGATGTGCCTTCAACAAGTCTCTTCCTTCTCTGCCTCTTGGCTCCACCCTGTATAATATAAATAGGGAAAAATTGTTACAAAACAATTCCAAAACAAAAAAAAAAAAAAAAACAATGAAGCAAAAAAAATCAATGTTGCCCTTAGTTTTCTTACCTGTTGGTTTCCTTCACCCTCAGTATTCTTTTTCTCTTTTGGCTTTGGTTGGCAACCAATTCCTCCTTCCTTTGTGCATCTTCTAATATTATGTCCATCATGTCCACACCTTATGCATCTCAATTTTAAACTCCTTCTTCCCAACTTAGTTGCACCCATATGTGACCTTGGCCTCTCTTCAGTTCCTTTGTTTCTCAACTTTTTAGGTCTGCCAGGTTGCTTATGTACTACAGGAGCAATAATAGGATATCCCTCTTGGGGTGTCCACATGTCAACACCATTAATGGGATTAATGGCATGATCATAAATCTTAGCCTGAAACTTCAATGTGTAATACTCATGAACCCATTCCTCAGGCACCCCATTCCCTCCATTAGCCCTAAAATAATATATGGCAGAAATTGCATGTTTACATGGAATTCCAGTTAAACCCCACATCCCACAACTACAAGTTTTAGCATTTAAGCTTATAATGCATTGTTCGCCCCAAGGACCCCTTACTTGATACATGTTAGATCCATTCCATGTGGTAATATACTCCATTGCAGCTTTCTTTAGTTGCTCAAACTTATTCTGCACATCTTTGCAAAGAGGGCCACTTGTCTTGCTAATTTGCTTTCTCTTCTTTTCAATTCTTCTCATCAACAAGTTCCTAATACTTTCCAACATGCTAATAATTGGCAAATCCCTAGCAGCTATGATGAAAGCATTGAAGCATTCACATAAGTAGTTATTCACTAACAACTACAATAAGAATACTATAAATTATAACTTTTATAACTTTGTAAAAATAAATAAATTTATGTAAATCATCGGTCAAACATTAATTAAATTGACACTAAAAAGTCAAAAATGGACTCTTTGGTTGGAACAAAGAGAGTATTTAAGAGAATATATTAGCTTTTGCCATTTCATAAATATACAATTTTCAACACCCTAAAAAATTTACTTTTATTTTACAAAAGTTACTTCATTTTATTCCCTAATATTGAAATTTTAAAAAAAAATGAGATTTATGTTTTAAGCATAGATTAAAAAAAATTTATGGTCAAATGAGATTATAGAAGTTTGAGGGGGCAATATTGGGGTCATAAAGCCTCAAATTTTAAAATTCTTCTCATCTTTCATCTTATTTAATTTACTATTCAGTGCTTAGAAATAAAATTATGTCTTAAACTGGTAGCTTGACTTGTTTCGATTAACTTGATGGAAAAAAAAAAAAAATGAAATCCTTAAAACTGGATTAGGGTTTTGAAAACAAAATGCATAGCATAATATGTTGTTAAAAAATGAGTTCGTGAAGAATTGCTTTCTTGTTAATTTTATTGTACTTGTTAAACTCTTTGCTATGTAATTTTTTTTTCTTCCTATTTCGATGTATAGCAAATTTAAATTTTTATTATTAATTTTTAACGACTTATTTTATCCCCTCAACTCAAAAATCTGAATTCCACACTACCCATCCAAAAACTCATATAACGTGTTAAGCTATAAATAAGAAGAGTAATGCTATAGCTATTTAATGAGTACCAAATTTTGTGCACAAAATAATGATATTTTATGTGTCATTTAGTTGACTTCATCTTTTAATTCACCGTGAAAATATAATCTTATCTTACAAGTCAAAACTTTAGAATTATAATCTTACTTATTTTTTATAAATATATATATATATATATATATATTTTTTAAGATGTACCAAAAAAAATATCCACTAAACCTTTTATTTTATAGATTTTCATGTTTTGTAGTATGGAAAATTCCAAATAAAGGTTGGTTCTTCTTTATTTTCGTTTTTTTTTTTTTTGAGCAGTGCTATTCCCACTCCCACTATTGCTGAGTATATCCCCTTACTATTATTACAAAATTGTCATAATTTTAAAAGACTATATTACCCTTAAAATTTTTGAGAACCCTAAGATATGTGCGGCACCCCTTACCGCACGCTTAATGGTATGTGCGGCACCCCCGGCCGCACGCCCTAAGGTATGTGCGGTGGACCAGTGCCGCACATTCCTTAGGACATGCGGCCGGGGGGTGCCACACACTCCGTTTGCAGTTTTCTCCAAAAAATTATTAAAAAATTTAACCAAAATGCGTGTTTCAAGCCTAAGTAGTGGCTTGACTTTGTGCAATTTTAGGAAGCTAAATTGAAGTGGATGAAGCTTTAAAACAAATGGAGATGATAGAGATTAGATGATAGAGAGATAAATGAAGAGTATTTTAATTTTGGGAGGGAAGTGGGTTGGGTAGATAGTGTTTTAATTTGAGTGGGTGAGAAATTGCAAGAATTAACTTAAAATTACAAGAAATTGCAAGAATCAACTTAAAATTCAAGGCCTAGTAAAGTTAACAATTTGTGTAACAATGAAGTGCAACAAAGAGTCAAGACATGAATGCATTGACATGCTACTCAACTAACCCAAACACACATGTCTAACATGATAACTATGTAACAAAATCAACACATCAAATATAAAATGGACCAATGCATTACAAATAGGGTCGGGGTCTTACAGACCAAATAATTATATAATTCATCCAATTTATATACAAGTACATAAAAGTAATTAAATTAGACTATACATTGACATCTTAATTTCCAAAATAATTTTATGGACTTCGCCAACTAAGGTAGATTTAAAATATGCTCAAATTAGCACACTCAATAGTCATGTACCAAGCCCAAGGTATCAAAGTACATTTGCATTTAAGCGATACACATGATCTACCACAACTCAATAATTCACAGATAAATTAATCAGGAAGCAGTGTTATAATCCCTCCATTCTTAAATTATTGGGGTTTTTTTTTTTTTTGACTTTTTTTGAATCAAACTAACTATTTTTTAAATAAAAATTTAATATTTAATTTTTTTATCAAAATTATAAAATACAATATTTGTAGTACTAAAACAATATTATAGATTAAAATTTTCAAAATTTTGAAAAAATAATAAAAAAATATACATTAAATTTTTATTTAAAAAATAGTCCATTTGACTCAAGAAAATTAAGCTGGACAATAATGAAGGAGCAGAGGGAGTACTATTTGTAATAAATGAATGTATTAATAGATAATATGTTAGAGTAATGCTGTAATGCTATGTGTACTTAAAGAGTACCAAATTTTTTGCACCAAATGATGTGTCAGTTGATGTGGTACAAAAAATAAAATTAAAAATCATAATTAATGCATCACATCAGCTGACACATCTTTTGGTACAAAAAATTTGGTACTCTTTAGGTACCCATAACATTACTCAATATGTTATGTTGAATTATTAATCAGCTTTTCAACTTATACTAAACAAATAAATAATGATACACAAAGTGAAAAATATTCACTTATTTTTAAAATTCACCTATGTGGTGCAAGGAAATTCAAATAATTTTGTTAAAAAGAGAAAGAGGGGAATGATCTACTTGTACCACATATATGAACTTTAAAAAATAAAAAAATATTTTTTACTTTGTATATCATTAAAAAAAAATTACTGCACAATTTACAATTTATAACGTACCTCTAAAAAATTAAGAAGTTAGACTCAATTTTTCAAAGGAGAACTTTTTTACGGTACCTCTTTCTTTTTTTTTTCTTTTTATCTTTGCAGATTACTGAAACGTCGTAATCACAAAAGCATCAGTAGAATAAGGCCTGCTATTGGCCTTCCGTAAAAAGTAGGGTAGGGGAACGCTCTAATCTATGCCTTTTTGTGAAGTCCCAGCCAGGAACATACAAAAATCAAGCACTAAGAGCATGTACAATACAACGGTTTGGTTTGATTCAATCTAACCAAAAATCAAACACAACCTATTTATTAAAAATTAATAAAGTAATTCATTTGATTCAAAATTAAAAGATTACTCTAATGGTAATGGTGACACAAATTTTAACATTTTTATATACTCCATTATCTTTATCTCCAACCACTTAACATATCTCACTATCTTTATCTCCAATCCATTAATTTAATATCTTCTTTCAACTTATATTTACAAATAAATTTGATATTGCATAAATTATTAAATTCAAAATTATATAAATAGTCATTATTAAATATTATTTATTAATTATATTTGAATAATATTTATTATAATTTGATATTATTTATTTATAATATTATTGAATTTGAAATAACTACAATAATTTGATATTATTTATAATATAAATTATTAATATTCAATTTATAATATTATCAATTTATGTATTATAATTCGAATAATATTTATAATAATATTCATTAATAACTTAAAAATAACTACAAAAATTCGAACATTAAATAGAAATACAACAATTCTAACAGAAAATCCAACAATAATACAACAAATATAATGAAAATACAATAATAATAAAAGCGAGGAATATTCAAACACCAACTTTTACTGATTACCAATAAGTCTCCAAATATTTTCAATTAAATCATACAGCAGGCAGCGACGTGATTCTTTATCTCGAACGGTACACCTTCGTTTAAGATACCTTTCGTGCTCTGAAATACGCTCGTTAAAATATTGTCATGCTAAGCTACCATCAGTAATGTCAGTCTGATCATAGTCAAAAATATTTGGCAGACGTGTGTAAGTATTCGACAATCATATTATGTAATATGATACAAGCCTTCATAATTTTTCCCAACGTAGATACCTCCCACATAAGTGTTGTGCCTCGTATAATTGCAAATCGTGCCTGCAATACCCCAAATGCACGCTCAACATCCTTCCTCGCTGCCTCTTAGTGTTGAGCAAAGAGCTTATGGTTATCACTTTGCGGCAATCGAATGGACTGAGTGAATGTAGCCCATGAAGGATATATACCATCGGTTAAATAATAACCCAAGTTATACTGATTACCATTAACAGTAAAGCCTACTGCCGGGGCTATACCATTATAAATATTGTTAAATACTAGAGATCGATCAAGAACATTTATATCATTACAAGTACCTGGAGTGCCAAAGAATGCATGCAATATCCACAAATCATAGGATGTGACTGCTTCGAGAACTACGGTCGCCTTTCCATTCCCTCGGGCGTGCTGACCTTGCAAAGCCACGGGGCAATTCTTCCATTCCCAGTGCATGCAATCTATGCTACCTAGTATACCAGGAAAACCACGTGTCTCCCTAACATGAAGCAAGCGTTGGAGGTCCTCCTCTGTTGGCTTTCTCAAGTACTGTTCTCCAAAAACACTAACCACACATTCAGAAAATTTCTTCACGCCTTCAATTGCGGTGGTTTTTCCGATATGAACATAGTCATCACATGCATCACCGAACACTCCATAAGCAAGCATTCTTATAGCAGCAGTGTATTTTTGTATTGGTGATAAACCAGGTCTCCCACATGCTTCAACTCGTTGTTCAAAATATGGAGTATGAGCACCAAGAGCTTCTACTACTCGAAGGAAGACATGCCTTCGCATTCGAAATTTGGTGCGAAATTGTTGGTCGGTGTATGTTGAATTCTTCGCAAAGTAGTCTGAATACAGGCGTTGATGGCCATCAACATGATTTCTATCAATATATATACGTTCACAAACTTCTCTTTCTACTTGTAGAGATCTTAGTTCTCTACAGATTTGACGTTTGCGACATCGACGACCAGTAAGGTCTAATATATATTCATTTACACTTCTTTGAATTTCATTCAAATCATCTTCATGTTCACTGTCGGTGTTTGAATTCAAACTAGAACTTGATGAAGACATAATTTTTCTATGAAGTTTTTTTATTCATTGAAGTGTACACATGGGCGAAATTTATAGAAAAGTTGGAAACATACACGGGAAGTTAAAAAAGAAGCAATGAAGTTATCTTTAAAAAATATCTTCATCCATCAAAGTTGATGGTGACCACATGAACATATTTTTTGAAATATTCATTGCAAATTTTACCTCCTGTAACTTTTTATCATCAATGTTTCAATTTTGAAGATTTTTTGATATATTTGTAGAAAATAACAAATATCTTTGTAAATTTTTTTGTCTTATTTTATCTGTTGATAAACATACACGAGAAGTAAAAAGAAGCAATGATACAACTTTTTAAAATATCTTCATTGTTTAGCCACCATCAACTTTAAAGTTAATGGTGACTATATAATGAAGATATTTTTTGAAATCTTCATTACAAATTTATTTCCCGTGACTTTTTATCATCAATGTTTACAACTTTAAAGATTTTTTGATATAGTTGTAGAAAATAACAAATATCTTTGTTGATAAACTACATGACAATACAAATTAAAGACAAGTTATCATCAATGCAATGAAGATATTTTGTTTTCCATATTTAATACAAATTACTTAATGATAAATTACGTGACAATACAAATTAAAGACAAGTTAAAAAAATATCATCTACTTAAACAGTGCACGATACAACGTTCTGCAATCTTCTCCTTCTTCAACAGATTTGTTTTCCATGTTTTTCAAAGCCTCCCACTGTTTGAACATACGTTTCATCTTGGATTCTTCACGTTTCTTCTTGGACTCCTCCAGTTTATCTTGTTCGATAGTCATATATCGATCAAGTTTCTCATTAAACTCTAAATCGATATGGTCTGATTCACGTAATTCTTCATTAAGTTTTCTTTATCCACATTTTTTCCCTTCTTCTTTGAAGCTTTCTTGCCTGAAGGTCGAGTTGGATATGTAATTGAAGGTGTTTCAGCATTAGATGAGTTTTGAAAATCAAAAGCTTCATTGCAAGATCGTTTTGAGCCACTGCTTGTTGAATTTTTAGTTGCATGTTTTTCCACTTCAACATATTTTGCCCACCACTTGGCAACGTTACGAAGGATTTGCCACGCCTCCATTAACATAAAATGTTTCCCTTAATCTGCTTCATAAATCGTATGTGCCCTCCGAATAACATTATCGTCATTCCAGCCATTTTCTTTGCAAGCTAACGCTTGATTAAAAGCTCCAGAAAATTTTGAAACTGCCTTAGTCATTTTAGAAAAATAATTCTTAATTTGACCCAAAATTTTGATCATACCATCCCCACGATTCTCGTTGTAATTGTTAGTCACTTTCTGCCAGAATTGTGTTGAAGTTTGGTTTGTTCCAACGTAACTATCGGTAGTCACGTTCTCCCACGATTTACACAATTTGATGGTCTCGTACGTCGCCCACCTAGTTCTTATTATTTTTCCACTTTGAGGAGTGGTTTCATCAGCCAACTCATTTTGAACATCAATCTCTTCATCATTGTCTAGTTCTGATTGTGTTGAAAAAAAGAAGGTATATTCGAAGCTAGCGGACTAGCCGGATTATATTCAGATGAAGAACCACCAGGAACCCCCATAGGGAAATACCCTTGGTTGAACTGTGATTGTTGTGTTGAAAAATGAGACAAATTTGAAGGTAACGGAGTATTCCACGGAAAGGTTTGTTGCGGCATGGGAAATGAGGCATGGGGAAACATTGGTGTGTTCCCAAACTGCGTAGAGTATGGGTTTTGGAAATTCGGATGACCTCCAAAATTTGGAGCATTTTGGAAATCAGAAAAATTATGGTAATGTGATGATGGTTGATTTTGTGGAATGTGTTGAGGAATTTGACGAGAAGAGGGTTCATTTGGTGTTAATTGATGTAAATTATCTCGATTTTGAGAATTTTTGCTTTTACGAGAGATAGAGCTTTCAGCCATTGATGATGTTTAACTGACAATAAAACAAAGTTAACAACAAAAATAACAGTTATAATATTACTTAATGATAATATTAACAATAATAATAATAACTAATAACAATAATAATACGAAATTTAACAATAATAATGGTAATAATAAACAATTAAGAATAATGACAACTATATTTAATAATCTGCAATATTAATAATTAAAATATTTAAGTAGTAAATAATAATATTAGTAATACATTTAGCTAAATAAACAACTTAAAATGGATTAATTAAAAATATGAAATTTGGAGAGAGAGAAGAGAGAGAAATTATCCAAAATATCAATAATTTGCAAAAAATTTGTTTGGTGTCTAAATGATGCAAACTAAGTCTCTATTTATAGATAAAAATGTGTACTATTTTTTTATATATTTTTAAAAAAATTTATTTTTTGAATAGCAAAACTGTCCTCAACCGGAGATAATTAAGAAAACTGTCCAACCGCCCAGGTGCTGACACGTGTAAAGCGATGTCAGGCCCTTTCTCTGCCACTTTTTTTTTTTTTGAAATTTCGCCCCTCAAAACGACGTCGTTTTGAGGGTTTAAAGGCCAATACACAGCCATTTTGTCTCCTTCTCTTTTGTCCGGTTTGTTTGATTTATTTTTGATTGGGTATCATCTCTTGCGATTTTTTCTCTCAAAGCTTTTGATGATTTGCTTTTGATCCTTTTTGATCCTCCATTATAGGCTTTGATTTATTATGATCCAACGGAAGAACTTCCGTTGGACATGCTCTAATATTTCAGGTTTCCTTTTTATAAAAGTTTTAATTTGGTTATTTTACTTTACTAAAAATTCATTTAAATTAATTTAATTTTTTACACATTAATCACTTTATTTAGATTTTACAATTAATAAACTCACTCAAATCATTTCCATCCCTTATGGACTTAGAGATGTTAAAAGGGCTATAACCCGTAGGGTTGGCCGGTTTAAAAAAAAAAAAAAAAAAAAAATTGGGTTAGGGCTCAATGTTTTTGGCCTGTTTAAAATCTGAGTTTTTTCGGTCAAACTGTTAACCTGCGGGCCGTTAGGGCTGGCCTGCCAGGTTTCAGGGTTGGTCTGCCGGCCCGCGTAATATTAATTAGGCCGTTAAAAATTTAGGAGATACGTAAAATAACCACCATGAGAATAAAACTAACAACATTCTAATCTAAAGTCAAACACATTTATCATTTGCACTACATGTCTTCTTTGTCTACTTGTGAATAAATATTGAAATATAAATAAATTTTTTAGAAAAAACTGCTAAGTAGAGCTATTACAATATTTATTTTGAGAAAAACAAGTTGAAAATTATAACACAACGATGTAAAAAAATGTCTAATTTATATTTCTAATAAAAAACATAAAAAACTATCTAAGTTATGGGTGGTTTAGTCGTAGCTCGATAGTGACCCGTTTAACCCGAAGCCCGCTAGTGTTAGGGTTAGGTCGACAATATTAATGGCCCGAAAAAACTAGACCGTTTAGCCCGCGAACTGTTAGAGCCACAACCCATTAGGGCTGATCTGAAACCAATAGAACTAGCCTGTTAACATCTTTACTTATGTTATTAGGTTCATGCAAATCATTTTTGTTCGTTATGTTAGATGGAAAAAAAAAAAGAGTTGCTATTTACATCTATACATTTACTGAGTACACTCTACTTTATATATTACAAAAATGTCATTATAAATTTTGACTTAAATACCCTTATTTATTTTTCATATTTTAGGTTAATTTTTTTTTAATTCATGTTCGGTGGCCCTACCGAATATAGCAAATAATGTTCAATAAGGGTGTCGAATATCACTATAGGTATTTGGTCAAACAGTCCCAAATATATTCCAAAAAAAAAAACAAAGAAAAAACGGACTTGAATCAAGAAGGAAGAAGCTTGTAGCGAGGTGGGGTGGGGGAGGGGAGGGGATGAGGAGGAATAGTGAGTTGTTTGGGGTGGGGGTGTGAAAGAGAGGAAGGAGAGGGGAGGCGGGTTGACCGGGGTTGGGGGTGTGAAAGAGAAGAGGGTGAGGTGAGGCGGGCTTCACAGTGTTGGTTGGGAGAGGGGGGCGTTTGGGTGGGAAGGATGATAGAATAATGTTGTTTGGGATGAGGTGTATTTAATATTTGGTAGATTAATTTTATGAAAAATATTGTAAAAATATATTAAAAAATTAAAGAGATGTATTTGGAATTTTAAATAATAAAAAATATTTAAGAAATGTGCTAGGTGACGAGGTGTATTCACTAATTTTTTCGCCTAGACTAGCAACCCCAAATAAAAAAAACCTCAAATTACTCCATCTTTCCCTATATCTTTTTTTTTTTTTTTTTTTCTGTTCTGTTTCTGACATTAAAATAATGGTTTTAGCTTGAATATAAGTCCAACTGCGTCTCTATGTTCAAAAAAGCCACCTCTCCTCCTCCGCCACCAAAAGACCACCTCCATTTTCCTCTCCGACATCCTCATCCCCAAACTCACCTCCTGCCAAAATCCAATTAAAGTAATCAAATTCACACACAAATATATATATATATATATATATATATGAAACTCAAACCCATCGCCAAGGACGGTGTATGGGGCGCCTGAGCTATTTCCCGACTTGGCTTGGGAAAATATGAAGCAAATAAGTCCAGATCTGGTCTAAATTCCAGATCTGGTTGTTGTTGTTGTCATCACCACTGTCAGACCCATAAGGGCTTATTGTTGTCACCACCGTCAGACCCATAAGGGCTTCTCGCATGGAGATATGCAGTCCTTGCGGCCCACACATTCTCTCTCTACCCTCCCCACCACCACCGTCCAACCGCCCGTTCAACTCTCAGTTCCGTCGTTGACGAAAGCTCATCAACAAGGCTAACAGCTCATCTAATTTCAGCTTCATCTTGACTAGAGATGGCTTGTTGTTGAAGAGAATCCGAGTCACGAAAGTAACACCAATAGGCAATAGCAATGTTGATCTCAACTCCTCGCCGGAGAAATTTGAGAAGCTGAGTTTGGAGAGCAGTAGCGGAAAACGGGAAGCAAATTTTGACGCTTCAAGGAGCTTGCAATGATAGACGTCTTTAATTCCATTTGGGACGAATCTGACGCTGGAGATTTCATGGATGATTCGAGCCGCCAGATTTTCGATATGCCTAGTTCCGATTCTGAAGAAGAGGCTTTCGGCTCGCGCGGGTCGCCGACAGTGATGTACGTTTCTACCTCTCTCCCTATATATATATATTTTATATATATATATATATAATATATATATATATATAATATATATAGGAGAGTCTGTTTTTACTATAAATTTTACTAATTCACTACATTTATTAATGGTTAAGTAAATTAATCATTCTCACGACCCCTTTAAATACTTGCCTTATTCGATAACGAAGTACTTGTCTAAAATTGATTAATTTTTTTCTTTTATTTTAACATTAAATTTGTACTTTTCTTATATTTTTAAGTAAATTATGCCTATTTGTCAATGCTAAAAATTAAATCTATTTATTGTTTTTCATTTAACTTTTTCAAATAATTCTTTTGAAGCAAAATATATTTAATGTCAAAAAAACTGAAAAAATGTTGTACACAACTACTAATTTGTTATAAAATATTTTTAAGTAATAGTTAAATATATATTTATTAATTGATTTTCCATTCAAATTATTTATTTGAAAGTCTAATTTGTACTTAGTAATTTAATATTATAAAACTCATGTCACTCCTATTTAGTCTATTATATCATTTATATTTTTTTATTTGTGAGAAAAAAAATAGATCTATGTATTATTTTTCTTTAAGATGTCTCATTTATATTTTCTAATTTTTTTGCATATAAAATGATTTATTTTCTTGTGCATAATTGAATATAATATTATTTGCAAAGACAAATAAATGATAAAAATTACAAAGGAAAACAATTAAATAAGGTGGAGGGTAATTATGTCAAGACATTGATTAACTAAATGAAATTTTAATGAATATAGTGGATAAGCAAATATTGTAGTGGAACTAGACTCTCCATATATATATATATATATAATATAATAAAATTTAAAATAATAAAATTTAATGAATAAAATTTAAGAAATAATACTTGTTTTTATTAAACCATAAAATATTATACAAATCAAAGAGAAAGAAAAATTACAATTTCAAATCGTAAAGGATTCTATCATTAAATTTCAAAATATAAACTTAAATTTTTACAATGGAGATTTTTGCTCTAACACATTGAGCCAAGAGGGAGATAGAGGATTCTGAGGTGTGGTTTTTTTTCCTTTATATGGGCTTAAGTCTTGCGGACTCGTGCATCTTAAGTCAGAAAATATCTTCTAATGAACAACAAATTAGTGAGAGACAACTTTATGTAACTTTTGACTTCTTTTCCACCATTCTTCTCATCTTTGAGGATAATGGGGATAATGGTGACATTTCCTTGTCTGCCACCTTTAAGGATTAAGGATAGTGTTTCAACTTTTCCCGTGACTCTTTGCTTTCTTTCAACATGCTTTGTTGAATTTTTTGTCATTTAGAAGCCTCACCACCTTTGTCTTGATTCTTCATGAATTATTTCAAAAAGTTTTCTTTGAGAGATTGATGTTTTGTGTATTTGCTTGAGAATATGATACCATACCCATATAAGCATTTATGTCTTCATTATCATCCATGCTTTGAGTGGATGTCTTTGAACTTGTTTCTTCTTCTTCCAAACTGAGTAATTTTTCTTTAAAACATATATTTAATTCATTATCATCCATGCTCTGCCGAGAGCGTATAGCAAATGTATGTCTTAAAGACATACACTCAAAACATAGATGATAATGAAGAAAAATTAAATGTATATCTTTAAAGAAAAATTAAATGTATGTCTTAAAGAAAAATTAAATGAAGAAGAATTAAATGTATATCTTAAAGAAAAATTAAATGAAGAATGTATGTCTTAAAGAAAAATTAAATGAAGAAAAATCAAATGAAGAAAAATTAAATGTTTTGGAATTTCTCAGGATAAATTAAATGTATGTCTTAAAGAAAAATTAGCTTTCTTGAAAGAAGAATAAACAAGTTCAAATACATCTACTCAAAACATGAATGATAATGAAGATATGAACGCTTATATGGGTATGATATCATATTCTAAGCAAATACACAAGACATTAATCTTTCAGAGAAAAGTTTTTGAAATAATTCATAAAGAATCAAGACAAAGGTGGTCTCTACAATACAAAAAATTCAACAAAGCATGTTGAAAGAAAGCAAAGAGTCACGGGAAAAGTTGAAAAAGTTTTTTCCACTATTCTTAAAGGTGGAAGACAAAGAAATTTCATCATTATCCTCAAAAGTGAAAAGAATGGTGGGAAAGAAGTCAAAAGTTACATAAAGTTGTCTCCCACTAATTTGTCCATTAGAAGATATTTCCGGACTTAAAATGCACCGGAGTCCGCAAGACTAAGCCTATAAAGGGATGAGGAGGAAGGAAGGAAAAAAAAAACATACCTCAGAATCCTCTCTCTCTCCCCCTTGGCTCATGTGATGAGAAAAATCACCATTGTAAATATTTCAGTTTATATTTTGAAATTTGAAGATAGAATCCTTTACGAATTCAAATTGTAAGTTTTCTTTGTCTTAGATTTGTATAATATTCTATGGTTTAATAATAACTGGTATTATTTCTTAAATTTTATTCATTAAATTTTATTATTTTAAATTTTATTATTCTCTTTAACTGGGTTAGTTTTGATAATGGATTAATATATAATTTGGTTTTTGAACTTTTCATTTTCTGGTGATTTGGTACTCAATTGATAAAATTTCCTTCAGTGGTCCTTAATTTTAACATTTGAAGCTTAATTAGTCCCTAATACCGTTATCTCTAACAGGAGCGTTAAGAAAATTTTAAAATGATAAAATTGCCCTCAATTGTGGTTGACTGGGATGCCTATGTGGATTAAAAAGTATATTATATATTCTTATTTTTTATCTTAGGAATAGTTAAAAAAATAAGATAAAAATAAACAACTATTAATGGCAAACCCCTAAGCAACATACTCTTAAATATTTCAAATCCATCATCAAATACCCTTAAATATTTCAAATCCATCAACAACATATACACTATCACAAAGTTCTAAGTTTATCAATGGCAAAGCCTTTTGTCTCTCATCAATCCACAATTGAAAATGTGACCCTGATCTCATCATCCATGAAAGAAAAAACAAAATTTGGAAAGCGCAAGAAAATATTCAAGAAAAGCTAATACTCTAGCAGAAAATACAAGTAAATTTGCCCAAATGGTTGTAAACAAGCACAATTAGATCAGGATCCAACAAACAAAGCTATCAATAAGAACACAACACACACTCAAGGGTACAGAGAATACAAATATGGGAACACAGAGAAGAAATAAAAGTGGGAACAATCAAGGATCTAAATACAAAATGAATTAAAAAAAGACTAAATCAAGAAAAGCCCAAATGAAGAATGCGTGAAATGACCCAGATCGAATACAAAGATTCAATTTTTACAATTATCCAAGTAGATACATACTCAAATTTGACAAAATGGAGGAGAAAGTCGTTGAAGAAGCGGCCTCTGCTGGCCTTCAAAGCGTCGAGAATTTAATCAAATTGCTCTCTCAATCTCAATCTCAGCAACAACAATACCAAACCTCATCCTCAACTTCGAATAATTCTTCTGATTCTAATTTCGATTACAGAGCCGTCGCTGAAGTCGCCGTTAACAAGTAAAAGAAATTGATTTCCCTACTTGACAGGACCAGAACTGGCCACGCTTGATTTAGACGAGGCCTTGTCACTGATCCCCCTCCAACTTCTCAACAATTACATCCACAAGCACAACCACAACAGCTTCAGCAAGAGAAATCTGCTAAAGAATCAGGGCCATTGGTAGAGAGAGAGAGACTCAGAATATCAGGGCTCAAATCAAATGGGTTGCACCAAATCAGTGAAACCCAGATCAGATTTGAGGTAGGTTTAGATGGGTTTGGAGAAAGACAACAAGGCTGAGATAGAGAAGAAGAGGGAAGAATTTGTAGAGATAGAAAGGTGATTGCATAGAGAGAGAAAGGGAGGAAATGAGGGTGGTGGTGGAGGTGATGACTTTCGGTAGTGAGAGGAGGGGTGGCGATGTCAAAAGGGGTTGGGTGTGTGTGTGGGTGTGTGTGTGCGTGTGTGTGTTTTATAAAGGGTTGGGGTGAGGGAGACGACAATTTTGAGCTGGGAGGATAGAGGTGGAGGGGTGGTGGTGGTTTCTTTAATGGGGAGATTGAGAAGGGTGTGTGTACGTCAAAAAGAGAGAGAATTTTGGGAGGGAGGTTTGCTTATTCTGTGCCTTTAAAAAAAAAAATTTATCCACGTGGGATCGCAGTTATCAGGATAGATAAATAGTATAGAGTGGGAAAAAATTTCTCCATTCCTGCCATGAAAAAAATTTACATAGGCATTTCAGTCAACCACAATTGAATGCAATTTTGTCATTTAAAGATTTTTTTAACACTTCTGTTAGAATCGGTATGAGGGACTAATTAGGCTTTAAATGTTAAAATCAGAGGGACTAATTAGGTTTTAAATGTTAAAATCAAGAACTACCGTAGGAAATTTTATTAATTGAGTACCAAATTACCAGCAAATGAAAAGTTCAGGAACCAAATTATATATTAATCCTTTTGATAATATATATATATATATATATATATATATATTGCAACTCAGATTAGGAATTGAGATTGCATTTTTATGTAAAGGAGACACTTTTAGCAAAAGTTATTTAAATAGATGTTTGACATTTATGAGAGTTGCAATCATTGTATTTTTATGTAGGTTATCCCGGTAAAAATATCAATTTGAAAAGGGATAATGACTTTACAAGTCCCTCGACTATTTTCTATTCTACTATTAGTCCCTCAACAATCCCTATTACAAATTTTCACGAAGTCCTTCCGATGGACGCCGTTAGTGATTTGCCATTAAGTTGCCCGTGTCTCCCACGTGCGTTTGACCAAGGGCAAAAATGGAATTTTCCTGATCATCTTTTTCATCATCTTCAAACCTCAATCCCAAGAACATATACACTCTATGAAATTCAACAGTCAACACTGAAATTCCAATAAAAATCGATCCTTCTTGGTTTGGCATTGAAGGTAAAAATCAATTTTGAAATTCCAGTCTCCACCAAGTCCCCTCCTTTTTCTCTTTATCAACAGTCAAAATCAATTCTCCACTGGCGAAGATCCCCCATTGTCCCACCACCTAAAAGTGGCGGGTTGGGTTGATGAATGTTAGTCCCGTTTAGGGGGCGGGTTAAACAGGTTTGGACCGTACGGGTCACGGGTTGAGGCGGGACGGGGCGGTTTGGGCATGGGCTAACACATTAATTTAAATAATTAATTTATTGACATTGAATTTGGACCGTTGCTGGAAATTTCAAAATTTCAAGATAAGTCATAAAACGATGCAGCGACGACGATTGAAGTCAAACAATGAAACAAACACAACTCTCTCTCTCCCAGTCTCACTCCTTATTCCGACCGACTGAACTTTGAAGACTCCACCATCACCGGCTACTGTCCAGTGTCCACCGGCTACTCTTTCACTCCGACAGTGCTCCTTCTTTCACTCGATGGTGCTCCTTTCTTGCTGTCACCTGCTACTGTCGACCGTCCACTGTCCACCGTTGCTCTCTCTACCTCACTAGCTTACTCTCTTCTTAGTTCTCAACTTCTCATTTGGACCATTGATTTCCAGGTAAATCGAACTTCGGTTCAATTTCAATCTTCAGTTCAGGTTTTTTTTATTTTATGATCTTTGTTTCTTAAATTGTGTGTCGGATTATCATTTTTGATAATTACTATGGAGCTGTGTTAGATCTAGGACATATTTGAAGGGTGATAAAACAAAAGCAAATTAGGGAAAGAAAGAAAAAAAAAAAGAACATTATTTCTTGTTTTACTTGACCCATGCCAAAAGCAAATACAGTTTCCTCTTTTTCCTTATGCCACGTTTGGTTCAGGGATTTTGTGCGGAAAAGGAATCCATGTTTTATTTTCTTGTTAGCATGAAAAATTGGATATAAAAAGGAGGAAAAGCAAGCAAGAAGACTAAAAATGTTTATATGTCATTAATCTGTTCTTCTCCATAATGTTTAACAGCATTGAGTTAACTTCTAAATATCAATCTCTTTTGTTTTTCACAATATAGTCTTCATTTCCTTTGCTGTTGTTTCCATGAACCAAATAAAGACTAGAAATCAGCCAGAAACAACTTTGTTGCTGTAAGTATTTCTTTAGCATCATACCATGTTTTTCATATTTATTGTAGACTTGGAGAAAAGAAATTATGGAATCTACTTTAAATCAAAGCATCATTGTTGATGACCATGAGGTTGACAAATTAGGAACTAATCCAACTACTATGAGTTGTTATGAGGGGTCATCTAAAACGAACAAAGAATTTTCCGATGTTTGGAATTACTTTAACAAATTAAAACTTGGTGAAGATGGAAGTCCAAGAGCTCAATGTAAGGGATGTAATAAGGTGTATAAAGATGGAGATAAAAAAAAAGGGACTTCATTGTTGAAGCGTCACATTCCAAAATGCTCCATGTTAAGGCTTTATGATGTGGGACAATTGATCGTTGATTATGAGGGGAACATAAGATCTAAGAAAATTAACCAAAAGATTGCACGCGAGTTATTAGCTGCTGCAATAATTAAACATAATTTGCCATTTTATTTTGTTGAATATGATGGGTTTTGAGCTTGGATGAAATACTTAAATGCTGATGCAGCTTGTATTTCTAGAAATATTCTTGTTTCTGAAATTACAAGAATCTACATGAGAGAGAAAGAGAAACTTAAGCAAGTTTTGGCCAATATTCCAAATAAAATTTGCTTAATTTCAGATGTTAGTTTTTTAGCTAGTTTTGGCTAATATTCCAAGTTTTGGCTAGTTTTCTATGGGAGGGAGATTTATTTGTAATTATGTTTGTTTTCTAGGTCATCGGACTTTATTTCACCAAACATCCATACATTCTATGTTCTGTATGTAACATCAGTCTTTCTTATGTAACTGTAGGGATTTGATGTGGATGATTTTAAGAATCGCCTTTTGGCCGATGGTATGATTATACCAGCACCAGCAGACCAGTAATTGGGCGTCTCTTCAAACTTGTGCCCGTGTCTGAGCATAGCGGTGGACTTAGTAATTAAGATGTACAATAAGAAACATGTATGTTATTCCTTCTCTTTGTAGGAACTGTAATTTTCTATATATTTTGCATGCCACAAATAGTTATCAATTCTGTATTTCGAGTACTTGAAGTTAGATTACTACATTGCAATCATATTACAAAGAATCTGAATGTAAAATACAAATTACATTCAACAATTAGCTAAATGTACATGAAAGACTTTAAAAAGATGAAGAAGGTAATTTATCATCACAACTGAAAATTCAAAATATCAGTCTCGAAATGGCATGAAAGTTCTTAACTTTCTTTATTTTCTTTCCTTTGTAGTGGGTTAATGCTTCCAAGTGTAGAATGGTTTGTTTGTTTTTCTTTTTTTTTGTCCTATATCCTACTTTATATATGGATGGATATTTTCTTGTAGGCCACACAAACTATGAGGTTGTGAAGGTGGAGAAGGTAAATGTGCAAGCTGCTGCCATAGCTTTGAAGTGTATTACCTTTAAGGCCAAGGATGGAGACACCGAAACATAAGAATGCAAGTCCCAATGTGAGCGTCGATTTTTGTAGGCTTAAAGGTGACAATTTTTAATTTTGTCCATTGTTTGCAAAAGATTTCCTCTATGTTCAAGGGCAACTCTGCATTCATTTTATTTATATGTGCTTATTTTTTGAATTTCTATTACCCCATGAAAAAGTGAAAATAAAATGCTACTAGCTGTCCAACTATATATGGTAAATCCCACTAGAAGCTCAAAATAAATTTCATTATGAGGAGTGTGGACTTCATGGATCTAGCACGCATGAAATTATGTTCAGTGGGTCAATGCGCGGAAGGCATAGCTAAGGAGGCAAACTTGCCATCAGCACCCGAATATTTGATGCATTGCTTAGAGTAGGTAGTAAGGTGTAGTTGAGATTTTTGTTGCTGACATGAGGTTCACGTGGCGAGCTTTATGGGCATTGGGCTTACATGTCGCTAGGTTTCTACCACGATGCTAACACTTTTGGTTGTGAAATTCTGTTCTGATTCCTGTCTAGTTTATTTTCTCAAATATTATTGGTTCAATGTGCTGAGATGGAAGCATTACAACTATCAAGACACGACAGACACAAACATTACAACTTTCAAGACACGACAGACACATAAGGTTTTTGGTTCAATGTCACATAAGCATTACAACTATCAAGACACGACAGACACAAACTTTCAGTCAAAGTTAGAGAAGTTACGTGCTGAGATGGAACTTTCTTCGCAGCAAGAGTTGGAGAGGATGCGAGTTGAGATGGAAGCTTCGTCTCAGCGAGAGTTGGATCGACTACGTACTGAGATAGAGGCTAAAAATCAACAAGAGTTGGCAAAGATCGAGGCTGAAATGGATGATAAGGTGAATGGTAAAGTGCAATCATTGATCAAGGATCAATTAGCTGCTATGGAGAAGGCATTTGAGGCTAAGATCAAAGCTATGGAGAGTCATTTGTCATCATGAGGGAGTACGTTCTGGCACTGGACAGGTACTTTTTTCACAAATTCAATAATATTGTTCCTAATTCATTTCATTTCTTATAACACACTTTAAATATTGATAGGTTCCGGACAATTCAAGTGGTAACCACGTAGCATCATCGCCATTGCGTGATCGACAAGTCCACGGGCTTTCTCAAAACCAAGAACAACGAAAACAACGATTTAAGTTGTTGAAGGAACTGTCAACTAGCAATAATACATCACATGAGGTTAGTTAAAATTTCTTTTACTATGATATAGTTTGCATTGTGGGCTACCTTCAATTTAAAGATTTGTTTCTAGTTGCAAATGAAGATGAGCCAAAAGGCATCTTTTCTAGGTCTTTTATTTTCATTCCTCGAGTTTAATATTTATTTTGGAAAATTTGTACACTTTTAGGTTCATGCATTAAAAAAGACAAAGAAATGATGACAATGCCAAGAAAGTATTTTTGTGGTAAGTTTTTAAAGCTTCTTGTTTAATCCGTTGAGAATAGTAACTTACTTTTTTTTGTTGATTTTTTCATCAAAGTAGTAATTTTCCTTGGACAGGTCATGTAGCATATTGCCGTGAAGATGCAAGTTTTCATCAAGCCTGGACTTTCTTTTTTAGGTGTTTTGATTGAAAGATTGTTCACTTGGATAGTTACAATTTTAAATTTCCTAGTTAACTCTAGAATCAAGCTTTTGGTTGTTGATAATTCTGTTTATGGGTAGTTGTCGAGATGTTACATTGTGTATTATCTTTTATCTAGCAATGAATTAATAGTTGTAATGATGTTTTTCTTTTATAAATGAGGTTTTAACAAATAATAGTTCAATTTTTGTAATATGCCGACAGTTAAAATTTAGTAAATATCATACTGTATGATATTTACTAAACAAAGATTATATTTTCATATAGATGAAATGTCAAAAATTATTGATATCTAGCGATTAAAAATTTTATTTCAGCGATAAAAAATAAATAAAAAATGTAAGAAATAATCGACACTTACAAATAAGTGTCGGAAAATAATATTTTTTTTAGTAAATATCATACTGTAACCCAACATTTTCAAGTGTCGGTGGAAGTGTCGTGAAGTTAATATTCGACACCTCTCTAATGTGTTGGGAGTTACCGACTCTTAACTAAGTGTCGTAAATTTACAACAGTTAACAAATTTGTATCGGGAATCTATGACGTAAACAAAATGTCGATGGGAAGTGTCGCGAAGTTAATTTTCGATAGTTCAGCAATGTGTCGGTGATTGCCGACACTTAATTAAGTGTCGTAAAATTATGACTAGGGCATCGGCAACACTTAGCGCAAGTGTCAAACAAGTGTCGCTAGCTTAATTTTCGACACTTTTTCATGTATTTCCGACACTTTATTAGTGTCGTCGTAGGTCCTTTTTCTTCTAGTGTCTTGTTAGTCAACAATTGATGAAACCTGTATATTGCCAAGTAATGTTGTAACCATAGTTTTGTGATCATACTGTTATTGGGGAGGAAGATATTATTAACCATTTCATTTCACTTGTAGCAATATTAGAAGAACGCTAGATATTTCTAGATACTAGTTAAGTGCACGTGCGTTGCACGTGTTGTTAATAATTTTCTTAAAGTGTTTTGTTAGTTGCTTTATATTTTTGTTTACTTTTAATTGTTGAGTTCTTTTTATGTTTTCATCTTTTACAGTGTTATTAAACTTATAAATTCTGAACCAAAATACGAAAAAACCCCCAAAGTATACACCAAATCTCAAAGTCTCCCCAGCCTACGATTTGACCCATAACCCAATCTGATGTTACCAATTTTCCCAATTAGCCCCTAGCCATGATAACCGTTAGAAAGTTAACGATTTTCATCATGTGTCTTGCACGTGGCAGGGGCAATTAGGTCATTTCCTCATATATACAGAACAACACTAAATAAAGGGGGTCAAAGACTCAAAGTGTCAAATCTTTCTTTAAGAGGACTGAAGGAGAGATCTAATAAATCTTGTCAGGGTGGTTTGCTAACAGATGAACTTGATTCTAAGCTATCCTCATCTAAACCGCACAATAAATCGATAATTTCAAACGAAAAACAAGAGCACTACTTCGCGGGTGTTCAATTTTTTCCTCCCTTCGCACCTTCAATCTTCTTTGTCGACTTCCTTATTTCATTCGAGCTCTGGTATATTGAACCCCTCCTTTGCACTTCATTACTTTCCAACCTTAATGGAATAGCTCGACAGGAAGCACTACGATACCGATGAAAACTAAACTTAGTGAAATCCTTGTTGACACTCAATTCCTCATTCCACATCTGGATTTCCCTTTCACCTTTCCTTTTTCTGCTTTTGAATGCCAAGGAGATAGAAGAATGGTTTTAGGACTTCTATCGACTACATAATACTTATCAAATTCTAGCTCCATGTCTACACCCATTTATAGATATGCAATCTACAAGACATAAGACAATTCGAAACAGATCACACCCATAGACCAAGTAATCAATAATTTAGAAAACAAATGTAATTCTAATTCATGAAATCAAACCAAGAAATCCACTCAAATAACCAAGTAGATTACTAAATCCTTTTGCACCGGGCAAAACCTCGAAGTCGTTTGGAACGTTTGCAAGGGGGTCTCCGATTGGCCGAATTTTTTTGCCAATCTCTTTCGCACTCGGGCCTTCTTCAACGTCGATTGCATTGCCGGCTTCTCTTGGAAGGATTTGAGACATTGGAACAGGGTCTTCATTGCTTGGGACCACCGCATTAATGATGAAGGAACAACAGGGGTCACTTGGCTAGGTGGACTGGCTTCGGATGTCATTTCATTTTGAACAACATTGGGTGGAGAAGATAGAGTGTTTGCCGCTGAAGAGGATGGTTGAGAAGCCATGGTTGTTAGAGTGCAGATGGGAGAAGGGAAATTAGGGTTTCATTTAAGCAAATAAGTAATTCTTTCGACACTTTGACCCCCTTTAGTTAGTGTTCTTTATATATGAAGAAAAGACCTAACTGCCCTCCCTCGTGCAAGGCACGTGATTGATTCCCGTTACTTTTCTAACGCCCGTCACGGCCATGAGGCAAACTGAGAAATATGGCAACGTCAAGTATGACTATGGGGCAAATTGTAGGCTAGGGGGGACTTTGGGATTTGGTGTATACTTTAGGGGGTTTTCGTATTTTGGTCTAAACTGTGTTGTTGTGTGTTTCACTATTTTTTAATACTTTGTTTTTCTTTCATTTTGAATATATATTTTTTCATTGTATAACAACTTATCCTACACCTTTGTCTTTTCATTGATTATTTTTGTATCTCTTTTTTAGTTAGTTTTTTTAAGAAATCATACGTTGGCTCGCTTATTTTTGTTCCCAAAAAATATTTGTATCATATGAATATTTAATTTATTTTTATTAAAACTATAATACATATTTTTTATGTAATCAAAATTAGTTAATAACCATCCTAAAAAAAATGAAAAATCAATACAATAAAGTTCTTATATACGAAAAAAAACTACATATATTTCTAAAAATTGTCTTTTACGAGACTTTAAAGCATATAACACACGAGAAATAATGAAATTATATATATATATATATATGTGTGTGTGTGTGTGTGTTTAAATTTCCCAGAAATTAAATTAATGAAATTTCATTTGCACCGGTGCCTTTTTTTTTCCACTTGGATACTTTTTCAATTTGTACCACATTACAGACTTTAACTTGTGGCTCCTTTTAGTTTTAAGGCCAAATGAAAAGTAGCCCCCATATCGAAATTTATGTCAAAGTCATATATCATTTAACATTTTGTCATACTTTGCCCAGTTTTGCCCCAATGTATGACGGATGTTACAAATTTGACGTTAAGTTGACACCTGAGAGTCACGTGAGGGGCATTTTGAACATTTGGATCGGGGTACAAAGTGATTTGATGCATTATTTTTAAATAAAACTCTCTTTCTTTCATTTCAAATGAAAAAAAAAGTTTTAAATAATGAAAAACAAATTAGAATTTGTACCTATAATTTTCTATTTCTCTTTTTCATTTTTTTTCCCTTCTTTCTCCTTTAATCAAAGTTATGTCATATTTTTTTGGCAAAAATACGAAAACCCCCCAAAGTACACCAAATCCCAAAGTCCCCCAACCTAAGGTTTGCTCCTTAACCCCATCGATGTTGTCAATTTTTCCAGTTAGTCCCCCGGTGATGACCGTTAGAAAGTTAACGTTTTTCATCTGTGTCTTGCATGTGTGAAGGCAATTAGGTCATTTCCACTTAATAAACAGAACAACACTAAATAAAGGGGGTCAAAGTGTAATTTTAAAAAATAAAAATACTTATTTTCTCATTTCCATCCCCTACTTTTCTCTCTCTTCTACCCGATTTGCACAATTGACCTCCAAGCTCCATCAATGGCGATGGAGGAAGCCATAAACCAAATAGTCTTCGAGCTCGAAACCAACCAAACCCTTTTCAATGACCAATCCCAATCCCCCATTTCAAAACAATCTCTATTAGCCCTCCAATCCCTCTTTGACTACACTCTCAACAAGAACGATCAAATCAAAATCGAAAACCTCTCCGATGAGTTATCAGCGAAGAATCTCTCTATATCCTCTCTCGTTTCTCTGATTGCCGCCGCAATGGACACCGGTCCCACCCATCTATCTCTTTTCGCCACCAAAGCCTACCTCTGTCTATTCTTATCCCCGAATTGTCCAATTTTCTCTCTCTTCACTCCCGTGGCCTTTCTCTCTTTCCTCCGATCTATTCGCCGGGCTTTCAAGAATCCAAATCCAGGTAATGGGTTGGCTAGAGAGATAGAATTGTGGATTGGAAAGAAAACAACAGTGTCATTGGTCTAGCTCCGAATTGTCATTTTATGATCAAAACCAGTGCAACCGCTGTTGTCCAATGTTGTCGCGGTGGTGGTAGTGTCTTCCCATTAGGATTACAATTTAGGGTAGCAAAACGGTGAAAGCTTTGAGAATTTGGGAATTTTTTAGAACAAAACCCTAATTTACAGATGAGGAAGAAAGAAAACCCTAATTCATAAATTGAGGAAGAAAGAGAAACCTAATTTACAAATGGTGAAAGCTTTAATCGTTTTTATTTTTGGTACTTTGACACTTTGCACCCCTTTAATTAGTGTTTGTTTTACATATATGGTAAAAGACCCAATCGCCCCCCTCGTGCAAGGAACGTGATGCAAAAACGTTAATTTTCTAACGTTGTGGACGCCAGGGGGCTAACTGGGAAAATTGGCAACATCAGATGGGGTTATGGAGCAAACCTTAGGTTGGGGGGACTTTGGGATTGGGTGTATACTTTGGGGGTTTTTCGTATTTTGGCCAATTTTTTTCTTTTTAATCTTTCCTCATGTCTGGTTTTAATTGTCTTCTTCTTCCTGGGCACCAAAACAAAGTCACCTGGGTGCACCAAAACAAAGTCACCTAGAAACCCAACGTCGGCGTCAAGATCAACGAAATCGTACTTACTCTCTTTCTCTATCTCTCTCTCTCTCTCTCTCTCTCTCTCTCTCTCTCTCACGCACACACACACACACGTACACATCTCGATGCCATCTTTGAAATCGTCTATCTTCCTTCCAACCAGTAATGCAAATCTAAGTTAGACGAGGAACGCCCAAGTATACCTCGATCCCACCACCAACGTCACCACCACTACCGTCGTTGCCTCATCTAGGTTGATTTCAAACTCTGAAATAGCTTTGTCAAAATTTATGACGTTAGAGTGCTTTAGAGATCAAAAAAATGATTTTAATAAGTTTTTGGAACCCAATCCAAACACCAAACCTTGGAAAACCTTGGATTCAAATTAAGCGAAATAGATATTAGATCTTGATAGGTTTCGAACGAAATCAAATTGAAAGGAAGAAAATTGTACAAGTCCTAATGTCGGAGTCCAAAATGGTCAACGAAGCACTTGAGACCATTGACAATTTTTCTTAAATCTTTCTTGGAGTCTTCTCGCCATATCTAATCAATCTTGCTGGATAGATGGTAATGAATCTAATGATTTTAATTGGCTGGGTTGACATTGGGAAAAACTCACCGATTGTTTCCGAGTTCGAGGACAGCCGAGAGGAGCACTATTATCGCCGAAGAAGACAGACCCCGCTAGTGTACAGTAAGATTGGCTATAAAAATGACCAAAATGATCTTCACATGTCAACTTAACGTCAAATGTATAACGTCCGTTGCACCGGGGGCAGAATGGGACAAAATGTAACATGATGTATGACTTTGACACATTTTTTAATCTAGGGTGGAAAGGGGGATTTGGTGATTACATTGGGGGGCGTTAATTTTTTTATTGGCTTAGTTTTAATTATAAGAAATTAAGGTGAGATTTGGTGAATAACTTGGGAGGAAATTTGTATTATGGCCTAATTTTTATGGGGTCAAAATACGATTAGTTCTCGAAAATATCCACTAAATCTCACCTTGCATTCCAAGCTACAAAATGTCCCTAATTTTGATTCTCATTTTGCCCCATCCCGTCCATGTGTGTTAAAAATAGTAGGAGGGAATGACATGTAAATGTCGCATGAGGATTAGTTTGTTCATTTTGTTTGGGGTGTAAAGTGGGATTTGGTTATAATTTTATCATTTAGTTAACCATTTGATATTTAAGATAAGCTTTTAATTAAAAATAATAAATAACTGTTTCAGTAATTCAAAAATAATTAAAATTTGTCTCATATTTATTTTTAAAGTTAAAAGAATGGAATACTCCCTAAAATAAAATATACATTTTATATAATTTCTTTTCTTATCCTTCACTTTCTTTCATCAACCTCATCATTCGTAGACCCACCACCATTACCACCACTACCACCAGCATCACCACCTCTACCACCTCAAATTTCAACATTAACAAAAAAAATAATTTTTGATTTGATTTTATTAATTTTTTTCTTATTCCTTACTCCTTCCTTCGAATTAACTCATATAAAAAATCCATCATTTATAGACACACCACCGCCACAACATTAAATTTTATTATTATAAAGCCAAATTCAATTATTTGAATCTTAAAATTTGAAGGTTTAAACCCAAACTCATATGAAGATTTGAAAATTTGGAGATCTAACAATACCGTATTTGACCTAAACCACCACTATCATCCTTACAATCACCACGACCACCACCCCTAACCACCACCACCACCCCAGCCATCGCCGCCATAGCCATCACCACCACCAAGAAATGCACTTACCTTGCCTTGCTCAAATGGAGAAATATAATCTCTTTAGCAATTTTGTTCGGTCACACTTCTTTCTTCGAATGTCTCTCTCTTCTTAGTTGCTTTCCTCCTTCGGTGTCAGATCGCAAAGCAATGAGAGAATTTAATTTTGGGATGAGAATACTTGAAAGGATTTTAGTAAGTGACAATCTCTTTCAATCAAAGGAGAGTTGCGGCAAAAGAAAAGAAAGTTGATAGCTATGGGAGGGGAATAAAATGATTTTCTCATCTAACAAAATCGGGTCCTATGAAAAGGTGTAAGCAAGTGAAGACCAAAAGAGGCTAGGGGTTCGGAACCCTGTTATGGAAAGGAGTAAAATATTCGGATGGATTTAGGGTCTGGCGCCCATTTATTTGTAGTTGGTGGCGGTGATTTTGATAGTGGTGGTAGAATATGACTTAGCTAGAAATGAAAAGAGAAAAACAATTTTTGTAATGAAATAAAAATAAAAATATAGTTTTATAATAATATAAATACTAAAATAGGTCAAATTGAATTAGCCTTAGATTTCACTTGGCACCCCGATCCAAATGACTAACATAGCCCTCATGCGACATGCACATGTCAAATTTCATTACTACTTCTAACGTCCGTAAGGTCAAGGGGTTAATTGGGACAGATGGCAACAACGTGTATTAAAGTTGGACACTTCATAGGTTGGGGTGCATAGTGGGATTTGGTGGATACATCAGGGTGAAAATCATATTTTGACATTTTTATGGTTGAACGATATCTTCTAACTTGACAAATAATTAATACTCCCTCCGTCCCTACATAATTTTTGTACTTTCCTTTTTTGTCTGTCCCTAAATAATTGTCTTGTTTGAAAGTTTTCTTTTTAGGACAATATTTTTACTATTTTACCCTTACTTTTTCTTCCTACTTTAACTATGGGTCACATGCACATGTGCATTAAAGAAAACTACTCACTATACCAATATTAATAATCAAGTCAATTATTTTTTCTTAATCCGTGTGTCATGTCAAACAAGACAATAATTTAGGAACGGAGTCACGGAGGGAGAACTATGGAATTATTTCATTTTTCAAGGAAGATTGGGAAGAAAGTCGTTGATATGTTCTTCTCAAAAGCTAGTTTTATATGATTGCTTAAGACAGTTCTCGTGCATTAAAAGATTTTGAGTTAACTTGTACGGTGTCTACAACTCGATAAACTAACTTGCAGTGAAAAATGCGTACTCTCATTGTTGTTGGAGACTTTGCTCATGTCGTTTTTAAAATTTGTGACTCAGTGTTAGGAAGTGAAAATAATAGTTTGATTGAGAGATTTTTGAATGCTTGTTTTCAATTGACATACTGATAAGAGTGAACACATTCAAAATAAAAAGACATTGCTCATTAAATTTTAACTCTATTTCTCTTGGGATAATTTATTTTACAATTTAGAAAAGTATATAGATATTCATAGTAATGGTTAATTTGAATAAAATATTAATTACACATTTTTTTATTTATTTTTAAAAGGTTTTATTTCTATATTACAAAATAAAATTGCCAAATATAGCACATATATTTACTTTAACGTTATTATGTAACATAAGATTGTCTATACATTTCTGAACGTAGGAGAGCCTATTCGAAATTTCTAGAACTTAACGGATAGTGAAAATCCTAAAAAAAGTTACTTAGTTAACTAAATAGGGATTTGTTAATACGATCTATAACTTAGGGACCAATATGATAGTCTTTAAGGCTGCTTGTAGTAGTCCGAAAATTCAAAGGAGTAAACTGAATATTTTGACTTTTTTCTCTAACAAAACGTACAAATTCATTAACTGAGTTCTCCATTTTTCTTCATCTTCTTGAAATTATAACACATTTTCTTAACACATTTCTCTTAGCTTGTTCACTGGTAATTACAAAACATGTTGCCGATTTGATAAATATCTCGACACTCATCAATAAATCTATTATTATACTTATTTTTATATACTTCTAATAATGTGTGCCCAAACATATTTAAAAAAGTAAAATCATATTATTTTTTAGATTCTAATAAAACTTAGTAAATGGTATTGGATAACTTAGTAAGGGTATTTTTGTCACATTTAAAAATATTGGATAACATTTGTAAACGGTAATGACAGGAGGGGAGAATTTCACAAAAAAAATTAACATATGAGACAAAATGAATAAAATTCAAAATGTAAGACCTAACTTAAAGTTAAGAGGAGGGACCAAATTATTATTTAACTCTTCATGATATTGATTAGCCCATTACAAATTTACTTGTTTGACCTTAATTAATGGTGAGTGATTTATTAAATTTAGGGTTATTTTTGTCCAAACATTATTTTTTTATCATGATAAATTTACTTGTTTTGTCCTTAATTGAATGGTGGGTGGTTTATTAGGTAATTTACTTGTTTGACCTTAATTAATGGTGAGTGATTTATTAAATTTAGGGTTATTTTTGTCCAAACATTATTTTTTATCATGATAAATTTACTTGTTTTGTCCTTAATTGAATGGTGGGTGGTTTATTAGGTATAGGGCTAATTTTGTCCATCTATTAATTTGTAAGAAACATCTCACACTTTTATAGTATAGGAGATTATTCTAAGGATAATGATACAAATAGTGAAAAATTAATCATAATTTTTAAAACTCACACATATGGCGCGAGGAGATTCGAGTGGTTTTGTTAGAGAGAGAGGAAGATGAGAGTGATCTCCTCGTGCCATATATGTGGGCTTTAAAAGTTATGATTAATTTTGCACTATGTGTATCACACTCCAAAATAAGTTTTTATTATTTATTTTTAGAAAGATAAAAATAGAGGCGACAACACATTGCGGAAGAAAACGAAAACAAAAACAAAATAGTGGGGGGATGAGGGAGCAGTCTTTGCTCTTACTCCCCTCAAAGACCTCTGGCACTACCAAACCCTGAGGTTGATGAGGGAGCAAATATAAAAGCTGTCGTGACTTTCTATTTTCAGAGAGAAGGTCTCCTGTAGTAACTACTTGCATAGAAATCTTTCTTATTTATTGAAAGTCATATGCTTTTACAGCATTGTCTTCTGCTGGATGGACAGCCTCAGGTCTCAAAGGTAAAATATTCTAAAGTACGTTAGTTGCTTCACTGTCAATTGCTATACATTTTCACTTGGGATAGAATGAAAATCCAATTTTTCTCCAAATTCCTGCAAGTAGGAAACATTGTTTTGGTAAAATATATCTGCTTTCTTAGAAGCAATGTACATGAAGACTATGTGATTGGTCTTTTGATCGAACTTAAATGTTTCAGGTAGCAATATGATTGTGTTTCCGTAAGATGCCAAGCTGGGAAGAGAGGGAAAGAACTGAGGACAGGGTGCCATTCTTTGAATGTTGGCTATACGTTTCCTGCCAAGTTTTAGAATTGGAATTGGATGAACAATTTTAGCTCGACGGAGTTCAAATTGTTCTTTCAATTTCAATTCTAAGCTATAACATTGAGATTTCCAAACAGACCTTAAGCTTTATTATTAATATTGTTCCTAGTGATAGCACACGAGATTATAATTATATACTTGTAATTATATTGTAATTATTAAATGTTTCATAGGTTCATCTCTCCTAAGTGAGGATGGTCAATATTCCTCTTTCATGTATTATCCTTTTGTATATATTGGCTCTTCATGGAATGGAAAAGGGAGAGGGATTGAATTCTATTATGGTATCAAAGCTAGCCTAAAGCTGCCCATCTCCCTCACGTCTCTATCTCTCATTTCTGTCCTATTCTCTCTTTTTCTTTCACAGCTTTCACAGCTTTCAAAACTTTTTCATTACTTCTTTTATCAAGTATCAATGGCCCCCCACCAGACACTTCATCCTGCATTTACAGTGGGAAACATTAGGAACTTTATTCCTATTATTCTTGAACCAGAGACAGGGAAATATGTATCATGGGCGGAGCTTTTTCGGATCCATTGCAATGTTACAGGGAAATATGTATCATGGGCGGAGCTTTTTCGGATCCATTGCAATGTTTTTGAAGTCATCGACCATATTATTCCACCTCCGCAGGATGACAAAGGGAAAACAGTGGAGGAATCATCAGGGGATAAGAACTTATGGTCGCGCCTCGATTCGTTGGTCCTTCAGTGGATTTACGGGACGATTTCTCCAGATTTATTGCAGACAATACTAGAGCCGGGTTCAACTGCACAGCAAACTTGGGAGCGTCTCGAAGGTATTTTTCTTGATAATAAACACTCACGTGCAGTCCACCTTGAAAACCAATTTTCTCAAATCATGTTGGATGATTTCCCTAGTATTTCTGCATATTGCAAGGAGTTAAAAACACTTGCAGATCAGTTGGCTAATGTGGGTGCACCAGTTTCTAATAATCGGATGGTTCTTCAAGTCATCGCCGGCCTGAATGAAAGCTACGACAGTGTAGCAACACTAATCCAACAAACCAACCCCCTACCCACCTTCTATGAGGTTCGTTCTAGGCTGATTATGGAAGAATCTCGCAAAGCTAAACAAGCAAGTATGGCTGATATCGAGACGGAACATGTAGTACACGCACTTGGCCTTTTTCTACCTTTTCACGTACAAACAAGATGTCGAGCTCAATATGTTTGGTACGTTGATGCTGAACCGGATTACCAGATAAATAGATTGCACTATGAAAGAATTGTAGCTAGGACTGTTAACCAGATGTGTGATAACTTGTGTGTACAGTTGTGCACACAAGTGTCAACACAACAATGCACACAACTATTTCAAAAACTTATTTTTAACGAATGTAATATAAATGCAATGGAATTAATACTTCAAGAAAAATCTTCTGGAACCTTTTCATAAAAGCACACCTTGCTAGAAAAAAAGTTGTGAATTAAAAACACTTACAATGAAAAGAAAAATAATAACCAAAGATCAAACCCGAGTTCTAAACTAAGAACTTACAAAAACACAAAACAATCTCGAAGAATCAATCCCTGATTTTCGAGACACATCCACTAAACCTCTCAATGATTTCTCTCTTAATAATGCTATATTAATTCTCTTGAAATCAGTACAAACTAATGGAGGCGGAGGACTCCTTTTATAGCCATTCAAGACTCCTTGATTGACAAGGATTCAATCACTTCCTGAATTTAAGATCCTTCTTTCCATATCTTCCAAGAGTCCATTCCTCCTTGAGATTCTTACCTAAACAACAAAACTTTACTAAATATAAACTATCAGTTGTTAGTCAATATAAACTATATATTTACAAAAGATAATAATCTAAATAAGGAAAATATATACACTACTTTTAAATGTCAGAATCACAAAGATATAATAAAAAGATCAAGAGTATTTTCATACTCCTTCAATCTCCCCCTATCTTTGTGGTTCTGATCAAAAACCTGCAACAACAATTTGATAAGGCTAAACAGATAGACATACCACTAAATAAAGTCATTACAGTCCAAAAGCAAATAAAAAATTCACAAAGTCCACAAGATTTAAAGACCCAAGTAGAGGTCTTCACCCAAAACATCCATCTCCATATTAGTCGCAGCCTCATCAATCTCCTTCTCAATATCAAACACGAGACCTTCAGCATCAGATGCAGCCTCATCAATCTCCTTCTCAATATCAAACACGAGACCTTCAAAGATCAGATGCACTAGTAGTAGCTCCCCCGGACTTGGAAATATCTCCCCTTTTTGAGAGGAACCGAAAGCATAGCCTCCAAATCGGCAATATTCCTTTGCGGCCAAATGAGAAGATGTCTACTTTCTATCTCGGCTGATGTGAAGATATCGAGCTCAAGAAGATCGCAATCGGCGTGGATGGCATTGGGGTCTGGCGGCGTGTGTGGGCACGTAGTGAGCAGTTGTGGACACACTGTGGACACAAGGTTGCCTAAACCGAAGTCGATGCGAGCCCGAAAACGACCCAGATCATCAACCCGAGACACATCAAGCATGGTCTTGGGAATTTTAAAATGATCCGGAATGATTGAGAGACTGTCCCCAGGAATATCTGGAACCCCTTGATCTTTCAACAAGGCATAGATCAAACTAGGGTGCGGAAGAGCATAGGTGGTGTTAACATTCTCCGCAAAGCTCATTATAGTATCAAAGATAGTTCGCCCCAAGTTAAATTTATTTTCCCCAACACGATACATAAGAAGAATCTGATCTTTAGTGACAGATGAGGAATTTAACGTTGGCAACCAATTGGAGCGCAGAATATGGTGTAGAAACACAAACACTTTGGTTAAGGAACTAGTCCGAAACCCAGTGTTCCAATTTGAAAATTTTCCTCCAGTTACCATGGACACAGCCGTATGAATATCAGAGGGAAGCATGTGAATGGGAAGATCAGGAGTGCACAGAAAAGAGTTAATCCGAGAGGGACTAAAATCAACCACTTGATCCCTAACAAAAACTTTCCCAAAATTAGGGGAACGGTCAAGACCAATATCTCGGCTCAGATTGGCATAAAACTCTAAGACCAAGGTTCGGGAATAAGGAATAGGAAAATCTAATGAAACATCCAGGGACCTTGCCGAGAAAAAATTGGTCATTCCAACTTTGTCAAAAACCTCAATCTGTCGAGATTTTTCAACAACAAAAGCCCTATGGAGATTGGCGGAAAAACGATTTTCAGCATCAGGAGAATAAAACAGAGAATTGTACTTCAAGTCCAGATTGTAAGGAGAAGAGGGAATACGAACAGAGGACTTACGAACCCGAGATTTGCGAGCAGTGCCACCTGTGTGAACTGGTGTGTCACCGGTTGTGGGCCGGCCGGTGCACGAAGACCTCACGAAGGGACCGGCTGCGTTTGAAGAGATGAGAACATCAGGATCACTTACAGTATCATCAGAGCCCACAGAAGCATCACTAGAGTCAGCAGGCTGTGACGGTGAGATTGCCGCAGGCAGAACAGGCGCGGCTTGAGCACGGGCAGAGCTACGGGTGAGACGCCTAGAGCTGCTCTCCCCCTGAATTTTGGCCTGAGCTGCGACCTGAGCCTGAGCAGGAGAGCCCTCATCCTCATCAGAGGAATCTCGGAGAATTAACCTCCTCCTTGTGCTTGCAGAACCCCCAGATTTGGGTTTTGAAACTTTCGGAGCAGCTGGACGAGGAAGACGAGAAATTGAAGACTTTCCGGAAGCGATCAGCCGGCTAGAGCGACGGACCCCTGAAGGTTTCGGTTGACGAGCATCCCTAACGGCATCAAGTACAGATTGATCTTCAACGTTAATTGCAGACGACTGTTGGCCAAGAGATTGGACATCAATCGCAGGAACATACTGTGGGGATATGCTTAAGTCGCAACGGATGCCCGAGCCGTGGAAGAAGGTGGAGATGCCATGAGAACGATCTCGCACAAAAGATCTAGAAGAAAGGAGAGGAGAGAGAGACTTTGGGAGATGTGAGACAAGATGTGAGAGCGGTTGTGAGATGAATTGATTGAACAGATGAAGTCACAAGGTTTAAAAAGGGATTTATGGGCACAACCTTGAAACCGAACCAGGGAAGAGAATAAGCCGTGAAAAGGTAGGAGTTTTCCCTTTTTGAACTTCCAAACTCATAAAGGATTAGGGCACAAAAATAAAAAAACTTACCAAATTTTTGTGATATGATTTGCTTTCCTAATCCGGTTGGAACTCTTCCATGATTACACAACCTCTCACCGTAGTCTCCTTTGACTACTAGACTTCATAACCACCTTAGCATAAAAAGATCATTAATCACAATAGAAAAATTAGGACAAGAAGAGTGAAAATTAACAAACAAATTGCTCATATTTTCACCAAGGATTTCGAATGCCCTAACGTAATCTATATGCCTATCATGAGAGAGCAATGCACACACAGTGAGGATTTTAATCTCAATAAATTGCAACATGGTATGACTAAATCACGTATTTAACATAACATTGACAAACAAGAATTCAATGAGATAACCCTCAATCATGTAGCCTCTAGAATGTCTCCATATTAGGCATTGAATCAGTCACTGAGAAGGAGCTATTCACTCTCACACCATAGTGCTTCCCAAATTTTTTTCCCAAGTGATGCAACAATAAGTCATTGGCATTGAGCACATGAGTGGAAGCTTCAAAATAAATGGAGGCAGCTTGTTTTTCTCAGTGACCTTAGATTAGACACCCACTCCATGATAATTATCAAAAATTTAACAAGGAAATTTTATCACCAAGTTAGGAGGGATCTCACATTCAAGAGTCAAAGAAGATGTCAACACAGAGAGATAATCAAGTGATCACAAGAGATAATCGTGCAATGCATGAATGCAGGATTTTTTTTTTTTTTTGTGTTTTCTGTAATATACAATTATACAGAGATGCAGACAGTTGTCTGCACAGTTGTGCAGTCATCTGTGATCACACAAACCGAGAGAGTTCTTAAGAAAAGAAAATCTCTCAAAATCCAAAGCCTTGGTAAAGATATCAGCAAGTTGATTTGTTGTTCCAACATGTTCAAGTGTAATAATTCTTTGTTCAACAAGATCTCTTATAAAGTGGTGCCGAATATCTATATGCTTTGTACGGGAGTGTTGCACAGGATTTTTAGCAATATCTTTAGCACTCATGTTATCACAAAAATTAGGGTTTCACTTTTCAAACCATAATCCTTTATCATTTGGTTCATCCAAAGTAATTGGGTACAACAACTACCTACCGCCACATATTCGATTCAAGGTAGACAAAGAAACACGCTTTTGTTTCTTACTAAACCAAGACACAAGATTATTCCCTAGATAGAAACACCCACCGGTGGTGCTCTTTCTATCATCGGTATTTCCACCCAATCGAATCACCGAAACCCACCAAGTTTGTGTTGGTATCTCTTGTATAGCTTAACCCCAAGTGAGTAGTACCCCAACATATCTTATAATGCGTTTTGACTTTTAAGTGGGATACTTTGGGGTTAGCTTGATACCTAGCACAAATGCACACACTAAACATTATGTCGTCCGCTAGCCGTAAGATACAAACAAGCTCCCTATCATACTCCTATAGAGGTGTGATCAACACTTTCACCCTCATCATCCTTACACGTTTTGGGATGATCCCATAGGAGTTTTTAAGTGTGATGCATTATCAAGACCAAATTTCTTAACCAAACTTTTAGCATACTTGGATTGTGAAACCGACATTCCTTCATTGGTTTGAGTGATTTGAAGACCAAGAAAGAATTTCAGTTCCCCAACCATACTCATTTCAAATGTGGATGTCATACTTTGAACAAACATTTCAAGAAGGACATTGGTAGTAGCACCAAAAACTATGTCATCCACATAAAGTCTTGTCAACCTCTCCCCTTTTAAACCCAAGTTGAATTAGGTGCTCAGTCAGTCTACCATACCAAGCACGTGGGGCTTGTTTAAGACCATAGAGTGCCTTTTTCAACTTATAGACATGATTTGGCTTAGAAGGATCTTCAAACCCTTTAGGTTGCTCAACAAATGCTTCCTCATTTAAAATACCATTTAGAACGCACTCTTGACATCCATCGATGTAGAGTGATTTTCAAGTAGCATGCAATAGCTAGCAACAATCGATAGACTCAATTCGGGCTAGGCAAAGGTTTCATCAAAATCCACCCCTTCAATTTGAGTGTAGCCCCGAGCCACCAAACGAGCTTTGTTCCTTGTTATATTGCCTTGTTCATCAGATTTATTCTTAAAGATCCATTTGGTCCCAATCACATTGACGTGAGAAGGCCTAGGAACTAAGAACCAAACTTCATTTTTCTCAAACTGGATTAATTCCTCTTGCATAGCATTAATCCAATTCTCATCTTTTAAGGCTTCCAAAACATTTTTTGGTTCATAATTAGCAACAAAACAACACGAGTTTACCTGATGATACATGGATTGTAGACATAACAAACCGGCAAGGTCACGGTAATTGACCATTTTTCCTCGAGTTTTCATGCCTTCATCCACTTCCCTATGACCCGAGATGTGGGATGATTTCCTTGTATTCGGAGGGATGTCCTTTTCTCTGCTTACATCTTCGTCATCGTTTGACGAGTCTTGGTCTTCATTTGTTTGACCACTTGTCTTTGTCGATGTTTGAACAATGGTGAACAACCGGTTGCACAATGGCGTTCCGCGATTCATTCACATTAGGGTTCGGATTCGTCATTAACGGTTCGGCTCCCAAGTACAACCTGAAATATCATCCTCAACCGTTTTGACATTAAGATCAGTAGCATCATCAAAAACAACATTTATGGATTCCATGACAGTTTTGGTTTTGAGATTATAAACTCTGAATGCCCTACTGTTCGTAGAGTATCCAATAAAAATAGCTTTGTCACTTTTGGAATCAAACTTAGAAAGATACTCTCGGTCATTCAAGATGTAGCAAATACACCCAAACACATGAAAATATTTGACCGTGGGTTTCTTTCCAAGAAATATCTCATAGGGAGTCATAGTACTTCCAATTCTTAGAAAGACACGATTCCCTACATGACATCTTTGTATTCATAGCTTCGCCCAAAATTTTTAGAGAGATTTTTCGAGCTTAACATTACTCGGCCATCTCTTGTAATGTGCGATTTTTCCTTTCCGCTACCCCATTTTGTTGAGGGGTTTTGGGGCGAGAACTCGTGAGTAATCCCTTTGAATCGCAAAAGCGAAAGTGGCGTTTTCAAATTCAGTACCATGATCAGATCTGACTCTAATGGCTTTTAAACCATATAAGTTTTTGACCCTCTTGTACCAAATTTTGAACTCATCAATGGTGTTGGACTTTTCCCTTAAGAAAATTACCCATGTATATCTAGAAAAATCGTCCACACACACAAAACAAGTATTTTTTCGAGACATGCTTTCTACTTCCATCGGACCCATAAGGTCGGTATGGATCAATTCAAGACATCTAGTGGTTCCACGGTGTTGAACCATTTTATGACTTGATCTTGTTTGTTTCCTTTTTGACATGACCCACACACACTTAATTTCTTAAGATCCAGTTTAGGCAAATCTTTTACACCTCAAAGTTGATTAAATCTCTGATTTTTCTCTCACTGGCATGACCAAGTTTTGGTGCCAAATGGCTGTAGAATCATCCATTTTAGTAAAAAAGCATGACACACTGCTTCCAACTTTGTAATAGTTGTCGAAGATCGAACACCGCTTAAAATACACTTATTTTGGTTATCAAAAACTTCACATTTTGATTTGTCAAATTTAACAAATAAGTCATCATCACACGCTTGACTTATGCTTATCGATTTGCCTTAAGCCCATCAACATGAAGAACATTGTGTAGCTTAGGCAAGCGATACATTCAACGTACCTTTGCCAATAATTTTACCTTGAGCTCCTCCACCAAAATTGACTTTCCCACCTTTGAATGGAGCATAATCGATGAAATTTTCTCGTGCTCTGTCATGTGGCGAGAACAGCCACGTCAAAATACTGGCCCCTTCCACATTGCTCCTAAGAGAGGTGAAAACAACTGACAGCTTTACGATTTCCTTTCTTACCAGCGGTTTCTTTCAGCTTTGGATTGTGTGTACGGTTGTGTGTTTGTACACAACTGTGCGCCCAGTGTCCACGCATATTGCCCAAGCCCAGTTCTGTTTCGGCTTGTGACAATATGGTCTAATATGACCGGAGCGAAGCAATGATGACAAACATACCTTCTCCTTCTATTTTGTCTGTTTTGAGAATGAACAGACTTGACAGGAGATGAATTTACCCTTTTGCGCTAGCTCCTTCTTTTACAAAAACAGTTTCTCCATAGCCAATTCTGATTTTCCTTGATTTCCTATTTTCAAAACCTCTTCTAACTTGGCTTTACCGGTGTTTAGCCTTGTTAGAGTTTCGTCTCTATCAAGATTTGTTTTATAATTTTCACACTCCATGTCTTTCTTTGTGAGTAAAACTTCTAGCTTGGCTATGGAGTCTTTTGAGAATCACTTTCTTTTGACAAACTCTCAACTTGAGACTTTAGTTTGAGATTTTCTAGTCAATTTCTCATTTACTGTCTAAATACCTTGAGTTGCTCCATCCGTTTAGTCCGGTCGGTGTGGAGTTCGTTGGGTTTCGAGGGTCCATGCGCAGCGGAAGATTGCAAATAACTCGAAAACCCGGAGCCCTAGGATCCGTTCTAGATGATTAATTAAGAAGAATGATTTAGAATTACTAACCTTGTGTGCTTTTGTCGTTGATAAACGCGTTCCAACTCAGTTGAAGAACTAGCGAATCTTCGATTAACGATTCTTTAATCACGAACGAAAGATCTTGAATAGCGAAGATCCTCTATGTGTATCCACGCGTTGAACGAACCCTAGAACAATTCTAGGCGGATTGCTAGATCCTTGATTGAAACTCTTTTCAATCGATGAAGAAATATGGATTTGGATTGAGTTTTTGTTTTTCAATTCTCAATTGAAATCTCTCCTTTGTGTTTCTCTAAACCCAAAGGCATGAGAGTGACGGCTAGGGCAACCAAGGGTTTGTATTTATACATTATATATATATATTCCCTTTGCGAAAACCCTAATTTAAGTCAATTTCGCGTCGGTCCGGCGACGGGACGACTCGTCCCCGGGGACGAGTCGTCCCTCAGACTCTCTCACGATTCTGTCGTCCGGGAATAGTTGGTTCTCCTGGGGACGAGTCGTCCCCGAGAACAAAAACTCCATATTCTTCATTTTTGACAATTCGTTCGATGCGTGTGACCCCATAGGACTATATTATGTTGGCAATGAGTTCGATCACATCGATCCTCATAAGACATGAGCGGACTCTAGCAAGCCATCATGCCTACCCAAATAATATAATATCAAGTTCGATTTCCTACATAGAACATATCACAATCCCTTTGTCACACGATGTTATATTGAACATGAGTCATGGTCCAAGTCAACTCATATTGTTCAATGCTTTCTCGTTACTAAGTAAATTGATTAATCGAACGATATTAATCACATTAATTCATTCGGGCATGGCCATGCACTACATCAATCTTACTTACGAGTGGCCTAGCAAACATCTCTCTTTACGAGGGACAAATTTCCATCTTGACTTATCATTCTTCCCAACAAGAATCATATCATGCCAATAATAGCCCTTATTGTTATCCGGTTAAAGACAACGTTAAACTATATCAAACATAATATTCATCGAGTGGAAGACGATGATAATCTCAGTCAAAGGATATCAATGATATAACTATATGAGATTTATTTATGACATATGACCATGACATAAATCTCATAATGGGTCAAGTCCAAGACCTTGTTCTCTAACAAGTACCCATGAATCTAATGTGCATCTCCATGCATATAATCATCATATGATTATCCATTAGACTTCATACTAGTGCTTCATAAGTACTAGGGACACGATTATTAAAGCAAACATGCAAACATATATAATAATCAAAGAAACAATCTCTTATATAAATGAATAATGACATTACAAATAAGTCTATCTCTATAGGCCTAGGGCACTAACACCTACGCCTCCCACTTGCACTAGGCCCAATCATTCATGTATCTTATACCCATGGACCTAACATGACCATCATGTTTAGCTTGTGGCAAAGGCTTGGTGAGAGGGTCCGAAATGTTGTCATCCGTTGGTACCTTGCATATCTTGACGTCCTCCCTTTCACGATTTCTCGAATGAGGTGAAAACGTCTCAAAATGTGTTTGGATCGTTGATGTGACCTTGGTTCTTTTGCTTGGGCAATAGCACCATTATTGTCACAATAAAGCTCTATCGGGTTAGTGATACTCGAACGACTTCTAAGTCACTAACGAACTTCTTGATCCAAACCGCCTCCTTAGCCGCATCCGATCCGCTATGTATTCGGCCGGTTGTAGAATCGACAATGCTTTGCTTGGAACTCTTCCAACAAACAAGACCTCCATTTAGCATAAACACAAACCCGCATGCGATCTATAGTCATCTTTGTCGGTTTGGAAGCTTGCATCTGTGTAACCCTTTACAACCGGATCATCTTCCATTCCTCCAAATACCAAGAATACATCCTTAGTTCTTCTCAAGTACTTAAGGATATTCTTGATCGCTATCCAATGATTCTCACCAGATCGATCGGTATCTACTCGTTGCGCTTAGAGCATACGAGACATCGGGTCTAGTACATAACATGGCATACATGATAGACCCAATTGCCGAAGCATATGGAATATCACTCATCCTCTTTCGCTCATCATTTGTCTTAGGACAATGAGTCTTGCTAAGAGTAATGCCATGTCCCATTGGCAAGTTCCCTCTTTTAGAATTTTCCATACGGAATCTTCTAAGGACCTTGTCAATATATGTACTTTGACTCAAACCAATCATCCTTCTTGATCTATCTCTATAGATCTTGATACCAAGGATATAAGCCGCTTCACCCATATCTTTCATTGAAAAACATTTTCCTAACCAAGACTTAACAGTCTCAAGTGCAGAACATTGTTTCCAATGAGCAAGATGTCATCGACATACAACACCGTAAAAGTACTATGCTTCCACTTATTTTCTTGTATACACAAGGCTCATCTTCGTTTTTGATGAAGCCAAACTCTTTGACCGATTCATCAAAACGTAGATTCCAACTCTGGAAGCTTGCTTCAATCCATAAATGGATCTCTCGCAACTTACATACTTTATTAGAATTCTTTGGATCGACAAACCCTTCAGTGTGTATCATGTATACATCCTCAAGTAGGTTTCCGTTAAGAAACGCTGTTTTGACGTCCATTTGCCATATCTCATAGTCGTAATATGCGGCTATGGCAATTAAGATTCTAATAGACTTAAGCATTGCTACGGCGAAAAGGTTTCATCATAGTCAACGCCATGAGTCCGCCTATACCCCTTAGCAACAAGCCTAGCCTTATAAGTATGTACCTTCCCATCCACGTCGGTTTTCTTTTTGAAAACCCATTTGCACCCTATGGTTTTTACACCTTCGGTGGATCAATCAAGTTCCAAACTTGATTATCGTACATGGATTTGATCTCGGATTTCATGGCTCCTACCACTTGTCCGAATCGATTGGACATCGCCTCTTGATAGGAAGTAGGTTCATCATTCTCAATGATTTCTACTTCGTTACTTTCCGTCATGAGAAATCCATATCTCTCGTGTTCGGATCGTATCCTATCCGATCTGCGAAGAACTTGTGTATCTTGAACCGGTTCCACAACACTTGTGAATTTGGTTCCGTCTCTACTATTGGCTCTATGTCATTTTCGGGTTCTTGAATTTCTTCAAGATCAATTTTACTCCCACTAGTTTCTTTAGAGAGAAACTCTTTCTCTAGAAAGACACCATGTCGAGCAACAAACACTTTGTTCTCGGATCGGTTGTAAAATTGATATCCCTTCGTTTCCTTAGGATAACCAACGAAAATGCATTTATCGGATCTGGTGCAAGCTTATTTTCGAAACCAATTTCTTTACATAAGCTTCACATCCCCAAATCTTCATGAAAGATAAACTAGGTTTTCTTCCATGCCACATCTCATGTGGGGTCTTAGGAGCCGATTTAGTAGGGACCTTATTAAGTGTGAAAGCAAATGCTTCTGCATGTCCCCAAAAAGAAATAAGAAGGTTAACTTGACTCATCATCGATCGAACCATATCTAATAGAGTTCGATTTCTCCTCTCGGACACACCATTCCATTGTGGTGTTCGGGTGGAGTAAGTTCAAACAATTCCACAACTTTTAAGATGATCGTCAAATTCTTGGCTTAAATATTCACCACCTCGATCGGATCGAAGTGTTTTAATAGTTTTGCCAAGTTGATTTTGTACTTCATTTTGAAATATTCTAAATATCTCAAATGCTTCACTTTTGTACTTCATCGATAGACATAGCCATATCGGATAAGTCATCGTGAATGTTATGAAGTACCGAAATCCTCCCCTAGCAATGCTATTCATTGGTCCACATACATCGCATGTATGAGAGCCAACAAATCACTAGCCCTTTCACTACTCTTAGTAAAAGGTGCTTTAGTCATCTTGCCCAATAAACAAGATTCGCAAACATCATATGATTCATAATCATATGAGTCTAAATATCCATCTTTATGGAGTTTAGAGACGCGTTTCTCATTTATGTGACCAAGACGGCAATGCCATTTAAATGTGTTGTTCACATTGTTTGGTTTAGATTTCTTACTAACATGATAGACATTCTCAACATTATTTTCAACATCCAAGACATAAAGGCCATTAAAAGAATGAGCAATACAAGAAAGCACATCATTCATATAAATGGAAAATTTCTTATTCGCAATAAGAAAACGTAACCCTCATTGTCTAAACAAGAAATTGAAATAATGTTTCGCCAAATCCGAACATAATAGCAGTTATTCAAAACTAATATTAATCCGCTAGGTAAAGTGACTTCGTAAGTCCCTACGGCCAATGCAGCAACTCTTGCTCCATTTCCAACCCGTAGGTCTACTTCACCTTCCTTGAGCAACCTTCTATTCTTTAGTCCCCGCACATTTAGGCAAATGTGAGATCCACATCCGTATCTAATACCCAAGAACTAGAAGTAGAAAGTAAAATATCTATCACATAGATACTCAAGTCATGGCAATCTCATTGCCCTTCTTCTTCGTCCTTCCCGATAAGCTTTACGCTACGCCTCCAATGCCCGCTTCCTTGCAATGGTAGCAAACCGCATCCTTTTGGGATTTGGGTTGAGGCTTCTCAACAACGGCAACCTTTGCCTCCGGTTTAGCAACTCTTGCTTTAACCTTGGGTTTCTTGAACCCCTTTCCTTTATTCACCATCAACACTTGATTGGTTTTCTTGGCAATATTGTTCTCTCGCATTCTTAAGCATCCCATGCAATTCGAGACAGATTTATTCATCCCATTCATGTTATAATTCATAACGAACCGATTATAACTTTCGGGGAGTGAATGCAATATCATATCCGTAGCGCCTCAACGGATAGATATCCAAGCCTCTCAAGATGTTCGAGGTGACCCTTCATTTTCAACACATGAGGCCCAACAGGTTGTCCTTCAATCATCTTGCATGAATGAAGAGCCTTCATAGTGTCAAACCTTTCCCGACGTGCTTGCAATCGGAACATTTCCTTCAAATGATTTCCCAAATCATAAGCTTCCATGTGTACAAGGTCCTTCAAGGGCCTTACACATGGAAGCAAGCATCAAGCAACCAACATCAATAGAATCATCCACATGTTTCTTATGTTGATCCTTTTCGCTTTAGTTGCATTAGCGGCAGCTCGGGTGGAACGGGTCCATCGAGAATGTACAACTTCCTTTCTGTTTGAGAACAATTCCCAAACCGCGGATCCAATCCACGTAGTTGTTGCCATTCTCTTCTAACTTGTCCTTCTCAAGGACCGATCGCGATGATGATTTTGATTAGTGTTAATGCCATTGATCTACAAAGATATGCAACAAATATGAACACATATAAGTACTAATTTCAATTTAAGAGATTAATTAACGTATTTCTCAAATACTCCCACTAAATTACATAACCTTCTTATACAAACATGCATAATATAATTTAGTAGGCTAAGACCCAACTTTAATTTAATTTCAAGTCGGCTATGGCACGATCGCTCAAAATTAAACTAAAAAGGTAGATAACATTTATCAATCATATCAATATATGACTCTTAGATCCTTTATGAGATTATAGACATCATATGTCACATGTTTCAATCCCATCTTATGCCTTAGGCCCAAAACTTTTGATAGCCTAATTGAGTTCAACCATTTTAAACGTATAACAATCACCGTTTGCTCATCTTGATCATACAAAGATAGAATCAATGTACCTCGCCGTGGCGTAGCCTACATGAAACTATCCGTGTACTCACAAGTGTTTAAACATGGGTGGCATAGACAAACTCAAATTTCAATGAAGGTTCAATTTTCATGTTTATCAATTAACATGGCAAGGTTGATTCATGAAAATTATATGAGCATAATTATGAACATGGAATGATGCATCACAAATCACATTTGATGTTTACATCATAATTTCTAATCAATTAGGGTTCAATGACTCATGTAAAATCTCATTTAATATGAACATAATCCCTATAACAAACACTTTGTTCAAGATCTAGAAATTCATCAATTACTAGTACGTGGCATTGTAATCCAAGGTTATCCCACACTTCCATCGAAGTGCTCGTGGGGAAGTTTTTGGTGTCCAGCCCATATACTAAGTAATATTCAAGACCCATATTCTAGATTAATCACATTAATCAAATAATTCAATTCACAATCATGGTATATCAAAATATACAATTACTTCCATAAGCAATTCTCATATAAAATCATGTTCTAAATCATATTCATCATGAAGATTAACATAATCACATTATATAATTATCATGATAATCTAATATAAACATCATGAACGGTGCTCGATACCACCGTTGGGTTTCGAGGGTCCATGCGCGCGGAAGATTGCAAATAACTCGAAAACCCGGAGCCCTAGGATCCGTTTAGATGATTAATTAAGAAGAATGATTTAGAATTACTAACCTTGTGTGCTTTTGTCGTTGATAAACGCGTTCCAACTCCGATTGAAGAACTAGCGAATCTTCGATTAACGATTCTTTAATCACGAACGAAAGATCTTGAATAGCGAAGATCCTCTATGTGTATCCACGCGTTGAACGAACCCTAGAACAATTCTAGGCGGATTGCTAGATCCTTGATTGAAACTCTTTTCAATCGATGAAGAAATATGGATTTGGATTGAGTTTTTGTTTTTCAATTCTCAATTGAAATCTCTCCTTTTGTGTTTCTCTAAACCCAAAGGCATGAGAGTGACGGCTAGGGCAACCAAGGGTTTGTATTTATACATTATATATATATATTCCCTTTGCGAAAACCCTAATTTAAGTCAATTTCGCGTCAGTCCAGCGGCGACGGGACGACTCGCCCCGGGGACGAGTCGTCCCTCGAGACTCTCTCACCGATTCTGCGTCCCGGGAATAGTTGGTTCTCCTGGGACGAGTCGTCCCCGAGAACAAAAACTCCATATTCTTCATTTTTGACAATTCGTTCGATGCGTGTGACCCCATAGGACTATATTATGTTGGCAATGAGTTCGATCACATCGATCCTCATAAGACATGAGCGGACTCTAGCAAGCCATCATGCCTACCCAAATAATATAATATCAAGTTCGATTTCCTACATAGAACATATCACAATCCCTTTGTCACACGATGTTATATTGAACATGAGTCATGGTCCAAGTCAACTCATATTGTTCAATGCTTTCGTTACTAAGTAAATTGATTAATCGAATGATATTAATCACATTAATTCATTCGGGCATGGCCATGCACTACATCAATCTTACTTACGAGTGGCCTAGCAAACATCTCTCTTTACGAGGGACAAATTTCCATCTTGACTTATCATTCTTCCCAACAAGAATCATATCATGCCAATAATAGCCCTTATTGTTATCCGGTTAAAGACAACGTTAAACTATATCAAACATAATATTCATCGAGTGGAAGACGATGATAATCTCGTGTCAAAGGATATCAATGATATAACTATATGAGATTTATTTATGACATATGACCATGACATAAATCTCATAATGGGTCAAGTCCAAGACCTTGTTCTCTAACAAGTACCCATGAATCTAATGTGCATCTCCATGCATATAATCATCATATGATTATCCATTAGACTTCATACTAGTGCTTCATAAGTACTAGGGACACGATTATTAAAGCAAACATGCAAACATATATAATAATCAAAGAAACAATCTCTTATATAAATGAATAATGACATTACAAATAAGTCTATCTCTATAGGCCTAGGGCACTAACACCTACAAGTTCAACATAGGTATTGTGCAAGTCCTCATAGGTAGCACACTCTTCCTCTTCTGGATCATCTTTAGTTTCACCAGAAGTTAAAGAATTCAAACAGGTATACACATCAGTTGTGTAGTCGGTTGTGTGATAAGTTGTCCAACGATTGCACATCTTCCACATCTGACTCACTATCAGACAAAGTGATTTGAGATGGATGCCATATAGACATGTTTGCAGTCTGTTCATCATCATCAGAATCACTCAAAGTCGCTGTGAAACCTACCCCACGCTTTTTAAGAGTGTTAGCACACTCATTTGCGTAATGTCCAAATCCTTTGCAAGCACGGCATTGAATAGAATCAATTGATTTCTTTCCTTCAAAAACTGGTTTCTTAGTGACTATTTCCTTCTTTGATGATTCACCCGTGGAAGATGTAGAGTGTGCTGAATTTGGAAACTTAGTAAACCGTTTCTTTTTCAACATGCTATTGAATTTTTGAGTAATCAAAGCACACTCATCATCTCCTAGGTTTGATTCATCAATATCTTTGGACAGTTGAACAAGATCCTGAGACACCTTGAGAGCACTTGCAAGAGCAATTGAATTTGCTTTGCTAGCCTCTTGAATCCCAAGATTCAATTCAAAATTTGTTAGGATACCTAGAATAGTGTCAAGCCCAACAGTGTGAACATCCTGAGTTTCCTCAATCACAGAGATTTTAATGTTAAACTTTTCTGGGAGAGTTCTTAGTACTTTACTAACAAGTCTTGCATTAGATATGGATTCACCCAAAGAGAAAGACTCATTTGAAATGTCCAAAATCTTAGCTGAGTACTCTTTTATGGTTTCATTCTCTCCCATCCTTAAATTTTCAAACTTGGTCATTAAAGTTCTTAGCTTGGTTTTTCTAACACTTGCTGGTCCTTCACAATGAAGTTGAAGAATGTCCCACGCTGTTTTGGCAACTTGAGTAGAGAATAAACGTACATATGAGGATCCACATGGTCGAGATTGCTCCCATGGCCTTGGCATTATAGTTTGCAAGAGCAATTTCCTCACTTGTCCAAGTTTCTATGGGTTTAGGTCCATAGCTTTTCTCTCCTTTGCCATCAGACGTGGATGGGGTAATTTCTATCATGGGAGGAGTATAGCCATTAATCAGACTAACCCAAGCACGATGATCAATGTATTTAATGTGCATAATCATTTTGGCCTTCCAAATGGTATAGTTTGAACCATTTAGTGTAGGCGGTTTGTTATGACTATGGTTATGGTAACATTCCATTGTGGCTACTTTCAAGGATCGATCTCGGTTGAGTCGAGAAGCTCGATACCAATTGAAAGAATTGTAGCTAGGACTCGTAACCGGATGTGTGATAACTTGTGTGTAGTGCACACAAGTGTCAACACAACAATGCACACAACTATTTTCAAAACTTATTTTTAACGAACGTAATATAAATGCAATGAATTAATACTTCAAAGAATAAAAATCTTCTGGAACCTTTTCATAAAAGCACACCTTGCTAGAAAACAAGTTGTGAATTAAAAACACTTACAATGAAAAGAAAAATAATAACCAAAGATCAAACCCGAGTTCTAAACTAAGAACTTACAAAAACACAAAACAATCTCGAAGAATCAATCCCTGATTTTCGAGACACATCCACTAAACCTCTCAATGATTTCTCTCTTAATAATGCTATATTAATTCTCTTGAAATCAGTACAAACTAATGGAGGCGGAGGACTCCTTTTATAGCCATTCAAGACTCCTTGATTGACAAGGATTCAATCACTTCCTGAATTTAAGATCCTTCTTTCCATATCTTCCAAGAGTCCATTCCTCCTTGAGATTCTTACCTAAACAACAAAACTTTACTAAATATAAACTATCAGTTGTTAGTCAATATAAACTATATATTTACAAAAGATAATAATCTAAATAAGGAAAATATATACACTACTTTTAAATGTCAGAATCACAAAGATATAATAAAAAGATCAAGAGTATTTTCATACTCCTTCACACTAATATTATCACAATAAACCATAGTAGCTTTAGAAATAGGAACATGGAGCTCAAGGAGTAAATTGCGAAGCCAACAGGTTGAATTCTATTACCTAGCTAGTGTTGCTCAAACTGTACACTTAAACGGAGGGCTGTCTCCTTGTTTGTAATCTATGCATTTTCATTTATGAGAACACATAAGAAAAATCAAATGCAAATCCATGTATGGTATCTTTATTGAAAGGAATGAAGCTATAATTGCTGGTGTTCCAGTTCGATATGAAATTCATAATTGTACTCGTATTTGAGCATTATATATGATTGGTAAAGGATATATATATATATATATATATATATATATATATATATATAGGATTTGATTCCAACATTTATTTGCAGTGGAAATGTGCAGGGAGATCGGGAAAAGTTAACAGTTTTCAACATTTATTTTTAAAAAAAAAGCAGAGCCCAAACTATCTCCTCCGAGTATAGATGAGTATTTTTAGTGTGAGTATTTTTCAAACAAGTATAGACTCAAATTATGAATCTTTAATACTAGAACTAGCTATATTAACATGAGCAAATAAAACTTGCCCAATAAATTTAAGGCTGAATTCTAAACTATTTTTAAGTATCCTCATATTGTTCATCAATAAAATATTTTTACATAAAAAAGTTCTGAGAGTTTTCAGGTTGTATGCCATATACCGTACAGCAACTTACACCACATCACCAATGACATGAAAGGGAGCTACAAAGAGTAAACAATGTACAGAATTCTTAGTTTTGACAAATTTCAAGCAAGAAATTCAATGATATTGTGATAGAATATATGAGAAAGCACGGTGTGCTGTCGTCGTGTTGAAAATGGTATTTACTCCGTTTCTAAATTATTGTCCTGTTTGATTTTTTTGAGTTGAACAGACAGTTTTTCAAATAAAAATTAGACGTATATTTTTTTATTTTTGTATTACGAATTACTTGACAATAAATTTAGAAACAGAGGGAGAGAGAGAGAGAGAGAGAGTATAATGTAGCAAAATTACTTGACAAATCGATTGATGAATATGCAGTGCAGTTTTCGTTGTTCTAAACAGCAAGAGTAATTCTGTTTAGTTTTTCATTTGATTTTATTAGAGTCTGCTGCTGACCCAAGAAAATTTAAGAGCCTGCTAAATAGATCGCTCCACACAGGAACCAAGTAGTGATTAAGCGCCACTGAGCCAACCCGTTTGTTACATTTTGTTCAAATATCAAATGCTTTTCCTTATGCAATCTTACAGTTTTCCTCTTTCATGTTGCAGTTGAGGTATTCGATAAATTTGCTCAATGGGAAGATTTAAAATGTCTTCTTTTGTTTGAAGTGTTTTGCTTATTCAGCTTCACAGAGGAGTACTGCTTAAGGGAAGTGGATGAAGATGAACTTATGTAAGTTGATAACTACATTTCGTCTCGTAATAATTGAGAACCCTTTTCTAAAAAAATTATTCAGTTACTGTCAACAAGGGTTACGGGTTGAGATTCTGAAAATTGTTGAAAAATGTGGCAAAATTCTCGATACTCGCATTATTTGACTTCCGAGCAGCGTGTTCTGTATTAAGAACACCCCATTTTAGTCATTGTCATGATCATTGAGAATGTTTTATCGTTTTTGCGGTATCGAATATTGGGATTGATTTAGACATGCACCCAAAGGCCCTATATGATAGATCAAGAACAGTCGACAAGGCAGGGCTTGTTCTTGGAAGGAGTTAAAATGAGATAGATGAATTATTGTACTGATATTTGATCTTTATGATCAGAATTTCGGATAGAAGATTATGTTCTCATTCGAGTGTGTGGCATTGACATGTGGAGATTGGAAACTGTGTACTCGTTTCAAGAACTGAAAGGTGTAAATAGGTCTAGTTGAGATGCCTTTGATGCTTTATTCTCTATCCATGAGTGTTGACTCTGCCCTTCGGAGCCAAGTTTTCCAGTACTGAGGATCTAGTTTGCCACTCATGTCTATGGGCAATGACATTGGGCCCATCAACCCCTCGCTCTCAATACCTGAGGTTTTGTGATCTATAAAAGGGATTTTGGCCTGTCTCAAAATAATCAAGCAAGCAAAGGCCTTAGTTCATTTATAAATCGAGGCACTGGCTGTTAGCTCTCCCTCAAGGGCTTCTTGCCTGCTTTCGTTGCTTGCAGTGTCACATGCATGAAACGTGGTTGGCAAGGAGCCTGAGAGGGAGAAATGACAGGTTGTGTCTTGTTCATGGAATATCGTGTTGACTCCCATTTATCATGGCAGCTTTTGCACTCTCTCCCTCAAAGACTTCTGGCAATACCAAACCCTGAGGTCGATGGGGGAGAGAATACCAAATCTGTCATGATTTTCTATTTTCAGGAGTATTGCCATTTTGCTTTTTGATCATGGTCTTCTGTTGGATAGGCAGCCTCAGGTCTCAAAGGTAAATTATTCAAAACTATTTTTAGGCTCCTCATCCTCTCAATTACTATACATTACACATGGTACGAATGAACTCAAACTTTTGCCAAATTTTTTTCGCAAGTTGGCAAGCGTCCTGTTGGGGGCAATATCCGCTATCTTTGATGCAGTGTACATGAGGGCTACGTGATACTGAACTGTGATTGAAATTGAAGGAAGTTTTAAGGAGAAAACAATGGTGTTTCCTATAAGACGTAACATGGCCCTGGAATGGACGTGAACCATCTCCTAGGTTACAGTAAAGCCTGGTCTATGTTGACAGTAGAACGAAAAATTGTGCTATTTATTGGTGGAAAAGCAGGAGGAGATGCCAAGAATTGGAAACATGTGCCATTTCTTGAATTGTGACCGACTTAGCTCTAAGTTTCCTTATCCAGTGGAATTCCCATTTAGATTAAGCTACTCTGAATGAATTCCTTGTAGATATCATTTTGTTTTTTCTTTTTTAGTTCATTAGTATTTTGATCCTAGTGTTCTCATATTGTGCAGGGAGGTACTCTCCTTGTTTTTGTACTTTATGCCTATATTATTTATGAAAAGTCAGAAAAATTCAGATGTAAATCCTCAGTTTCAGTTTGTCATGGTTCTGTTAGTGGTATCTATATTTAAAGGAATCAAGCCCTAATTTTGCGTGTTCTCTTTTCTGCTTACTAATTCAACATTTTCTCGAGTCAAATTTTCCATTTCATTTTGTTTTTCGACGTGCCCATCCTTTTGGTTCGCTGTAAAGTTTAACAACACTTTAGCCAGAGGGTCAAAGATAAATCATGAATTTCATGGAGGTTTTGTCTCTATTATGTTTTTATTTTCATGAAGTAAAGCTTCTCTAAGCTCATATCTTCCGTAATATATTGAAACTATAAAGAACCCTTTCTTTCTTGTAGAGAATAGGATATCTGGTGCACATACACAAGCTGGAATCTCATATTCCACAAAATTCACTCATCCCTTCAACTTTATTCATTCAATTAAATTCATAAAGTGATAATTGTGCTTCTTCTAGGCGGCACACATGCCTAATTGAAGGGGATGCAAGTAGGTGAAATCTTCCATGTAAGCTCTACATAGACACGTTTTAAAGAGAATGTGGAACAGTTTTATTCTCTCTCTCTCTTTCTCTCTCTCTCTCTCTCTCTCTCTCTCTCTCTCTCTCTCTCTCTCTCTCCTCTTAGTGCAATTAGATTATCATTATTTTATGTAGCTATTCAACCACAAGTCTTATATGAATGCATAATTACCATCATATTTGATGATATGATTGGTTTAAGATATAAGATTATATTCCAAATTAAGATATATCCAGTGGAAATGTAGAGTTGAGAAAAGTAGAAAAGGCAGCCAAGCAGGCGTCGTTGTCACAAGAAGATAAATGTGATTAATAGATAGGGTTGAGATGCCTTGGATTCTTTATTCCATGTTGGTTGACTCTCCCTGTCCTTAGAGTTAGGGGCCAATTCTTTTTTCAATTCAGATATGGGAGACCTTTACAAGAACTAAGATCTGGCTTTCTTGCACTCTTATCTATGCCAAAGACACTAAAGCCCCGGAACCTCTCTCTCTCTCTCTCTCTCTCTCTCTCTCTCTCTCTCAGAGTGAGTGAAACAGAATTTTGTAACATCTGTAAGTGGAGGGCTAGAAGGAAGAGATAACAACAGTTCAGAATAAGGAGCCAATGATTACACTTTGGCCAGCTTAGTTCTATGTTTCCTTTGGCAGCAGAATTTCCCAATAGACTAAGCTACTGTATAATAGTTGCCTATGGATTCTTTTTAATTATTTTTTTCTTGTCTTTTTTATACTCAGAAATTTTCATGATGTGGAGGGAGGTATGTCTCCTTGTCTTTGCACTGTATGCTTCTGTCAGTAAACAACCTTTAATATGGAAAATTCAAATTCAATTCTCTCGCATGTTTACCAACATTCCTATTCTTCTGCAATGATCTGTTCCTGCAAAGACTTCAATAGAGTTTGAATGATTTTGGATATTGGACATCTGAAATTCAAGGCTGAATTTGTTCAAAGAAGCTACTTTTACATTAATGGTTTTGAGTCACCACTTTATCTAAAAGCTTTCACTATTAGAAAGTGTGCCCCCAATGAGACCAACCTTTGGCATAGTGTATAAGGTTAACACCACTTGCATTTGGTAAATTTGAGTCTCGAGGAGGGTGCCCATTGTGTAGCCTATCATCACAGTGAATCAGACAGAGAGAGAAAGAGAGAGAGAGAGAGAGGCTATAATGCTTCAGTGTTAACCTCATGTCCTCCCCTCCCCACTCAACTTGACTTGCAAACCCCTGATACTAAGCTTATGACGAAGCTAGCAGTAACATAGTTGGGGGCACAAATGCAATCAAGGGATTTGAACTCGAAACCAAAGCTCTCTAATACAATCTTTGGCTACCTACTCTTGTAATGAGAGGGGCCAACAATGTATACAATGCTTCAACATGTGGAATCTATTGTAAAATGAATCGAGTACTAGTTATGATGTTGGAGTTGTCCCTCAGGCCCAAAGTGGGAGTGATTTTTCCCCTTGGGGACAATTCTTTTGAGAATTTAGATCAGGGAAAATCTTCCCCTTTTGTGAATTCTAAGTACTCAGGTTTTGCCACTCATGTCCAGTGCCACAAGTATCAGGGCATCAACAACTCTCTCTCTCTCTCTCTCTCTCTCTCTCTCTCATTCACGCACACACACACACGCGAAGGCTTCAGGCACTGCATGCCTTCAATCGTCACTTTTGCTCATTTGTTTTTTCCCAAGTTACTCGTAGATTATGCTTGGCAGATGAGATCTTCCACGTTAGACTCTACTGCACTAATTAACTTTCCGGATGAAGAAAACAAAGAAAAGAAAAATGAACATTTCTTACATATTCTATCATTTGATTGGAGAAGAATATTTCTAGTTATTTATTGTGTATTTCAATCACCATCACCCCTAGTTAAGCTACTATATGATTAAAAAAACAGTCATTTACTGTCAACAAGGGTTATGTGTTGAGATTCGGAAAATGGTGGAGTAGAATAATTTGACAGAAATTCTCTGTCCTGTACATGCCACTCTCAATTGCACTATTTGACTCTGCCAGCAGGGATTTGTATTAAACAAACCGCATTTGAATCATGACTAGGATCATCTAGATTTGTTTTTAACCATTTCGCTCTCGAATATTGTGATTGATTTAGACATACACTCAAATGCTCTATTTGATAGATCAAGTACATTCGAAATGGCAGCATTTGTTCTTGCAAGGATTTAAAGGTGATGAATGAATTATTGTACTGATATTCGTATTTTTATGATTGAATTTCTGATACACGATCATGTTCCTGTTGGATTATATTTGCATTGACATGTGGAGATTGGAAACAGTATACTCGTTTCAAGGACCAATAGGTGGTGAATAGGTTCGGTTGAAATGACTTTGATGCTTTATTCTTTCTCCATGAGGGGTTGACTCTACCCTTCAGAGCCAATACTTTTGGATCCAATTTGCCACTCATGTCCGCAGGCAAGCATTTTTTGGGCCCCACCAAACTCTGTCATTCTACTCCACAGTCGAGTTTTTGTGATCTATAAAAACTATGTTGGCATGTTCTTAATAATCAAGCAAGCAAAGGCTTTGGTTCATTGATAAATCGAGGCACTGGCTGTTAGCTCTCCCTCAAGGGCTCCTTGTCTGCTTTTATTTGCTTGCAGTGTTGCATGCATGAAACACAGTTGACAAGGAGCCTGAATGGGAGACATAACAGGTTGTGTCTTGTTCATAGAATATTGTGCGTACTGAATCCAATTTACCATGACAGCCTTTGCTTTCTCTCCCTCAAAGACTTCTGGCATTACCAAAACCCTGAGGTCGATGGGGGCGGGAAAGCAAAATCTATCATGATTTTCCATTTTGAGAAAGGAGGTCTCTTTAACTCGTTTACAAAGAAATTTTGCTTAAATATTGAAGTTATTAGCTCGCACAGCATCATCTTTGGCCATATACAGTTTAAAATGTGATTTCACCTTTATAAATCCTATTTGTTAGATTGACATTTGCTTTTTATTTGGATAGGTGTTTGTTAAGTAAAGCAAGTCTATGTTGACAGCAGAACAAAAGTTTGTATTGTCAGATGCTTCAAAAAGAGCACAGTTATCGAGGACATGGGTGCTGTTTATGAAATGGTGACCAGTTAGCTCTATGATTCCTTATCCAGCTGAATTCCTATTTAGGTTGAGACACTTTGTATCAATTGCTTGAGATTTCGACTTTTAGGTAATAATTTTAAGAAAAAAAAAGTTCATAGTGTTACTAATAGTTTGCAGGGAGGTACGTCTCCTTGATTTCATACTTTATGCATATAATACGTATGAATTCTAATATATGAGAAGACACAAAATATCAATGTAAATACTCCTATTTACCAACTTTTTTTTCTTCTGCAGTAATTTGTTTCCCTAGAGACATCCACGGGAGTCTACAATGAGATAAAGAAGATAATGTGGCTGTAGCTGTAGACACCCCAACTCGTCAATTAACAACAGTTTCACATAGGGGTTCTCACAGTGGCCCCCGAGGAAGGATGATGCACACATTAAGGAATGGTCATCCTTTACTAATTTTTGCCATTTGACATCTAAGTTGAATTTGGCAGGACGAAGCGAACATTATGGTGTTAAGTCACAAGTTCATCTAAATGCAGGGGCGGATCTAAGTGTGATGTGAGGGGGGCTCAAGCCCACCTCAAAGTCTGTCCCAAAAAAAAAAAAAAAAAATCTAAACTAACAGGCCAACTCTCTCACTCACTCCACTCTCAACCCACTTTCTTTCGATCAATCACCAAGTTTCCAAAAAAACATGTACTACTCTTCCGAAATCCCTCTCTCCCTCATTTACTCAGTGCCATTTCTGATCTCCCACCAAATCTCCAAGAAACACTAAAGTACCAAGCCCACATGGTACCAAAATCTTGGATCTGCCCCTGTCTAAATGGTTTGTCGAAGTGGATGCCAAAAACAGATTTCATATTTCAGTACACTCTCTCACTTCAACCTCCACTTGCACAACGAGAAACTAAGACAAAGGTGCACAGCTGGAACTGGTACTTGCATATCTTGGGGTACGGGGAGATTTGAACCTAATACCTTGTGCGCGTATGTGGAGAGAGAGAGAGAGAGAGAGGGCCCAACATTGTATGTCATGCTTCTATGTATCGTATCTATATATAAAGGAATCAAGACTAATTATTTGTGCTCTGCTTTCTATTTAATAATTCAACTTGTTCTCGAGTCAATTTCTCCATATCCAATCCCCATTTCATTTTGTTCTAAAGTGACAATCCCATTTACTTCACTGTAACACTTGCGTGTGAGTTCATGGAGCAAAAGATAAAACATGAATCTCGTGGAGGTTTTCTCTATACAGGTTTATCTTGTTTCCTCTGTTCTTAATTTTGAGAAAAATTGGCTCTAGTGAAAGTGTGTGTGTTTAAGATTTGTCACTTTCATATATTTTTAGTTTATTTCTTTATTTTAGTTAGTTGGTAAATATTGTATTTTATGTATTTAGATTATTTTCTTTAACTAACTTCCTAACCAATATTGGATTTGTTTAGTATTACTTTTGGTAATTTTGTAGGTCTCTCACAAAAGGAAAGAGTCCACAGCAAGGAAGGTTTCCAAATCAAGGAAGGATTACCTTGGATTGCTTAAGGAAAGTCAAAGACCATCTAAAAAGAGGAATCCTAAAGCAAGACGGCTTCCATGATTCAAGAGGACTTTATGCATATATATACTAGCTGGATAGTCTTTGTAATTAACAGTTTTTAGCTCTAGTTTTTCAGAAGTTTATCATAAAATCAAGAGTGTTTTTGTGAGAGCATATTTGGTTATTTTGTTCTTCTCTTTACATCGTTTTGTACTTGGATTCATAACCCAGTTTATAAGAGAAGGTTTATTGTCTACAAAGACGTTCTTTGTAGATAAAGTGTTATATTTGTGTTGTTCTCTGATTTAAGTTTTCTTTATTCCGCTGCTTTGTGTACTGGTGTTAGTGCTGGTGCTATCCCACCAGGACTCACATCAGACTTGTTTATCCTTCCTAGCCGCTCAATTTCTTTCAATTGGTATCAGAGCCAATCACTCTATTACACTGAGTGTTGATCCTCGTAAGAGCTGTCATTATGGAAGGAAATTTGAATCAGTACCGTCCCCCTGTTTTGGATGGAACTAATTACGCTATTTGGAAAGCTAAGATGCGACTTTTCATCAAAGCAATTGATGAAAGGGCGTGGCTTAGTATTATTGTTCCATGGTCTCCTCCTAAGGTAGAAAGTAAGAGTCCTGAAGGTGAATCCTCAGAAAAAATTTACAAACTCAAACCCGAGGAAGAATGGACTACTGCTGAAGTCACTCTTGCTAACTATAATTCCAAGGCTCTTGGTGCTATATCAAGTCATGTGGATGAACGTAACATATGTTTCGTCTTGTTATAAATCAAAACGTAGCAAAAACAGCCTGGGATATTCTGCAAAGTCACTGTGAAGGTGATGCTAGTGTTAAAGCTACTAGGTTAAGAATTCTCATGACCAAGTTTGAGAACTTGAGAATGAATGAGACTGAGGATATAAAAAATTATTCTGCCAAATTGAGAGAAATCTCAAATGAATGTCTTTCCCTAGGTGAACCTATATCTAATGCTAGAATGGTTAGTAAGATGTTAAGGATCATTCTTGAAAAATTCAATATCAAAATTGCTGTTGAAGAGGCACATGATACTACAACCATGGGCTTAGATACTCTTGTAGGTATACTAACCATGTTTGAGATGAACTTGTCAATTCAACAGCAACATAAAGCTGATAATATTGCTCTTGCAACTGCTTTCTCTAATGTATCCAAAGTGCCAAAAGAAATTGAAGAAATCTCTAAAGAAATTGACACTTCAAATTTGGAAACTGAAGATGTTGCCCTTTTGACCAAAAAGTTTACATCTTTCTTAAAAAATAAACGGGCCAACAAGTTTCCTTCTAAATTTCAAAACTCGTTTGAAAAAACAAAAGAGGATACGAGAGTAGTTTCAAGAAACCTACTAGTTTTGCTAAGAAAAATCAAACTGTTCAATGTAGAGCTTGCAAAGGTTTTGGACACTATGCAAATGAGTGTGCCAATACTCAAGAAAAAGGGAATGAGCTTGTGTGCGACCCTTAGTGATAGTGAGGAGGAAGATGAGATGCTAAACTTAGCAATCATGGAAAAATCACCCACTAGTCACAAACATCGGCTGATGTAGCTTCGATGCGGTCACACCAACCATCACATCTTCGACTCGAGGTTTACTTGTCTTATTTCTCCCCGTCCGAGAAAACAGAGAATGAAGAAGATGGTGATGCTAGTTACCAAGAACTTCTTGATGCTTATACTGATTTATTTGCTGATTGGGAAAAACGTGTAGAAAAAATAGTTGTTTTTGAAAAGGTTAATGAGAAACTCTCTTCTGAAATTGTTACTTTGAAAGGTGATCTTGAAAAAGTCACTACTGAAAATAGTAATCAAAAGGATGCCATAGCCAAACTCGAGGTCATGCTCACTAAACGTGATATTGAACTCGAGAAGACCAAGACAGAACTTGAAAAGGCCAATGGAACTTTTACAAAATTGAATACTGGAAAGGCCAAACTTGATGAAGTTCTGAATTTAGGAAACAATTTAAAAACTGGTCTTGGCTATGAATCTATTTTTGTTAAAGAAGGAGAGAGTTCCTCAAACAAAGTTGCTAAAAATCATAAAACTAACCCTAAGAAAAAGAGGTTTGTATGCCACTACTGTTTTGCTCCAGGTCACATCAGACCCTTCTGCTACAAAAGGATTCATGATCTTGGAAGAGCTGCTCCTCAGATGAGTCCCCGGATGTACTCACATCACCACTCACATCAGCAGAAAACTGGGAAGTGTGTGTGGATGGAAAAGAAGAGTGAGGAATGCAAAGTTATATTCACCTCACTCAAAAGCGGTAGGCGCTCATGGTACTTCGATAGCGGGTGCTCAAGGCACATGACAGGTAACATAGAATTTCTCACTGATTACATCGAAGTTAAAGGTGGAAACGTGAACTATGGAGGAGGAGCCCAAGGTAAGATCATTGGTAAAGGTACTTTATGTGTTGATCATATGCCAAAATTGAAAAATGTCTATCATGTGGAAGGCTTAAAAGCTAATCTCATTAGTATAAGCCAACTATGTGATGACAATTTGCATGTTAAGTTTGATAAGCATGAATGCAAAGTATTTGATGACACTAATCAATGCTTGTTCACTGGAGTAAGGTCTCAAGATAATTGTTACAAATTTGGTGACAACTTATCTTGCCTTAGCTCCAAAATAAATGACCTTGATATTTGGCATCAAAAGTTAGGTCATGCAAGTTTTAGAAAAATAGAAGAATTGGTAAGATTTGATGCTGTCAAACACTTACCCAAACTTGATTTTAAACAAGCAAGTGTATGTGGTCCTTGTCAAAAAGGCAAACAAACCAAAGCTTCACACAAAAAGATTGATCAAAGTTCCTCATCTGAGATCTTTGAATTAATCCACACTGACCTTATGGGACCCATTGAGGTTGAAAGCTTAAGTAAAAAGAAATACTCTTTTGTGTGTGTAGATGATTTCTCTAGGTACACATGGGTCTTATACTTAAAAGAAAAATCTGAAGCTCTTGAAGTTTTTAAAGTTTGGTATAAGAAAGTGAAGAACTTGTATGGTAAGAAAGTTGTCAAAATTCGATCCGATCATGGAACTGAATATGAGAACACTTTGTTCTCTAAATTTTGTGACTCCAAAGGAATAACCCATAACTTTTCAGCCCCTAAAACACCTCAACAAAATGGGGTGGCTGAAAGAAAGAATCGTACTTTGCAAGAGATGGCACGTGTCATGCTTAGTTCTAAAAACATCTCTAAACGATTTTGGGCTGAAGCACTTAACACAGCATGTCACATAGGAAATAGAGTCTTCTTAAGAGTAGGGTCAACCATGACTCCTTATGAAATTCTTCTTGGTAAAAAACCTACTCTTAAGTACTTTCATGTTTTTGGTTGCATATGTTATGTCCTGAATGATAGAGATTATCTGTCAAAATTTGACTCTAAGAGTGACAAAGCTGTATTCCTAGGGTATTCCACAAACAGTGCTTATAGAGTTTACAATCTTAGAACTAAAGCGTGATGGAATCCATCAATGTCACTTTTGATGATACTGCGATTTAAATCTCAAAACTCTTGAAGATGATGTCTCGGGTTGTGTTGAAACATTGGGAGATACCCAAAATCGATGAACGAAGCGAGAAACGAGCCGAGAAGACGATGCAGTCCCGATGTGAACACATCGGCACCTACATCGAGACAAAATGACTCTACATCGATCCGAGAAGTAGCAGTGAAGATGAAAATGGACAGGACCAGAGACGTACCAAGCAAGATTCAGAAGAACCACCCTGTTACACAGGTGGTTGGGAATGTGAATGACAAAGTGAGCACAAGGGAGAAGCCAAGGGTTAACTACAGAGAATTGGCTGGATTGACCTGTGTAAGCTCACAGGTAAACAAGGTAAGTTCTTGTTGTTTTGTTTCTAATATTGAACCTAAGAATGTTATAGAAGCATTAAAAGATGAAAATTGGATTATGGCAATGCAAGATGAATTATCTCAATTTGAGAAAAATGATGTGTGGGTCTTGGTTCCTAGACCAAAAGGTGGGAATGTGATTGGAACCAAGTGGATTTTTAAAAATAAAACAGATGAAAATGGACAAATAACTAGGAACAAAGCTAGGCTTGTAGCTCAAGGCTACACTCAAGTTGAAGGGATTGACTTTGAAGAAACTTTTGCCCCAGTTGCTAGAATAGAATCAATTAGGCTCCTTCTTGCCATTGCATGTTATTTAGATATCACTTTACATCAAATGGATGTAAAGAGTGCTTTCTTGAATGGTGTCCTTAATGAAGAAGCCTATGTTGAGCAACCAAAAGGATTCATTGATCCTCACTATCCTGATCATGTTTATAAGCTTAAGAAAGCTTTGTATGGCTTAAAACAAGCCCCTAGGGCTTGGTATGGGAGGCTCACTGAGCATCTCATACAAATGGGTTTCAAGAGAGGTGAGGTAGACAAAACTTTATTTATCTTGAAAAACAAAGAGGGGTTTTTGGTGGCTCAAATCTATGTAGATGACATTGTTTTTGGATCTTCATCCAAGAACATGTTAGACTACTTTGTCACTAGTATGTCCACCACCTTTGAGATGAGCATGGTAGGTGAATTGAACTATTTCCTAGGACTTCAAATAAAACAAAGTAAGGAAGGAATATTTATTTCACAAAGTAAGTATGCTAGGAATTTAGTCAAAAAATTTTCTCTTGATAACTCCTCTCATCTCAAGACTCCTATGGGATCTACCCAAAAGTTGTGCAAGGATGAGGATGGTGAAGATGTTGATCCTACCTTGTATAGAAGTATGATTGGGAGTTTGTTGTACCTTTCAGCAAGTCGTCCTGACATCATGTTTAGTGTGTGTTTATGTGCAAGATATCAAGCTAGTCCAAAACTCTCTCATCTCAAGGCTGTCAAAAGGATAATTAGATATGTTGGGGGAACTGTTAACTTAGGGCTTAGCTACACTCGAGACACAAATACAAATTTGGTAGGATTCAGTGATTCTGATTGGGCAGGCAATGTTGATGATAGAAAGAGCACAACTGGAGGTTGTTTTTATCTTGGAAACAACTTAGTGTCATGGTACAGTCGAAAACAAAACTGTGTCTCTCTCTCCACTGCCGAGTCGAATATGTTGTTGGAAGTTGTTGTTCTCAACTTCGTGGATGAATCGATGATTAAGGATTATGGGCTCAAAAGCGATGTTTTAACTGTCTTTTGTGATAATTTAAGTGCCATAGAAATATCAAAAATCTGTTCAACACTCACGGACTAAACACATTGACATTAGACATCATTTTATTCGTGATCTTGTTGAGCAAAAATCATTAACTTGGAATCTATAGGCACCGAAAAACAATTGGCGATATTTTCACCAAAGCCCTTGATTTTCGAGATTTTCTACCCTAAGGAAGTCTCGAGTTTGTGTGTCATCGATGATGTGATCCATTGTGTGATCACATCGAACCTACACCGTATATAGTATAGTTTTTGTATTAAAAAAATGCATTGCACGATATATCTCAGTGTGGTCACTTGTATCACTTCTCTGACATGACTCTTCTCTGAATTGTGAATTCTTCTTAAATAGTGTCAAGCAAAGATTGGCACATATTTATCCTAATGGATGTCTCTTGGTGGGTGCTTATTATAAGGGAAACAGCTGCTCCATTCATGGTATGAAGTCATTCCAGTGTTAAAAAAAAAAAAAAAAAAGTCACAAAGTGACTAATGTATCTGGAAAAGGGCTATCCATGAAGGTAAAGTAGAGTGAAAGCTACCCAAAATTCTTTCCCCACAAATAAAAAATGGGTGGGTGCATTCTAGAGGCCAAGCAAGACAAGAAGACAATTCATTGACTTTCTTAGAGGAGATGTGTCCCCTGATGTGATTACATCCCATGCCACACCTATACTGAGATCTATCCTTCACATGTGTGTACATTTTGCATCATTCTCCTAGTCATCAGTTAGGTCAACTTGGTCATTGGTGAAAATTAGTACTCAATTTTTTTTCTCTCCCTATTTTTTCCTTAAGTACAAACGATTTCATGCTCCACATATTTAGGGATTGTATATTGCTAATGTCCATGTCTTTAGGGGGAGTATATTTTATATTTTATGTGGATTTTTTTTTGTGTTGATTATGGCAGGTAAATCATTCACAAAAGTGGAAAATTTTTCAAATTTTTGTTCTAAAAAACGAGAGCCTATGTTTCCTTTTCATTAAAGGATTCTATAGAAGTTGTGATTTTTTCAAAACTCTTTTGTAATCCTTGCCTAATTTGGTTTCCCTCCTAATTTAGGTTTGGGCTAGGTGTCCTTTTCCTATTAGGTCTCTACTTTGTGCTATCACATCTTAAATATCACTGACCAAATTTTTTTTCAAAAATCACTGTGCACTCTCTCTCTCTCTCAAACTACTCCAGCAAAATCCTTTCGTCTTGTGTTTCTCTCTCTCTCCTACATTCTTCCAGCTTCTCTCATGGCTTCCCCTGCTCGATCCGCCACTTCCAGCCCTGCAGTGTCTCCTCCATTGTCACCAATTGCTCCAAACGAAGGTGCAATTGAACTGTTTGTTGATACAGAGGCCACTCCTATTTCAGTGTCCTTGCCCGGAGCCCCTGACAACATCATCGAAGTGGAAAATCCAGGTGATTTGAAGGCCGTTGGTGCTTCTCACGGCATGGAAAAAGGCCCAAATTGGTCCCTAAGACAGAAAGGGTTCTCACCAAATATGGAGACCTTCTCGCCTAGGGTTAGGCCAAGTATAGTTGACCCAGATTTTTTGGAAGGTAATGATGATGAAGATTTTGTTCCAGCCACGGAATCAAAACGGAAGAGGAAGACATCCTCCTCCGCCCCTGCTGTTCATTCAACTGCTTCAGTTCCAGTATCACAACCCAAACCCTCCAGCACTGTACGCCCTAGACGCAGAAAGTACATTATTCCAACTGAGTCCAGCGACTCAGAAGGACCTCAAGCTGAGGATTTTGAGGTTGTTTCCAGACATGCTACTCCCGTTGCTACCACACCTCCAGTAACACCCAGTGCTGATCCTCTTCCCACTGTAAGAGAAAACATTGATGAGGCAGAGGACACTGATGACATACCCATTCAAGCCCTCATTGATCTAAAGAAGGGCAAAAGCATTGCAAGGAAGTCCAAGAAGAAGGCAACAGTGTCAATTGCTGAGCAGGTTCCACTTTTGGGATCTGATGATGATGATGAAGCCGAAGATGAAACCTTCAAACTGGGAAGAGAGGACTTAGAGGCTGAAAAGGAAGATGTGGCTGCTGATGTGAGCACACCAGCCCCCACACCGAGAAGAAAAAGCACAAGGAAGACCCAACCTACAGTTAGTGCCACGCCTGTGCCTAGGCGTTCATCACGGGCCAAACCCTCTAAACAAACTGTAAGTTCACATCCTCCGGAAAAATTCATGAATAAAGATGCAAAACAAAGGTTTGAATTCTTTAGGATGAAAGGTTTTATAGTTGAAAGGGTTTTGGACAAGACTTTTGATGAAATGGGTCTGACTCGATATCTCCAGGAAAAAGGTCTTCTTTATTCTGTTTCTTATCCCTCGAGCTTTTATCCCTCTCTTGTTTCTGAATTTTATGCCAGTCTTCTTCAATCCATTCAAGACCCAAGGTCTGATAGTTTTGAAAAAGTGTGTGTCAGGGGTAAAACAATTGTGTTCTCTCCTGCTGTTATCAATTCTTTTCTTCAAACCCCCTCTCCACAACACATACCTCCTATGGCTCCAAAGAATGATATTGCCAATACAATTTCGAATGGTCTTGACCCCATATGGCATAATCAGTACAAGTGCACTATGTTGACATCCCTTTGTGGTTTTCTGTTTAAAATAGCCATTTTAAATTGGAAGCCTACCTCTAATAGAAATACAGTCACCACAGCCCACGCTGATCTTATCTACAGAATATTCAAGGGTGTGGAGTTTAATCTTGGTGAGATTGTGTTTGGATGCATTATTCAGTTTGCTGAAAAAGAGCTTCCCTCTGATCTTCCTTTTCCATGCTTAATCTCTGGCATTTGTATCAAACAAGGCGTAGATATTCTTCAATCTGACAGGCTATGGGAGAAAATTGAATCTTTTGGGATTCAACCTGTACTGGAGTGCACCAAGCGCACTATTGATCTTCCAGTATCCTTCCCAGATGATCCTCCAGTTATTATTCCTGAAGAAGAAGACGATGAGCTGGCTGATGTTGGTGATGATGTGAGCGCATCTCCACCTCCACAGATTGATCCTGCTGCCATTTATACTGAAGAAATCAAATTCCTTGAGAAATCTATGCTTCAGGCTAGAGTACAGTTCAAGGAGATGGCTACTCGCAGGAACAGGTTGCTGTTTGCCTTGACAAATCTTTCAGATCAAAAAGGGGGAGCACCACCAGTTTCAGCTAGTTCCAGCCAAGTTTTTGAAGACATAAGTCAAACTTTTTGATGGGAATTACTCCAGAAGACTCAAGAAGAGTTGGATAAAGCTGGGCCAAGTAATTGAGGATGGATCAAGCAGTTGATGGGGAGAAATTTGAAAAATGTGGACATTTGATTTGTTTGGAACAATGTTTTTATTTGCTTATGTTTTATTTTGTTTCTTTCTTAAACTGATTTGTGTGTTGTTATCTTGACTCATGTTAGATATTTGATTTAGGGGGAGTTTATTTCTTAGATGCTTAAGTTGAATCTTAATACTTAGTTTTTTCTTGTGATCTTGGCTTAGTAGTGTTTTGATCCGAAAGCGACAAATCAGGGGGAGATTGAAAGTGTGTGTGTTTAAGATTTGTCACTTCATATATTTTTAGTTTATTTCTTTATTTTAGTTAGTTGGTAAATATTGTATTTTATGTATTTAGATTATTTTCTTTAACTAACTTCCTAACCAATATTGGATTTGTTTAGTATTACTTTTGGTAATTTTGTAGGTCTCTCACAAAAGGAAAGAGTCCACAGCAAGGAAGGTTTCCAAATCAAGGAAGGATTACCTTGGATTGCTTAAGGAAAGTCAAAGACCATCTAAAAAGAGGAATCCTAAAGCAAGACGGCTTCCATGATTCAAGAGGACTCTATGCATATATATACTAGCTGGATAGTCTTTGTAATTAACAGTTTTTAGCTCTAGTTTTTCAGAAGTTTATCATAAAATCAAGAGTGTTTTTGTGAGAGCATATTTGGTTATTTTGTTCTTCTCTTTACATCGTTTTGTACTTGGATTCATAACCCAGTTTATAAGAGAAGGTTTATTGTCTACAGCACGTTGCTGTAGATAAAGTGTTATATTTGTGTTGTTCTCTGATTTAAGTTTTCTTTATTCCGCTGCTTTGTGTACTGGTGTTAGTGCTGGTGCTATCCCACCAGGACTCACATCAGACTTGTTTATCCTTCCTAGCCGCTCAATTTCTTTCATCTAGTACTCTTCACACAGAACAATATACAGTGGGTTAACTTTTATTTCAAAAACGTCCTCTTCTGATTTTAAATAAAGATCTTACTACAATAGTTTTTCTGTAGAAGTTTTTGATAGCGACTGTTCGCTAGAAATCATTTTCTGCCTTACCAGTGAGCACCTCAGATTTGTTATGAAGCTTCTCTAAATTCATATCTTATGTTTTCTAATTGAACTATTAAAATCTCTTTCTTGATTTGCAAATGATTGGCGTCTGGCATACATACAAGTGCCGCAGCTTCATGTTTGACAAAATTCACACATCAAAGAGCAATAACTGCACTTCTTCAGAGGTGGCTTACATGCCTATTTCTAGTGGATGCAAGTAGGTGAGATCTTTCATGTAAGCTCTTTGCTCTTTGTAGATACGTTTTATAGATAATATGGAATATAGGTTGATTCTGTTTCTTTCAGTAGGTGAGATATTTCATGTAAGCTATTTATAGACACGTTTTATAGGTAATATGGAATATAGTTTGATTCTGTTTATCCCACCAGGACTCACATCAGACTTGTTTATCCTTCCTAGCCGCTCAATTTCTTTCATCTAGTACTCTTCACACAGAACAATATACAGTGGGTTAACTTTTATTTCAAAAACGTCCTCTTCTGATTTTAAATAAAGATCTTACTACAATAGTTTTTCTGTAGAAGTTTTTGATAGCGACTGTTCGCTAGAAATCATTTTCTGCCTTACCAGTGAGCACCTCGATTTGTTATGAAGCTTCTCTAAATTCATATCTTATGTTTTCTAATTGAACTATTAAAATCTCTTTCTTGATTTGCAAATGATTGGCGTCTGGCATACATACAAGTGCCGCAGCTTCATGTTTGACAAAATTCACACATCAAAGAGCAATAACTGCACTTCTTCAGAGGTGGCTTACATGCCTATTTCTAGTGGATGCAAGTAGGTGAGATCTTTCATGTAAGCTCTTTGCTCTTTGTAGATACGTTTTATAGATAATATGGAATATAGGTTGATTCTGTTTCTTTCAGTAGGTGAGATATTTCATGTAAGCTATTTATAGACACGTTTTATAGGTAATATGGAATATAGTTTGATTCTGTTTATCCCACCAGGACTCACATCAGACTTGTTTATCCTTCCTAGCCGCTCAATTTCTTTCATCTAGTACTCTTCACACGTAACAATATACAGTGGGTTAACTTTTATTTCAAAAACGTCCTCTTCTGATTTTAAATAAAGATCTTACTACAATAGTTTTTCTGTAGAAGTTTTTGATAGCGACTGTTCGCTAGAAATCATTTTCTGCCTTACCAGTGAGCACCTCAGATTTGTTATGAAGCTTCTCTAAATTCATATCTTATGTTTTCTAATTGAACTATTAAAATCTCTTTCTTGATTTGCAAATGATTGGCGTCTGGCATACATACAAGTGCCGCAGCTTCATGTTTGACAAAATTCACACATCAAAGAGCAATAACTGCACTTCTTCAGAGGTGGCTTACATGCCTATTTCTAGTGGATGCAAGTAGGTGAGATCTTTCATGTAAGCTCTTTGCTCTTTGTAGATACGTTTTATAGATAATATGGAATATAGGTTGATTCTGTTTCTTTCAGTAGGTGAGATATTTCATGTAAGCTATTTATAGACACGTTTTATAGGTAATATGGAATATAGTTTGATTCTGTTTCTTTCTTTATTTCTTCTCTTGCTCTTGTTTGATTATCATGATTAGATTTAGCTATTTGACGATCATAAGTCTTATATGAATGTATAATTGTACTCATATTCAAAGACTCCTATCATTGTGATAGTTTGTGAAGAATAAACTTCTTTTCATTAATTGATAAAAGAACACACGTTTACAAAAGAAGATAACAAAACTATATATATATACATTGAGAATACAAGAGAGAACTTCTGATATGCTGGCCACGAAGACATTCATTGGACGAAGACATTCTTTGGAGTACAGAGTACCAAACTGATAAGCCAAGACGGTCAAGATGCTTAGTTACTGCTGAGACTTTCCATATTACCACATTGCTTTAGGATATAAGATTAGGTTCCAAATTAAGATATATCGCGTGGAAATGTGGAGATTGGGAAAAGTTGAAAAGGCAGCTAGGCACTCGGGCATTGCTGTCACAAGGACCTAAATTGGATAATTAGATAGGGTTGAGATGCCTTTGAGGATTTATTATATGTTGGTTGACTCTGCCTATCCTAAGAGGCCAATTCTTTAGTCAATTCAGATTAGGAAAACCTTTGCAAACACGAAGGATCTTGACGTTTGCCAGTAATGTCTAACGCCATTGCTGGTCCTTAATGATCCTCAAAATCTTTACACTTCACTTATTTGGGAAGGGACAACTAGTCATTTTTCATCTCAAAGCGCCTACAACATGATGGTGGAAGAAGAGAGCACCTAATAGAGCTAGAGCAAAAGAACTCGGGCAAGAGATGCGAAGAAGAAAAGCGGAGCTAGATAGAATATATCAAAGTGCGAAAGAAAGAATAGATGATTATAAGAGGGAGAATTGAATGAAAGAAGAAAAAGAGAGATCAAAGATGCTAGCAAGAAAGAGTGCAAAAAGAATGCAAATCTAGTTCAAGATAAAGAAGAAGGATGAATAGCCACTTTACGCAATGAGATTGAAGAACTCAACCAAAGGCTTAAAGTCACCTCCATTCTTGATTTCTATTGCAACAGAGGGAGGTATCAACATAAAGTAAAGTAGGGCCAGAACCATTAGCTTTGAAGCTTGTTAATTTCTTGCTCGTTAAACGTTGTTATTTTTTTTGTTTTGGATTTTTTTGGCTTTCTGAGCGTTCGTGGAGCAGCTTCGGAACTGCCCATTAGAGTTGAAAGACATTAGGCCTCACCCTCTGTCTCTCTGTCTCTCTCTCTCTCTCTCTCTGCCTTGATTGTTTGTGATATTTAGTTTTAGTTTTTATTATCACATCTATAATTTCATTCGAAAATGTCCAGAATAATCAAGCTAGTAAAGACTTGAGTTGTATATCTTCTACGGTACTGATTGTTACCTGCTTTTGACGCATGCAGTGTTGTATGCATAAAGTGTGACCGGCTTGGCCATTCTGATAACGAACTCAGATTAACAGTACAATTCTTAACTAATTTTCCTTGCTGCAATGTTGAAGAAATTTACCCCACCACCAGTGATTTCTGGCATGGTCGTTTGTTGGTATGATTGTCCTAGGATACAATAAACACTAGCCTATTTATAAACTTATTAACCATGTTTAACAACAGTTGCCTCTGGATTCCTAATTCTTTTTCTTTATTTTCTCTTTGGAATTTATGCTTGTTTATGAGAAGAAACAAAAAATCAAATACTTATGTGCAGTGATTTGTTTACCTAAAGGCGTCAAAGGAAGTTAGAAATGCTAGAGAGAGTGAATATAAGTGTGGCCCTCAGGGAAGATTAATATTCGCACAAATAATTAAGGAATCGCCTTCAAATACTAATTTTTGAGATCTGAAGTCTAAATTGGTCAAAGCAGCTATTATACTTAAGGTGTTAAGTCACCAGTTCGTCTAAGATCGAGCTTCCTTAGAAAGAGTGGTTAACTATGTATTAGATGCTTCAGTAATCCTCCTCACACCGAACTCCCACTTAAACGTGGAGTCTAAGGTGCTCCTTGCCTTGTGCACAGATGCAAGTGGGGAGATTTGAACATATGACCTTACGCAAAATAAGAACTTGGTAGACGCATGTGGTGAGAGGGTCCAACATTGTGTATTGTGCTTCATGTGTGGTCTCTATTTTTACAGGAATCAAGTACAAATAAAGGTTACTTGTTTCAGATAGATAACTCAATACGTTGTTGTGCCAAAGTTTAGTACCCCATCCCCATTTTTACAACGTTTTTCTTAAGTGACCATCCATTGAGCTTGATTGTATCGATAACCTGAAGCAGAATGATTTACTACCATTTCTACAAGACTATTGTAGTGGAATATCTTTTTTTGAAGATGAAATCTGAATTTGATGCAGAATTTCCTTCTTTGTAAGGATTATCTTGCACCCTCTATCATTATATTTGAGGGATTGGCTTCAGAACAACTGAAATTGAGAAACTAGATTGCTCTGCATGGCGATTGATGTGGAGAGCGAGTCAACTTATGTGCTTAAACAGAACCGCCAGTTTAAACTTTAGAAGGATTTTTTACCGCAACACATGCTCATATGCGTAAATTCACTATGAAGCTACATTTGGGAGAATATGTTGAAAAGTTTGATTTCATTCCTTTTTTTCTGTTGGTTGTATAATTCGTAGTTTCTAAAAACATATGATTGCATTTGAACAGTGTATGATGCTATAAATTGCTATATGCAGTATTTCTAGGTAACCAAACACAAGAAGAAGCCTCAATTCTCAAAATGATCAAATACACAACTTGTTCTTCTCCTACTTGGGCTCCTAGGTTGCCACACTTCATGCATGTAAGACTGCAAGCACAGAGAGCAGGTAGAAGCCCTTGAAGGAGAGGTAACAACCAGTGCCTTAGAAGATATGCTTATTAACGGAAGCCTTTACTAGCTTGATTATTCAGGACTATGCTAAAACTTTTTTTATAGATCACAAAAATTCGTTTGCCGGAGAGAGAGAGAGAGATAGAGATAGAGAGAGAGAGATGTTGGTGGAGCCTTAGAATCTAGACACTAAACATGGGTAGTAAACCAGATCCTTAGTTTACAGAAAGAGTAATGCTAAACCCCCAAATGAGTAACAAACTTTGTGCACTAAATGGTGTAGCATCTTATGTGTCATCTCGTTGGCTTCACTTGTTAACGCTCATTGGAGCTCACAAGATGCCAAATAAGATGACACATAAGATGCCACATCATTTTGTACACAAAGTTTGGTACTCATTTGGTGGCTCTAGCATTACTCATACAGAAATAGGTCTCCCAATTGAGTTGACAAAAATATTGGCACTGAGGAGCACAGCCAACCCTTCAGCATAAAGACTAAAGCACCTAAGGTATCTCAAATCTATCCATATATCTCAGTTAGGTCTTTGCAACAACAATGCCAGTACCAAATCTAGACGTTTCGAGGGGATATATCTCAAGTTGGAACCTGATCTTATCCCCTAACCAATCACAAAATTGGAATATCAGTACAATTAGGTGACATACCTGACTTGCAAATTCTGATATTACTTCATGGATGGCACTGGTCTTAACTGTCGCACAAATGCATTGATGCAGTACCACTTAAGGATTAAGGATTCCTAAATCAATCTTAATTAATTATTTCTTTTCCTTTTATTTCTTATTCCTTTTTCTATTAGGTTTGTTTTAAAGTTTCCTGTTCCAATTGTTTTAAGGATTCCTAGTTAGTTTCTTATTGGTAAGAATTTGCCTATCTAAACACTTTGATTTTGGGTTTGTAAACACACTACAACTTTATCATTATTACTGAATTTAATACAACGAGTTTGATTCTCCCTAAAATTAAGGTTTGTTCTTGTTTCCTTTGAAACATTATTCCGTTGCACCATGCATGCGGGATGATTGGAACTCAGGTCCTTGTAAAAACCAAAGCTGAGATACCATGTTAGACTACCTGCTCATGTAGCGAGAGAGGCCATAAATTACACTTCAAAGTCTGGTATCAGTAGTAAGACACAGCTGATCACGTTCGTATGAAGTGTATGCGACAGTCAGCAGGTGAGATCTGCCATGTAGGCTCCATAACGACGCGTGGTATAGAATGTATGAGAAGATTGATTCCTCTGTTTTCTTTTTTTTCATCTTCTTGTATTGTTATTCAATATCATGATTAGACAATGCTATAAGGGTCACAAATCCCATAAGGAAGCAATAATGGTACTGTTATTCGCATATATTGCCCGGTTAGTGTATAGGATTAGATTCCAACTTGAAATATATCCATAGGAAGTAGGAATTGTGGAGATTGTATTGCAATCTGTTGAAAAGGCAGGCAGGTAGGCATTATTGTGCAAGTATCTGTTGTGATAAGTGGATATGGTTAAGATGCTCTAGATAGTTAGATGCCTTATTCTTCTATATGGGGTGGGGGGGGGGTTGACTTTGTCCCTCAGGTACCAATTTAGATTAGGGAAATCTTTCCCTTTTTGTGAATACTAAATATTTGGTTTACCACTCATGTCAAGTGCCACAGTATAAAGGCCCCACCGGCCACCAACCGTTCTTTGTGTGTGTGTGTGTATGCGCATGCACGTTAGATTTTGGGATCTATAAAAGGGTTTCTAAGACAATACTGACTAATCAGGCCAGTAAAGGCTTCAGTTCATAGATAAATCCTCCAAGAACCCTTTAGCTAACTCTCCCTCAAGGGCTTCTTGCCTTGAGCTAAGGTTGCAGGCTACAAGCACTTGAGGGAGAACTAACAAGCTGTGGCTTGTTTATGGAACTATGCAACAAATACGTGCCATGGCAGACCTTTGCTGTCTCTCCCTCAAAGACTTCAGGCACTACCTTCAATGTGCAAAAGCCTGAGTTCTTTGCGGGAGAGATAGTAAAATGTTGTCATGATTGTCCCCATTTTCCAATTCATAAGGTAACGTATAGCTATGGCTGGTGAGTTTCTACTTCTTTTGGTGGCTATAGTTGTCTTCTAAAACTTGTTCTTAAGCAGTGCAACACAAGTAAGTACTGTTGTGCAACGCAGCGGAAGCAATTGACAAAACAACACACAAAACAAAACACAAAAGTAGTTGGAAATCGAAAGAGAAAGGGGTCAACAGACTGTCGAAATTTTATTAGAGGCTTACTACCTTAAAACGTTCTAGGTAGACAACTATTTATATGGATACAATAGAAACCCTAAAACCCTTAAAAAGCTAAAAAATCCGTCGCTACGCGGCCGCATACGATTTACAAAGTTTCCATGCGGACGCACTATGCGGCCGCATGGTTTCCAGAAACTTTATGCGCACGCCTTAAGCGGCCGCATAAATTCCAGTATGCCATACGGACGCCCTATGCGGGCGCATGCCTTCCAAAATCCCAAATAGTCCATACCGCGCCCCCCGCACCCCCCTTTGAAGCCCGTTACCAGTTTACACGCCTGCCAGGCCGCGCCCTCGGAGGGCGCTGGCCTCTTGCCAGGACATCGAGCCATTACATCCAACAAGTACGTATTATATTTTGTAGTGTTCCAGTCGTTAATTTATGCTATCACCAAAACTGGATTATCATGTAGCTACGACTTGTGAGTTTCGACCTTCTTTGGGTGGTTATGCCCGTCTTTTTTAAACTTGTTCTGTGACAATGCGAAAAAAATAAAAACAGTGAGTTGAATTTAGAAACCAGTGAGGTGATCTTTACAGATTCTGACATGGTTAGGTCAGTTGACTTCACCAATGAAATCATTCACTCGTGTTAAAGTTGTGAAATGATAGTAACACTGATTCTTCTGAGGCACCTGCTGTGTAATTCGAGTGGATACGAGCAGGTGAGATCTTCCTTGTAAACTCTAGCTATAATGACACTTGATATAGAAAATGTGAAGAGATTTATTCTGTTTCACATTTTTTTCTTCTTGTAGTAATGATATTTGATTATCATGATTAAAGAAAGCTATAAGATCAGAAATCCCATATGTAGGAAATTACAACTGAAGTGATACTCGAATCTAATGATCGGCTAGGGTATAGGATTAGGTTCCAACATGAGATATATCCCTTGGAAATTCAGAGGTTGGGAACAGTAGAAAAGGCAGGCAAGCATAGGTTTTGCAACTTGCAGGGATAGTGTTGAGATACTTTAGATAGTTAGATGCTTTGTTTGTGTGTGACAGAGAGAGGGGGGGGGGGTTGACTTGAAGCCCCTCGCTGTCAATCAGTTTTGATCGGTGAAATCTTTCCCTTTTGTGAATACTAAGAATCTGATTTTACCACTCATGTCAAGGGCTAGTGGCCCCACAAACTATTCTCTGTGTGTGTGTGTGTGTGTGTGTGTGTGTGTGTGATTTTGGGATTTATAGCAGGGCTTTAAGACAATCTTGTCTAATCAGGCCAGCAAAGGCTTCCTTCAGGTCAAGGATAAATCTTCCAAGAACTGGTTGTTAACTCTACCTCAAGGGCTTCTTGCCTGCTTTCCTCGGCATGAAGCCATGATTTTAAGATGCTGGCAGCGGCCGCATGTATGAAGTATTGCAGGCTCTTGAGGAAGAACTGGTTGGCTGTGTACTGTTTTTACTGAATGTGGCCGTGGCAGACCTTTGCTGTCTCTCACTTTAAGGCTTCAGGCACTACCTTCAATGCAAAAATAGCTGAGTTCTTTGCGCGTGACTGTAAACTACAGTTTTCATAATTTTCCAGTTTTTTTCAATTCAGAAGTTACAAAGGACCTCTTACTGGTACTTTGATTGTTGAGTAGCATGTAGGAATCGCAAGAACTTTGTTTTCAATTTCATTTACTTTCTAGCATTTTGTCATAGTTTTTCCATTTCGCAAAATGGTAATATAGGTACCGATAGCATTTGCTACAAGATGTACATGCGACTCAAGATTACCACTATAGAAAATAGCTGGGTGATTCTATTCTTTTTGTCTTACTTTCTCGTTAAAAAACTTGGTTCTATTCTTTTCTGGTCAAAAAGCTTGACCTTAGCTCAATGATGTAGCGTGAACGAATATTTTGTGATTGGTTCATGAGTGGACTAAAGTGAGTTAAACTCACAAATTGAGCTTTGAAAGAGTTTGTACATGTGTCGTAATAGAACACATGTCATGCTAGGGATTCAAATCTTTTTTTTCACCCCATGTTACACTTGTCCATTAAATCTCAGTTTCACGTGTCCATGTTATTTTATTTGATCAGCTTTTTACATAAACACATATTGAACTAAGATTTAATGGGAGTGTGATAAGAGATGAAATAGAAAAATTTCAAGCCATCGTGTTAGTTGACCCGGGTCAACGTATGGATTAATTGATCTCCAAAACTCAGACTCTACCCATTGTGTCTGATGTTGTGAACGTAGAGAGAGATGGGTCGGAATTGGATGAAGTGGATAAACCTTATCCACTGCAAATCAAAGAAGTGATCTAACGTACTCTTGTAACAATACTAGTCTCTTCACCCCAAACGAAAACCCTCTAATTCCTGTTTTCAACTGCCAAACCATCATGGATTCTCTCTCCCCATGGCATCATCATAAGCCAACAATCTTTCAAAACCCACTCTATAACAAGCCAAGCAGATTCTACTCTACCCAATTCAGTCTTCTCAATGTTGCAGAAACACTTTCTTCCTTCTCTAAAGCTTCTTTCTCTAACTATTCTTTCTCATTTGATAGCTCAAATAAGCTCAATTCCTTGACTTCAGTCAAAATAAAGCATGCTTTGATCATCAAGAAATGTGACCCGGATGAAAAAATGTCATCTTTGATCAAATCTTACTTGAAATTTAGTGATTTTCATTCAGCTGCAGTTCTTTACTTTGTTGGTTTTCCTGAAAATTACTTGTCTTGGAAGAGTTTTCTTGAGGAATTCAACAGTTTTGGGGGAAACCCATCTGAAATTTTTCGGGTTTTTGTTGAGTTGCATCGAAAAGGTGTGATCTATGACAGTATAAATCATACAATTGTTCTCAAAATGTGTGGTTTTGTGATGGATAAGTGGTTGGGATTGGAAGTTCATGCTTATGCAATCAAGATGGGGTTTGATTTGGATGTCTACCTAAGTTGTGCATTGATGAACTTCTATGAGAAGTGTTGGGGTGCAGATACTGCTGATAAGATATTCGATGAAATGCCTAACCCTGAAGCTGTATTGTGGAATGAGGCAGTTTTGATGAATGTGAGGAATGAAAGATGGATGAAAGCCTTGACATTGTTTCGAAATATGCAGCTTTCGCTTGTGAAAGCTAATAGTCTTACAATTGTGAGAGCGTTGCAAGCTTGTGCAAAAGCAAAAGCTGTTGATGAAGGAAAGCAGATTCATGGGTACGTTATTCGATCTTCATTAGAGTCAGATTTACTGATATGCAATTCACTTATTAGCATGTACTGCAAAAATGAGAACCTTGAACTTGCTAGGGCAGTATTCGACTCAATGGAAAATCATGACATATCTTCTTGGAACTCGATCATATCAGGTTATACTGCACTTGGTTATCTAAATGAAGCGTGTAAACTATTTCAAGAAATGGATAATCTTGGCATAAAACGGGACCTTGTAACCTGGAACACCCTTATGTCGGGCCATTTATCTCATGGATCACACGAAGAAGTGTTGACCATTTTGCAAAGAATGCAAGTTTTGGATTTTAAGCCTGACTCAGTCTCCATTACGGTTGTTCTTCAAGCAATTAGTGAATTAGGTCTCTTAAAATTAGGGAAAGGAGCTCATAGTTACGTGATAAGAAATGGGCTTGGGCTTGATCACGATGTATATGTTGGACCTTCACTAATACATATGTATGTGAAGAATGATGACTTAACCAATGCTCAATCCGTTTTCAATAGTTTGAAGAAAAGAAATAGTTTTGCCTGGAATTCACTTATATCGGGATATTCCTTTAAGGGTTGTTTTGAGGATGCTGTAATATTATGGAATAGAATGAGGAAAGAAGGAATCAAACCTAATATAGTCACATATAACGCCCTGATTTCAGGATATTCACTGTGGGGACAAATTAAGGAAGCTTTGTCGCTAATTCGTCATATAAAAAGTTCAGGGTTAAATCCAAATGTGGTTTCATGGACTGCTTTAATATCTACGTGCTGTCAAAATGGAAACTACAAAGATGCGTTTGACTTTTTTGGCGAAATGCAACAAGAAGGTATCAACCCAAACTCGACCACCATTTCTGTTGTTCTTCAAGCCTGTGCCGGCATGTCTCTATTGCACAAGGGAAAAGAGGTGCACTGTTTGAGTATTAGAAACAGCTACATAGAAGATGTATTTGTTTCCACGGCTCTGATTGACATGTACAGTAAATGTGGCAGTTTAAAGAATGCCCACCGGGTTTTTCGTAGTATTCGTAACAAAATGCTAGCTTCGTGGAATTCGATGATCATGGGATTTTCCCTTTATAGCCTTGGGCAAGAGGGAATTTCACTTTTCAATGAAATGCAAGAACAGGGTATCAAGCCAGATGCTATAACCTTCACGGCGCTCCTCTCTTGTTGCAAGCACTCTGGTTTGATCAAAGAAGGGTGGAAATATTTCGACAGTATGGGAACGAATTACGGTATAATCCCCACGATCGAGCATTATTCATGCATGGTGGATCTTCTTGGAAGAGCTGGCTATTTAGATGAAGCATGGGAGTTTGTACAAGCGATGCCATTGCTACCCAATGCTGCAGTTTGGGGAGCTCTTCTTGGATCGTGTAGATCTCGTGATGACTTGGAAATTGCAGAGATTGCAGCAAAGAAACTTTTCAAGTTGGAACCATATAATCCTGCTAATTATGTGAGGTTAATGAATTTGTATGCAATTTCAGACAGATTTGAAGATGCTGAGCAAATTAGAGACTTGATGAATGATGTGGGAGTTAAAAACGGGCAAGTCTGGAGCTGGATACATACTAATCAGAAAATTCACCATTTTTCTGCTGTTGGAGAACCCCATCCAGAGGAAGGACAGATATACTTCGAGTTGTATCAGCTAATTCTTAAAATGAAGAAACTTGGGTACGTGCCCAATGTCAAATGTGTGTATCAGAGAATGGATAAGGTGGAGAAGGAGAAGGTTTTGCTTAAGCACACTGAAAAACTGGCCCTCACGTATGGCTTGATGAAGACGAGAAGTAGAGAACCAATCAGGGTGGTCAAGAACGCGAGAATTTGTTCTGATTGTCATGAAATGGCAAAGTATATGACTTTGGTGAGCAACCGGGAGATTTTACTAAAAGATGGTGTTCGATTTCACCAGTTCAGTGAAGGGAAGTGTTCTTGCAATGACTGCTGGTAACAGTACTCGTTACTCAGTTTGTGGATTCTGTGAAATGGGGACTTGGTGGGCTTCAATGCAATAATACTGGGCTTAAAGAAGCAATCAAGGAGTTGAAAATTAAGCAGAATGAAGGTCTGAGAATCCACCCTAACCATGTTCAGTTATAGAAAGTTTTTTACTGACATAGGTTTGTGATTATTGTAAAGTCTTGCAATTTGTTCTCTCTTTTTTTTTTTTTCTTAGGAAAATGCTATGTATATGAAAATACGGAAAACAAAAAGCATGAGGTGTTGTGTATTATGGCACCGTAGATATGGAATAGAAGGAAGGTTGATCAATTGCGTATTCTTCTCCTTGATGTAGAAGAGAAGACAATTTCTCTTTACGCAAAAGAAGATAGGTTTCTTTTGATCAGTGACTAAGATCGGGCTCTTTCCGCCGCATGTTAGATTTATTCAGTAGTTCCGCAGGAAGCCTTTGCCTTCCATCCTTAGACATGGTGTGGGGATATAGAATCTTTCATCCTAAGGACAGAGCCGGCTCCCGCCTATCTTTCTTCCTTCTTTGTCTTAGGCGCATGTCTGTAAAGCACCTATTACTATTTACCTTAAACCAATACTCTAATGATTTGTACCGTACAACCCTTTTAAGGTATTCCATTTTTCCTTTGCCTGCAAGTGTACCATTGTTTTTGTAATTCTGTCAATATAAGCTGGTAGGTGGTTGTACTACGCAGTAGATAGAGAATAGATTCTATCTGCTAAATGTTAAACAATTTTTCGGAGTAAATTCACATGAGCTGCACATATTTGTAGGCTGTAGCATTCTTGTGGAAATGGTTTTGTTGAATCACTCTCTTTAGGTTTTTCATACCAATTGTTAGAATGGACAGCTGGATTCCAAACAAAGGGTCGAATCCCCCATAGTTTTGAGCGACTGTGATAGTTTACTTAATGGTCAAAAGTAAGAGCCCATGCCATTGACAGATCTGGAAAAAATTCACATGAGCTGCACATATTTGTAGGCTGTAGCATTCTTGTGGAAATGGTTTTGTTGAATCACTCTCTTTAGGTTTTTCATACCAATTGTTAGAATGGACAGCTGGATTCCAAACAAAGGGTCGAATCCCTCATAGTTTTGAGCGACTGTGATAGTTTACTTAATGGTCAAAAGTAAGAGCCCATGCCATTGACAGATCTGGAAAAAATTCACATGAGCTGCACATATTTGTAGGCTGTAGCATTCTTGTGGAAATGGTTTTGTTGAATCACTCTCTTTAGGTTTTTCATACCAATTGTTAGAATGGACAGCTGGATTCCAAACAAAGGGTCGAATCCCCCATAGTTTTGAGCGACTGTGATAGTTTACTTAATGGTCAAAAGTAAGAGCCCATGCCATTGACAGATCTGGAAAGTGTAATATCTCTCTCTCTCTCTCTCTCTCTCTCTCTCTCTCTCTCTCTCTTTCCACAGGGAAAAAGCACATGCTTCATTGTTTTGGTCAAATTTCTACGAGGGAAACTAGTAATAAGAAAGATGACAAAAAGGATTTGAATCTGGGTACAATGATTATGAAATGCTATAGAAATGAACTCAAAGGATTTTGTTAACTAGGGAAAGCCCTTGAACACTTGTTCGCCGGACAAAACCCGGGAGGTTTTAGGGAACCTGCCTTGACCAAGTGATTGATTAACCAAGTTGAATACAAGACTAAGAGCGTATACTAGGGAGCTTAAGCTAGTGAGAATGTGTGTGTAAAATACATGTGTTCCTCCCTTTTTATACCTCAAATACAAAGAAACAAACAAGCCTAGAATATAGGAAATTGGTTGAAGTTGTTGAGGTATTCTCGCCACAATGTTGGTTGAAGAGATAAGGATCCCTTGCTGGCTTTGTTTGATGAAGGAACGTTTGTTGACTCAGTCTCCTTTATCTGGTGACATACTTCCTAAAAAATAGGTTGTAATGTAACAATAATTCAACCTGCAAAAAATGTCAAGATGCAGTAGGAGAACTCAAGTTGTTAATATCAAGATGATATATGTAAGTTGTAAACAAGTTGACTTAAAATGTAGGCCCAACAATTGCCCCCAAACTTTTCAAATTTTTTCAAAAGAATATAAAGAGACAAAAAATTTAAAAAGTTTGCCAAAAAAGTAACTGACAACGTACGGCGGTTATCAATGCTAAAGGTACTGATGGGACGGTTTTGAGACTTCCCAAGGCAAAAAGGTTACTCTTGCGTTTTCAACTACTCACAACTTCTCTCTTTGAACAAACCAGAACATTCTCCAACTCTTCCTCTCACAGAGTTGTTAACAAAAAAGGTTTTCTTCCGAAAAGATATCAAAGAAGATCGTGTGGAGAAGGAAAACGAGTAGCAATTCCGGTGAGTTCCTCGTACTCTTCTCAATTTCTTGTTGCTATATTTCTCAAGTTGCAAAAATGGGGAAAAAGAGGCTATGTATAATCGAAAGTGACGATGGTCTACCAGAGGGTTTCTCAACCCAAAACCTGTTAAAGGAGCCTGAGAAAGAAAAATGTTCGATTTCCGACGCGGATCTGGAAGTTGTCAAGAAAAACCACGCACTGCCTCCTGAAACCATCTTCTTTACCCATCCCTCCTTAACCTCTGAGTGTTACTCTCACGAGTGGGTATGTTTTCCTGAATACCCCTTCACCATTGGCCTTAAATTCCCTTTCCCTGTCTTAATCACTAGGTTTTTTGCTTCTGCGAAGTTGAACTACGCCCAACTTATGCCTCAGGGTTGGAGGTGTCTTCAAACCCTAGTTAGGTTAAGGGATGAAATAGGTTTGAATGTAGACCTAGAGGAGTTCGCTTATACCACTGAGATCAGGGGATTTGGTCTGGGAAGATATTGTTTTAGAGTCAAGAGCGGTGGTGACCCCATTTTGATTTCTAACAACGACCCTGCTGACAGGGGGTGGAGGAACAGATTTTTCTTTGTTAGGAAAGACAGCCTAAGCCAAGAGGCTGGCGTAGTCTCAAAGTGGAGGTCTCAAGGTAGAGGAAATTTCCTCTGGTTTTGCTCATTATCAAAAATCTTTGTACATCTTAGCCCTTAACAAACTTGAATTTCCTTTGTAGAAGTCGCCAAGCTTTGCGTTTTGTTCCCAGAGCAGGAGGATACAGAGGCAAACGTAAAGAAGATTTTTGAGTTAGACCCTCTCGTCAGGTCCTTCAAGGCATTTCCAGTCTTGTTCTCTCCAGAAAGGGTCGAAGAAGAATCTCCAACAAATCCAAGCAAGATGTCCACGGGTTTGGTTTATTATCTCAAAGTTTTTGCCTATCTGCAAGTCGTTCTATTTTTCCAAATCTCCCTAACTCCATGTCTTATATTGCAGCCACCACTCGTTCCAAAGCTCGGTTAGTATCTGATTTGCTCGGGAGCTAAGGCAAGAAGGTCTCGAGGAAAGATAGCAAGTTGCCTCCAACTCCGGTGTCTATGGCTTCCACTCGTCTCGAAGAATAAAGAAGAATCAAAGAAAAGAAAGCTGGTGGAAGCTGCAGATACTGATGCGAGTGATATTCTGGATGGAGAAAGAACAAGAGAAAAGTTTGTTGTGGTAATGAAAGATTTTGCGGATAAGGTAAAAATGGGAAAACTTTGATCTTGTTACCAAGAATTTTACAGAGTACTAATACTTCCTTTACACAGATCTCTGATATAGTGAGTCCAATCTTGGACCAAGTCAGTGTCTTGAAAATCAAAGCAACGAGATGTAGTGTTGAAGCTGAAGAGTCAAGAAAAGAAGCAAAAGCAGCTGCTGGGGAAGTAGACAAGTTGAAGAAAGAAGCCAAAGTACGTGCTGCTGAAGTGGTGAAGTTAAGAAAAGAATTGGCAGACGTATGTGCCGAAAGGATGAAAGAGAGCGAAGCCCATGTCAAGGAACTTGAAGGCAAGGAAGACTTCAAGTTCAATGCCACCAAAGCACTAGAGGCTAGAATTCAACTAATGGAAGAGTTCAAGAATGGACAAGCTGGGAATTGGGACTTGGAAGAGGAAAAAAGAACTTTGGAGGATTTTATTGGCGAGTCGGTAGATGCAGAAGAGGTGAATTCACCAGCCTGGAAGAATTGGTTGATGACGCCAATAAAGTCCGAGTAGCATAGTAGGAACCCAAGTTGAAGGTGGTAATCAAGAGAAAGAGGCGAAGTAACTCCGGCAAAGCCAAAATGTTGGGAAAATTTGAATGTTTTTAGGAGGTTTGGAGAGTAACACAAACAATTTTTATTCATTTAGTCATGTAACACTCATAAGAGCTTAAACAATCTATTTGGGGGTACTAGGTTGGTCTAGTATTCCATGCTTTTCATAGGTTGACAGGATTTGTTGGCTTAACCAACTCATCCACTAATCTTGGGAACATGCTGAACTTTTACTGAAGTAATCTAGGTTTCTTTTAGAAACATTTGCTTGTGTTAGCAGATAAGAATGTTTACTGATTTAAGCAATAGGTAACATGTTAATGTTACAACCAATAGTCACATCTTGAATAGATGTGAAATCGTGCGCACGGGCGAAGGTGTAAAAACCTTAACTCTTTAGAAAAGATGTAAATCTTTTAACCAAAATGTACCTTTGATTAGAGGTAAGTCGTTTGAAGAGATAGAACAAGTATCGGCCGTCCCGCGTGTCAACATGTTCCATCCTCTCCAGCTAAAGTCACAACATGTTGGAGCCGTACTGGCGTGTTCACATGTTGGACTTCTTCGTCCCAGGTCTGAACATGTTGGAGCCGTACTGGCGTGTTAACATGTTCAACCTGCTCCAGTTTAGGTCTCAACATGTTGGAGCCGTACTGGCGTGTTAACATGTTGAGCCTATTCTGCTAGTATACCTTGCAAAACAAATTCATGTTAGGGTTGGGTGTTAGCATAGCCAACACCCCTCCGATGCTTAAGTTAGTAAGGGTTTTGAATAAAATTAAGATTTTGAAATACATAAATGAATCTTGACATAAATTAACTCATACCTGATAAGTCTAGTTGTTAACTACTTGACTTACATAAAATAGAGCTTTAAATGAATGGCATTCCAACTCCTAGGGACCCTGTCTCCACTTGGGGTTGACAACCGATGCACCTTTGCCGCTTCAGATCAATGAGATATGGTCCCTCCCACTTGGGAGCCAATTTACCCGCATTCGCCTCTCGGTATTTTGAAATACTTTTCTCAAAACTAAATCACCAACCTGGAACCTTCTTATTCGACATTTTTGTTGTAGGATCTAGCAATCCGTTGTTGATAGGCTGCCATCCTTATCTTGGCTAAATCCCGATCTCATCAATTGTATCTAGATCTTGGGTTAACAAGATGTTATTTTCATCCGGAGTTAACAAGCCATACCTGTTGGGATTGTTACCTCGACCGGAATTACTTCGCTCCAAACACCAAAGAATATGGAGTTCTACTGTGGCTCCTTTTGTAGTTGTCTGTCGCCCAAAGTACAAGTGGTAATTCTTCAGCCCACTTTCCTTTCTTTTGATCTAGGCGTTTCTTCAAGTTGTTGACAATCAATTTGTTGCTTGACTCAGCTTGACCATTAGCTTGAGGATGGTGGCGTGGATGTGATCGCTTGATGCCCCAACGAGCACAAAAATCTCCGATCTTTTTACTTATGAATTGGGATCCATTATCACATATGATCTCGATGGTACACCGAACCCGCTAATAATATTCTTCTTTAAAAATGAAATTACCTCTTTGTCTCTTACTTGCACATAGGCCTCGCTCGATCCATTTTGAGAAATAGTCGGTCATTGCTAACATGAACACTTTGCCTCCAGGAGCCTTAGGCAACTTGCCCACAATATCCATGCCCCATTTCATGAAGGGCCAAGATGAAACAATAGAATGTAGAGGTTCAAGAGTTGATGCAAGATGTTACCGTGCCTTTGGCAGCGTCACATTTTGTACGTAGCTCATGGCATCCCGACGCATTGTTGGCCGTAATAACCAGTCCCGAGGGCCTTTGATGCCGTGCCTTTCCACCGAATGATTTCCACACGTTCCTCATGGATCTCCTTCAAGACGAGTTCAACTTGTTCATTGTCAATACATCTCAAATAGTGTCTGCGAAAGATTTCTTGAACAAGACATTATCTATTAAAACAAAAGTTGAAGTGCGCATTTTAAAGGATCTAGCATTCTTAACATCGGTGGTATAGTTCCAAGTTGAAGGAACTCAATTATAGGTTGGGTCCAAGATGGACTTGTAACTTGTGCCCCATTAGACCGAGTCACTTCTTGAGTTTCTTCCACTTGGTCTATAGCGGGTACTTAACATAAATAATGGGGATATTAGTATGCAACATAGATTTGCAAGTTGATCCCAAGTTGGCCAGTGCATCCGCTTCGTATTCTCTTCTCTAGGGACCTGCTCCAATGAGAATGACAGAAATTTTGAAGCCAAAGCTTTAACATGTTGAAGATATAGAGTCATTTTGGAATGCTTAGCCATGTAGCTGCCATTGAAATGGTTAGCGAGCAATTGAGAATCAACATATACATTTATATGAGTAATATTTAAACTTAAAGCAGTAGTTAAACCCATGATTAAAGCCTCATACTCAGCTTCATTATTCGTCGCATTGAATTCACAGGATACTTGAGGTATGATATCGCCTTGGGGGACTTGAACAATTCCCAAGCCAATCCCTTTGGAGTTTGAAGCTCCATCTGTAAAGTGTCCAAAATCTAGGAGTTGTTTTACCTTCAAGCTGTTGTACCTCTTGTTCTACCTCGTTGCGGACTTGGACTAAAATCGCTACGAAATCGCCAGAGCTTGAGATTTGATAGCTGCTCGGGCTCATATGAATGTCATATGTGCTCAACTTGACCGACCACTTGGCTAATCTTCCCGACATTTCGGAGTTCTCAACACACTTCTTATAGGATAATTAGTTCTAACAAGAATGGGATGTGTTTCAAAATAATGACGCAATTTTGTAGCGGCGTAGTTAAAGCTAAAATTAACTTTTCAAGATGAGAGTACCTTGTTTCAGATCTAGTAGAGACTTACTTACATAATACACAGGATGTTGTTCACCTTGAATTTCTTTCACTAACACCGCACTAACCGCATTCTCGATACGGCTAAATACAAGTAGAGGCGCTCACCACGTTCGGTTTGGCAAGTAGGGAGATGTCATCAAGTATTCCTTAAGTTGTTTGAAGGCGCCTCATGTTGATCATCCATTGGAATAGTTTATTCTTTCTTAACACTTCATAGAATAACCTGCACTTATCGATGATTTAGATATAAATCTATTTAAGGCAGCTACTCTACCGGTTAACCTTTGGACGTCTTTAATATTCTTGGGAGATTCCAAGTTGAGGATAGCTTTGATTTGTTCAGATCGGCTTCAATTCCTCTCTTAGTCACCATATGGCCCAAGAACTTCCTCGCTTTAACACCAAAGTTGCACTTCGGATTGAGCTTCATGTTGAAAGCTTTCAAGATGTTAAATGCCTCGGCAAGATGCTCCACGTGATCTTCAATATGCTTGGACTTGACTACCATATCATCTATGTAGACTTCCATCGTCTTGCCAAGTTGATCTTTGAACATCTTGTTTACCAGTCTTTGATAAGTTGCCCTGCATTTTTAAGACCAAATGGCATAGCAATATAACAATATATACCTTCGAGTCATAAAGGCCGTATCTTCTTGATCCGAGGGTTCCATTTGAATTTGTGAAATCCCGAGGATGCATCCATGAATGTCAAGATATCATGTCCACTGTCTCATCGACTAGAGAATCAATATGAGGAAGAGGAAATGGATCTTTTGGGCAGGCCTTGTTCAAGTCCGTGAAGTCCACGCATACTCGCCACTTGCCATTCTTCTTCTCTACCACCACAACATTGGCCACCATCTTGGATATTGTACTTCCTTGATCATCTTGGCTTTCAAAAGTCTTTCAACTTCTTCCTTTATAACTGTTTGCGTTCATGGGCAAACTTTCTCCTCTTCGGTGGACAGGACGAATAGTTGGATCAATATTTAACTTGTGAGTAATGGCGTCCTTGCTTATTCTGTCATATCTTCATGCTTCCATGCAAAACAGCATTTCGACTTTTCAAAACTCGATCGCTCTTCCTCAACTTCGGTTGGAAGATCTGTTCCAACTTGCACTTGGGCCTCGTGATTTGATTCATCAACGAAACACTCTTCGTCTCGTGCTCCACCGCTTCAATAACATCCCGGCCTTTTCTTTAATTGCTATGCAGACGAGGGACCGAACTTGCCTTCATGTTGACCTTGTAGCACTCTTTAGAAGGCCGATTGCCCTTCAACTTGGCTACACCCCAAGGAGTTGGGAACTTGACACACTGGTGATAGGTTGACGGCACGGCTTTCATGTTGTGGATCCACGGCCTACCTAAAATGACATTGTACGAGGAAGAACATTCAATTACACGAACCTCTCCATAGAATTCATACCTTCCGATAGAGAGGCAACTTGATCTCTCCAACTGTTTGTTTTACTTCGCCACCGAACCCTACTAGTACGGATGAATTCCTCACAACTTCGATAAAGGAATGCCCATCTCTTGCGAGCATGGGTAAAGATTATATTAACAGAGCTACCACCATCAATAAGGATCCTCTTGACCATACAATTAGCTATCCGAACTTGGACAACTAGACCATCATGATGGGGGTCCAGCGTGTTATCCTTGTCTTCATCTTCGAAGGAGATAACTTGACCATCCGTGAAGTCGCGGCATCTTGAGGGCGCTTAACCGATCCTCCTTTGAGCTCTTGGCATGACGCTTGGCTGCAGAATAAGTTGTACCACAAATATAGGATCCACCGAAATAACATTTACTACCTTGGTGGCCGGAGGAGGTATAACTTTCTCGTCCGGATCGCTCCACGTAATCGGTTCTTTGGATTCACTTCGACCCTCTTCTTACCCAACAGATCCTTGAGGAGTCCTTTTGACAATAGATGAGCAATCTCCTTCCTTAAGGCGAAACAATTTTCGTAGTATGCCCGAATTCCTCATGAAATGCACACCACTTGGACTTATCCTTCCAAGTTGTGGGCTTGTCATTTTCTTAGGCCATCTTGCTTTATCTCCAAGATTCTCCATGGCGCAAAGGATTCCCGCAATATCCACGAAAAGCAATAGTCGAAATTCTAGGATAGTCATTATCATCTCCATCTTGATCATCATCTACAAAATGAACTTTAGAAGATTCAGATTTAACAGGGGTTTGCCCTGCTAGACTTATAATGATGGAAATCTGATTTTCGTCCGATGGCTCAAATAGAGGGTCCTTCCGATTGACTTTTCCATTGCTAGACTGTCCTCCTCCAATCGATGAATCGTAAAGCTCGGTCCTTATTTCTTCAAGTTGTTTGGCGTGTCATCACCACTCATTATAAAATGGAGAGTTCTTTTTCGTGCCAATACGGAATGCTTCCGTAGCCGTGGACATATCCAGATTGGGTATGGTCACCGCTTCTTTATTAAACCTGTGCAAATATTCCTTAAGACTCTCATTGGGCTGTTGCACAATTGTAAAGGTCGGGTCAACTTGTCGAACGCCCGTTGCATGAAAATTGATTAGTGAACATGCCGACAAGTTGAGCATAGGAAGAAATAGAGTTAAGAGGAAGTCCTGTTAGCCATTTTAAAGCTGGTCCCGATAGAGTTGAGCCAAAGCCCCCGCAAAACATGCTTCTTTAAAAACAGGGGGATACTTATAATATCCATTGATTCTTGATACAAAGAACACATGTTCTCTGGATCGACTTCCATCATACTTCTTCATATGGGGACTGAAAATTTCTTTGGGATTTCCACATTAGCTATGGCCGGAACAAATCGGGATTCGTTGTAGCAAGTTGGGGAAACTTGGTGAGAGGTAAGTTGACTCCGGCACACCTCGAAGCAATTCTTTTATGGTTTGCATTTCCCTAATAAGTTGACTTTCCAAAAAGAGAATTATTATTAAACGGGATGCGTAGTATCAAAAGTATTAAAGAAACTCCTGTTTGCCCCATCGAGGGTGCGGATAGGTATAGCAGACGTCAACACGGGTTGGCTAGTTGTAAAGTTGAACCGTGGCCGCGAGGTTGGAATTGACGTCATGATTGTACTTTCTGGTAAGGTACTAGACATAGGGATATCTCCAACATGGCTTGGTCTGTACCGCACCAAACAAAGATCTAGGATGCAAAGGTGAAAATGGAGTAGATGTTTGAGTCTCGGTTTGTTTTCCTTTACGCATGGAATCAATGGCATTGAGTATCATAGTGTTTGTATGCTCTTGAGCATCCAACGGTCGATCACTTTTTCAATATCGTGACCATGTTAGACATTAGCTCCATATTGGCGGCTTCCGGATTTGAAGACGGATTGCCCGAAATACCGAACTAGGAAGTGGTGGTTCCTCTCACCAAGACTACCAGACGATGGATTGGCCATTTCTATATAAATAATCAAAGTGTCCCACGGATGGCGCCAAATTGTTTTGGTCAAATTTCTACGAGGAAACTAGTAATAAGAAAGATGACAAAAAGGATTTGAATCTGGGTACAATGATTATGAAATGCTATAGAAATGAACTCAAAGGATTTTGTTAACTAGGGAAAGCCCTTGAACAACTTGTTCGCCGCACAAAACCCGGGAGGTTTTAGGGAACCCGCCTTGACCAAGTGATTGATTAACCAAGTTGAATACAAGACTAAGAGCGTATACTAGGGAGCTTAAGCTAGTGAGAATGTGTGTGTAAAATACATGTGTTCCTCCCTTTTTATACCTCAAATACAAAGAAACAAACAAGCCTAGAATATAGGAAATTGGTTGAAGTTGTTGAGGTATTCTCGCCACAATGTTGGTTGAAGAGATAAGGATCCCTTGCTGGCTTTGTTTGATGAAGGAACGTTTGTTGACTCAGTCTCCTTTATCTGGTGACATACTTCCTAAAAAATAGGTTGTAATGTAACAATAATTCAACCTGCAAAAAATGTCAAGATGCAGTAGGAGAACTCAAGTTGTTAATATCAAGATGATATATGTAAGTTGTAAACAAGTTGACTTAAAATGTAGGCCCAACATTCATCAACTTCCATTGGAACCATTCATTAATGATCATACTACCATGTAATGACATAACAAATCAAGAAGTATGCCTACTTAGGTAATAACGCAACAAACCAAGAAGGTTCCATAATGCTTTCACAAATGTAAGCTTCACACCATGTGTGCCGACTTAGTGTAATGACGTAACAAATCATTAAGCTTTCCGTAATGCTTTCACAAATGCCTACTTAGAATCCCATAATGTATGCCTATATATATACTTGGTGCTTTCACAAATGTCTACTTGGTGTAAGGTCCATAATGTTTTTAACAAATCAAGAAGCTTCCATGTTATACTTTTGGGGACCTATTATTTTGACTTGTACATTTCCTTAATATATTATAATTGCACACATTTAGACGTAAGTATTAATTAATTGCACGTGGGTTGCACGTGTTGATAATGATTTTCTTAAAAGTGTTTTGTGGTGACAATGACTGATATGACACGATTGTACGAACCAACACGACACGATTATAAACACGAATTACAGAGAGAAATGACACGGCACGACACGATACGACACGAAAAACATGAAATTATAAATTTAGTTAAATAACATTTATTGTTATATTTATAAACAAATAAGATAGATAACATGAAAGCACGATAGTGCGACACGAACACGACACGATAACACGCATTGACGAAGCCACCCTTATGGGGGCCAAATTAACTTCAAGAAAGTAATATGTAAAACTCAAAAAGGACCGAGATATATAACAAAGGTTATAGTCATAATATAGAGGGGATAATATGCATATCACTAAAGTCTAGGGGGCCATGGCCAGCCTTGGCCTTGTTGTGGCTTCGCACTGATAACACAAATTGTCAACCCTAGACTATTTTGCTAACTGCTTCATTTTATTGTTTACTTATAATTATTGAATTCTTTTTGTGTTTTCAACCATACAGAGTTATTAGACTTATAAATTTTGTTGTTGTATGTTTAAATTTTTTTAGTATTTTGTTTTTCCTTCATTTAGAATGTATGTTTTTTCATCATTGAATAGCAATTTATCCTACACCTTTGTCTTTTTTGTTAGTTATTTTTTATCTCTTTTTTTAATTAGTTTAAAAAAAAACATAGCTCGTTTTTTTTTATGTTTCCCAAAAAAATATGGTATCATATAAATATTTAATTTATATTTACTAAAACTATAATACTTATTTTTTATATAATCAAAATCAGTTAATGATCATCCTAAAAAAATAAAGAAAAATAAGTACAATAAAGTTTCTATATACAGGATACATTTATGAAAATTGTCATTTACAAGACTTTAAAGCATATAACTCACGAGAATTAATTAAATTTATAAATATATATATATATATATATGTGTGTGTGTGTGTGTTTTTATATTTCTCATTTGCATTAAATTAATGAAATTTCATTTGCCCAAGGTGTCTTTTTTTTTTCCCCACTTGGATGCCTATTCAATCTATACCACATTCTAGACTTTAATTTGTGGCTCATTTTAGTTTGAAAATTAGTCCCTCAATGTAACCACTAAATCCCACTTTGTACCCCAGATCAAAAATTGTTTCAAAGTCATACATCATGTTACATTTTGTCCCACTTTGCCCCCTAAATACTGCAGACGTTACAAATTTAGCATTAAGTTGACACATAAGGGGCATTTTGGTCATTCTCATACCTATATCCACCTCAAAAATTCAAAACCTCAAACCTCTATCCACTATAAAAAATCTCCTAATAATTTTTTTTATGGGTCTCACTTTATTTATACCACTTTACATGGTATTGATTAATAAGGGCATTTTTTCTTCAACTGTTGGGCCCACAAGGAGACGATCCTGCGACAAATCTCTCAAATAATTCTCCCCGTAGTGAAAAAGCAAATTGGGGTTTTTGGGGAATGAAAAAGTGGGGAAAAAATCTCTCACCGGTGATGCTCTAAGTTGGATGAGGAACCCCCAAATATACCTCGATCTCACCACCAACATCACAACCATCACCGTCGTTGCCTCAACTGAATTGATTTCAAACTCTGAATTAGTTTTGTCAAAATTTATGAGATCAGAGTGCTTTAGAGATCAAAAAAATGATTCTAATCAATTTTAGGAACCCAATCCAAACACCAAACCTTGAAAATTTTGGAATTCAAATCAAAGGTGAAGAAAATTGTACAAGCCCTAATGTCGAAGTCCAAAATGGTTGACAAAGCACTTGAGACCATTAGCAATTGGTTTAATTTTCAATTATATTTACCCAATTCAACAATATATTTTTAAAATCTTTCTTAGAGTCTTCTTGTGAGATGATCTAATCAATAATGTTAAAGAGATGGAAATGAATCTAATGATTTTAGCTAGCTTGGTTGACATCGGGAAATACTCACCAATTGTTTTCGAGTTCGATGATAGCCGAGAGGAGGAAAACAATCGTCTCCGAAGAAAACAGACCGACTGGTGTACAATAAGATTGGGTATAAAAATAACCAAAACGCCCCTTATGTGTCATCTTAACGTTAAATTTGTAACGTCAATTGCACCGGGGCAAAATGTGACATGGTGAACATTGGCACATTTTTCGATCTGAAGTGGAAGCAGGATTTGGTGGTTACATTGAGGGGTAATTTTCGTTTGACTTTTAAGTATAAGAAACTAAGGTGAGATTTGGTGGATACTTTGGGAGAAATTTGTATTTTGGTCAAATTTTTATGGGGCCAAAATATGATTAGCTCTCAGAAGTATCCATTAATTCTCACCTTACATCCCAACCTACAAAGTGTTTCACTTTTATACTCAATTTTGTATATGTCTTACTTTACCCCCTCCCGCCCTTGCATGTTAAGAAATAGTAACGGAATATGACATGTGCATATCACATGAGGATTAATTTGGTCCGTAGTTTGCTTGGGATGCAAAGTGGGATTTGGTTATAATTTTCTCGTTTAGTTAACCTTTTGATATTTAAGATACGTTTTTAATTAAAAATAATAAATAACTGCTTCAATAACCAAAAATAATTAAAATTTGTCTCATATTTATTTTTAAAGTTAAAAAATATGCAATACTGCCAAAAATAAAATTCAGATTTTATTTAATTTCTTTCTTATTCTCCACTTTATTCCGTCAATATCATCATTCATAAACCTACCAACATTACCACCTCTACCACCGGCATCACCACCTCTACCACCTCAAATTTCACTATTAACTCAAAAAATCAATTTTTGATCTTATTTTATTAATTTCTTTTTCTTATTCCTTACTTCTTTCGAATTAACCCATACGCAAAACACATCATTTATAGACCCACCACCACCACAACCTTAAATTTCACTATTTACAAACTCAAATTCAATTTTTGAATATTAAAATTTGAAGGTTTAAACTTAAACCCATATGAAGGTTTAAAAATTTGAAGATTTGGAGATCAAACAATACCTGTATTTCATCATCAAATGGAGAAAAATAATCTCTTTAGCTTTCGTTCGATCACACTTCTTTCTTTGAACATATCTCTCTTCTTAGTTGATTCCCTCCTTCGGTGTCAGATCGCTAAGCAAAAAGAGAATCTAACTTTGGGATGAGACCAATTGAAAGGATATCAGTATGTGACAATCTCTTTAAATCAAATGAGAGTTGCAGTAGAAAAAAAGAAAATTGATAACCATGGGAGGGTAATAGAGTGATTCTTTGATCTAACTACCTCGGATCCTATGAAAATGTGTAAACAAGTGAATATTAAAAGAGGTTAGGGGTTTGGAACCCAGTCGTGGAAAGGAGTAAAATATTCGGACGAATTTAAGGTTTGGAGCCCAGTTATTTGTGGTTGGTGGCGTTGGTTTTAATAGTGGTGGTGACTTAGCTAGAAGTGAAGAGAGAATAAGAATTTTTATAACTAAATAAAAAATAATATTATAAATACTAAAATATGTCAAAGTGAATTAGCCTCAAATTTCACTTTGTACTCTGATCCAAGTGACTAAAATAGCCCTCGTGTGATATTCACATGTCAAATTCTGTTACTATTTCTAACGCCCATAAAACAAAAGGGGCTGATTGGGACAAATGGCAACAACGTGTATCAAAGTGGACATTTCGCAGGTTGGGTGCATAGTGGGATTTGGTGGATATATCGGGGTGCTGTTACTATTTCTAACGCCCATAAAACAAAAGGGGCTGATTGGGATAGATGGCAACAACGTATATTAAAGTGGACATTTCGCAGGTTGGGTGCATAGTGGGATTTGGTGGATATATTGGGGTGAAAATTATATTTTCACCTTTTAATGATTGAACGATATCTTTTAACTTGACAAATAATTAATATGAAGTTATTTCATTTTCAAGGAAGATTGGGAAGAAAGTCGTTGCTACGTTCTTCTCAAATGTCAGTTTTATATGTTTGTTTAACACAATTCTTGTGCGTTAAAAGATTTTGAGTTAGCTTGTACGGTGTCTACAACTCAATAAACTAACTTGTAGTGAAAAATGAGTATTCTCATTGTTGTTGGAGACTTCGCTTATGTCATTTTTAAAATTTGTGACTCAGAGTGTTAGGAAGTGGAAATAATGGTTTGATTAGGAGATTTTTTAATGCTTATATTCAATTGACATTGAAGGGACTCTATCAAATCCATCCTACTTAGCAAGGTAACCACGACACGTGGCAAGCTAGGCATGCCAGGTAGGCAAACCGAGGAGAGCTCGTTGCCCAACCCGTATTAGAGGTAGATCCTTTCTGACGACCACTGAGAACTTCTCGACAAGCTGAGAGAGCTTGTCAACCTCAACAAGTGCAACCTAAACACCCCGTCATACCAAGTCGTCATCTCAGCTCTCCTGGACCACCAAGTCGTCGCTCCCCACGAGTTCTCAGCGGGTAACCTCAGCATACAAGCGACCAAGCAACCTAGTTCAACTAGGTCGTCATCTCAGCTTTCCAAGATTTATCAGCTCGCTTACCTCAGCGAGCTCCTGACAACCTCCACCTTACCGTGGCAACCTCTCATTGGGCACAGAGATACACGCTCCTGACATTCAGAGCTCTGTTCCACTTCCCCACTTACCGAGAAAAGTATCAGGGACCACTGTATGACCCGACGACCACGATCATCACCACCTGCAATCTCCGTCTGACACACAAGTAGACAAAGTGGTTGCTCAGACTTGTCCCCTGCTGGTTCCCCCGGCTTACTGCTCACTCTACATATTTGCCTATAAATACTGAGGTATTCATCTCTCTAGTCTCTGGGGGGAAAACACATTACACATTGCTCTCTTCTTGCTCACAGTCTGTTAGAGAGTAATCCAGCTTCACTCACAAACCCAAGCTCTATAAATCAAGCCTTAGTTATAACCCATATTGTAGCGACCCGAAGTCATCATCTGCTTCCTAACACAATTAAATCAACACTCCAATAGCAGCAGAAAGAATAAATCTTCAGGTTTCTCAAAATCATCTTTCTTATATATCAAACCAACTCGGTTACAATAGAAATAAAACCCAAATTATACAACAATCACTTTATCAACCAATCACTAGACCCACTCTCTACCCCACCTCGTAGCTAGCCACACTTCCGATGCGCCACTCTGACCAAGTCAAACCTGCAAAATCTTACCAACTAGTGGGGGTGAGCTTGTAAGTCCAGCAAGGGAGGGGATACACAATACCACAAAATAGAACAGGACATACGATTCAAGTAACACCTTGCCCATGAAGTTAAGCTATGGACAATAACTCATACTCAACGGCAAAACAATGAAATCATGCTTTTGGCAAATCAATGTTCAAAGAACGAATCAAAGTATACATGCTCGAAGCATCAAAACATAATGCTCAATCATACAACACAGTTTAGTTCACTACTGGGCTCGGGCTCAGTGGCAAAACAATAACTAAATCAACTATTGGCGCCCAATCATTTGAGCCCACTAACTCATAAACAATAACAGTAACTAGCACATTGATCATACTAACACACCGACTAGTAATACTAAATTATTTCATGTAATTATACTTTTAACCAAAACACAATAAACACATCTCTTTTTGAAATCTATTTTGATAAACAAGATAGAACAATAACAAGTAATAACAAATCATATTTTAAGATACGAAATATTTTAAAAACGATCACGTGATCAAAACTGACTCAGAATCAATACTGCATAGTCTCCCTTATCTCAAAATGAGATAAAATTCACCAAAAATCATCACTCCAACATCTAGTCTCCCGATAGAATTGATTTAAATCTTAAACATATCAACCCTACGGAGTTGGTTCTCAAAACCCTAAAGCATCATAGATCAAATCAATCTTGTACACCAAATTAAAATAACATGTCACAGATATAGCGGGACGGAGGGAGGAAATATATACGTTTTATGTGAGTTATCCTTTGAAAGGATAACGTTCTCAACCTTTATACACTACAGAGTCGGCCATATCAAGAAGGTAAGTCAACATGTTGAATAACAATAGTCCACGCGTGCCAATACTGTAAAACTTGGTGTGTAAGTTCTTGAAAATTAATACAGTAATTCAAAAAGTGGGTCTATTTATAATGAAATCACTTGCTAGAAAATTGTCTCATAGAGGCAAATATACATAGTTAATAGTACTAGTATTATTTACAAAAAGAATACTATAATATTATTAAAATAAAATTAATAAAATATAACTTAGTCAATTTTAATAAAGTACTAATATTATTATTGTATGAGAGAGTAAAAGAAAGCTTTGGAGCTAAGCAATGAAGGTGGAACCAAGAACTACAACGTGTCCAACTACCAAATAACTCATCTTTTTTAGTCATTATCCTCACAAGCCAATATAATATTCTATTTGCTAAAACAATATTGTTGAAAGAGTGTTTAAAAACTTGGTCAAAATATTTAAAATGTTAATACTATAAATAAAGTTAACAAAATATTACCAAGTTAAATAAATTAAAAATAGTACTCCCTTTGTCCCTTAATTATTGTCTTGTTTGACTCGGTACATAAATTAAAAAAATAATTGACTTGATTATTAATATTGGTATAATGTGTAATTTTCTTTAATACCCACGTGTATGTGGCTCATAATTAAAGTAGGAAAAAAATAAGGGTAAAGTGGTAAAAGTGATGTCCTAAAAAAAAAAGTTTTCAAACTAGACAATTATTTTGGGACGGATAAAAAAAAAGAAAAACAATAATTTAGGAACAGAGGGAGTATTAATTTCGTTTATATATATTATTTTAAGATTAAAATAGGTAAATTTTTGAGGTCTCACACATATACATCCCACACCGAAGGGTTATAGCTGGGATACTCCCGGCTCCCTTGACGGTGTTCTTGGTGTTGATCACAGGTCACTCTATAGAAGCAGATTCAAAGCAGTCCCAGCAACTCCGGCTGGCGATCCTACTAGACAAAACACTTAGCATCTACGTGAAATCGACGTCACAACCTAATTTTGGCATGATCAAACATACTGATAATAGTGAACGAATTCAAAGTAAAACAACGTTGTTCATTAAATTTTAACTCTATTTCTTTTGGAATAATTTATTTTGCAATTTAGAAAAGAGTGTATAGATATTCATAGTTATGGTTAATTTGAAGAAAATTTTAATAACACATTTTTTGTTTATTTTTAAAAAGTTTTATTTCAATATTACAAAATAAAATTGCCAAAAGATAACATATATATTTACTTTAACATTATTACGTAACATAAAAATGTCTATACATTTCTGAACATAGGAGGGTCTATTTGAAATTTCTAGAATTTAACGGAAAGTGAAAAGCTTAATAAAATTAGTTAACTAAGAGCCCGTTTGGTCATGCATTTTGGCCAATACATTGGGATAAAACATAGCTTATTTGCAAAAATTGTGTTTCAATGCTGCGGCAGAAAAAACAGTGTTTTCAAAACGTAGTTGCGTTTTAAAACACTGAAATTCCCAGTTTTTTTTCCAAAACGTAGGTTTTAAAATGTTGCTAGGAAAAAAAAGATGCATATTGAAGTGATATCTCAAACGCATTTATAAGAAAAGACCTGCGTTTTTAGAAAATGCATCAAACAGGCTCTAAATAGAGATGTATTAATACAATCTATAACTTATGGTCCAATATGATTAGTCTTTAAGGTTGCTTGTAGTAGTCCAAAAATTCAAAGGAGTAAACTGTTTATTTTAGTTTTCTTCTCCAACAAAATATACAGATTCATCAACTACGTTCTCCTTTTTTCTTGATCATCTTCTTGAAATTATAGCTCATTTTCTTAACACATTTCCTTGAGCTTGTTAACTGGTAATTATCAAACACATTGTCGATTTGCTAAATATCTTGATACTCACCAATAAATCTATTATTACATTTATTTTCATATACTTCTAATAATGTGTGCCCAAACATATTTTAAAAAGTAAAATCATATTATTTTTTAGATTCTAATAAAGATTTAGTCCTTCAACTTAGTAAGGGTATTTTTGTCATATTAAAAAATATTGAACGACATTTGTAACGGTAATGGCAAAAGGGGAGAATGTTATAAAAAATCAACATATGGGATGAAATGAATTAATTTCAAAAGGTTATGACCTAACTTAAAGTTAGGTACAAGTGGAGTGACCAAATTATATTTAACTCTTCATGAAATTGATTAGCTCATACCAAATTTACTTGTTTGACATTAATTAATGATGAGTGATTTATTAAATTTAGGACTATTTTTGTCCAAACAATATTTTTTATCATGGTAAAGTTACTTGTTTTGTCCTTAATTAAATAGTAGGTGGTTTATTATGTATACGGTCAGTTTTGTCCATCTATTAATTTGTAAGAAACAACTCATCCTTTTATATAATCATGCCAAATTTACTTGGTTGACCATAATTAATGGTAAGTGATTTATTAAATTTAGGGTTATTTTTGTTCAAACAATATTTTTTATCATGGTAAATTTACTTTTTTTGTCCTTAATTAAATAGTAGGTGGTTTATTAAATATATATATAGGATCAATTTTGTCCATATATTAATTTGTAAGAAACAACTAATCATTTTATATAGGGATAAGTAGCCAAATGACCAACGTATTATCAAAAAATTACCAATTTAACCAACTAACTCACAATATACCAAATGTGACCAATGTACTCACTAATTGATGTCGGTGTGGTCCCTTTGACTAACGGCTCATCCATGAACTTAACGGACTTGCTGTCAATGTGGTCCCTTTGATTAACGGCCTATCCATGAACTTAACGGACTTGCTGATGAGTACATTGGTCACATTTGGCCTCAATCAGCAAGTCCATTAAATTCATGGATGGGCCGTTAGTCTCAATTAGTGAATATATTGATCACATTTGATATATTGAGAGTTGATTGGTCAAATCAATAACTTTTTTATAGTACGTTGATCATTTGACTATTTTTCCCTTTTATATATTGGGAGAAAATAGCGCACATTTAGAGTGCAACCATAACAAAAAAATGGAGTGCATTCACCATAAGAAAATACTCTTAAGAATTAATCTTTGAACCTCATAAGGAAGAATACTTCTGTTTTTTAAAGATTATTTAAAAGGGAACTAGTGGTAGGTAACCATAACGTGCCAAAAAAAGGGGGGCTATATGGAAGTCACCATCATGGAACTAACATATATGGTGCATGCTTCTCTTTATGCAAAGCGGATGACTTTGTCATATCTCCACCATAAGAATAATATCCAATCCTATCGTCTTTACGAGCAAAATCACGAAAATAACAGCAATAAGAAGTCTCGGGTGCGTTCTGCCGTACAACTCAACTCAACTCAACTCAGCTTTTAATCTCAATCACTTGAGGTCAAAAATATGGATTATCTTTCGCTGTTCAATTCAGTCTAAAGCAAGTTACACAAGCCACACCTCATTCACAACGGTCTATCTTGCGAACAACAGAATAGTAACGACAATAAGAAGCCTCGGGAGGGTTCTGCCATAAGTTTTCATAAGTGAAATAAAGCATAACGGAAGGGATGCATGAACACGCTACATAGTAAGTATTGCTTATAATATTGATAGAGTTGGAAATACATAACAAACTAGTGACACAGCTACAAAAGATTCACCAGGCTGAACCACACTGCAAACCATGAGCTGCTTCTACTTCTAGAAAAATGAAAGCAAGATAAACTTACCCTACACAGATATATACTACATCTGCACTATAGCTTACTTCCACCTAGCTCAAACAATGAGCAACACCGGAAGAGAGCACGCAATCTATCATCTAGTGGAAGGAAACACACCATTAAAAAGCAAGCTGAGAGGAGCTTCAACAAGCTGAGGTTTTTTTTTTTTGATAAATAAAAGAGTACTCTTGCAAGACTTGCTTTCCCTTATGGCCATACCTCATATATACCCAACTCAAACTTGAGTAACGTGTTTTCCTCCATCTAGCGTGCCCATCCTCTCTGAGACTTCAGCCAGAGACTTAAGGTTGCAGTTGATGAGTGCCTTGACAAAGTAGCATGTCTCATCCTTAGTGTTGCCTTCAGGCACATCCACCACAAAAGACTCGATTACTAATGTTCCGGGCCTTCCCTCAAGCATCTCTGGATGAACAGTAACTATTGAAGAATAATTCTGCAAAAATGGAGAAAACTTTAGAAATATCTAGCTGGATCTTTGCAGTTAAAAACAGATAATAAACTAATTTAAGCATGGAATTGGATAGAAGGATTTGTATTTTTGAATTGAATATGGACACTATATGAAGAACATGTACCTTCAGCCTGTGATCGCCGCCAACAATCCTGATACCGAGGATGTGCTCCTCGTCATCGAGAAGCTCCAACCTTTCTGTGCTGGTCGTGGCTGGAAGCCCCGACTTGACATTCACCTCTCTAACACACCCAATATTAAGGTCCCCTTGCATAATACATCTGCTAACAAAAGGCTTGTATTTTTGTGGTTGATCGAACCTCCTAACCAACGACCAAACCTGATAACAAGAACATAAACAGAGACACACGAAAGATTTCAGTTGGCTGGAAAATAAACGCAATATCATAGAGCAAGCTATACCATCTGATGCACCTAATCTAACCACCAAAAAGTTAATATTTCACACCTAATTAATCACAAATAAACAGAGAAAACACAGCACATGAAACTCAATTTCTCAGATCTGCCTCCACATACAAATGAAACGATGAGAAATCAAAAATGAATCCGGAGAGATCAGTTTCCAAGCAGAGATATGAAGAAAAACAAATGTTAATATGGCAACCAAAGCCCCAGGAAAACGAGTGCAACGTTTTGTTTTACATGTCCTATACATTTCTTTGCAACCAAAAGGGAAACACACACACACACACATAAACATACACACATAAACACACAGAGACACAGAGCACACCGATCCATAAATACACACACACGAAAAACACCTAGACAAACACGCGAACAAACACACCTAGTTCATCACAAGTGATGACACCCTCGAACATACCTTACTTAAACCCCCAAAAATGAGAAATTCACGCGTATTTCATCACAATCGAAAGAAAAAGAACACATTACATGGAGCTAAGTTATCAGATCCATAAAGAATCAATATAAAATCAAGAACAAATCCATTTAAATCCACCTTAAATAAGAGAAATGATATAATCCGAGTAACGATAAATCAAAACCGTAGAAATACATTTCAATCATTTCTTAGCAATGGGAATCAACATAAAGCCATTGAAATTACAAAGTCATAACAGTCCAAGTTCAGAAATATATCGCAACACACACACACACAGACATGAGAGAGAGAGAGAGAGAGAGAGGAATTACGATATCGACGGGAGCCTTGATGTGTTTGACGACGGAAGAAGTGCACTGCTCGTCTTTAGGGATGAGCTTGTGGTGTCTTCTTAAGTAGTAAGCCTCCATTTTCGCTTCAACTACAAGTTATCAAACCAAAACTGGAGCTTGCAACAAATTATAAAGCTAATTCAAAGACCTATATATCGAACTTCTCAAATCGATCCAAACCACCTTATAAACAGCTCATACCGAGTCACTCCGATATCAAATTTGTGCAACTAGAGAAAGAGATAAAACAAAGAAACTTTAGTGTGTGTTGTGTGTGTGTGTGTGTGTGTGTGTGTGGGGTTCAAAGTAACAATCTTCACTTGAAAGAAGGTCTATTAATTACTTATCTTATCAAAAAGCAGCATGGGCAAAAGCCATATAAGTCCGTCCAATAACTACCTGATTGGACGGAGGGCTAAATTTCTCTTATTACTCCGTTCTTTCTTGAATTATTATCATTTTTAAATTATTTTATTTTTGGTTGGTGTTATTAAAATGTAATTTTAATTTATATTTCAAAAAAATTATAAAATGTGTAAATTGTAGCATTTTAAAAGTATTAACAATTATGTATTTTGTATTTCTTAAAAATTTAAAAATATATATGTCAAATTTATATTTAAAAAACATCATATTTAATCAAAAAAGACCAAACACAATAATTTAAGAATGAAGAGAGTTTTTTTTTTTTTTTTTTATAATTAAGACCAAATGTCATTACAGCAAGTTCAATACTGAATACATTTATAAGACTAAAATCATTATTGAGACTCGTCAACTGACCCTCGCAAATAATTTCATGAAAAATCGATCTTAAGACATGTAAATTTTATTTTATCACTCTTTCATTTTACTTTGACCACTACACTACGGTTTTGTAGGGTAAGGGCCCAACTTTTAAGTAGACCCAAAACTCCCAATTTAGTTATTCTCTAAATTTTTTATTTGAAAAAATAGATTTTTTGTAATAGATTTAGTATTGTTTACTGTAATTTTTTTTTTCCTTTCATAGCAAATTATATGTACTTTTATATATTGTGATTTTTATGGCAAAAATAGTTTGTTTATATTCGTTGTACTTTTTTTTTTCTTATAATTGGAAGAAGTATGTATTGGCGCTTTCTAATCCGTCCAACGTGTTCAAATTTGAGAGAATAGTCCATTTGAGATGTTCCACTTCCCCGTGCTTTTTACTTACTCTATCTTTGGTCTTATTATTTTTCTTTATTTATATTTAATATTTGATTCAATTATTACAAAATTACAAAAATATAAAAGAACTACACATCATAAAATAAACCATCTGTTGAAGAAAGGCTGACATTAACATTATGTTAGAATTTTCATATGTGGACTAAATCAGAGAGGTAAAGCTTGCCACGTCACTCTAGTAGGAGGAGAGGGATTAAATTCAATTTCTTTGTCAAATAAGAATAATGTTACGTGTATTTAAAGTGTATATTAAAGGTGCATTAAAAATTCTTGTTGATATCTTTTAGTTGATCAGAAGATTTTTAAGTAGTTAGACCGACAAATTGGTTAACTAATAAGAAGATGTCAACTTAAATTTTGGTGCACATTTATAACACAATTTAAGAAAGAATAAACCACCCAATTATTCGCATTATTTATTTGTACTTAAATGTTTATCACTTCCTCCACTTTCTAATAATTCAATCTCATCTCACTCTTTAAAAGCAAGCACAAATTCGTACCAACTAAAATTAAAGATTATTTAAACGTCTAAAATAGTATTCCTCCTTCCTTAAAGTATTATCATGTTTGAATTTTTTTATTATTTTTTTTCAATTAGGACAGTTTTTCAAATGTAAATTTAAAGTATATTTTTTATTTTTTTTAAATTATAAAACACGTAAATTGTATTGCTTTAATTTGGGAAATAAAAATGCTAGGTTTACAATTATTTTTATCACTATCGTAACAACTTTGTCATTAAGAGCCTGTTTGGTACAGCGTTTACAAAACGCAATGTTTTAAAAATGCAGCGTTTTAAAAAACGTAGTGTTTTAAAAACGGAGGTCTTTCCTTATAAATACGTTTGGGATATCACTTCAATACGTAGCTTTTTTTTCCTATGAGCGTTTTAAAACCAGCGTTTTGGAAAAAAGCTGGGAATTCCAGCGTTTTAAAACGCAGCTGCGTTTTGAAAACGCTGCGTTTTCTACTTCAGTATTGAAAGACATTTTTTGCAAATAAGCTGCGTTTTATCCCTGCGTTTTGGCCAAAACGCTCAACCAAACGGGCTCTAAGTCAAACTGCATGTGCATTTTTAAGGCAGAGTTGTTACGATAGTGGTAGAACTAATTGTAAAACTAACAAAATATACGTCAAATTTGTATTTAAAAAATATCTTATTTAACCAAAAAAGTCAAATGAAATAATAATTAAGGGACGGAGGGAGTAGATATTTTCTTAAAATGATGGTTATATTATACACTACAGTATATTGGCTGAAAAATAGGGCAGCGAAAGCATATTCCTTCCTACTATTCATTTTATTTTTATTTTCTCTTAAAATCACAAGAAATGATCAAGCTTGAAGTCTTGTAATTTCACACTTTGTAAAGCAACGTATCTACCACCGGATCACCGGTTAAGTTTTTCAACTACTTATTCTTCATGTTTCTATATTATTTTGTAATATTTTGAGATTATTAAAGAAAAATTGCATAGCATATACTGATCGGCCTCAGCCCTCAGCTTGACAAGTGGCAAATACACGACATCGGGGGCGCTAGCTGGATATATGCCGAGGTGGCATATCCTCTTGTCAATATGACGACTTGGCAGTCATACCAAGTCAGGTCACTTGCTTCACCAGTATACTCTCTCAGCGCATCGACCACAGAGACACACAGCGTGACCTGGGGATGTCTCAGGCCGACCGCATCAGCATCGGGCGACCTGGATACATACCAGGCCGACCTCGACCACATTAACATCGAGCGACTTAGATACATACCAAGCCGACCTCGATGTTACCCCTCTCAGCTCGACAAAACAGAGTCCATTATGGAAACACCTCTCGCCTGGGAAGAGTCCTACTACAACTCTGTGTATATCAGTCCTAAACAAACAAGAAAACATAATCCGAAAGACATGAAAATTAATCATATCTCTCTCATTCTGAAACCTTCTAGGATTATGGCTCATCTCCTTATAAATAAGCACACTCACAGGCATCATACGGTACATGCAAATCACTTGCTTACAACTTCTTCTCTTAGCTTTACCTCTCTACTAAAGTATTGTTAATTCTCACGCCTGAGGGTTATCACTTGGACAACCCAGCCCCCTTACGGTGTTTTTTGTTGATCACAGATTTCAAGCTACTTATACTTCAAGGGCAATCCCTGTAACTTAAGCCGAAATCCTACTAAACTACACACGTGGATCAGACGCGATCACCAATAACTCTTTTTTGCGTGATCATATACTACTTTAATTTACTACTTTTGGATATCCATTCTCTAGAAGGTGAATATTGCCCTTTAAGTAATTTATTATTATCACATGATCTTCGCTTCATATCATGCATGAAAGAATATCATCAAAGTTATAAACTTTGTTTCAGAAAGGGACTATCTCAATGGAACATTCATTACACAAGAGCTTTTTTGTGAGTAAATCTTTTAATATTAAAGAAAATAATAATAATAATAATTAAAAAATGAAGAGGATTCAATATAATAAAGAATTAATTTATCAAAATAAAATATCCCCTCCATCCAAAATAATTGTCTTTCATTGATTTTACATAAACTTTAATAAATTGGTTGAGTGCTTGTGATTTCCCTTTGAATATTCTCAATATTTCTTCTACCGGTGTCAATTCAATGGGCTCCATTTATTTTGTCATCTCACAAGCAATAAAGTTATTATAGTCAAATAATTTTTAGAATCTTTTAAGAATAAAAAGATGATACTTATTTTAGGATTAGAACGGAGGGAGTACGTATTTACATAGATTTAGAGAATAAAAGAGTTGGCTTAGTAAATCGAGAATAAATATGTCTAGATTACTGCAATTTTTTAATCTCATTAGAAGGAGACGATATTAGGTGAGAGATCGAACCGCATTCAACACATCAACTAAAGAATACTTTCTAAAGATTTATTTTTATTTTTAGTTTTTGTTTGATCAATAAGTTAATTCGTTTGAGACAACTTGAATGCACTATAACTTAATTTACCTTTTTGGTGAACTCTTGATCTTATCTCCTGTGCCCAATTAGACTTATTAAAAACTTAATCTACCTCTTGAACGAGTTCAAAGGCATGTCTCAAATGCTCGAGTTGATGCATGAACTTAAATTTATTTCTTAAATATTAGTCACAATCTGAATTAGTAATTTAATATTATTTTATAATAATTAAGATAAAATAAAAGAATTTTAAAAAATTAGTAAAACTGAAGAGATAAAATAAAAGAAATACACTTGTTGGATCCAGACATTATCCCGAGGCCGTTCTAGAACCTTGATGGGGGCCCATATCATATCTCTTGCACCGACGATTCATCTGTAGGGTGTTCTTTTCTTTAAAAAGTCCACTAGCATGACCCTTAGAGTTGTTTTATATTCTCAACAAATGAGATTTTCTTCGTCTATTTAATTGGGTTCACATTTTCTATCACAGTCTCTCTTATAGTTTATGTTTCCATTAAATATTGTCATACCCTCTGTTTCATTGAACGAATACTTATTATTTTAATTAATTTTTCTTTTTATAATTTTTATAGAGATATATGTAGGATTAATGTAAAATTAAGATTTAATGGGATATAAAATATTTTACAAATACATGTGTAAGATTAGAATTTAAATGAGATAGAGAGTATGACAGTTGTTGAAGTCTTCTATCTCACTTTTTGTTACATTTTTTATCACATATGAAATATGTCTTCTTGTTTAAAGATATTACATAAGAAAAACTAGATGATTGCATTGGATAACAGCATCTCCAATGCTATCATTTAGTTTTTTCTATGTGACATATTTAAACAAGAAGACATCTTTCATATGTGGCAAAAAATTTAAAAGATAGAGAGTCGTCTTTCCAAATGTGCTCCAATGCAAGACTTCTTTTAGAACATTCTTTCAGACGTGTCATTGTTTTATAATTATTTATAAAAAGTAAAAAATAAAAATTACTCCTACTGTAACTGATTGACGGTAAAAAATAAAAATAAAAACTGACGGTAAATAACGTAGATGAAAAGAAATCCTCTAGGTGACTAGGGATGACAATGGGGCGGTTCGGGAGCGGTTATGCATAATACCACCCACATTGCTCAATTCAATTTTGATGACGCGCAGCCCCCTGTCGCTAAACGCACCCTCCCGTAAAATTACTAACTTGCCCTCGTTTGTTATAATGTATAATTTTGCAAAAAAAAAAAAAAATACATGCGCTGGACCGGTGCATGTCTAAGAGACATGCGCTGGACCAGTGCATGTCCCAGAGACATGCGCTGGTGTAGGCGCATGTCTTTTTTTTTTTCAATTGTTGCACTTTACACCCGAATTTGTAAAAATTGAAAAAATTTCACAATACCCCTTCAATTTGTTAAATTCGTTAAAAATTTTAACGAAATTAACAAATTTAAGGGTAAGTGCAATTTTACAAAAAAAAATGCGCTGGACCGGTGCATGTCCAAAGACATGCGCTGGTGTAGGCGCATGTCTTTTTTGTTTTTCAATTGTTGCACTTTACACCCGAATTTGTAAAAATTGAAAAATTTCACAATACCCCCTTCAATTTGTTAAATTCGTTAAAAATTTAACGAAATTAACAAATTTAAGGGGTAAAGTGCAAATTTTCAAAAAAAAAATTGTTGAGTTTGCCCTTGGTTTTTTTTTTTGTTAAAATATACATTATTAACACAATAATAAAGCAAAAAAAATATTTAACACAAAATATGTCAAAAACAAAATTATATTTAACACAAAATATATCAAAAACATACACACTAGAGCAAATAACTAAACAAAAAAATAAAATTCAACACAAAATATGTCAAAAACATACACATTCGAAGCAAATAAAAGTGAGAGTTTTAAGTTAAATATTTTCTATATATAAAAGACGAGGGCAAGTTAGTAATTTTACAAGGGAAGGGGGCTGCGTTTAGCGCATTAGGGGGGCTGCGTTTAGCGTCTATGTTCAATTTTATGCCCCATATCCACCCCATTTTCCATCGGGTAATCAATTTATCCCCCAATATCCATTCCTCACGGATAACGGTTAATCGGGAAATATCCACGGGTAATTTGTCAAACTAACAATTTAGCTTAAAATAATTTAATTATTAGAAAAAATACTCAAAAAAAACTTTTAAATAACATATTATTTAATCAAGTTCATAAGACTTGATAAAGGATAATAATTATACTTAAAAGGCCAAATTACAATTTTCCCCCCAAAGTATACACCAAATCTCAGTTTGCCACCCATATTCCATTTTGTCTCATTTCAGTATCTAATGTTACCATTTGTCCCATTTTCACCCCCGGGACGGACGGACGTTAAAAAAATTAACGAAAGTTGCTCATATGCATGTCACATGATAAGTAAAATCGGAAAGTTACTATATTGCCCCCAATAGTTGTATTTGGTTAAAAAAAATTATTATTTCTTAATTAAAGATTTCTTTCTTTCTTTTCAAATTAAAAAAAAAACAAAATTTAAAACATTTTTCCTCTCTCTCTTCTCTCCTTTCCTCTTTCTCTATTGTCTCACAGATAAATCGAGATTGGTCAGACGACTGAAGGTGGAGTATTTCCCCATCTGGGCCAACCCCCAATTACCAAAAGCAGGTTATTGGCGGATTAACCTTGGGTAAATCTTTTGTCGATTGCGCAAGATTTCTCCTCCTCGTTTTAGTAGCAGTGGCGACGGTGGCGCTTGTGGTGGTGGAGGTAGTGGCGATGGTGACTACAATTGCTTCGAAAAAGTCTTTGATCGGTGTTTACCGGAGGCTTCTCTTGGGTAGACTCGGTGGAGGGCGTAGATGAAAGTTTTCGAATCTTCTGAGGTCGAATTGGGATTTTTAAGGGAATTTGCGATAAATCTACTGGGAATTGGTGGTGCTAAAGTAGGGGGATTGATGGGGGATTTGGGCTTAACATGTTGAGGCGGGGCGATGCTTTTGATTGGGGTTGAGTTTCGGTTTAAAGCCATAATCCCTGGTAATTGGGTTTTTTTTAATTTCCCTGGTAATTGGGTTTTTTTTTAAAGCCATAATCCCTCCTCTCTCTCTCTCTCTGTCTCTCTCTCTCTTTCTAAAACTTTCATTTGCAAACATAGATGTTGAATTTTGTTGACCGCCACCATTTCTGGATTGGTAAAAGTTTATATCTTTGTAAATACACCTAATACTGTTGCTGCATTTTTCGGAATCTATGGTGACCGAAATCCTCGAGCTAAATGTCTACAACGATAAGGCCGGCAAACGGAGCACTTTCCTCGGTAAAGTAAAGATCGCCGGAGCGGCTTTTCCGAAATCCGGTTCTGAGTCTTTGGTTTAATATCCTCTTGAGAAGAGAAGTGTTTTTTCTCAAATCGAAGGCGAGATCGGGCTTAAAATTTGTTATCTCGATGAGGAACCACCTGCGCCGCCACGGCGGCCTGCTGCGGAGGAGCAGAAATCAGAGGCACCGGCTCCAGCTCCAACTCCGTAGGGGCGACCGATGAGAAGCCAGCAGAGAAACAGGAAGACAAAAGACCAGATGAAATCAAAAAAGAAGAAGAGAAGCCTGTCGCAGATTTTTTTTCTTTTTTTACTTTGAAATGGATAAAGACCAAAATGCCCCTGCACGTGGAAACCACGTGGGACTTAACGATAGATTTCTAACGTCCATCCAACCCATGGGTGAAAATGGGACAAATGGTAACATTAGATACTGAAATGGGACAAAATGGAATATGGGTAGCAAACTGAGATTTGGTGTATACTTTGGGGGGAAAATTGTAATTTGGCCTACTTAAAACTATATCATAATCATGTTCGTAAAAGCAAAAAAATAAAGTTAAGTAGTTGTGCACGCCACAAATTTACCAAATATTAAATAATTAAGTGATGAAGAGGAGTGAACGACTAAGCGCACTGAGCGGTAGATTCACATAATTGAGAAACATGTTTGAATTTTAGTGTTTTAAATCTAACATATATATACCTAAGTGGTAAATACTTGTATGAAAATACAAATAAAATTATATTAGTACTAAATAAGCGGTTCGGGTAACGGTTCAGGTAATTGGGCGGGTAATGGAGCGAGTACTGTTAATACCAAAACTAAACCGTTCCCCAATTTTTTATTTCGGTTATCCCCATTACTCACCTCATATCCAGTCAAACCAGTTAATAAACGTCAACTTCGGTTCAGTTCAGTTCGGATATCCACAATTCGGTTCGAAATTGTCATCCCTATAGGTGACCCTCTAGAAGTAGAGGATCACGTAGAGAATGTCTTACCAACTAAATGTCACATCATCTCCACCTCAGCATTAGAGGTTTGCATTGGAGAAGATTTTTTTTTGGAAAAATCTATCTTTTCTACGTGTCTAGCATTTTTTACTAGATAGATGATTGTAATGAAAAAGCTCTTAGTCACACATGTGTCCTTGTTATTTCATCCGGCCTTGTCCTTGTTATTTTATCTAGCCGTATCCTAGTTATTTTACCCCTTTTTTTTTACAAGGACATCTAAGGACACGTGTAGGGCTTAGATTCAATGAGATAGAGAGTGAAACAGTGGGCCGGATAGAAGATTTGAATCCATGTAACAGTGTTGAAGTTTTCTATCTCACTTCCTGTCACATTCTATGTCCCCTTGAATCTAAGTTATACACATGTCCTTATTATTTTACCCGATCTTCTTTTTACAAGGACATCTAAGGACACGTGTAGGACTTAGATTCAATGAAACAGAGAATGAAATAGGGGGCGGTAAGGCTGTTAATTGATCAGATTTTGATTCGAATTCGATCCAGGTTCGATGTTATTTTTAGGATATGGGTTGAGCTTTTCAATCTGATTATACAATTGTGATCCAAGTCCGATAACCTGATAGCTTAACAAATCGTATTTGGTTTAAGGGTGTTCCGATCTATTAACAACTCGATACGATCCGATATAATAACATAGTAATTATATTATACATATAAAAGTTACTTATGCTGAGTTTTTAGTCATTCATAATTACTATTTCAACTAAATATAAATTATTTTGCACAATATAATATCTTACTAACAATGTTGTTTATATTTGTCTAAATTGGGAACATAATTTTTTTCATGTTTGTTTGGCCTTTGATTGAGTAAAACATACTTTGATATTATTTTTATTCAATATTTTACGAGGATCGAATAAAATTCGAATTCGATCTGAATCTGAAAATATAGGATGTGGATTAAGCTTTGAAATATTCGAGAGATAATCTAATTCGATCTGAATTCAATAATTTCTTAACAAATCAGATTTACATTTAATATATCTGATTCATTGACAGGCCTAGGGGGCGGGATAGAACACATGGGCACCAAATATTGTTTCCCACTCTTGTGTACCCATTCCTATCCCAAAATTGTAGTGGTGCCACATGTCCTTTGTCATTAAATTAATTAACATCAAAATTAACTCTCCGTTAACGATAAATCTACCGTTAATAACATTTAGACCCAATGTCTCCCCATTGCACCTAGTTTCTCTCTCTCTCTCTCTCTCTCTCTATATATATATATATATATATATATATATATATATATATATATATATATATACACACACACACACACACACACATATATATATATATAGCTGGCAATTGGTCGGCCCGGCCCAGCACAGCCCATCCCGAACTCACCGGGCCAAGCTTTACATTCAGACTGGGCTGGGCCGACCTGAAGTTGCATTAAGCCTCTAAAATTAAAGCCCAACCCCTCTCAATATAGGGCTAGGCTGGGCCAGCCCACGGTCCGACCCATTGAAATGGGCTAATTTGCACTAATTTTACCATTTTTGCCAGTCCATCGGGCCAAGTATTCAAGCCCAGCCCAAAGTTACATCGGGCCTCCAAAACTAAAGTCCAGCCCGCCCTAATGTCAGGTTGGCTGGGCCAGTCCATTGGGCTGGACTGATTTTGCCAGCTCTAATACATATATGTATATACACACACAAAATTCGTTTGGTGAGCAAATATGGTATATCCGTGTTTGCACAACAATAGATTCAAATAAGGATGGATCAATCGAGAAGGAATAACCCAACGACTTCCATGTTAGAAAAGGCTCATGTACACATCTTTAGAGTTGATGAGTTATTTTATTGTAGTTTTTTATGGTCAATAACTCCGATATACTAGGAGCTAACTGATTACTTTAGTTAGAGTTTGTTTACTAATTCCTAGTTGAAAAGGTCCTCAGTTTGTTAATAACCACGATAATAGTGGAGTAGTTATAGAAGCTTATCCTCTGTAAAAGGCTTATTTAAAGCCAATCGTTTATTGAATCAAAAGTATCAGTGATTATTCACAGAATCAAAGAGTGTTTAGTATTGTCCCTTTTGTTTTTTTAACAGTGGTATCAGAGCCATAAGATCAAGGGCCTGATTATGAAGTAAGGTGAGATAATTCGAGTGAAATACTGTGTGAAGAGTTTAAGTAAGAAAGAAACACTATGAGTGAAAGAGAGAAAGAGAGGAAGGTTCTTTGTGGTTAAAGAATCTGAGAGATATAGATGTTGGTTGCAGACAAACCATCTATCCCCGGGTTTGAGGGATATTTCAACCATTGGGTAATGATGATGGAAAATTTCATTAGATCAAAGGAGATATGGAGTGTGGTCGAAGAAGGAGTTCCAGCTGAGTCAGAAGCTCAACGAAGAACTGTGGAGAAGCAAAGTTTAAGGATCTAAAGGTGAAGAACTTTCTCTTTCAGTCAATTGACAGAAAAATTATGGAGACCATCCTTGATAAGGGATCAGCCAAAGCTATTTGGGACTCTATAAAGCAGAAATATCACGGAACGACCAAAGTGAAGCGTGCATAGCTCCAGGCCTTAAGAAGAGAGTTCGAGCTATTTGGAATGAAGGGAAGGGAAAAGGTTTATAGCTATTTTGAAATAACCATGACTATGGTGAACAAGATGATCAAGGCAAACGGTGAGACTACAACGCAGCAAACTATTGTGGGGAAAATTCTTCATTCACTAATTTCAAAATTCAATTACATTGTGTGCTCGATTGACGAATCAAACGATCTTACTACAATGAGCATTGATGAGCTTCAGGGCATCTTGTTAGTGCATGAGTTGAAGCTACAAGGACCTATGGAAGAAGAACAAGTTCTTAAAATCTCATTCGAAGAAAGGGCTGGAAGAGGCAGAGGTCGTGGAATGTTCCGAGGAGGAACGAGAGGTAAAGGTAGAGGTAGAAAATCCTATGGTAAATCTCTTGTCGAATGTTATAAATGTTATAATCTTGGGTACTATCAATATGAATGTCCAGATTTGGAGAAGGCAGCCAATTATGTTGAATTAGATGACAGTGAAGAATTGCTACTGATGGCATATGTGGAAGAAAATAATGCAGAAAGAGATGGAGTGTGGTTCCTTGACTCCAAATGTTCCAGCCATATGACAGGGAACAAAAATTGGTTTATGAATCTTGATGAAAAGTTCAAGCACTCTGTGAAGCTAGGAAACAATACGAGAATGTCGGTTACTGGAAAAGGCAATATTAAGCTTGAGGTTGAAGGCATAACACAAGTGGTGAGTGATGTCTATTATATACCAGAGCTTAAATACAATTTGTTGAGCATCGGCCGGGCAGCTGCAAGAGAAAGGTCTTACAATACTAATTCAGGATGGAGCTTGCAAGATATTTCACCGGAAAAGAGACCTTATAACACACACTTTAATGACCGTCAACAAAATGTTCGTGCTGATAGCAAAGAATGTATCACAACCCAAAGCTTGCTTCCAGACTATAACTAATGCAATCACTGAATTATGGCACCAATGGTTCGGTCATCTGGGCTACCAAAACTTGAGCAAGCTGCAAAACAAGAAGACGGTGAAAGGATTGCCGCATCTCAAGATTATGAAGAAGGTGTGCATTGCATGTCATAAAGGAAAACAACACAGGAAGAGAATTCCAAAAAAGGCAATGTGAAGAGCCACAAAAAGTCTTCAGCTGGTGCATGCCGATCTATGTGGACCTTTCATTCCTCTATCGAACAGCGAAAAGAGGTACATACTAAGTTTCATTAATGATTTTAGTAGAAAGACTTGGCTTTACTTATTGGTTGAGAAGAGTGAAACATTTTTAATTTTCAAAAATTTTAAGAGTCTTGTTGAAAAAGAAATTGGCAGTTCTATTTGTTGTTTGAGGACAGATAAGGGTGGCGAGTTTAATTCTAATGAGTTCAAGAAATTTTGTTGCATACATGGCGTCCGGAGACAACTGATAGCCGCCTACACACAGCAGCAAAATAGAGTTGCTGAGCGTAATAATTGAGCTGTCATGAATACGGTTTGATGCTTACTCATTGAAAAGCAAATGCCAAAGTTATATTGGGTAGAAGCAGCTAGATAGACAGTATAATTGCTTAATAGAAGTCCTACAAATGCAGTTAAAGACAAGACCCCCGAGGAATGCTGGAGTGGACACAAGCCAAGTGTGGAACATCTCAAAGTGTTTGGATGTGTTGCTCATGTTCATATTCCAGATCACAAGAGGGTTATGTTGGAGGATAAAAGTCAGACATGTAGATTTCTTTAAGTAAGTGAGGAATCAAAGGCTTACAGATTATATGATCCTATTGCTAAGAAGATGATTACAAGCAAAGACGTCGTATTTGAGGAGGATAAAAGCTGGGATTGTGAAAGGAGCATTGAAGAACAAAAACTCGACACTCTGTTATGGGGAGATGAAGATGACGATGACATTCTTAGTGACTATAAAGAGGAAGAAGGAGGAAAAGGTGAGGCTGAATTACAACAGGAAGATGTTTCACCTTTGCTAGAAAGAGCATCTCAGAAGAGTGACGCTTCGGGGCAACAAGAAAGAAGGGCAGAATCAAGTGGAACCTCAAGAGAATCCTCTCCTAGACCAGCTGAACCTGCAATAAGAGTTAGAAGAGCTCCAAACTGGTTAAATGACTATGGAAAAGGCTTGTCAGAGGATGAGGAGGTACAATACTTAGCCTTATTTATGTCTCATGAAGATCCTTTATATTATGAGGATGCAGCCAAAGAAGATAAATGGAGAAAGGCAATGAATGCGAAAATTGGGCTATAGAAAGAAACAAGACTTGGGAGTTGGTGGATTTGTCGAAAGGAGCAAAGACTATTGGTGTGAAGTGGGTTTTTAGAACTAAACTCAATAAAAACAGACATGTTAACAAGTGCAAAACACGATTGGTGGCAAAGGGGTATGCTAAAAAATACGGGATTGATTACTATGAAGTCTTTACTCCAGTTGCACGTTGGGACACCATACGAATGATTCTTGCTCTAGCAGCTCATAAATCATGGCAGGTGTTTCAATTGGATGTAAAGAGCGCATTCTTGCATGGAGAACTTAAGGACACTGTCTATGTCGAGCAGCCGGGAGGTTATATTCAAGGAGGTAGTGAGCAGAAGGTGTATAGGCTTAATAAAGCTCTCTTGGATTGAAACAAGCCCCTAGGGCTTGGTACAGTCGAATAAAGGAATATTTCCTTGGTGAAGGCTTTGAAAAATGCAGGTACGAGCACATTTTGTTTACTAAGAATGAAGCTGGAAGAGAAATTCTTGTAGTAAGCTTATACGTTAATGACTTATATTTACTGGAAATAATGTTGAGATGTGTAGAAACTTCAAGGAGTACATGCAACGTGTTTTTGATATGACTGACGTGAGAGTAATGAAGTATTTTTTAGGAGTTGAAGTTCAGCAAAATACAGAAGATATTCATTTATGTCAAAGGAAGTATGTAAGATAAGTGCTTAAAAAGTTTGGATTGGGGAGCTACAACTTAGTCAACAATACTATTGTGCCTGGGACAAAGCTGTTTAAAGATGAAGGTGGAATAGAAGTAAATGTTACAGCTTACAAGAAGTTGATCGGCAGTCTCATGTATGTTACAGTAACTCGGCCAAATGTAATGTACATTGTTTGTCTCTTGAGTATATTATGACTTGTCCCAAAGAATCGCACATGGTGGCTGCGAAGAGGGTACTTAGATACTTAAAAGACACTATGGAAATGGGTGTGTTCTATAAAGGAGGAGCTGATGGTGGCTTGAAAGCCTATACTGACCATGACTATGCAGGCAATTTGGATGGAAGGAGTACATCTGGATACACATTTCTTATAAGTGATGGGGCTATTGCATGGATTTTTAAGCAGCAACTTGTGGTGGCACTCTCCACAACCGAGGCAGAGTATATAGCAGCCAGTGCTGCGTGTCAAGGAGTTTGGATGAGCAGAATATTGAGTAATCTCAATCAATCAAGGTGTGAGTGTGCCCAGATTTACTGTGACAATAGTTCATCGATCAAGCTGTCAAGGAATCTGTTGGGATTTTTGGACCGCAACACATACAGAATCGAACAACAAATATTACAGAATAATATTAAAGGGGCCTAATACAATCCAATCTAACGGAGACCTCACCGAGACGCTCGCGGATTACAAATGGGGGTGGGGGTAACTGATTTGTCTAGTCTATAGGAATGAACTGAATAACGGTTTCAAGACTGAAGATCACCAAGATCTTCATAGAACCTGCAAAACAAAGTCAGTCCCAAACAGAGTAGAAAAATAAACAGAGAAACGTTAAGGACAAAGGAAGATAACACGCTGAGAATGAAGGAGGACAAATACGCCGGCGATACTTCGCCGACTCGCCATCAATGGTGGTTACACCTTGGCTCTAGCTCCTTCTTAGGCTCAGCAACCCTTCTCAACCCATAGTCCACCAAACGAGTCCATCAATGTCTCTAACATAGCACACACAGTACCAAAAGGAGACACCCCACACACAGCCCAAACCCGAACAACCCCACACCAAAACTCGGTGGCCCTCACGGAAGAACCCCACCGGACAAAACAGCTCACCGTCTCCCTCACACTCACTAACCCAGCTGTAACCTGAACCCACAAAGAGATCAGCAACAACAACAGCTCACCGAAGGGTACAACCTTCAAGAGCCCCAAAAAAACCCCAAGTGTATACTCTCACCCACACACTCGCTAGGAGAAGAGAGAAGAGAGAGACGGTCCAAGGTTGGTGACGACAGTGAGGAAGAGACAAGGGAGTGGCTCTCAAACTGTTTCCCTAACCTAGCTGAACTCACAACCCATGAAGAACATCATAAGAAACTCCCACCAGCTCACCAAAGGTACCACCTTCAAGAGCTTGAATCCATGAGTATTTCTCACACACACTCTCACGCACTCATCAAGAGAAGAGATAAGAGAGAGAGACTAGGACTACAACGGTAGAGAGAGAGAGCACGGCTGAGTTACCCAAAAATCTACCCTAGATTTTGTTTCACTCAGCTCACTTGATCTCCTACTGCTACAGTGACGCAAGGGTAAGGGTGAGGGGTATAAATATGACGGCTGCAAGTTTGAAACCAGGGCAACCAAAGGGAGCAACAAACTGGAAGGTGCTGGAAGCTTTCAGCTTCCGTATTTGCACAACCAAATGGGTAGGCCACCAAAAGGAGTTGGGCTTGGGTTGGGCTAAAGATAGGGCTGTTACTTGGGCCAAGTCACTAAATAATAACAATCTCCACCTTGGAACAAGTGCTGGTCAAAGACATAAGGACTCATAAGGATTTTTATAAAAGTAGGGTTCATCATTGCCTATCCCACACTTGTTCCAACACAAAGCTGGACCAAGCAAAGGGAAGCATACACAAAGTACGCACGGGAAATAACCGTCTAACATGCTCCACCACACAAAGTAGGAACATGGGAGACACCACAACACACACAAAGCGCAAAGTGGATTTACGAGGTAACGCACGGAACACAAAGATCAATCACCGAGATCAAATTTCAAAATTTTAAAACAGATTTGAAATTTCGTTACCGTAAAACATTTTAACTCCCAATGAAATTGGACAATTAAAGCACTTTGAACCCTAATCCCCTCACAAAGAGTAAACCCCCTTACACACAATCTAGCTTTAAATCTAACACAACCAGCCACATTTTGTGGCACTAAAATCCAAGAATGGTTAACATGCAAAGAGTTAATATTACCAATTAAAACTTTTAACCAATCACTAGGATTTTCAGATTTTAAAGCTTCTTTGTAAACCATGGGTTTATGGAAATTGTTAAGCACACAAAACACATACGAGGAAATGTGAAAATTAATATCAACACTAGATGGTCTAGCCACAACAAGCTGACACTCACCTAAATTTTCAGTTTTAGGAATTTCACTCACATTTTTATCCTCCCCGTTTTGTTCATTTTCTCCATTAACAATTTCAGGATTAGCAAGCACAAATTCAGGATTTTCCTCCATTTCAGTTTGCACACTTGGACCCACATCAAGAGAACTCATCACATAGGGGTGCTCCACCGCAATAGGAGCCACGGGAAGGGGGACATCAATAACAAGCATAGGTTTAACAGGAAGCAAACAAGGGAATTCAGTTTCGTCAAACACAACATCCCTACAAATGATGACTTTAAAAATCATTTTCTTCTTTTAACCACAATCTATACTCTCCCATCATCTTTGCATACCCTAAGAAGACGCACCTAACGGACCTAGGTTCAAGTTTGTTGTTTTCTCGATGAACATAAGCGGCACAACAAAAAATACACAAATTTGAAAAATCTAAATCACAACCAGAAAATACAGCTTCAGGACATTTTCCATTAAGCGGGATAGAAGGGGACCTATTCATCACATAAGCGGCGGTAACAACCGCCTCTCCCCAAAACCCTTTGGGAAGACCCGACGATACAAGCATCACCCTCACACGTTCTAAAAGAGTTCGACTCATGCACTCCGCAAGATTGCCAAGGAAAGATTTTTCGTGATCAATCCCACTCTCACCGCAAAATCTCTCAAACTCTAGGTTACAGAACTCTACCCAGTTATCCGTCCTAAACTTCTTGATTTTCTTACCGGTTTGATTTTCAACCAAACCTTTCCAAGTTTTAAATTTTTCAAAAGCGTTCCATTTATCTTTCATGAGGAAAACCCAGACTTTCCGTGAAAAGTCATCAACAATAGATAAAAAAATATCTATTACCACCTTGTGTGGGACCACATGAGGGTCCCCACACATCCGCATGTATCAATTCCAGAAAATTTGTGCTAGAGTATTTTTCAAGAAGGGGAGGGGGAAAACTAACCCTATGTTGTTTGCAATTAACACAGGTATCACATAAAGGCACACAAGAAATCATATCATCACCAAAAACTCCATTTTTGCGTAAAATTTCTAAGCCTTTACTACCTAAGTGACCAAGTCTTTTATGCCACAAATATGATTTTTCATTCTTGAAAACATTTGTTTGATTTTCATTAAAACACATAGGCACACCATTGCAAACATACAAATTGTTTTGTTTTTAGCTTTGAAAATTACCAAATTACCCTTCAAAATTTTCATCAGACCCTTTCCCCATCTACCCTCTAGCCCATCATTTTCCAAACATGCACAAGACATCAAATTGTTACACAAATCAGGCACATGTCTCAGATTTTTCAAAGTCAAAATATATCCAGAATCAAATCTCAAGCACACATTGCCAATTCCAGCAATTTGACATGTTTTCTTGTTAGCCAAAGAAACTTTTCTAATTTTTACCTCTTTATAAGACGAAAACATGTTTTTATGAGGTGTCATGTGAAACGTACATGCAGAATCAATAAGCCACTCATTTTCACATGCAGAAATAGAAGGCACAGAATTCAATTCAATTTCACAAATTTCAGACACCATAAAAGCATCACCATCATCATCACTCTCGGAGGCAAAATTACAGTCATTAAGCTCATTTTGATTCTCATTTTGAACTTTCTTTTTAGGATTTGGACAATCCCTTTTAAAATGCCCTAACATGCCACAATTGTAACAATTTCTATTTCGCTGAGCTGATTTAGACTTGGACCTACCATTGCTCCTTCCTGTTTCATTTTCAAAATTTTGATCTTGATTCCTATTTTGCCAATTGTTTCTATTTTGTGTCCTCCCTCTAACCATATGGATCTCACCGGAAGTCAACGACCTACCCTCACTAGCCATTAACTCTAATTCCTTACTCTTTAGTCCGTTTATCACCGTTTCAAGAGTCAACGCATCACTACCGTACTTGTTCGCAGATTTCACTTCCGCATAACAATCAGGAATGGCATTAAGAAGAACTATGGGGGTATATTCGTCAATGTGTTTGTCACCGGTTCGCTTAATATCTTGTACCAGTTTTGTAAAAACATCAAGATTTTCATCCATATCTTTGCTCAAGTCAAGTTTAAAGCGATAAAACTTTTCTAGAAGATATAATTTGCTAGGCAATGAAGTTTCAAAATATAACTCTTCTATTTTTTCCCAAAGTGCTTTCGCAGATTCCAACTTACCAACTTTTCACAAATCAGAGTCGGACAAGTTTAAAATAATAGATGAATATGCGCATTCATCCATTTCAGCTCTAATTTCCTCCGTATCTTTTTCAGGAAAGTTTAATGTTATGGCCTTGAAAACTTTTTCTTTGATTAAGATCCCTTTCATTTTCTGTTGCCATATCGAAAAATCATTTTTTCCATTAAACAGTTCTAAACTATACGAGGAAGAGCTAGCCATTTTAAACACAGAAACAATGGAAACAAAATAATCACCACAAAACAGAATCAAATCGAAGTAGTCAGCATGCACCACATCTAATCAAACCAAGCAGATTTCACTAACTCAGAATAGCAAATAGATCTAGCATGCAATAATACTACTAATACCAAAACCCTTTTGCTAGAAACCTCAAGCAGATAGCATGCAAGTCTAAACCACCAAACAACAGAAAAACAGATCTAAACAGATCTAAAATAGAACTTAACCCAACCAAGCATACGAATCACTAAATACGCATATAATAGTAACTGACAAGAACTAAATCAATCCACGCAATAGAAACGTAAATTAAGAAAGGAGGGAAGAAGCTCACCAAGAAACTCTATATTAGAGTTTCTAATTTTGGATTGAAGGAAGCCCTACCGCGTACGATTCACCGTACGCAACCCGAAGCTCTGATACCAATTGTTGGGATTTTTGGACCGCAACACGTACAGAATCGAACAACAAATATTACAGAATAATATTAAAGGGGCCTAATACAATCCAATCTAACGGAGACCTCATCGAGACGCTCGCGGATTACAAATGGGGGTGGGGGTAACAGATTTGTCTAGTCTATAGGAATGAACTGAATAACGGTTTCAGGACTGAAGATCACCAAGATCTTCATAGAACTTGCAAAACAAAGTCAGTCCCAAACAGAGTAGAAAAATAAACAGAGAAACGTTAAGGACAAAGGAAGAAAACACGCTGAGGATGAAGGAGGACAAATACACCGGCGATACTTCGCCGACTCGCCATCACTGGTGGTTACACCTTAGCTCTAGCTCCTTCTTAGGCTCAGCAACCCTTCTCAACCCATAGTCCACCAAACGAGTCCATCAATGTCTCTAACATAGCACACACAGTACCAAAAAGAGACACCCCACACACAGCCCAAACCCGAACAACCCCACACCCAAACTCCGGTGGCCCTCACGGAAGAACCCCACGGACAGAACAGCTCACCGTCTCCCTCACACTCACTAACCCAGCTGTAACCTGAACCCACAAAGAGATCAGCAAAAATAACAGCTCACCGAAGGGTACAACCTTCAAGAGCCCCAAAAAAACCCCAAGTGTATACTCTCACCCACACACTCTCACACACTCGCTAGAAGAAGAGAGAAGAGAGAGACGGTCCAAGGTTGGTGACGGCAGTGAGGAAGAGACAAGGGAGTGGCTCTCAAACTATTTCCCTAACCTAGCTGAACTCACAACCCATGAAGAAGAGCATAAGAAACTCCCACCAGCTCACCAAAGGTACCACCTTCAAGAGCTTGAATCCATGAGTATCTCTCACACACACTCTCACGCACTCACCAAGAGAAGAGAGAAGAGAGAGAGAGACTAGGACTACAACGGTAGAAAGAGAGCACAACTGAGTTACCCAAAAATCTACCCTAGATTTTCTTTCACTCAGCTCACTTGATCTCCTACTGCTACAGTGACGCAAGGGTAAGGGTGAGGGGTATAAATATGACGGCTGCAAGTTTGAAACCAGGGCAACCAAAGGGAGCAATAAACTGGAAGGTGCTGGAAGCTTTCAGCTTCCGCATTTGCAGAAGCAAATTGGTAGGCCTCCAAAAGGAGTTGGGCTTGGGTTGAGCCAAAGACAGGGCTGTTGCTTGGGCCAAGTCACTAAATAATAACAGAATGCAATTCTTCATGGAAGAACGAAGCACATTCATGTGAGATTTCATTTCTTACGAGATCTTGCAAAAGAAGGAGCAATTGAGTTGGTTTACTGTGAGGCGGTCAGTGGTGGTTGTTGGAGATGATGGTTTGACCGTGTAAGAGGATAGTCTATAGCCATGTCGGCTGCTACTACACCGGGGGGAGATGATGGGTCTAAATGTAGAAGATGATGCAAATTGTAGGTTAAACATTTTTTTTTCTTTTTTATTTCCCCTAATATTATTTTTAACGAAAAGTTAACTTTTAACATTAATTATTTTAATAATAAAAGACACGTGGCACCACTATAATTTTGGGATATGAATGGGTACACAAAAGTGAAATAAAAGATTCGGACTCAAAGACATGAATCCGTGTAACAGGATTGAAGTTTTTTATTTCACTTTCTGTCACATTTCTGTCCCCTTGATCTTAGCCCTATGCTTGAATCCATTTTCACTTAAAGCGAGGTTACACTTATCTGCTCCCTTTAAACAACCTTTTAAGTCCCTATCAAGGAAGAGGGGGGGATAATTAATTCCGTCGTTTTCACCTTTAAGTTTAATCACATTTAATTTGTTCACGCGTGAGGATGAGCAACTTCTATAAAACTGTAATTAAGTACTAATAGGCTTGTTGATAAGTACGATAATTCAGACTTCTTTTGTACCAAAAGAAATTACTTATTACGCATATTCCTTTTTACATATAACTAGTACTCCTTCCGTTTTTAAATTACTATCTTGTTTATTTTTTAAAATTTAAACGGACTATTTTTTAAATAAAAAATTTAATATATATATTGTTAGTTTTTTTCAAAATTATAAAATACGTAATTACAAAAAGAGTACTACAAATTACGTGTTTTATAATTTTAAAAAATATATATATAACTCAAATTTGTATTTAAAAAATAATTTGTTTGTTTCAAAATTAAACATGACCATAATTTAAGAATGGAGTATTATTATACTCTCTTTGTTCAAAAATACAAAGTTTTTTCTTTTTTCTTTAATTTGTCTTAGTTCTAATTTAAAATAATTTGTGTAAAATATTTGAATTGTTAAATGATTTTTTTAAATTTTTTTTTTTTTTGGATGAAGGGAGTAAACGAAAATTGGCTTAACCCAAGAAAGTTTGACTTATTAGTTTGAGTATTTAAACGTTGTTGTCGGTAATCTTCTACTTTGAGGATATCCTTAGACGTGTCGTCTAAATTCTAAATAACATCATTGTTGTTAAGAATGAAAACTAGACTCCTATTGTTTTAGAACTTGTCTTGTACTCCATTTTAAAAAATATATATGTTATTTTAAAATTATCGAAAAGTTATAAATGGTAGAAAAGTAAATTGGGTCCAACTTCGTAATTTTTTGTAAGTTACAAATTGTAACAATTTATTAAAGAAAGTTTTATTTGAAATTTATGATAAAAGTTAAAATACTTAACTATCTTTACACATCATAATTTATAACGAACTAATCAATTTATAATTAAACTTCTTTCTACTAATTTTTAAAAAAAATTTGCGTTCTAATGTACTGTTTTTTTTATGGGCTACATGTTAAGGAGAGAATGTACTTTATTTACATATTTATTATTAAATTAATTATATATATTATTTTTATAAGAAATTATTATTATTATTATCACTGTCTTATTTACACTTATGTATCAAGAACTTGATTATTAGATCAAAGTAATAAAGATTAAAAAATATTTTATTTAAACGGATAATATGATCATTTTTAAACGAAAATATTCAAAAACCGATCAGATGTGTTGGTACGAAAAGTCCTTCGTTTGAAAAGCTTACTTTAATGAAAAAAAAAAAAAAAAAAAGAAGAATCATCTATGGAGAAGGTTTGTTACAAAAAGGTTGCAATCATGTTACAATGTCAGCAGTACCACACGCTCTCATGGGTGCCATGTATCAAGATGATCACAAATCAACCAAAGAGATTACACGTCGTTCGAACACTACAAATCACTTCTCAACATATCATATCTTAGTAAAAAATATTCCCCCCATCCTTTAATTATTATCTTATTTAATTTGGTACATAATTAAAAAAAATAATTAACTTGATTATTAATATTAATATAATATATAATTCTTTTAATATTTATGTGTATGTGGCCTATAATTAAAATAGGGAAAAAATAAGGGTAAAATGGTAAAAGTTTTTCAAACAAGACAATTATTTTGGGACAGACAAAAAAAAAGGAAGACAATAATTTAGGGACGGAGAGAGTACTAGACATGATAGATTTTCTTCAAAAAAATCTTTCCAATGCAAACATCTAATGTTGAGTAGAGATGATGTGACATTTAGTTGAAAATACATCTTTTATGTGATCATTTACTTCTAGAGGGTCACTTAGAGGATGTCTTTTCATCTACGTCATTTATCATAAGTTTTTATTTTTATTTTTTATCGTCAATTAGTTAAATTAGAAGTAATTTTTATTTTTACTTTTTATACTCCCTCCGTCCCGGATAAATATTTCTAGTGCATAAAGAACATGAATTAAGAAACATAATTGATGTGATGTAAAATGTGTTATGACAATAATACCCATAAACATTAATTGAGTTCAACTATTTTAAATAATTGACTTTCTTTGGGATTTGTTATATTAAATGAAACTTTAAGGGTATATTAGGGAGAATGGTAGAGAATAGGTAGATCAAAAGTCTTTAGGAACATTAGTTGAGACATCTCAAAATAGAAATTAAAAACATTTATCCGGGACGGAGGGAGTAATTAATTATAAAACAATGACACGTCTGAAAGAATGTTCTAAAAGAAACCTTACATTGAAGCAAGTTTAGAAAGAGGACTCTCTATCTTATAAATTTTTTGCCACATAAAAAGAGATTTTCTTATTTAAACATGCTACATAGAAAAAAATTAGATAATAGCATTGGAGATGCTTTTAAAGCTATATATCTAGTAAAAATGCTAGACACATAAGAAAGATAGATTTTTCAAAAATAAAAAATCTCTCCAATGCAAATCTCTAATGTTGAGGTGAAGATGATGTGACATTTAGTTAGGAAGACATTATCATGATCCTCTAATTATTTTTCTTTTATTTTTTACTGTGCTAGTTATGATTAAGGGAAATTTTGTTTTAATTTTTACCGTTAATCTACTACGGTAGAGAGTAATCAGTTATAGTTTATCGTCAATTTTTTTTTATTTTTCCATCTTTAAAATTTTTTGCTACATACAAAAGAGAACTTCTTGTTCAAGTATGACACGTAAAAAAAACTAGATTAAAACATTAGAAATGCTCTAATAATAAGATTCTAATTGAATAGCACGTCCTCCAAATATTACAATTCACTTAGCAACGTTGATAAGTCTAAACCTCAAGATTGTTTAAGCTCATAAAGTAACGATGAAATTTTATTCCCTCCAAAAAAAGACCAATGGATAATTGGCATTTCGTTACTAATTCCACTATTGGCTATTGCACATAAATACAAAAAAAGATTCTTGCCAAAAAAGAAGAGGTGGAAACTGTAAGGGGCTTTCTTTTTGGTATCAACTCATCACTTTCTATTGGACACAAGAAGATTTATCCATCCCCCCTAGCATCCCTTCCTTCCACATAAGTTCAGAACCAGGGACCATTTGAACTAGTTTTATGTTCCTTTTTGGAATAAATAATGTTACCATTTTTACTCCACTTTTTGAGTTCAATTACATAGATTGAATTTGAAGACACAAATTCAATCTCACTAACACAATTGTCGATCAAAATAGATTATTCGTAACATTATTCAATACAAAAGTAAAATAACTCGTTTCAGCTCCTTCCACCCATCTACTTATACTTAAATTACGAGCGAGTCTATGGTCCTCAACCTTTAAGTACCGTTACAAACATTGGCAGAGCCACATTAGAGCCAAAGATGGTCATGGCCCTAGCTCCTAGGCTCTGAGCAATATGTAATTTACCCACTTTAAAATATAATTATTATTATTTTTATTATATTTTGGTCTCCTTAAGCTTTAAATGTTACACTTTTAGTTAAGTTAACTCGGCCCCCTTAAGGATCGAATCATGGTTACAAATGCTATCTCAACTGTGTTTGGTCTTAAATTTTGAGGTTTTGAATTTTCTTTGTAATGATTAAAAAAAAAAAGTAAGTGATCACGCCAAAATCGGTTCTGATGATCTGTCAATGTCCACGTATGCAGTTAGTCTCTGGTCAGGATGCTCCGGCTCTCAATAGGCACAAGCTTAGGTGGGACTTGTCCTCCGGTAGATACCTGAGATGTGGAAGTAGCACCGTTAGGGAGCTGGACGTTGGTCCAGCTAAAGCCCTCCGGTGAGTGAATCAGTTTATGGTAAGGTTAATGGTCTCCGGTGAGGATTCAGGTTGCTCTTTGAGAGTGTTTGCTCTGAATTCTTTGGAGAGTTTGTAGTGTGTGTGTGTGTTAATTTGAACTTAGACCATAAAGGAAGGCTATCACCTTGTATTTATATTGATGGAATGTTGGTCTGAGGCAAGTGGGTCTGCCAGATGTCGACCTGGGGTGAGCTGCCATGTGCCCATTTATGACAGCCACAATATGCATTGATGAGCTTTAATGTGGAAGTGACCTGCTCTGGTGCAGAGGATAGAACTTCCCTGGCTTTGACCTGGACCTTCTAGATGAAGCTTTCCTTAGAGAGCAAGTAACTCTTTCGCCCAATGAGATGCTAGATGGTGGTCCCGGGATGACGTAGTAGCATGTGGGCATTGAATGCGACAGCTTTTGTTGACTTTCTTCGCTTCCCGAGATGGAGACCTCGGGGTCTTTAGCGAGGCAACTCGGGTCAAAGACCATGCGAGCTCTTTATGTTTCAGGGCGGAGATGAGGGCTACATTTGAGTTCCTCGGGAGGTCGGGAGTAGGCGGAGTACCCGGGCTCCGGGTTGTACACCAAGCTCGGGGTGATGATTCCTCTTTTCCGGGCTCCAGATCAGCTTGGCCACGTGTCCCTCTAATGCCACGTGGAAGATGGATATTTTTGTATCTTCAGTAGCCCCCGAGTTCCCGAGGTAAGGGTTTACCCTTCAAGTCGGGAAGTCTAGCGCGCTCGTGGTGAGGCAGTAGGTAGAAACTTCACCAACACACCTCTCCTTGGAATCTGTGTCAAATCATTGGCGCAAAAACATTCTGACGGCTTTTATTAAATGCACGTCACTTCATTTTTGAAATTAGAACTGTCGTTTTGGGTCAAAACGGCGCCGCTTTGCTAGTTTGAAGGAGAAAATGCGCGGACTATCCGTTTGATGTCGGGTCAAATTTCGGATCCTCCGTACAAACGACGTCGTACTGTATGGGTATAAGTAGGGTTTTAGAACTGTTGATCTTCACTTCTTGCCAAAAAACTCTAATTCTCTCCGGCAACCTGCGATTTCCGGCGACTTTTCTTCAACTGTCTTTTCGAGTTTCCTCGCTGCTCTCCGCATTTTTCGTCGATTTCACTCCGTAGGTTAGTTTCGTTTGAACCCCCTCTGTCTTTATATCCACTTTTTTCGGTCGTTTTTGCCCTTGTTTGTGATATATCTCATTTTTTGTTTTTCCTTCGGCGATCGCCATTTATTCCGGCGTTAATCTCCGGTGTCACGTGCCTTTCAGGTGTCTTCCGTACTTCCTCGAGGTCCGAGCTTCTAATCCGAAACAGGTATTCCGATCTCTTTATACTTTATTCTCATTTCCTTTCAATATGTTTGCGGGTAGGAGGAGTGTTAGTTTTAGGGTCCCTGAGTGTAGCTTGTCGTCGGACTCATCCTCGTCCTCGGGATATTCCCCGAGCTTGGATGGTGCTAGTCCACTATTACCCCCGGCTCCCGTAAACTTAGGTGATTCTCCATCCCAGTCAGTGTTTGCCCGATCTCCCACGAGTAAGAACATATACAGATTGGCCGAGGATCACTGGGAGGTCGTACTTCCGAGTGAAGCTCGGGATATCTTAGGGCGATGGGGATCCGACTTCTCGGATCGAGTAGTGTCTGATGAGCCCCACTGGGTCCCTCCACTCCCATCTGCTGCTCAAATGGAAGTGTTAGAGGACAAAAACCAAATAGTAACTGCCCTGATCTGTAAATATTTTTCAATGAACCGATACTTGCAGAACCTCCGGGCTGAACGAGCTCGCCGTCTCCGTGAGAAAACTGTTGATGACGAGCTGCAAGCAGAGAGTTCGCGTAATATGAGCGGAGTGTCTACCTCTGGTAGGGCTGATACCTCCCCAGCTCGGGAATCTACCTCGGCTGAGAGGGCCAATCAAGCGGCTATTGCTGCTTTGCCGCGGAACTGGAGAAATAAGATCTCCTCATCTGATATTTCAACATGGGAGGCGATCAATCACACCACGGGGTTCCGTGCTTCGATCCCTGGTGCTGATAGGAACTGGGTAGAGCTGAAGGTCCTTCGCGGAAAAGTGGGCATCTACATCAGCTTCTTCACTCTTGGTGGGCTCCGCCTTCCTCTTAACCCCCTGATCTGCGAGTTTCTCGAGGAGACATCCGCTATGCCCCTCGATCTCTCCTTGGGTCTGGTGAGGACTTTAGTATGGTTCATCGCATGTGTCCGAGCTCTGGGGTGCGAGCCATCTCTCTCCCTCTTCCGATATTATTTCCAAACATGGGTCTCTACCCATCGTCTTCAGTGCAAGGCCCATAACAACTGGGCTGTCGATGACCGGGCTGTCGAGAAGGACTTTCAGCGGGGTTCACCCGAGATGTATCATGCCAGCCCTTGAATCCGCCCCGGGGTGGTTCGGACACATGGATGACAAGTTCTGCATCCAGTGTGATCGCTGCGCCGGGGTTGAAGAAAGCAACTGCCGGCCTCCTCCCGAGAGTTGTAATGCTTTATATATCTGTTTGTCTGTTTTTTCTTCCAAGTATTTTTTTCTCGTATTGAAACTAATTCATGTGCCTCTTGCAGATATGGTGAACCTGGCAAATGCCTTCCGGGCTCGGAGGAGTACCGCCTCTGGAGCTCAAAAAGACGAGCTGAGGCGATCCCAGGCTGCCGCGGGAGGTGATGCAGCTATTTTCCCCCCGATGAAGCCGATAGGAGCTGAGGGCATTGTATATGCTGTGCCCATCTCGATGGCTCCCCCGATGACCAAGCGTGCTTCGGCCAGTGATGAGGCCGGAGCCCGTAAAAAATAAAGGTCGGTGTCTGCTGCAGAAGCGACAATCATTGACGTGAGTCACATGACCGAGGAGCCCCTTACCCGGAAATCTTCAAAGGGAAAAGAGAAGGTAACTCCCGGGGGGGAGGTCGAGGTGATCGCCGGGTTGGGCGTCCACGAGACTGCTGAGTTCAACAATATCAACGCCTACGCCGATTCTCCTCAGATGGCTAAGCTTCTGCAGCAGTCCTCGGATCACGCCCTTAAAACAATGGCCTTCGCTGGTGGAGGTTTGTGACTGAACCATATCCTCTTTTGAATTTCTCCCCATTTTTCATGCTAACTCTCTTTGTTCGCAGATGGGTCATTACGCCAAATATTTTGATCTCCGGCTGGCTGAGGCCGAGAAGTTGAAGTCCGACCTAGTGCAGCAGGTCAAGGAAGATACCACCGAGCTGTCCCGACTTCGCAATCAGCTCAGAATAAAGGACAAAGAGCTGAAGGCGAAGGATACGGAGCTCGAGAAAATCAAGGCTTCTCTCTTCGCTTCGGTGACTGCTCAATTAAAGGCCGAAGAGGCTCTTATGCTCACCAAGGAAGAGATGAAGAATTTTGAGGAGCTGATCTCCTCAAAGAACGCCGAGCACGGGGCAGCCATCCAGTCTCTCGATGAGAGGATGAAGAAGCTGAGCTTGGACTGCGAGGACATCCGGGCACGGTACCCGATCAGTGAGGGTTCCGTCATTGCCCAGTATAAAGAATCTGAAAGATTTGTTGAAGATATTGCCCCCTATATGATGAAGGGGAGGTACCAGATTCTATGGGCTGCAGCTGGCGACGGGACTCCTCTTGAGAAACTTGTTGAGTGGGGAGCCTCTAATCCCTACGATGACCTGAATAGGAAGGGTGCCGTGCTCGTGTCCTTCGATGCCGAGGATTTAGAGGCCATTGACGGCGAAGATGTGCAGGCCGAGAAGCCCGCATGGGAGCATCCTGTAATTTTGGAGCAAAATGTTGAGAAGCTGGTTGAAGCTCGGCTGGAACAGATGGAGATGGAAGCTGCCGGCGGCGGTGACGCGCAAGAGAACGCCGAGCTCGGCCAAATAGCTGATCAGCTTCTTCTGGATGCTGAGGGCACTATAACCAACCGGGCTGACAACGAACGTGATGTTCTGGCCTCGGCGGGTTTGTGAGAATTTGTAGCCCGACCTGCACTGTTTTTGTAAAATCTTTTGATTGAGCCTGCGAGCTCGTAAATTTTGTTACATTTGAATGTAATATTTAAGACAAGTATTCGTACAAGTAATGTTAGCTCGTAGATGTAAATTTGCATATATATATATATATATATATATAAAACTTTGACTTGCTTGAATGAAAAACATTTTGGAATCCTCGATTTGTGTATATTTTAATCTTTTTAGAATTATTGCGGCGTGGCTCTTGGCCATTCTTTGACAATAATTTTTTCTCTTAAAATTATTGCGGCGTGGCTCTTGGCCATTCTTTGACAATAATTTTTTCTTTAGAATTATTGCGCCGTGGCTTTGGCCATTCTTTGACAATAATTCATCTGTTACCAGCACTGAGTGATTTACTATCGACTTCGAGTGAGGTTTTTGTGACTACTCGGGGCGGTGCGTTGCCGACCTCCGAGTAGTGGTTCTTATACTTAAAGAGGGGCTGCTGCCGACTTACAAGTATTTTTATTAATAGTGTAATTCCAAATTTGAGGAAACAATCTTTTGGTTTCTCAAAAAATTCAAGCTGTCATGTACATTCAAATTTACAAAAGTATTTAAAAGTTACATTCACATATAGTATTTCTTCAGGTGGTCGGCATGCCACGGGTTTTTCAGGAGTGTCCCGTCTTGCTCGGCCAGTCGGTAGATTCCTTCTCGGACGATCGCCGTAACTAGGAGTGGGCCTTCCCAGTTAGGGGATAATTTGTTTCTTTGAGTATTCCTGCCCGTAGCTTCAATCTTCCTGAGGACCCAGTCTCCGACCGAAAAGGTTCTAGGCTTTACTCTTCGGTCGTGATGACCTTTAGCGAGCTGCTTATAATTCACCATTCTTAGCTGAGCTTCCAGCCTTCGCTCCTCTAATAGGTCGAGGTCGAGCCCCCGAGCTTCTTGATTTATCTTTTCATCGAAGTGTAACACCCGAGCTGTAGGTAGGGCCATTTCAACTGGCGCCATTGCTTCTGATCCGTAAGTCAGGGTAAATGGAGTTTCTCCCGTCGATCCTCGCACGGATGTCCTAATGCTCCATAGGATTGCGGGGAGTTCTTCCAGCCATCTTCCCTTTTTCTCGTCTAAGCTCCTTTTAAGGGAGTATAGGATCTTCTTATTCCCGGCCTCTGCCTGACCATTGCCTTGCGGGTGAGCGACCGAAGACATCCAGTGCTTTACGTTTATCCTCTCGCAGCTCGCTGTAAACTTAGTAGCGAACTGTGTCCCATGATCGGAGACTATGACCCGTGGTAGCCCAAATCTGCACCAGATGAAGTCGTGCACGAAACTTATAGCTTTCTCCTCAGCAATTCCTGCGAGTGGTTTAGCCTCGATCCACTTTGTAAAATAGTCGACAGCCACAATTAAGAACTCGCAACCTCCGCGAGCTTTGGGAAAAGGACCGATGAGGTCAATTCCCCACATGTCGAAAGGCCAGGCTGCGACAACCAGTGTTTGGGGCACAGAAGGCAGTCTGGGCACATCAGAGAACCTTTGGCACTTATCACATCTCCTAACATAGGCCTCAGCATCCTTCCTCAGCGTTGGCCAATAGTATCCGTGGAGGATGATTTTGTCAGAGAGAGTCCGAGCTCCGAAGTGTCCTCCGCATACTCCCTCGTGTACCTCTGCTATCAAATTTTCCGTGACTTCGGGCCGCACACATCTTAGCAAAGGTTTCAAAAAAGATCGTCGGTACAGCACTACGGCGACCTTTGTATACCTCGCAGCTCTCTTTCTAATTTGCCGTGCTAAGGTTTTGTCGTCGGGCAAGGTCCCGTGCTCAATATAGTCCTCGACCTCATCTATCCAACACCTCGTGGTTGCAATAATTGGCAGAACGGCCTCTTTGTCCACTGAGGGCGAATCAAGGAATTCTATTTGAACATCTCGGGGCAGATCTTTTAGCTCCATAGAGGCCACCTTGGACAAGTAGTCAGCCCGAGTGTTGCTCTCTCTGTCAATCTGCTGAACCTCCCAGTAATCGAACTTGGATAGCAACTGCCTTACGAGCTCACAGTATTTTATCAGGGTGGGGTGATTAGCCCCGTACTCCCCCGAAATTTGCTTCACGACGAGCTGAGAGTCGCTGAAGACAACAATTTGAGTAACTGTGAGGTCTTTCGCCAATTGTAAACCTGTCACCACGGCTTCATACTCGGCCTGGTTGTTCGATGTGGGGAACTTGAATCGGAACACTTTTCGAAATTCAGTTCCGTCTGGGGAAACCAGGGACAAACCCACGCCGCTGCCCGAGCTGCTGACGGAGCCATCGACGAACAACTGCCAGTGGTGTATCGGTCGTGCTTCTTGGGAGCTAAAGCGGATACTTTTGGTTGGAGGGACGACTTGCAGCGCGTCTTTCTCTAGCTCGTCTGGCGAGGTCTCCGGGTAATCATGAGCGAATGATGTTTCTGCAACAAAGTCAGCAAGTACTTGTCCTTGGATTGCCTTCCTCTGCTCATAAGTGATGTCGAAGGCAGAAAGCTCGACTGCCCACTTCATCATTCTGCCAGCTACGTCGGGCTTTTGCAGGATTCTCCGGAGAGGTAGATCTGAGTACACTACCAAGGCGTGGGCCTGGAAGTAGTGTGATAGCTTCCTTGCCATTACTATTAATGCCAGAACCACATTTTCCACATTCAAGTATCGTGCCTCTACGTCGGACAGTGCGTGAGAGACATAATACACTGGCTTTTGAATGGGCCCTTCTTCTCTGATTAATACTGCAGCCACCGCCGCATCCGATGCCGAGATGTAGACATATAATTTCTCTCCAGGCACCGGGCTTGAAAGTAGAGGCGGGCTGCCAAGGTATTGCTTCAGCTCAGCAAAGGCCTTGTCGTATTCTGGTCCCCATGCAAACTTTCGACTCTCTTTCAAAATTTTGAAAAAAGGGAGGCTTTTCTCGGCAGCTTTAGCTATGAATCTGCTCAAGGCGGTTATCCTGCCATTGAGCTGCTGCACGGTTTTGATGCTCGTTGAGGCTTTCATATCCAGCAATGCCTGGATCTTTCCCGGGTTCGCCTCAATTCTTCGCTCATTCACCATGTATCCTAAGAATTTGCCCGCAGTTACCCCGAAAGCGCATTTCGCAGGGTTGAGCTTCATGCTGTTTTTTTTTAGATTGGTGAAGGTTTCCCGGAGATCTTCAACGTGATTGGCTTTTTTGGTCTTAATGACCATGTCGTCAATGTAAGTCTCTACGTTACGGCCGAGCTGGTCGCCGAACACTTTATTCACCATTCTTTGATAGGTAGCCCCCGCGTTCTTTAGCCCGAACGGCATCATAACATAGCAATATAAAGCCCCCGCAGCTCGGAATGCTGTGAGCTTCTGATCTTCCAACCACATTCTGATCTGCTGATATCCCGAGTATGCATCAATGAAACTCAGGATTTTGTGGCCGGCTATAGCATCAACGAGCTGATCAATTCTGGGCAGCGGGTACCAGTCTTTTGGACAAGCCTTATTTAAGTCGGTGTAGTCCACGCACATCCTCCATTTGCCGCTGGTTTTCTTGACCATGACGACATTTGCAATCCAAGTCAGGTAAAAAATTTCTTTTATTATCTTGGCCCGGAGCAACTTGTCGACTTCTTCTTTGATAGCTGCTTGTTTCTCCGGGGAAAAAACCCGTGGTCGTTGTTGTATTAGAGTGATTGCGGGGTCCACGCTGAGCTTTTGGACGGAGACGTCTTCGCTGATGCCTTTCATGTCCTCAACCCTCCAAGCGAATACATCGATGTTTCCTCGGAGGAATTGGATAATAGCCTGACGTTCTCCCTCGTCGATATCTAGACCAATTTTAAATTTTTGGTCGGGAAAATCGAAGTTGATGATCACTTTGTCGAAGTCCTCATGAGGCTGAATGTTGGGGAGGTCGCGATTGTCGAGGCTCTCGATTGTGGTCATCATTGCTTTCTTTTGGCTTGGGCCCGACTCTTGCGAGCTAGAATTGCTAGCTCGCGTTAATTGCTAATCCTTGGCCGAGCCTGACGTAGAGGCCGCGTTCTCAGGAACTGCGAGCTGCTCTACCACTGCCGGGATTTTCTCTACTGCCGAAGGCCGGGCTCTCTTGGCAGGGTTTTGGCACGTTTCCACCGCTTGAGCCTTTCTCCGAAATGTCACCTCCTTTTCTTTCTAAGTCTCTATTATGTGAGATAGAGTACTCTTGAGATCATTTCTCATCATGCCGACCTTCCCGTTGGCGGCGAATTTGATTCTCTAGTGAGGGGTGGAGACGACCATGCCAAACTTGACCTGAGCTGGTAGGCCCAAAATTGCGTTGTAGGGGGAAGGGATGTCGAGAGCTAGAAACTCTATTTTCTCAGTTCTGAAAATGTCCCCCTCTCCAATTATCACCTTCACCGCTATGGTGCCCTTGGTTACCACCCTGCGCCCTGTGAAGCCTTCCAGCTGGATGTTGCTCGGGATGAGCTGGGAGTCCGTGAGCCTTATCTTCTTAAAATAATCATAGTACATGATGTTCCGATTGGGCCCAGTGTCTATGAGAACTCGTCTGACCATATACTGTTCTATCCCGAGGTACATTGTGAGCGGCTGTACTTTCGCCAGGTCGGTGCTTGCCATCTCACTCGGGTAGAAGAATATGCCAACCTCGTCCCTTAGCCGAGGTTGGGACACCACGTTGTTGAGACTATACATGGTGTCGCTGAGCTGAGTAATGCTCAGGTTATTTTTCAGGATGGTGGATATCCTGTACTCCTCCCTGTCGACATGTTCGCGGTCATGAGCTGGTGACCTCCTCTCGGACTCATTTCTTTGCTCGAATCTCCTGAGCTCACCCCGGTCTATGAGTCGCTGAATAGCCCTTTTCAGTTGGAAGCGTTCATCGGTGGTGTGCCCGTTCTCCTTGTGGTACTCGCACCGTTTATCCGGGTTCCGAGGAAACCTCGCATCCTTCAGAGGATGAGGTTTTACCAACTTATTTTCCTGTTGTAAAACGGTCATGATATGCTCACGGGATGCATTTAGCGCTGTATAAACCGTTTTATCCTCCCTCTCCTACGCCTTTTGTCTGGCGCTTGTCTGCCCGGCCCTCTTGTCCGGGTTCTTGGCCTCCTCGACCTTCATTGGCACAGCAACTCCTTCCTTGGCCTTCGCCTTCTCAGCCAAGATTTTCTCCGTCTTTGCCACACCTTTGGCCAGGATAAACATTTCCGCGCTTGTGGCCGGACTCCGGAGGTTGAGCTCCTCCAACAGCTTTTTCGACTGATGTCCGCCTTCAAAGCAGACCATAATTGCTCGTCGGGGACGTTTGAGAGCTCGTCGGCCACATTCTTGAATCCCTGGATATAATCTGCCAGCGATTCAGTTGGACCTTACTTTGTATTTGCAAGGTCAGATTTGTCCTTAGGAAGTTCTCCAGCTGAGGCATACTTCCTGAGGAACCTCCTCTTCAGGTCGCTCCAGTCCGCAACGGATTCTTTTGGGAGCTCCCTGAACCACTTCATCACAGTTGCATCGAACGTGCTGATGAAGACTTTGCACCACATGTCCTGCTGTGCGGTGCAAACACCCATTTTGGCCTCAAAACTGGAGAGGTAAGTCTCGGCGTGCGTCTTTCCCGCATATGATTTGAACTCGGGAAGCCTCAGACGGTGGTTGGATGGTGTTCTCTGAATCCGCCGGCAGAACGGGCTCTCCAATATCTGGGTGGGGAGGCCTAACTTCCCGGCTTCCAGAGCCTCTAAGCGCTCCTAGAGAACCTTTAGAGCCCCATTTGGAGAATCATCAGCCCGAGATTCCCTGCGACTCCTCCTGTCATGTCCATCATTCTTAGATCGCTTTCGTGATGAAGCGACCGTCCCCGGGGAGCTTCCCTGGGGAGAAGGTGAACGTCTTCGCCTACCACCTTGTGACCCTTTCCGCCGAGATTGTACTTCCGGCCTATAAGTGCTCTCCGACCTTCGCGGGCTGGGGGAGCGTGCTTGAGCTCCAAGTCGATCCTGCACGCTGCCTCTGGGCCTCTCCCTCTCCTCCGGGAAGCGGAGTCGACTGTGCACGCTTGCCTTGGGCGCTGCGCTCACCCGATTCCCCAGCCTATTTGTGGCACTTTGGCGCAATCTGCTATGCGCGCTTACCCGGGGGGCTTCCACAGCTCGGGATCTATGATCGCGGCTGCGCGGCCTGTCTACATGTGCCCTCTCTAGCTCGAGAGGGACTCTCCTTCTTTGCTCTGCCGCTTCAACCTTTCTGGTGAGCTCGAATTCCTTCCTTTCAAGCTCTCTAACTCTTTCTACGTGCGCCCGCTCGCGACGTAGGTTCTCCAGTTCAGCCTGATCTCTTTGCAGCTGTGTTGCCGGCAGCTTCACCCCGGTTATTCTGACCTCATTGTTACCTCAAGTGTCTTCTCCTTCAGAAGTCTCACTGGCGATGTCTCCATCCCGACGGGCTTTCCTTGCAGCCTTTCCCTTGCTGTTGCGCGACCTTTCTGCCGCCTTCTTTGTTAATACCCGTGCTACATCCCGAGCTGACCTCCTGCCTCTTGAGTTATCGGCAGGGGCTTTCCGGGAGTTTTGGGTGCGTGTCTCTGTGCTGACTGGGCAGCATGCTCAGCAGCGTGTAAAGACTGTGGGCCAACCTCTTGAGCGGCTGACGTAGCCTGTTGCTTTGAATTCGTCATTTTTAAACCGTTATTATCTTGGTTACAAGAAGTTCAAACTGGAGGTATCTAATTCCGGCGTCCCGGTAACGGAACCAAACTGATCACGCCAAAATCGGTTCTGGTGATCTGTCAATGTCCACGTATGCAGTTAGTCTCTGGTCAGGATGCCCCGGCTCTTAATAGGCACAAGCTTAGGTGGGACTTGTCCTCCGGTAGATACCAGAGATGTGGAAGTAGCACCATTAGGGAGCTAGACGTTGGTCCAGCTAAAGTCCTCCGGTGAGTGAATCAGTTTATGGTAAGGTTTATGGTCTCCGGTGAGGATTCAGGCTGCTCTTTGAGAGTGTTTGCTCTGAATTCTTTGGAGAGTTTGTAGTTGTGTGTGTTAATTTGAACTTAGACTATAAAGGAAAGCTATTACCTTGTATTTATACTGGTGGAATGTTGGTCTGAGGCAAGTGGGTCTACCAGATGTCAACCTGGGGTGAGCTGCCATGTGCCCATTTATGACAGCCGCAATATACATTGATGAGCTTTAATGTGGAAGTGACCTGCTCTGGTGCAGAGGATAGAACTTCTCTAGCTTTGACCTGGACCTTCTAGATGAAGCTTTCCTTAGAGAGCAAGTAACTCTTTCGCCCAATGAGATGCTAGATGGTGGTTCCGGGATGACGTAGTAGCATGTGGGCATTGAATGCGGCAGCTTTTGTTGACTTTCTTCGCTTCCCGGGATGGAGACCTCGGGGTCTTTAGCGAGGCAACTCGGGTCAAAGACCATGCGAGCTCTTTATGTTTCAGGGCGGAGATGAGGGCTACATTTGAGTTCCTCGGGGAGGTCGGGAGTAGGCGGAGTACCCGGGCTCCGGGTTGTACACCAAGCTCGGGGTGATGATTCCTCTTTTCCGGGCTCCAGATCAGCTTGGCCACGTGTCCCTCTAATGCCACGTGGAAGATGGATATTTTTGTATCTTCAGTAAGAGAGAGATGACAGAAAACTGGTAGTACCAAAGATAGAGAAAAGTCAAAATCACAAAATCAAATCCGTAAATCATCAAGAAGAATGGAGCCCTGGTTCTTGAGTTGGAATTGTGAGTTAAAGATGAAGATTTTCTAGGATTAAAGATGATATTTTGCATTGTCCATGCTAATTTTTAATATACACAATGCTAGGAGGGAATTTATTTCACTTAATCATTACTTAACTTTTCAAATTTGTGTAAAGCAATTTAAAGTTGATTTTTGAATCGTGATGATAATATATAGGTTCATATTAACTTTCATCATATTAAAGTTCTTTTCTACACGTGAAACTATAACATGAGCAATATCTATGTCAAATGAATCATATTTATACGACAAAAAGTTCCAAGTGTCAAGTTTCTTAAAAAGGCTAGCAAAAACAGAATAGACAACTTTAATATTCATCGGTATCAAATTTATAGCTAGACCATCAAAACATATACTCCCTTCGTCCCTAAATTATTGTCTTGTTTTTCTTTTTTGTTCATTTCTAATTAATTGTTATGTTTGAAACTTTCCTTTTTAGAACACCACTTTTACCATTTTACCTTACTTTTTCTCCTTACTTTAATTATGGGTCACATACACATGTGGATTAAAGGAAATTACATACTATACCAATATTAATAATCAAGTTAATTATATTTTTTTAATCCGTGTGCCAGGTCAATCCAGACGATAATTTAGGGACGGAGGGAGTATATTCTTCTTGAAAAGGCAAGCAAAAATTGTTCATATTATATTTTAAAATATTGTATTATTGGTGAGTGTACCTCTAAAATATGTTACAGATAGATTATTTTAATAAAAAAAAATTGTCGTCCACGAGATGTTTCAAACTATATTTGCTCTGAAGAGAATTGTATATGGTAATATTTGAACACGAGACGTCCTGCTAAATGGATCCCTCTGCACAGAAACTCGGTAATTGTCAAATTGTTGATGTTACATTACTCTACCTAAATTTGCTCTTGTGGTTATTGAATATCCAAGTAGTCATTTATAAGTGTTGATTAATACCAGCCCATTTTACTAAATGACCCCCCTCCTCGTTGTCTCGGTGTAAAAGACCATATTGCCCTCTCATTCACCCCTTCCTACATTCTCTCTCTCTCTCTCTAACGGCCTGGCATCACAAAGACATGTAGTTGTTGAAGGTGTCTATCCTTGTGATGGGCGGCCGGTACAGCCACCTGTCCTTTATTTTTTAAAATCTAATTCATTTCAGTGTAAAAAAAAATCTAAAAAAAAAATGAACAGATGGCTAGAATGGCCGGCCCATGACAAAGACAAGCAGTCGTCGGAGGCGCACGTCCTTGTGAGAGGTGGTCAGTGATCACGCCAAAAAAGATTGTGTGAGTCGTGTCTGGTCCACGTGTGTAGTCTAGGCAGGATTCCGGCTTACGTTGCAGGGATTGTCCTTGAAGTATAAACTGCTTGAAACCTGTGATCAACAAAGAGTACCGTAAGGGGTGCTGGGTTGTCCCAGCGATAACCCTTAGGCGTGAGAATTAGCAATACGTCGTGCGAGAGGTAAAGCTAAGAAAGTATGTAAGCAAGTAATTTGCATGTACCTTATGAGGCCTATTGAGGATGCTTTTTATAGAGATAGGAACCATCATCCTAGTTGGATTCGGAATAGGGGTGATATAATCCCCATGTCTTTCGGAATAGGTTTCCTCATATGCTTAGGACTGATATGTAAAAGAATTATAACAGGACTCTTCTCAGGCATGGTATGACTCCGTATAAGATACTACTTTACCGAGCTGGAGGGACTATGCCGAGGTCGGCCTGGATGCTTCCAGGTCACTCTATGTAGTCGAGGTCGGCCTGGCATACGCCAGGTCGCTCGATGTCATCAAGGTCGACCTAGCATACGCCAGGTCGCTTGATGTTGGTGAGGTCGACCTGGGATGTCCCCAGGTCGCTCTGTGGGTTCCTGTGTCAACGTGCTGAGAGAGTATACTGATGAAGTGGGCGACCTGTCATAGAGTAACTTCCAAGTCGTCATGATCGAGGTGGTCGTATGTCACCTTGACGCTTGCCCAGCTGAAGCCTATGAAGCCGCAATGTCTGCCACGTGTCCAGCTGAAGGCTGAGGTCGTTCAGTAGCCCCCTACTTCTCAAGGAGAGGATTTATCCTCGAAGTGTGAAGTAAAAATTCATTGCATCGAGCTGACTGGTTCTCGCGAAGCTTCCAGATTCTAGGTCGACTTCGTACTTTTTTGGGAAACGTGCACATTTAATGGGTGCAGAGCTCGTGGGCTTTCAGACGGCGCGTCTTTTCAAGTTTAAAATTTTGGCGGTTGATGTTTTTGTTCCAAAACGACACCGTTCGAGGATTCGCGTGTTTCTGTGCGGGTTGACCCGGCCGCTCCGGGTCGCCTATATAAACGATTCCTACTATTTATTTTTATTTTCACCAGAACCTTCCAAAATCCTCACATTTTCAGGCGATTTCCGGCGATCTACCCGTTCTCTTCAAAAGCTCAGATTCAACCATTTTCTTCAAGCCCCCCTTGCTTCTTCTGGACTCTAGGTTAGTTTTCTTCAATCCTTGCTTCATTTCCTTCCTTTGTTTCCTGTTTTCGGGTTTGATCTTTGCTTGTTAACTATTGGCCGAAATCTGGGTAAGGTTTTCGGTAATTTTGAATTTTAGGGTTCCGGCGAATCGTGTCCTTCAAACTTCTTCACCTCTTCCCCGGTGAGCATCAGGACCTCTTCGACCTTCGATTGAGCAGTCACCGAGGTGAAAAAGGGAGGCTTTGGTCTTCTCTAGCTCTGCATCCTTCGCCTTCAGCTCCTTGTCTTTGGCCATGAGCTGACTACGAAGCCGGGATAGCTTGGCGGTATCATCCTTGACTTGCTGGACTAGCTCGGATTTCAGCTTATCAACCTCAGTTAGTCGGAGGTCAAACAATTTGGCATAGTGACCCATCTACAAACAAGACAAATCTCAATACGAAAAATAGGAGAGGTATAAAGAAATATGTTGAAAAAAACGAACCTCCACCAGCGAGCAAGCCATTGACTTCAGGACGTGGTCTGAGGTCTACTGAAGAAGCTTCGCCATCCGGGGAGAGTCGGCATAAGCATTGATATTGTTAAACTCAGGAGCCTCATGAGCACCAAGCCCAGCTATCACCTCGACACCCGCCTCCTCGGCAGGGGTAATTTTCTCTTTCCCCTTGGAGGGCCTTCGGATAAGGGGCTCGCAGGTCAAGTCCTCAACCACCACCTCAACGGGCACCGACTTGTGTTTCTTGCGAGCATCGGCCCCACCAGTCGGGGGTGCTCGCTTTGAGGTCGGGTGGACTATAGTAATGGGCTCCGCATGAATAACGCCCTCGACCTCTACGGGTCTCATCAGGGGAAAGACAACTTCATCACCCCTGGCAGTGCTGTGGGACTGCCTCAGCTCATCTTTGCAAACTCCCGAGGCTGTATTCCTCCAGGCTTGGAAGGCTTGGGCCAAATTCACCATATCTGCAAAAAGGACATGGGTTAGCGTCATTGCGAGGAAGAAACACTTAGAAATAAAGCAGACAGAAAGTATTAAGCAGTACAACCCTCGGGAAGAGGCCAACAATTGCTTTCCTCGGCTCCTACGCACTGTTCGCACTGGATGCAAAACTTCTCATCCTTGTGCTTAAACCATCCCGGGGCGGATTCAACTCCGGGCATGTTGCATCTCGGGATTATCCCGACGAATGCTCTCCTCGAGAGCCTAGTGAGGAAGAGGAAAGATTCATCCCTGAGGATCGCCTCCCAGTCGTACAGACGGACTTGTTCATCACCCGAGTACAAGGGGGCTTCCATCACTCGCTGGGCTATGTCATCATAATATCCTAGCTTTTTCAAGCGCTTGAGGCCGTAGGGCCTTCCCGAGGGAATATTGAAGTTCCACCCCTTGTAGCTCTCAACCAAGATTATCTTGTCGGCCCAACCATCAACTTTCCCCGGGAAAGGGGTAAAAAGCTTAGTCCAGTTGTTATGCGCTTTGCACTGAAGACGGTGGGTAGAAACCCACGTCTGGAAGTAATATCGGAAGAGAGAGAGAGACGGCTCGCAACCCAGAGCCCGGACGCACGATGCAAAGCACACTAAGGTCCTTACTAGACTTAGAGAGAGGTCGAGGGGCATTGCGGATGCCTTCTCGAGGAATTCACAGATTAGTGGATCCAGTGGAAGACGGAGCCCGCCAAATGTGAAGAAGCTGAGATAGAAGCCCACTTTCCCACGTAGGGCCTTCAGCTCAACCCAATTTTTGTCGGTATCTGGGATTGAAGCACGGAAGTCAGGGGAAGCCTTATTCTTCCAATTGTGCGGTAGAGCGGCAATAGCGGCCTGGTTAGCCTTCTCGGCTGAAGTAGGCTCTCGAGCTCGAGAGACGTCGCCCTACCAGAAGTGGATACGTCGCTCATCTTGCTAGAACTCTTTGCTTGTGCCTTTAGTTTCTCAGCAGCTGTTTTCTCACGAAGTCGCGCGGGTTTGTTCGGCTCGGAGGTTCTGCAAATACCGGTTCATCAAAAAATATTTACAGATCAGGGCAGTTATGACTTGGGCAGCAAAATGGGAGTGGGGGAACCCAGTGGGGTTCATAAAAAACCACTCGATCTGAGAAGTCAACTCCCCATCGACCTAGGATATCCCAAGCTTCGCTCGGGACCACAACCTCCTAATGATCCTCGGCTAATCTATATACATTCTTACCCGTGGGCGAGCGGGCATATACAGACTGAGAGGGAGAATTACCTAAGTTTATAAGAGCATGGGGTAATAATGGACTTGTGCCATCCAAGCTCGGAGAATATCCCGACGACGAGGATGAGTCCGAGGACGAGCTACATTCGGGGACCCTAAAACTAACACTCCTCCTACCCGCAAACATATTGAAAAGACTTAGAAAGGAATAAAAGCGTATATAAGGAGGTCGGAATACCTGGATCAGGGTAGAAGCTCGGATGTCGACGTATGAAAGTCACCTGAAAGGCACGTGATGCCGGAAATTAGCACCGGAATAAATGGCAAACGCTGGAGCAAAAACGAGAGCACAATATACCCCAAACAGGGGCAGAAATGTCTTAAAAAAGTGGATAGAAGGAGAAAGGAGCTTCAAATGACACTAACCTATGGAGTGGAAACAACAAATGACGGTGGAAACAGAGAGAAAGCTCGAAGATCAACAGTGCTAAAACCCTACTTATACCCCTGAAGAACGACGCCGTTTTTAACTCGAATCCAAAGCATGACTCGACACCAGTTGGATAGTTCGCGTATTTTCTCTCCCAAAACACGAAACGGTGCCGTTTGGGTCCAAAACGACGGTTGTAATTTCAAACTGAAGAGACGCGCATTTAATGAGCCGTCAGAACTTTTTGCACCAATGATATGGCACGGATTCCAAAAAGAGGTGTGTTGGTGAAGTTATTACCTACCACTCGGGCACGAGCAAGCTGATACTTTCCGACTTAAAGGATGAATCCTTACCTCGGGAAGTCGGGGGCTACTGAGGATACTAAAAATGTCCCTCTCCCACGTGGCATAAGCGAAACACGTGGCCATGACCAGCTTGAGCGCGTATGATAGCTCACCTCGGTCTCGAGCTTCCTCTATATCCCGGATCCCGAGCGCACCTTCCTCGCATATTACCCCGACCTTCTCAACAAGCTCGGAATAACTAAAAACGTCTACTACATCAGGCCTGAGAGCTCGCAATGCCCGAAACCCGGGCTACAACACTGAGACCCCGAGGTCTCCACCCCGGGATAGTAAAGATAGTCAACAAAAGCTGCTACATTCAAGGCTTACCAGCTATTACATCATCCCGAGACCACAAACCAGCTTCTCATTGGATAAAAGAGTGACTTGCTTTCTAAGTAAAGCTGATTCAAGAAGATCAACACCACTCCCAGACGATTTCTATCTTCTACATCAATGCCAGTCACTTCCCCTTAAAGGCTCATCAATGCAGATTGCGGCTGCCATAAATGAACATGTGACTACATGTCCCAGGTTGACATCTGGCAGGCTCACCTGTCTCAAGCCAACATTCTTCCGGTATAAATACAAGGTGATTGCCTTCATTTATGACCTAAGTTCAATTAAACAAACACAACAACCAAGTCTCCAAAGCATTCAGGGCATTCACTCCTTGAGAATAGCCTGGATCCTCACCAGAGACCATAAACTTTCACCGATATACTAATTCTCTCACCGGATGGCTTTAGCTGGACCAACATCCATCTCTCTAACGGTACTTCCTTTCATCTCAGGTATCAACCCGAACTCGACCACCATTTCTATCGTTCTTCTAGCCTGTGCCTGTATGTCTCTATTATACAAGGGAAAAGAGATACACTGTTTGAGTATTAGAAACAGATACATAGAAGATGGATTTGTTTCCACGGCTCTGATTGACATGTACAGTATGAAAGCTGAAAAGTCCAGTCACCTTCATTGGACGGTCAAAGCCATACCACATTCATTCTTTTCATTCATTTAATCATGTGATGTATCTCCCAATGTAGCTTGTATATATATATTGATATTCAGTGAATACAAAGATTATCCTGGTCATTCAAACCACATCTCATCTTACATGGTATCAGAGCCGTGATAAGGCTCACGCCATGAGTGAATTTCCTTCCACCCCCACTGCCTCTGCAACCTCTAACCCATCCCAGTCTGTTCCAATTAATAATGGGTACACTCTTCCAGTCTTTTTTAATCCACAATCCCTCATGGCAAATTGCTTACGACCACGAAAATTACCTCAATTGGTCGCTCGGTTTCTTGCCGTTCTTCGAACTTTCTCTTTAGAACATGTTCTCTTTGATAACAACCCACCGGATACAAAGCTTGAAGATGGCGTTACTGCAAATCCAGCTTATCTAAAATGGTTGGAGGCAACCAGCCTTGTTGTGGCATGGATGCGGTCCTCCGTCACAGCTCCAATACAACCACATTTAGCCTCCGTCAAAATAGCCCCGGTTGCTTGGAATCTTATTTCTAGAAAATTTGGAGCAACATCCGCAGCCCATGTTCGAACTCTACGCCAAAAGCTTCATGATATTAAACTTGACTCAAACACCTCCATCACAGATTACCTCCTCCAAGCCACCACACTGTCAAATTCCTTAGCCACTGCCGGAGTCATCATCTCCGACGACGATCTCATTGAACAAGTGCTCCATGGCTTAGGATCAGACTACAAAGAATTCCTCATCTCATATAATCAAAATCCGGCTTCTACCTTTGATGATTTCTCCGACCGCCTGCTATACGAGGAAACCCTTCAAACCCGATTTTCCTCTCTAAATCTCCACTCCAGCACTGCCCTTCTTGCCAATAAAAACAATACCTCGACAGAACCACAACATTCAAAATTCAGTCCATACCCAAACCAAAATTCTGGTCCTAGTAACCACCACAGTCCAAACAACTACCAAAATTCTGGTCCCAATAACTACAATAATTCAAACAACTATCGTGGCAAAAATAGGGGCAGTTTCCGTGGTCACAACAGAGGTCGGGGCCGAGGACGCTCAAATAGAGGTCAAGGAATAAACCAATCACCACCATACCAACCACCAACAAATTTCTCACATATGGACCAAAATCAAAAATGCCAAATCTGCCATCGTCATGGACACACAGCAGATGTTTGTTACAACCGAAACAATGCAGCCTATACAGCTACTTATTCTCCGCAGCACAACACCAATTGGTGCCTCGATTCCGGGGCAACACATCATATTACATCTAATCCCTCAACCCTTCAGCAAGCACACCCATACCAGGGCGCCGACTCTGTAACTTTTGGTGATGGTACACAAACACCAATCACTCATGTTGGGTCCTCAAACTTCTCCTCCGGTAACCAAATTTTCAAATTTAAAAATATTCTGTGTGTCCCTAATGCCCATAAATCCCTACTTTCCATTCGTCGTTTCTCATATGATAATCATTATTTTTTTTAAATTGATGCGTTTGGTTTTCGTGTCAAGGACCTCCACACCAAGAAGACCCTTCTTTCTGGGCATAGCTCCGGCGGTCTTTATCATCTTGCTTTTGACTCTTCTACTCATCATAGTCCCCTTGCTCTGATTGGAGAACGAACGAATCAAGATGTTTGGCATTCTCGGCTAGGACACCCCTCTTCACAAATTCTTCACATCCTCCAAAAGAAGTTCAACTTACCCATTCAAGGCAGACTAAGTCCAAATAAATTCTGCCAGACTTGTCCAATAGGCAAGGCATGCAAATTGCCCTTTGTCAATCGATCTTTTAATTCAAAAGAACCACTAGCCCTGTTACATTTGGACATTTGGGGACCTTCCCCTGTATCATCAATGAGTAAATGTCGTTATTATTTCTCCATTGTCGATGACTTTTCTCGACACACGTGGTTATTTCCTCTAACCCGTAAATCTGATGTCCTCAGTGTGTTTGCCACCTTTAAACTCCAGATCGAGAATCAACTATCTCGGCGTATTGAGGCAATCCACACAATAAAAATTGTGCAAACAGATGGCGGTGGTGAGTTCACTAGCCACGTTTTTCGACAATTTCTCTCTCAACATGGTATTAAACACCAGCTCACATGCCCACACACACCTCAACAAAACGGTGTTGTGGAACGAAAGCACCGCCACATCGAAGCAATGGGCTTGTGTCTTCTAGCTCAAGCAAATGTTCCCATGCTTTTTTGGTTAAAAGCCTTCTCAACCGCAGTCTTCCTAATCAATCGTCTGCCAATGAAACAATTGAACTACATGTCTCCTTTCGAAAAACTTTTTCGACGTACTCCAGACTATAAATTTCTCAAAACATTCGGTTGCTCCTGTTTCCCCTATCTTGTTCCATACAACAAGCACAAGCTACAACCCAAGTCAATACATTGTGTGTTCCTTGGGTATGACACCCATCGCAAAGGATATCGATGCTACGATAAAATCACGGGAAGAGTTTATATTTCTCGACATGTACTGTTTGATGAATCCTCTTTCCCTTTTGCAAATGACAGGATTACTCGACAAAGACAGCCCACTGGAATCTCATCTCTTCCAAGCCCATTACTTCCAAGTGATCCAGACTCACAGCTCCAAGACTCGCCACTCCGGCTTCAACACGTTCGCTCCAAGACGTCCCGCTTCAATACGGCTTGAACATGGACCTCTCTCCTCTAAAATCCAGACAAGGACCCTTCCTAATCAGCCTACACCCTCTCCACCCATATACACCTCACCCATACGCTCTCCCACTAGCTCCAACCAAACAAATATAATTATACCAACCAACAATACTAAACAATTAACCTCACCATCGCCCCACCTTTAAACTCCATTCACCATCGTCCCATTCGCCACCCATCCAACCAATACCATTTAACAACCCAGATATCTCCTCCCCGAGTCCACACACCCTTAAAATTCAAAAGCATAAACAAGTTGGTCTACGGCTCGCCTGGCTGTCCACTACCGAGTGCCCACTCCACAGTCCTCTCCAAGTTTCTGGATTTTGAACCCACCACTTACAAACAAGCATCACAACATGATCAATGGCGAACTGCTATGAGGGAAGAATTCTCTGCTTTACATAAAAATCACACATGGACACTTGTTCCTCTATCTCCTTCCATGAACGTTGTTGGATGTCGCTGGGTCTATCGTATCAAACGAAAAGTGGATGGCTCGATTGACCGTTGTAAGGCTCGACTCGTTGCCAAGGGTTTCAATCAACAAGAAGGCCTTGACTATGATGAAACCTTTAGTCCGGTGGTAAAACCCGCGACTATTCGAACAGTTCTCTCCATTGCTCACTCCCGGATCGGAAAATTAAACGGCTCGATGTACGGAATGCATTCCTAAACGGCTTCTGTCCGAAGAAGTTTACATGGCCCAACCTCCCGGTTTTGTGGACTCTGTTAAACCCACACATGTGTGCAAATTACATCGTGCTCTATACGGCTTGAAGCAATCGCCTAGGGCCTGGTTCCACCGTCTCTCTGAGTTCCTAACTCGACAAGGATTCTTCAACAGTCGTACGGATAGTTCCTTATTTATTCGCCACGACGATTCTTCCACCTTGGTCGTCTTAGTATATGTTGACGATTTGATTGTCACCGGCTCATGCCCATCAGCCGTCTCAACATTCATTGATCAATTGTGTGCCACCTTTGATAGTCGTCAACTCGGCGACCTTGGTTATTTCCTTGGTATTGAAACAACTCGAACCAACACTCATCTTCATCTCCGACAGTCTCGCTATGCATTGGATCTTCTCACACGATTCAATATGCAAGATTGCAAGCCGTGTGCATCTCCCATAGCTCCACAAACTCACCTCTCTCTACACTCGGGTGACCCTCTTCCCGAACCTTCTCTTTACCGTAGCATGGTTGGCGGCCTCCAATACCTCACATTGACCCGCCCAGATATCGCCTTTGCAGTTAACCAAGTCTGCCAATTCATGCATCAACCTCAGTCCTCTCATCTTCAAGCAGCAAAACGGATTCTTCGTTATGTCAAAGGTTCTCTTACCAAAGGATTAATTTTCTACAGGTCACCGAACCTAGCTATTTGGGCATACTCCGACGCAGATTGGGCTGGGAACCCGGATGATAGACGTTCGACTACTGGCTCATGTATCTTCATTGGGTCAAACTTAGTCTCTTGGTCAGCTAAGAAACAAACCACTGTCTCACGATCCAGCAGCGAAGCAGAGTACCGAGCTCTCGCCACTACTGCAGCTGAAGTTCGTTGGTTCACTTATCTTTTCCGAGAACTGAACATCATACTCCATCAACCACCCTCACTGTTTTGTGACAATCTTTCTGCTCTTCAAATGGCTCGTAACCCAGTCTTCCATGCTCGAACCCGTCACATTGAGATTGACTATCACTTCGTCCGGGAACTTGTCCAACGCAACTCCCTCAAATTAGCTTATGTCTCCTCAAATGATCAACTTGCGGACTTGTTTACCAAAGGCCTCGGTAATGTGCGCTTCAATCTTCTTTGCTCCAAGCTACGTCTTCGTTCACCTCCGTCTAGCTTTGAGGGGGGGTGAAAGCTGAAAAGTCCAGTCACCTTCATTGGACGGTCAAAGCCATACCACATTCATTCTTTTCATTCATTTAATCATGTGATGTATCTCGAAATGTAGCTTGTATATATATATTGATATTCAGTGAATACAAAGATTATCCTGGTCATTCAAACCACATCTCATCTTACACAGTAAATGTGGCAGTTTAAAGAATGCCCACCAGGTTTTTCAAAGTAGTCATAACAAAGCGCTAGCTTCGTGGAATTTGATGATCATGGGATTTTCCCTTTATAGCCTTGGGCAAGAGGGAATTTCACTTTTCAATGAAATGCAAGAACAGGGTATCAAGCCAGATGCTATAACCTTCACAGCGCTCCTCTCTAGTTGCAAGCACTCTGGTTTGATCAAAGAAGGGTGGAAATATTTTGTCAGTTTGCGAACAAATTACAGTATAATCCCCACGATCGAGCATTATTCTTGCATGGTGGATCTTCTCGTAAGAGCTGGCTATTTAGATGAAGCATGGGAGTTTGTACAAGCGATGCCATTGCTACCCAATGCTGTAGTTTGGGGAGCTCTTCTTGGATCGTGTAGATCTTGTGAGGACTCGGAAATTGCAGAGATTGCAGCAAAGAAACTTTTCAAGTTAGAACCATATAATCCTGCTAATTATGTGAGGTTAATGAACTTGTACACAATTTCAGACACATCTGAAGATGCAGGGAAAATTAGAGACTTGATAAATGATTTGGGAGTCAAACACGGGCATGTCTGGAGCTGGATACAAATTAATCAGAAAATTCACCATTTTTCTTCTACTGGAGAACCCCATCCAGAGGAAGGACTGATATACTTCGAGTTGTATCAGCTAATTCTTAAAATGAAGAAACTTGGGTACATGCACAATGTCAAATGTGTGTATCAGAGAATGGATAAGGTGGAGAAGGAGAAGGTTTTGCTTACGCACACTGAAAAACTGGCTCTCATGTATGGCTTGATGAAGACGAGAAGTGGAGAACCAATCAGGGTGGTCAAGAATGTGAGAATTTGTTCTGATTGTCATGAAATGGCAAAGTATCTGACTTTGTTGAGCAACCGGGAGATTTTACTTAAAGATGGTGTTCTGTTTCACCAGTTCGGTGAAGGGAAGTGTTCTTGCAATGACTGCCGGTAACAGAACTCGTTACTCATTTTGTGGATTCTGTGAAATGGGGGACTTGGTGGGGTTCAGTGCAAGAATACCGAGCTTACAGAAAAGTTTTTAACTGACAAACGGTTGTGATTGTTTGTAAAGTCTCGCAATTTGTTCTTTCTTTTTTTTTTTTTTTTTTTTTGAAGGAAAATTCTATGTATATAGAAAATACAGAAAACAAAAGGCATGAGGTGTTGTACATTATGGCACCAGTACGCTAATGATTTGTACCGTACAACCCTTTAAGGCATTCCATTTTTTGTTTGCCTGCGAGTTTAACATTATTTTCCTTTTTCTGTCAATATAAGCTGGTAGGTGGTTGTACTACACAGTACAGAGACAGCATAGATTCTATCAGCTAAATGTTAAACAATTTTTCGGAGTCTACATTCACATGAGCTGCACAAATTTGTAGCATTGTTGTGATAGTGGATGACTTTGTCATATCTCCACCACTAGAATAATATCCAATCCGATTGTCTTTACGAGCAAAATCACGCAAATAACAGAATAATAACAGCAATAAGAAGTCTCGCGATCTGCAGTACAACCCAACTCAACTTAGCTTTAATCCCAATCACTTGAGATCAGCAACCTGGAATTCACCAGGCTGAACCGCATTGCAAACCATGAGCTGCTTCTACTTCTAGAAAAATGAAACGCAAGAAAAACATACCCTACACATATATATACAACATCTGCACTATAACTTACTTCCACCTAGCTCAAACTCAATGAGTAACACCGGAAGAGAACACGCCATTTATCATCTAGTGGAAGGAAACACGCCATTAAAAAGCAAGCTGAGAGGAGCTTCCAACAAGTCAAGCTTTTTATTTATTAATTTTTGATAAATAAAAGAGACTTGCAAATACTTTGGTGAAACCAAATTTGTATGAAGATTTTTAAACATCCCATATTTATATGTATGCTGTCAAAAATGGAAAAAAAAAAAAAAAAAAAAACATGATAGAAGAACCATGGTTTATAATAATTTTGTATGAAAATCATTAACAAAGGTATTTAGAAATTTTTTTGCTTAGAACTACTTTTCATCCCTCGGTACCACCAAAAGGCATTCATCTCTAAAGAACGACATTTAGCGGTAAGCAAAATGTAGGCGGACAGAAGCATCACAATAACAATGTGGCAATGTTTCTATACCTGTGCCATGCTTGCCCATAGCCAAATAGTGAACTCTTCATAAGCTTGACAGTAGGTTCCTCGCTTGTTCCATCTGCATCACTTACATAGAGAGTAATCAAGACATGGAAGCTGAGAGTTGAACTAGCCAATAAACGTTATTTGGCAGAATACCATTTTGTTGTAAAGCAGCCAAGAATGATTCGTCACCTTTAGTGCTTGTGTAAATGATCACGGGCTTGGCTTGATATTTAACTGAAATGGAACTATCACAAGAATTTGTATTCAAAATAAGAAAACTCAGAAAACTGCTGAAAGACCTGACTGACATCCAAAATAAATAAATGTGAAGCCAAACTAGGCCCTTTTGTATAAAATTAGCACCTATAGATCTGAAAAGACAGTAACAAAACTAGCACCAAATCAATAAACAAACACCCAACATCATCAAAGGGTTCTAATTTGAAAACCAGGTTATTATGCTATATATAAGGACAAGTTCTTGCATGAAGAATGATTTAATGGATAGTAAGTACTCAAGTTATAAAGGAAATCTCAAATCAGTATTTTGCAGAATTCATATTACGTAATGGTAACAGGAGAATATTTCAAAAGGACACTATGGTTGGACTCGGACCTTCAGTTGATTAGAGATTCTTGAGGCAAATTCTCGTGCAGCACGCATTGAACTAACATAGTCCTTTTTTTTTATTTTTAAAATCGGATGTTCCCGAAGGGACATCGAACTAACATAGTCATCCTGTAGAAATGATGGACAAATCCAACAAAAACAAAATCATACCTGAGGGATGTTAATGAGAAACCTAAGTAGTAGTCAATACTTGGATGCATATCTACCTGTTTATTGAGTGGTGTGTGATATGTAAGAAACTCAGTTGCTTCTATAACCCAACTTTCATAACCTGAAAACAGTTTGGCAGTTACTAAGCACTTTTGTAACTTAACAATTTTGCACTGATAATACATCATCTTTGAGCGTACCAAAGACAGAAGATTAGCATTACAGACCTTCAAGATCTACACTACTTGTGTAAGCCCCATAGCCCATAGCCAGCCTTGGCAGAGTCAGCAGAGGGCAGTGCACTCAAGAACCATGGCAGCTTCTCCCTGAATTGCACTGCAAATGGGCGATCATTATTCAGATCTGAGGAACGAAAGCACTGCAATCATTGGAATAATTTAGCCATATAATCTTTCTCTTGTCCAAGAAAGAGGAAATCAGAAGCAAGGTGCATCGACCAGTTATTAAAATACAAACTTTACTGGAAACTCACTGTTTTACAATCTTTGCAAACTCCACCGAGCCCACAAGACTCATCACCATCAAGCGAACAGCAAGGAGGCTACAGATAGAAACATATGGTTCTATACTTGGGTAGTACCATGAGAGATCACATGAAGGAAAAAGATATCCAATCAAAAGGGGATACCAAGTTGCAAAAGAAGCTCAATGCATCAACATGACATCAAGATTTTTGTTAGAAGCATTATAGTGAAATTTCACCAGACACCAGTGCATGTGCCAGATACAGGTATATATGTTGAAGTCGAAGTCAAAAGTATCCACTAGATAATATGATCCAGGATCTCTGCTAGAATGTGTCCAGAAACTGGATACGGATATATAGACAATTTTGACGCTCATAAACTTGAGATTCTCCACATTCTTGTACTTATTTTCGTTTCTTTTACCAGGGTATATTTTGGAATGAAATATAGAGCATATGAGTTCAATATAAGCACAACCAACATTGAGTTCAGTTTAGACAGAGAGAAAACTGGAATAGTTAGTTCGTTGTGCAACAGAATTCAAAGTTGAAAGTAAGATAATGTAAGCCAGGCTGCCAGATATAAGAACTTTACTTCGAAAAAGAAAATAACTAGGTATAGAGGCTTTCTCTGAGGCCATGATAGGGTCACTCGATGTAGGTCATATGCAGAAGATATGGTACTAGCAGAACCTTCAGTGCTATATGTAAATGATGATCTACCTTCTGTGAGAAAAGGGACGGCTGTAACGAATGAAGAAAACTGTGATTTGATTGGAGATGAGTTAGAAGGGAAAACTTTTCTACAAGAGGGCCAACCTCCAAGAGAGCTGGAAGAACAGCAGATTGCAGGCCCAGTTTTTCATGTTTGTGAACCTAATAACTCTTCTTCCATAGGCATGAAAATTGACCATGTAGCCAATTAAACTAATTGTGGTTTGACTGGAGATGAATTAGAAGGGAAAACCTCCAAGAGTTTACATACCTGCCGCTGTTGCTATTGATTGCCGTTGTTGCTACTGTCAAGGCTGTTGCTGCTGCTGCTATTGCTGCTGCCAAGGCTGCTGCTGCTATTGGTTCTGCTACTTATGCTACTGCTTGTTTTATTCCCTGAAACCAGAAACCAAAATATGGTCGAGTACATGTGTCAATCTAGCAAGCTGCATGATCATTCGTTCCATTGTTATTACCTTAAATTGCTGAAGGTAAGCGAACTCTTTCCCCCTCCTCCTTTATCCGGGCTTGGGACCTGCAATGCAATGCTATATATAGCAATTATATTGGCGGAGTTAAAAAGGGGTTAGTTACCTAAGTAGTGCACGAGTCTCTAAAAAGCAATTATATAAAATAGCCAAAGCAATTAATATCACGTTCTTAACATATACTAGCTATGAACCAACATAGAAAACAAAAAAGTCCAAAATAAAATTCTTTATATATATATATATATATATATATATATATATATATATATTTTATAAGTAAGAGATATATTAAAAACACATCGCCAAAACAAGTGGCGAGTCCTTGTATATTGGAAGTATACTACAAAAGATTAGCTATACAATCTAAAAACTGTTCACTGTATCAACAAAAGAGTTCCCTGGAGTCGTAAGGAAATCAGAACACCAGTCTCTAAGAGTCCAGCCAATGTTCTCTTTGATCCTGTCAGTATCCAACTCCACGTTCTCAAAAACCCGACAATTCCTCTCCCTCCAAACATTCCAGCAAATAGCCAAAAGGGCAGATTCCCATACACCAATTCTCCTCCTTTTCTTATAAAAAGACCAGCTCCTTAGAAGTATGAAGTTTGAATAACTTTCTGTTTATTTCTCACGCTTTATACTCTTGAGAGTAAAGCAAATATATACAAGTTACAGTGGAGAAAACAAGAATAGAGCTAAGAATACAAAATCTCTAACCTATCCATCTTTCTATGTTCCTAACTCTTAATCTTTCTTCTGTACATTCATGAGACCAAAACAGATTAGGAAATCAACGAAGATCGAGGCGGGTGCCTGAGTTTGTGCGCCTGGGAGACAGAAGGTTCAGCCATGGTTTGTTGAAGTTCCTCACGTGCTGCTGCATTATCCTTAATACGCCCCCGCAAGATGGACGACTAGAAGAAGACCAATCTTGGAAGTAAGGTGTTGGAAGCGTATGCGAGGGAGCGGTTTTGTCAGAATATCTGCCAGTTGATCCGTACCAGAAATGTGTTGTACACGGAGAGAACCGGATTGAACTTGTTCACGAACAAAGTGAAATGAGAGAGCTACATGTTTCATCCGAGAGAGGAAGACCGGGTTCGCAGAATAGGTTGTGGCGCCTAGGTTGTCACAATAGACCATAGGTGTAGATGGCAAGGAGAATCCAAGCTGAGTAAGTAAGTTCTTTACCCAAGTAAGCTCAGTAGCGGTGTCAGCAATAGCCCGAAATTCAGCCTCAGTAGTGGAACGAGCAAGAGCTCTTTGTTTGAGGGATGACCAAGTGATCGGGTTGTGCCCAAGATAAACAAAAAAGCCAGAAGTGGACATAAAATCGTCTTTGTCACCTGCCCAGTCCGCATCACAGAAGGCATGAAGGGAGGTAGGAGACGTTGAGAAGATTTGGAGACCTAAATGCATGGTGCCATGAAGGTAGCGAAGAAGACGTTTGAGTGCAACCCAGTGAGGAGATTGGGGGTTTTGCATGAACTGAGCAAGTTTGTTGACTGAGAAGGCAATATCGGGACGAGTGAAGGACAGATACTGAAGGCCACCAACAATACCACGATAAGTGGTAGGGTCAATAGCGGGAGTGACAGTGGACCGAGTGAGAGGTGGTGATGTAACCATGGGAGTTGGAAGCGGTTTGCAGTCAATTATGTTGTGACGCGTGAGAAGATCATGGATGTATTTTGTTTGGGAGAGAAGGAGTCCATTTTGGTTCGGGACAACTTCGACACTCAAGAAGTAAGATAAGGGACCAAGATCTTTAAGAGAGAAACGGTGTGACAAACTGGTGATGAATGACTGAAGGTTAGACGGAAAGGGTCCGGTGACAATGATGTCGTCAACGTAGACTAACAGATAAATACGGGATGAAGGTGTATTTAGTATGAATAGAGAGGGATCGGCTTGTAACGCCCGCTTCATTTGCATCTTACATGTCACTCATATCATTCACGATTATTACAGGTGTCACGTTGAATAAACTTTATAAACATTTCTTGAGCATATTATATATGATATATAGCATCTTCATGTTGCATTCTATGTGTTTTATATGTTTAAAACCATCGTTTGATTCTTGTGATTGAACGTACTTTAAATGTGTTGAACTTCTCGCACTTCTACGGTTCGCTCGCGGGACTTTTCTTAAGTGTTTTGACCTTCCCATAGGCTTAGAATCACCTTGGGATCATTTAGGATCATTTCGGGAGTGTTTCGGAGCATTTTACGAAAAATCGGACAATCTGGAAGCTGAGCGGCCGCCCAGGCGCGCGCTCAAAAGGCAGAAAACAACACTAAAAATTTCTGGAGACCGAGCGGCCGCCCAAGCGGCCGCCTAAGCGGCCGCGCTATGCCAGCGTACAGAAATCTGATTTTTCTAAAGTTTGAAATTGTTTGGTGGGTGTTGCCACGTCACCAAGCCGGAAAGAGACCTTTTCAGCCACTTAAACTCCTTAGGATGCCTTAGACTCCCTCATTTCTCCCCACTTCATCCATACAACTTAGAGAGAGAGTGTAGAGAGTCCAAGAGAGAGTTTGTGAAGAAATCTTGCCACAACTTGATCGTTCGGAGTCGGAATCACGATCCGTCTTCGCCGGAGTGTAGAGCTCGACTAGGTAAACGTTTCTAACCGAACAAACTCTTCATCTCATGGTGGATTCTTGAGTATTCACCTCTACCCACGTTTTTAGGGAGTGTGTGTTGATTTCTCAAGATTTCAAACTTGGAAGCTAGAGATTCAACCTTGGGAGACCTTTGTGACTAGAGGAGACACCATCTTTGGCTTAAATCCTCCCTCCTTGGTTTATTTCACCTAGAGGTAAGCTACTACCCCCTCTTCTTCATCTTTTATGTCTCATATGACATTTAAACTTCAAATGAGTATATTTACCATGCTAGAAATGTGAACTTGTGATTTTGCCATGAAATGTGGTGTTGGGGTTGTGAAATATGTTGAGACTTGTAAATCGTCATTGGGAACTCGAATTTGGGCGTTAATGTGCTAGGATTAAAGTGCAAGACCATGTTCGTAACTCGACAACACTAGTAACCTAAAATGACTCTAACGGAGTCGATTAGGGTTTGATAATGAATGTGACCACGTGTGTGTTTTGTGAGCTCTTTGGATGCTCGAGAGACCCGTTGGGCGATTGGTTGCGCGATACACGTATAATGGTATTGTGTTGGATTTAATGTTGGCATGTTATGGTACACGTTAGTATGTTGTTATTATGGTCGTTATACTCCCTACTTTGGAGTATGACACTTCTATTTAATGTTAAGTAAACATTGCTTGAACATTTGGTTGATTAGTTAATGTGTCGAGTAAACATCTACTTGAGCATTGTTTAAGTCCATGGCATATTTGTTGGAGGTGTATTGGCGCTCGGTTATTGCGTGAGCCGGGGCTACGTAATAGCCAAAGGCCAATTGGGCCTCGCCCTACCGTTGGCCACGGTAGGGGTTATAGCGCTAAGTGTTGTACGGAATAAACGCGACCTTGGTAAGCTATACCGTGACTGTTTCTCGGGTCGTTGGGGACCGAGTCTTCACGTCGACGTGGATACGGAAAACGGTTCACTTTGGTTTGTTATTTGGTTCGATGATCGGGTACGACATCAACGGTATCTTCATGGGTATTATATGGTTGGTTGGTTGGAAGTTGGTATGTCGGAGGTGTACCTCGACGGTATCCTTTTATATGTGTTTATATATTGCACCTACGTGAGATGCATGCAACGTGACTTGTACAATGAGTTATTTGACTTGATGATGTTTGGAAGTTGTTATATTATGCCAACCATGAGATATATACATGATTCTTATTATTGTTTGCATCTAGCATGCCATCTTGTTGCATTAGTAGCTTATTGAGTTTTATAACTCACCCCGTCCATTGTTTATTGTTTTCCTTAGATCCCGAGCCTGCAAGAAACCCTCAGTGATCGTTCGTTGCCCGGTGTATTCGTCAGTCAGTCTTTTGGTAGTACTCTGTGAGCCTTGGTATTTTCTTTTGGTGAGGCCGAGGGTACACTTGTTATTTAAACATTGTAAAGTTGGGTAGAAGTCCCGTACTTGTTGTTCATTCAATATTCTTTTGTAGATGCCGACATGGTTGTCAGGCTTTTGTAAATGTTACTTAATCTTACATTTCCGCGCACTCTGATGATGTTACATGTTAAGCCCGAGCTTCTTGTCTCGTGGGTTTGTTGGTTATATCATATGTTCATTTCCGGCTTTTGTGTGCCGTGACGTATTGTTTTGTTTTTAAAATAAACATACATTTGCATTACAGGGTTTTTGCATGAAAAGTGATTTTGAAATTGTGCATTTTGTGTCCCGTCTCACGGACCGAACGAGATTTCCATATAGGATCTTGGGGTCGGGTCGTGACAGTTGGTATCAGAGCATAAGTTAGCTCGCTGGGATTTGGTATCCTTGGCTTAGGTGGGGGTTGGTTGTGTGTGTCTGAGTCGTTAACGACGAGTGTTTGTTGCAGGTGAACCATTATGGTTGAAACACGGAATGGAGCTGGTTCTAGTAGGGCCACGGAGGCCGAAAGGGATACTCGTCGAACCGGACCGAACCCATCTCCTAACCAAGCTACCGGACAGTCGTCAGAGAGTCCTATGAATCAGAATGAGGCATTCATGCACACGATGCAGGGGTTTATGCAGACTATGATGGAAATGAACAGACAGACCATGGACATGAATAGACAGGCCATGGATGGACAAGGTCAAGGGGGTGGACAGAGAGTGGTGCAACCGGCCGGGGGAGTCGGGGATAATGACCGCAGATTGGAAAGGTTTTTGAAAATGAAACCTAGGAGCTTCAATGGTGAGCCAGATCCGGAGAAGGCCGAGAGATGGATTGAGTCAACAGAGAAGATCTTTGCAGCGTTGGGATGTACCGATGTAGAGAAGATTAAGTTCGCCACGTTCAAACTAGAGGATGCGGCTGAGCATTGGTGGAAGGTTTTGGAAGCTAGCTGGGTGCAGGATCAGACGGTGAGAACATGGGAGCTTTTCTTGCAGCGGTTCCGGAATCAGTTTGTTCCGGATGTGATACAAGCGAAGAAGGAAGTGGAGTTTCTTAGCCTGGAGCAGGGGAGTCTATCGGTAGCTCAGTATTCCGCCAAGTTTACTGAGTTATCCCGATACTGCACACATTTACTACCGACAGAGGAAAAGAAGGTTTACCGGTTCGTGAAAGGGTTGAGGACTGAGTATCGGAAGCAACTCATACCACTTGAGTTGACAAGCTATCGGGGAGCAGTAGATAAGGCCTACAGAATTGAGCACGACATTGAAGAGCACCGTACTAAACAGGTGAATACCAGTGGGAATCGGCGAAATACCGTGGTACTCAACAATCGGGACATCAAGGTGGAGGAATCGGAATGACCGGGGACCGACAGTAAAGAAATGACAACCGTAGGGAGGACAGAATCGACGGAGGACGGAAATCGAGGAAACACCGCACGGGGCGGCGGGCCCAAGGGATGACATGCAATTTTGCTTGAGGACCGGTCATACGGAGGATAGATGTTGGAAGAAACAGGGAAGTGTGTCCTATGTGGCGACGGCACGCACTTTCGAGGGATTGCCCTAGGAATAAAGGGGTCCAAGCGGGAGGTGCGCAACGAATACGGGCGTTAAAAGAGATAATGAGGGTCGCCCTAGAGTCCGGGGTCGTGTCTTCGCCTAGACCGAAATAGGGTGCCCGAAGCCACCAATGTCATAGGAGGTACCTTATTCGTTTCTAATGTTAAAGCCCGAGTTCTCATAGATCCGGGTCATCGCATTCATACATCGCATCGCATTTTGCTGTCATTTGCATCATATGCCCGAATCATTGCCGTATGTGCTTGAGGTGTCTACTCCGATGGGAGAGTGCCAAGTAGCTTCGAAGTTTATCATAATTGTGATGTGATCATTGATGGCCACCATTTGCTGCTGATTTGGTTGTTTTACCTATACGGGATTTTGATGTAATTTTGGGGATGGATTGGTTGCATGCGCACCATGCCGTTGTTGACCGTCGTAAGAAGTTTGTTACATTTGATATGCCGAATTGTCGTCTTTTGTGTTTGTTGGTGATAAGAGTATGGGTGGTGTCCGACTTATTTCGGCTTTGAAGGCCCGTAAATTGTTATCTCGTGGTTGTTCGGGGTACTTGGCTTGTGTGGTGGATAAATCAAAAGGGTGGCTATGTTGGATGATGTTGCGGTTGTTCGTGAATTTCCGGATGTCTTTTCCGATGACTATGAACTGCCTCCTGATAGAGAGTTGGAGTTTTGTATTGAGTTGTTACCGGGTACCGCGCCGATATCGAAAGCACCGTATCGCATGGCGCCGGCCGAGTTAAAGGAATTGAAGATTCAGTTGCAAGAACTGCTTGATCGGGGTTTCATTAAACCGAGTGTATCGCCTTGGGTGCACGGTATTGTTTGTAAGGAAGAAGGATGGTTCGTTGAGGTTGTGTATCGACTACGGAGTTGAATCAGTTACCATTAAGAATAAATACCCTCTCCCACACATTGATGACTTGTTTGATCAGCTTCGAGGTTCCGTAGTGTACTCCAAGCTCGACCTTAGGAGTGGCTACCATCAGTTGAAGGTTAGGAAGGAGGATGTTCCTAAGACAGCATTTAGGACTAGATATGGGCATTTTGAATTTGTGGTTATGCCCTTTGGGTTGACTAATGCACCCGCGGTGTTTATGGATTTGATGAATAGGGTGTTTTTGCCGTACCTTGATTGTTTTGTGGTTGTTTTCATTGATGACATTTTGGTGTACTCGAAGTCTCGGGAAGAGCACGAGAAACACTTGAGAATTGTATTGACGGTTTTGAGGGAGAAGAAGTTGTACGCTAAGTTCAGTAAGTGTGCCTTTTGGTTGGAGGAGGTGACATTTTTGGGTCATGTAGTTTCAGGTGAGGGGATTTCAGTTGATCCGACAAAGATTGAGGCCGTGGTGAGTTGGAAGAGACCCGAGACGGTGACTGAAATTCGGAGTTTCTTGGGGTTAGCGGGTTATTATCGGAGGTTTATAGAAGGTTTCTCTAAGATTGCAACCCCTTTGACAACTTTGACTCAGAAGAATAAGTCGTTTGTATGGAATGATAAGTGTGAGGCAAGTTTTCGGGAGTTGAAGGAAAAGTTGACTACGACTCCTATCTTAGCATTGCCAAATGGACAGGATGGGTTTGTGATTTATAGCGATGCTTCGAAGGAAGGTTTGGGTTGTGTCTTGATGCAGAATGGAAGAGTCATTGCTTATGCTTCACGGAAGTTGACTCAGTATGAACAGAACTACCCGACACACGATCTCGAGTTGGCTGCGATTATATTTGCTCTTCACAAGTGGAAACATTATTTATACGGGGCTAAATTTGAGGTGTTCACGGACCATAAAAGTCTTAAGTATTTGTTTTCGCAAAAGGAGTTGAATAATCGGCAGCGGAGGTGGATGGAACGGTTGAAGGATCACGATTGCACCATACTATACCACCCGGGAAAGGCCAATGTTGTGGCGGATGCGCTGAGTAGGAAGGCGTATGTTTCTTGTTTGATGACTAAGGAATGGAAGATGCTAGAGGACATTCGTGATTGGGGACCTAGTGAGTCTAGCCATGGAGTGATTTTGCGAATATTCGGGCTACTCCGGTGTTGTTCCAACGGATTAAGGAAACTCAAGAGAGTGATCCGGAGTTGAAGAAATTGATTGATGAGTTAGGTGGGGTAAGACCCGGATTTTGCTATGAATAGTGATGGTATTCGACGTTTCGGGGTAGAGTTTGTGTACCGCGATTGAGGAGGTGAAAAGACAAGTGTTAGATGAAGCCCATAAGTCTAAATATACGATTCACCCGGGAGTACCAAGATGTATCGGGATTTGAAGAAGAATTTTGGTGGAATGGAATGAAGAGGAAATAGCCGAGTTTGTATCGAAGTGTTTGACGTGCCAACGGATTAAAGCGGAGCATCGAGGCCAGTGGGTTGTTACAACCTTTGGAAATTTCGGAATGGAAATGGGAGAATATTGCAATGGATTTTGTGACAGGGTTGCCGAGGACTCGACGAGGTCATGATGCGGTTTGGGTTATTGTCGATAGATTGACTAAGTCGGCCCATTTCCTTCCTATTGCGATTTCGGATTCGTTGGAGAAGCTTGCTTCATTATATATTCAGGAGATCGTGAGGTTACATGGGGTGCCGGTGAGCATTGTGTCGGACAGGATCCGCGGTTTACTTCTCGGTTTGGGATCACTTGAATGCTTTGGGGACGAAGTTGAATTTGAGTACCGCATTTCACCCGACCGATGGACGGTCCGAAGAACGATTCAAATACTTGAGGATATGTTGAGAGCTTGCTCGATGGACTTTAAGGGAACTTGGGATTCGCATGTGCCTTTGATCGAGTTCGCCTACAATAATAGTTATCGATCGAGTATTGAGATGGCTCCGTATGAGGCACTTTATGGTAGGAAGTGTCGTTCTCCGATTTGTTGGGATGAGGTTGGTGAAGCGAAGTTGTGGGGTCCAGAGATGGTTCATGAATCGGCGGAGAGTGTGAAAACCATTCGGGAAAGATTGAAAACGGCCCAAAGTAGACAAAAGAGTTATGCCGACAATAGACGTAGAGATCTTGAATTTGAGGTCGGTGACCACGTGTTTTTGAAGGTTTCGCCTCGGATTGGGGTTAAGAGGTTTGGTAAGAAGGGCAAATTGGCCCCGAGGTACATCGGACCGTTTGAGATTTTGGAAAGGGTTGGAAAGTTGGCGTATAGACTTGCCTTGCCGCCATCGATGTCAGGTATTCATGAGGTGTTTCACGTATCGATGTTGAGAAAATATTTGACGGATGCCTCACATGTGTTGGAGTATGAGTCGGTGGATTTGACACCCGACCTTTCGTATGTTGAGCAACCGGTGCGAATCTTAGACACCAAGGAGCAAGTGTTGAGGACAAAGACTATACCCCTCGTGAAAGTGTTGTGGAGGAATCACAAGGTCGAGGAGGCCACTTGGGAGACCGAGCAGGAGATGCGTGAGAAGTATCCCGCATTGTTTGATGGAGTTGGTAAGTAAATTCGCGGACGAATTTATTCTAAGGGGGTGAGAATGTAACGCCCGCTTCATTTGCATCTTACATGTCACTCATATCATTCACGATTATTACAGGTGTCACGTTGAATAAACTTTATAAACATTTCTTGAGCATATTATATATGATATATAGCATCTTCATGTTGCATTCTATGTGTTTTATATGTTTAAAACCATCGTTTGATTCTTGTGATTGAACGTACTTTAAATGTGTTGAACTTCTCGCACTTCTACGGTTCGCTCGCGGGACTTTTCTTAAGTGTTTTGACCTTCCCATAGGCTTAGAATCACCTTGGGATCATTTAGGATCATTTCGGGAGTGTTTCGGAGCATTTTACGAAAAATCGGACAATCGGAAGGCGAGCGCCGCCCGGCGCGCTCAAAAGAAAAACAACACTAAAATTTCGGACCGAGCGGCCGCCGCGGCCGCTAAGCGGCCGCTATGCCCAGCGCTTTACCGAGAAATCTGATTTTTCTAAAGTTTGAAATTGTTTGGTGGGGTGTTGCCACGTCACCAAGCCGGAAAGAGACCTTTTCAGCCACTTAAACTCCTTAGGATGCCTTAGACTCCCTCATTTCTCCCCACTTCATCCATACAACTTAGAGAGAGTGTAGAGAGTCCAAGAGAGAGTTTGTGAAGAAATCTTGCCACAACTTGATCGTTCGGAGTCGGAATCACGATCCGTCTTCGCCGGAGTGTAGAGCTCGACTAGGTAAACGTTTCTAACCGAACAAACTCTTCATCTCATGGTGGATTCTTGAGTATTCACCTCTACCCACGTTTTTAGGGAGTGTGTGTTGATTTCTCAAGATTTCAAACTTGGAAGCTAGAGATTCAACCTTGGGAGACCTTTGTGACTAGAGGAGACACCATCTTTGGCTTAAATCCTCCCTCCTTGGTTTATTTCACCTAGAGGTAAGCTACTACCCCTCTTCTTCATCTTTTATGTCTCATATGACATTTAAACTTCAAATGAGTATATTTACCATGCTAGAAATGTGAACTTGTGATTTTGCCATGAAATGTGGTGTTGGGGTTGTGAAATATGTTGAGACTTGTAAATCGTCATTGGGAACTCGAATTTGGGCGTTAATGTGCTAGGATTAAAGTGCAAGACCATGTTCGTAACTCGACAACACTAGTAACCTAAAATGACTCTAACGGAGTCGATTAGGGTTTGATAATGAATGTGACCACGTGTGTGTTTTGTGAGCTCTTTGGATGCTCGAGAGACCCGTTGGGCGATTGGTTGCGCGATACACGTATAATGGTATTGTGTTGGATTTAATGTTGGCATGTTATGGTACACGTTAGTATGTTGTTATTATGGTCGTTATACTCCCTACTTTGGAGTATAACACTTCTATTTAATGTTAAGTAAACATTGCTTGAACATTTGGTTGATTAGTTAATGTGTCGAGTAAACATCTACTTGAGCATTGTTTAAGTCCATGGCATATTTGTTGGAGGTGTATTGACGCTCGGTTATTGCGTGAGCCGGGGCTACGTAATAGCCGAAGGCCAATACAGGCCTCGCCCTACCGTTGGCCACGGTAGGGGTTATAGCGCTAAGTGTTGTACGGAATAAACGCGACCTTGGTAAGCTATACCGTGATTGTTTCTCGGGTCGTTGGGGACCGAGTCTTCACGTCGACGTGGATACGGAAAACGGTTCACTTTGGTTTGTTATTTGGTTCGATGATCGGGTACGACATCAACGGTATCTTCATGGGTATTATATGGTTGGTTGGTTGGAAGTTGGTATGTCGGAGGTGTACCTCGACGGTATCCTTTATATGTGTTTATATATTGCACCTACGTGAGATGCATGCAACGTGACTTGTACAATGAGTTATTTGACTTGATGATGTTTGGAAGTTGTTATATTATGCCAACCATGAGATATATACATGATTCTTATTATTGTTTGCATCTAGCATGCCATCTTGTTGCATTAGTAGCTTATTGAGTTTTATAACTCACCCCGTCCATTGTTTATTGTTTTCCTTAGATCCCGAGCCTGCAAGAAACCCTCGGTGATCGTTCGTTGCCGGTGTATTCGTCGATCGGTCTTTTGGTAGTACTCTGAGCCTTGGTATTTTCTTTTGGTGAGGCCGAGGGTACACTTGTTATTTAAACATTGTAAAGTTGGGTAGAAGTCCCGTACTTGTTGTTCATTCAATATTCTTTTGTAGATGCCGACATGGTTGTCAGGCTTTTGTAAATGTTACTTAATCTTACATTTCCGCGCACTCTGATGATGTTACATGTTAAGCCCGAGCTTCTTGTCTCGTGGGTTTGTTGGTTATATCATATGTTCATTTCCGGCTTTTGTGTGCCGTGACGTATTGTTTGTTTTTAAAATAAACATACATTTGCATTACAGGGTTTTTGCATGAAAAGTGATTTTGAAATTGTGCATTTTGTGTCCCGTCTCACGGACCGAACGAGATTTCCATATAGGATCTTGGGGTCGGGTCGTGACAGGCTAAAGAGGGGTGAAAGCCATATGTAGTGAGGTAGGTTTTGAGTTCTTGAAACCAAGCACGAGGAGCCTGTTTAAGACCGTAGATTGCCTTAGAAAGGCGACAAACATAGGAAGGGTTGGTGGAGTCCTCAAAGCCGGGGGGTTGGGACATGAACACAGTTTCAGAGAGAGTACCCTGAAGAAAGGCGTTGTTGATATCAAGTTGGCAAAGGGGCCAATGATTGGTGGTGGCAAGGGAGAGAAGAAGCCGGACAGTGGCTGGGTTTACAACGGGACTGAAAGTTTCGGTGTAGTCAACACCGGGTTGTTGGTGAAAACCCTTGGCAACAAGGCGTGCTTTGTATTTCTGAATTGTGTTGTCGGGATTGTACTTGATGCGAAAAACCCATTTGCAACCGATAATGTTGTGAGCTGTGGTAGGAGGAACCAAAGACCAGGTGTTGTTACGGGCTAGGGCCTGAAATTCGTCAATCATGGCATTACGCCAGTGTGGGATGAAAAGGGCCTGTTTGGTGGTGGTGGGAAGGCTTGTGGGGGAGGTGAGTAGGGAAAGGTTGGCATACTTGGGATTGGGTTTGGTGATGCCATGGGATAATCTTGTGGTAATGGTACGGGTGGGAGGTGGACGAATGGGAGATGAAGGAGAGGTGGGGTTGAAAGGAGATAGGTGTGTGTCAGGTTGAGGTGGGGATGATGATTCAGTTGGAGTGGGGTTGGGTGGCAGGTTTGGGTTGGGGGCAGTATGGGTTGGGGAGAAAGGAGTGGAGGGAGGGGAGGAGCGGGGATATGAGGGGGGGGGAAAGGATGGAATGGTTATAATAGGGAAGAATAAGGTGTGCCAATCGAGAGGGTGGGGAGCGGAAGCTTTGGGGAAGTGGATGTGAGGGAGTTGTACGGGAAGGTGGTTTCAACAAAACGGACGTGGCGGGAGGTGTAGACCCGATGGGAGGTGGGGTCGAGACGATATACGCACTTTGCGTAGGTGAGTAGCCAACAAAAATACATGGAATGGATTTTGGGGCTAGCTTGTGGGAGTGTAAGGGCGAAGCCGGGATAGCGAGACAACCAAAGCTGCGTAATTTGGTGTAGTTGGGAGGAGCGGAATAAGCGGAGGTAGGGGGAATCATTGTTAAGGGTGGGAGTAGGCAGTCTATTTATGAGGTAGGTAGCAGTGGTGAGAGCATAGGGCCAAAAGGTAAGGGGTAGGTTGGCATGGGAAAGGAGGGTGAGACCCGTTTTAACAATGTGACGGTGACGACGTTCGCCATACCCATTGTGTTCGGGCGTGTGAGGGTGGTGAGATGGGTGATGCCGGTTTGAGCTAGAGTTGGTGTGAGTTTGAGGTATTCGCCTCCGTTGTCAGAGTAGATTTGAATGATGGGACGTTGGAAATATTTTTCGACAAGTGTTTTGAAGCGGAGAAAGGTGTTATAGGTGTCGGATTTGTGTTTTAGAGGGTAGAACCATATATATTTTGTGTAATGATCAACAAAGATGATATAGTATTTGAAATGGTCAAGGGAATAGACGGGAGAGGTCCAAACATCCGAATAAATAAGATCAAGAGGAGCATGTGACACAAGAGAAGAAGAAAAAGGCTTGTGGCTTTTATTAATAAAGCAAGAGTTACATGGAGGTAGACTAGAAGAGATAGGCAAACGAAACTTGCTTTGTAATAAACCAAGAACATGGGAAGCAGGATGGCCTAATCTATGATGCCACAGCTGTGAAGAGAGAGAGATGGAGTGAGCATGAATGGGTGGAGGGTGCCAAATGTAGACGCCATCCTCAAGGTTTCCATGGATGAGAGTTTGACTCGTGGCGTTGTCCTTAATAAGAAAGGAAGAATGTGAGAATTCAATGATTGCATTATTTTCACGACAAAATTGAGACACGGATAGAATGTTACGGGTGATAAGCAGAACATGTAAAATACTATTAAATTGAAGAGTAGAGGAGGGTGTTGAGAGAAAGAAAGAACCTATGTGCGATATAGGAAGAGAGGAACCGTCTCCGATGATGACATCATCACTGCCATTGTAGGGTATGTGTAAGGCAAGGTTGGAAAGATCATTGGTGATGTGGTTGGTTGCACCACTGTCAATGAGCCAAGAATGAGGGGAAGAAGGGTTGTGATAGGCGGCGGTGTTGGCTTGGGGTTTAGAGTTAGGGTGTCAATTTTGGCGTGGAAAAGGGGGAAAGGTAACGGTGGGGTGGTCGCGCTTAAAATGACGACATTGGGAGATGACATGGCCAATGTTACGGCAGTATTGACATTTACCTTTAAAGGGGAGGGGTGAGGAGTTCGAGCTAGAGGATGGGTATGAGTTGGTGGTGCGGTAGGAGTTACGGTTGGGTGATGGAGTGGTGTGGGCGGTGAAGGCGGTGGTGGGGAGAGGAGTGGTAGGGGTGGATTGTTTAAGGGTGAGTTCATGTTGGATGAGCTTTTCGTGGAGGGCTTCAAAAGAGATAGGATTGTCTCGGGCTCGGGTGGAGTCTATAACGGGTTTGAAGGTTTCATAGTCCAAACCTTTTAAGACGGTGTAGATGATGTCCTCGGAATCCATGGGTTTACCAAGGATGGCAAGCTTGTCGGTGTAGGATTTGACTGCATTCATGTAATCTGAGATAGATAGTTGGTTTTTGGTAAGATTTGCGAGGTTGTCCTTGATTTGAAGGATGTGGCCACGGGAGGGGTTGGCATAGGTGGTTTTGAGAATGGTCCAAGCTTCATTGGAGGTTTTAGCTTGGTGAACTAGGGGAGCAATGGCAGTATCTAAGGTTCCTATGAGAGCCCCAAGAATAAGGCGATCTTGACGAGACCAAGTTATGGCGGCGGATTGGGGACGAGGTGGTGGTGGCCGGATGGGCCGGTTCATCACTGTTTCAGCAATGGTGGGGTGGAGATGGTGATGTTGTCCTCGGGTTTTGGGTGGGTGCCATCAACAAACTTCAGAAGATCGAGGCCAAAGAGTATTGAGGTGATTTGGGATGCCCATGTGAGGTAGGTGAGAGGGGTGAGAGTACGGCAATAAGATAGGTTGACCAAGAAGAGGGGTTGGTCGGGTTGGGCAGTGTTTGGAATGGTGGAGGAAGCTCCGGCCATTGTAAGGGAACTGGGAAGGGACTGCAGATTTTGGGGAGTTTGATTTTTGGATCTTTAATGCTTTGATACCATATGAAGTTTGAATAACTTTCTGTTTATTTCTCACGCTTTTTACTCTTGAAAGTAAAGCAAATATATACAAGTTACAGTGGAGAAAACAAGAATAGAGATAAGAATACAAAATCTCTAACCTATCCATCTTTCTATGTTCCTAACTCTTAATCTTTCTTCTGTACATTCATGAGACCAAAACAGATTAGGAAATCAACGAAGATCGAGGCGGGTGCCTGAGTTTGTGCGCCTGGGAGACAGAAGGTTCAGCCATGGTTTGTTGAAGTTCCTCACGTGCTGCTACATTATCCTTAATAAGAAGCTCCTGATGGTTCTTGGCATAACCCACGAGATATTGGCCAAACGAAAAAGGGAATTACAAATTTCCCAAGCAACAGGAAGTGCAACACTAGAGTGGTTAACACTCTCACCATCCATTTTGCACATGAAGCACCAATTGACATAAATCCTCCTCCTTGCTCTTAAATTATCCCCCGTAAGAATAGCTTCCCGAGTAGCCTCCCAAGTGAAAAAGGCTACTTTGCTAGGGGCCTTAGTCTTCCAAATCGCCTTCCAAGGAAAAGAATAACCATTATTCCCTTTCAAAGCCATATAGAATGATTTCACCGAGAATACCTTACTCTTAATTCTCAGTCCAGACCACTTTATCTTCCCCAACCCTTTTCACCGGCTGAGAATGTAGCAAATCAAAAAGCTGGCCAATGTCGTTAATCTCCCAATCATGCAAATCTCTTCGGAAAGTTGGATTCCAAGTGACCATGCCTTCCGAAATCTTTAATATCGAGCTAACCATTACTTCTTGATTTACCGCAATACTAAAGAGATTAGGGAACACCCTTCGAAGCTCTATATCACCACACCAAGTATCCATCCAAAATCTGACTTTATTTCCGTTTCCTATCTCAAAAGAGATCCATCGCTTGAAAGGCTCCCACCTTCTCCTAATACCCTTCCACACCCTGACCCCATGCGTAGCCGAGATATCTTTAGGGAACCAACGCTGATGACCCTACTCAAATTTGCATACCACCACCTTCTTCCATAGAGCTTTACTATCGACTAAGTAACCATTTACAACTTCAACCAAAATTAAATCGCAACAGGCACCTGTTTCATTTTTGCATCTCATACTGCTGCCTGGATTCACTTGGCTCTTCATTCAATATGCTGGAAGAATTCATCATCAAGCTGGCCATCTAATTATTCAAGTCAGACACTTAAACAGAGATGATGATATGTACTTATCAAAAAAAAAAAAAACAGAGATGATGATATGTAACTGGAAAAAACAATAAATTCTCTCGAGCAAATGAAGTCTATTGACCTGAATCAAAAAAAATTGTGCGAGAGTAGCAGAAGAAGCCAAAAGCCCCAGCTTGTTTTGGCCCAAATACTATCTGTAGTGCAAGGGCCAACCATTACAGGCAGATAATTCTTCACGAGTAAGTCATCTAACCTGCAATAGTATATCATGGAACCTGATCAGTTCATACATTGTTCTAATAAAATCAAATGGCAAGGCAAGACACATAAACTTCAAACATAATATATCCATTTTGAATTTTTATTTGACAAACCCAATACAGGCAGGAGGTGTTTGATACTGTGACGTGGGTCAGATTTAAAGGCCCTTGCCTGTCTATTTCCTGCATGCAATACACAAAATCGCAAATCAAAATGTGTAGATGCTCCAAAACAACAAATAATAAAAGCTCATTTGGACAAACCTCATCCATATAAACGAAGCGCCAAAATAGGTGACGCGTCCTTTGTACACGGGAAGTATACTCTTAACACAAAACCTAATATACACCAAAAAGCTATTTACAAACTCAGCAAAAGAATTAGTTGTAGGGGATGCTGACTCCATGCACCAAAAAAATGCAGTCAGAAGGATTGCACTCTCATCATTCTTCTACGACTTCGACCGCTCAGGATAATTTAGCTGAAAACAAGTCTCCTCGCTTATGTGCCTCGACTTTTTCGAGAAAGTCACCATAATCAGACTCATTGACTCTTCCAAGAAATTCGTCATCTGAATTCCATTCCTCCTCTATAGGCAAGCCACGAGCCATGTGTGTTAATATGTCTGCAGGTTGATTGATTTCGCGAGGGATGACAAAAAAATCACAGCTTACAAACTTATCCAGCAAACGCCAAGCAATCCTGCCAAACACATAAAAAAATAAAAGAAAATATTAATACTCACCAAAAAGTAGTATAAAATGTAAACATGTATAAAACTAAAGAAAGTTACCTTGTCTCATTTAGGCAGTTGTTTAGAAGTACATGTTTGGCCAACGAATTTACAACATTCTCGTTATCTCCCTCCACTTCTAAATCTGTAATTTTAATTTTCAGATGTGCAGCACGAGCAAGTCCAAATATTGCTGCCTTATACTCTGCCTGATTTGTATCAATAGCAATAGTCTTTCGACAGCCATACCACATTAAAGTGCCATCCTCATCCCTAATAACTGCTCCTAGTGTAGCTATGTTAGTCCCTCTAGCCAAACCGGCATCAAAACTAAGTTTAAACTTGCCCCTAGAGGGTTTTACCCAGGAAACTACAATAGGATGGTGCCGGTAACAAATGGCACCATCATCAATCACATAAATTCTTTCTCTCCAAATTAGTTCCGGTAACTTATCTAATTTATCTCTAGGAAGAAAAAATTTTAGAAGAATATACAAATCTCCCTTCGTGATACGCTTGAACTTAAACTGTTCAATAAGGGGAGGAGAGGGCAGTAAGGTGACCGAAGAAGCCTTTTCAAAATCAAAGATCCCAAACAGGGACCTAAAGTATGCAAACAGAATCATGGTTCTTTCTGCTTCAACAGAGCTCAAAACATAACTAGAATTTACAACTGTGCTGCACTTTGAGTAATCATTGTTCTGCAAAATTTTATTGAGATAATGATAATTAACAAAGAGTCTAAAAAAGACAAATTGTATAAACAACAAACAAAAGCGTGACATTTCGAAGGTATAGGTACATACCCCAAGGAAATTGGAGAATGAATCCACACCAAAGCGATAAGAAAGAATAGTCCTCCGAGGGAAATAAGCTAAATGTTTATCATCTTTAACAATTTTGTCAACCTAATGTATACAAGAAATGAATTAAGTCAACATACAAACAATAATACAAAAGGCTCGGGCCACACATGTTCACAAAATTTGGATCAAAAACAATTTGCGATAGTTAGTTGACCGATCTACAATTGAGAACTATTTTTATGCCCAGATTTTATACATCTTTTTCACTTTAGCACAATTATTATTCATTACTCAGCTCGAAATATATGGACCAGTGGTTTCTATATTTTTCTAGCCGTCCATTGTTTCTTGAGGAAAAGATCAATATAAAATTGCGCACATCATCACTGTTAATCCAAATTTTAGCACAATAACCTAAAAAAAGTATTTACTTCCAATAAATCTCCTTTATTGCTTCGTAATTTCAACAGTTCTTGAGCAACAAGTAATAGTAATATGAAAGTGTTTTATATTCATGGTGACTACTTCATTCTATCTCGTGGCAAATCCAAATCCTAATTTCGCTTTTCCTCCGCAAGGACCTGAATGACAGCTAATTCTTTCCCCGTATTGACATGCCTCCGAAATCAATAATGGGGTTCAAATCATTGCATTGTTTTGCAGATCCTCTTTTGCTTCTTGCTCATTCTTGTAACAGTGCTTTCAATATGCTTGTTCGTTCAGAAAACCCAATACTCTTACACTATCCCAAGTGATAAAGATAAAACTCATGTACAGCTCATGTAATTATATTAGCCATGTATAGCATCTTGTATTTATGGTCTATAATATTGTCAACTGATGTATCCTAGGTAGGAGTCCTAAGTTTCGTTGAAATAAAATAATCTAGATTCAACTTGTTGTTTCTAGAATGGTTCAGGAGATTCTATGCATGAATGGAGGAATGTGTCCTTTGGTATTATGCATTTGCTTACTAGATTAGGATGAATGCTTTTAATTATGGTTCATGTAATTAGCTTAGATGCATGCCCATAGAATAATATAAATACTCATGTAGTAGGCCATTTTGTAACTATCCGAGTATCAAAGTATCATAAGAGAGTTGAATAAAATACTCCACCTCCTCCATTATATTCTTTATCCAGCAATTTATTTTTGTAAGTTGAGTTATCCATTTCCAACAAAGTGGTATCAGAGCCGCTTCTTGTTTGGAATACACGAACTGAAGAAGATGTCGAACGGAACTCCATTGCAAGTTCCAGCCCTTAAGAAGGAACACTTCAATAATTGGTGTATTCGAATGAAGGCCTTGTTTGGAGCATACAAAGTTAATTTGGGATCTCGTGGAAAGTGGTGTTGACGGAGATGATGCAACATCAAAAAGAAGGATCAAAAGGCGCTTGCTCTCATACATCAAGGATTAGATGAGAAGATGTTCGAGAAGATTGCTGACGCAACTACCTCCAAACAAGCATGGGATATTCTCCAAGCCTCATTCAAAGGAGTTGATAAAGTGAAGAAGGTGCATCTCCAAACATTGCGTGGTGAGTTTGAATCTTTGCATATGAAAGATTCGGAAATGGTCTCGGATTATATTACTAGATTTTTGGCTGTTACTAATCAAATAAAAAGGTATGGAGAAGAAATGGAAGATATTCTGATCATTGAAAAAATTCTACGTTCATTGGATGCGAAATTCAATTATGTTGTAATGGCCATTGAAGAGTCCAAGAATCTGGATACCATGACCGTTGATGAACTTACTGGATCATTGCAAGCTCATGAAGAAAGAATGGTAAAACCCACTCAAGAGACGGTGGAACACGCCTTAAAAGCAAAGCTTTTATTGAGTGAAAAGGATTCAGGCCATGGAATGTCCCAAAGAGGTCGAGGTCAAAGCCAAGGTAGAGGTCGTGGTAATGGTAGAGGACGAGGTGGTCGAGGCGATGCAAATTTTTGCACCAATGGAACAAGTCAAAATTTTAGCCAAGGAAGAGGTCCAAGATGAGGAGGTAGACAAAATCAACAGAGGTATGACAAATCCAATGTTGAATGTTATAATTGTCATCAATTTGGGCATTATGCTTGGCAATGTAGAAACGATGTGGAGGAGACAAGTAATCTTGTGGAGAAAAATGAAGAAGAAGCAAGTCCTTCCTTACTTCTCGCTTGCAAAAGCAATCAAGAAGAAGAAACGGACAAGTGGTATCTCGATTCCGGTGCCAGCAATCATATTTTTGGGAGGAGAAATTTGTTTGTGGATCTTGATGAATCAATTGGTGGAAAGTTCACTTTTGGAGACTCTTCGCAAGTCCAAGTCAAAGGAAGAGGTACAATTTTAATTCAGTTGAAAGATGGTAGTCGTCAATTCATTTCTAATGTTTGCTATGTGCCGGAAATGAAAAGTAACAATTTGAGTTTGGGACAACTTCTGGAGAAAAACTATGATATTCACCTGAATGATAAATGTAACGCCCGCACCATTTGCACTAATTGCATCATTCACATTCATCCTATATTTGTGCTTCTTATGTTAAACATCGTCATTTCATGTACATAAATCATTCGAATATGCTTGCATTTGAGTTTATGGTACACTTTTCAAATGTATGGTTGTGTATTGTAAGTGTGGTGTTATCACCTAGGTTGGCCTAATTGATCAAACCAAGGAAATGGTGATAAATTGAAGTGAGGCATTCCAGTAGGTTTTGCATGGCCGCGCAGCCTTTTGTGGCACGGCCGTGCATGTGTGACACGACCGTGCGGCCTTTGGGGACACGGCCGTGCGAGGAATCCAGAAAGTTTGGCACGGCCGCGCAGCATTTCTTGGCACGGCCGTGCGCGAGTGACACGGCCGTGCGCCTTGACAAGACACGGCCGTGCAAAGCGTCAGACTCTGTTATTTTGTTAGACGAGATTTTAAGTGGTTGACTAATTGACTTGATCTCAAAGGCTGAGATCAAGCCACGACCAAGGCATGAGAAATCTGGTAGGTTTAGTCACCTTATGTCCCTTTGGAGAGTCAAGACTCTCTCCATAACTCACATTCAACCTTGGCAAAGATAGAGAGAAAAAGAGAAGAGTTTGTGCAAGAAAATCCTTGCCAATTGCTCAATTGGAGACCATATCATCATCCAACACCACCATTGTGAAGCTATTGGCTAATAGAAGCCATTCTTGACCTTGCATGTACCTTGGCTTGGGTTGAAACTTCAATTGTAAGCTACTACCCCTTGTTCTCCCTCTTTTATAAGTTGTTACACATGTTAGACTTGTTAGATGATGATATATGTTAGAAATCATCAAATTTGAGTATGTTTGACTATGTTGACTTTTCAAATTCGTGGTTGACTTTTTGGTTGTGTTTAAAGACTCATGTTTACATGTTTGAATTGTGAATTATGAGTAGTAATTGTTAAGTTTACGGTATGATTAATTCGCGTAAACTCGAACTCATTAGAAACCGAAAATGACTCTAACGGAGTTCGTTAGGATTTCATAATCAACGAGACCACGTGTGTGATTTGGGAATACTTGGATGATCCGAGTGTTTCGTTAGAAAATTTGGTTACACCGATTGTGTGTTTGACATTTCATAAATTGTTGTAATTATTGTAAGTTGGTTATTTGTGGTGTGAGATTATTATGACTCACTTGTGACATTCATATTATTGTCAATTGTTGTTGTTGTGGTATACTCCCTACTTTGGAGTATGACCTTTTATGTTTAAATGTCGAGTAAACATCTACTTGTGCATTTAGTTAAGTCCATGGCATATTTGTTGGCGGTGTATTGACGCTCGATTATTGCGTGAGCCGGGGCTACGTAATAGTTGAAGGCCAATACATCGGGCCTCGCCCTACCGTTGGCCGCGGTAGGGGTATAGCGCCATTTGTTGTACGGAATAAACGCAACCATGGTAAGCTATATCCGTGGTAGATTCTTGGGTTGTAGGGACCGAGATCACCCGTCGACGTGAATACAGAAGATGGTTCACATGTGTTTGATTTGGTTATTGGTTTTCTTGTTCGAGCACGTCAACAACGGCTCTACACTTGGTATATTATTGGTTGGTTGGTTGGAAGTATTGGTTTGGTCGGAGGTGTACCTCGACGCCGTATCCCTTTTTATGTGTTTAATTATAGCTCTTATGTGCTTCCTATATGAACGAATGTTGGTCATGGTTTACAACCGGTATGGGACGGTTGGCGACTGTCGAGCCTCTCGTGTAATATAGGGTTGTGTGGTTATATGTGATGCTCGTTACTTCTATTTGGTATTGAAATGTTAATGTGATAACATGAATATTTGTTATAATTATTGTCTTGCATCTAGCATGCCATATTGTTGCATTAGTAGCTTATTGAGTTTTCAACTCACCCCGTTTGTTTTCATTTGTTTTCCTTAGATCAAGCGCCGGCGAGGAATCCTTAGTGTGCGAGTTCGGGTTCGTTGGGCGACTTCTTTTGGTAGTGCACCTTGTGCCTAAGTGTTTTATTTTGGTGAGGCCGAGGGTGTACTTGTTATCTAAACAATGTATTTGTTGGGTAGTAGTCTTGACTGTTATATGTTATATTCTTTTGTTGTGCCGGCATGGTTGCCGTGCGGTTGTATGTATATTTGTTAACTTTAATTCCGCGTACTCTGATGTGATTATATATGTACCGAGCATGATAGCTCGAGTTTGTTGTTGCTAGCTAACGTGTTGTTTCTCCGGCTTGTTTCGCCATCGAGGTTTAGTATTGTTTAAAAGATTTTGTGGTTTTAAAGAAAACTTGCACGTGCATTACAGGGTTTTCTCATGACTTTGCATTCTTTTAAAAGGAATTTTTGAGATGCTATTTTCGTGTTTTCCGCATTTGTCTCGCGGCTCGAACGTGATTCACATCAGATCTCGGGTCGGGTCGCGACAATAAAAGCTTGTCTATGAAAGATGAAAATGGGAAATTGCTGGCCAAAGTTCCAATGACAAAAAATAGGATGTTCTTGTTAAATATTCAAAGTGTTATCCCAATGTGTTTGAAAGCTTGCTTTAAAGATTCATCTTGGTTATGGCATATGAGGTTTGGGCATTTAAATTTTGATGGGTTGAAAGTGATGTGTAAAGAAAGAATGGTGAATGGTTTGCCTGCCATAATCCATCCGAACCAAATTTGTGAAGGATGTCTTCTGGGTAAACATTCAAGGAAGAGTTTTCTGATGAATGAGTCTTTGTCAAGGGCTCAACATCCTCTGGAGTTGGTTCATTCTGACGTGTGCGGACCTATCAAGCCATCTTCGTTGGGTAAGAATAATTATTTTTTGCTTTTTATTGATGATTATTCTCGAAAAACTTGGGTGTATTTTATGAAGGAAAAATCGGAGGTGTTTGAAAATTTCAAGAGGTTCAAAATTATGGTGGAGAAACAAAGTGGCTACGAGATCAAAGCTCTTCGGTTCGATAGAGGTGGTGAATTCACCTCTAATGAATTCAAGAAGTTTTGTGAGGAGAATGGAGTCAGACGCCCCATGACGGCACCTTATTCACCCCAACAAAATGGAGTGGTCGAGAGAAAGAATCGGAGCATTCTCAACATGGTGAGGAGTATGTTGAAAAGCAAGCACGTTCCAAGAGAATATTGGGCTGAAGCTGTTAGTTGTGCCGTCTATTTGATGAATCGAAGTCATACTAAAAGTGTTCATGGAAAAACACCACAAGAAGCTTGGAACGGATACAAGCCAAGTGTCTCACATTTGTGGGTTTTTTGGGTGCATTGCTTATGCACATGTTCCGGATGAGAGAAGAAGTAAGCTTGATGACAAGAGCCAAAAGTATGTCTTTCTTGGTTACGATGAAAGTTCAAAAGCTTACAAGTTGTATAATCCAAGCAATGGCTAGATCGTGATTAGTAGAGATGTTGAATTTGATGAAGAAAGTGAATGGGATTGGAATATTCAAGACGAAGAAAATAGCTATAACCCATTTTTTTATGAAGACGAAGAAGAGGATGTGGCACAACCCCTCACTCCACCACCAGCAGCACCTCGAGAGAATGGTCCAGATGTTGAAGCAAGTTCAAGTAGTCAGCCGCAAAAGTTCAGAACTCTACATGATTTGTATGAAAACACGAAAGAGGTACATGATTTAAGTGAATTTACTCAGTTTTGCTTAATTGCTGAATGTGAGCCTGTAGGTTTTAATGATGCCGTTGAAAATAAAAATTGGAGAGATGCCATGGATGAAAAAATTAGAGCAATTGAGAAGAATGGTACATGGGAGCTTGCATCACTACCTAAAGGCAAAAGCACAATTGGAGTGAAATGCGTGTACAAGATAAAGAGAAATTCCAGTGGCGAAATTGAGAAATACAAGGCAAGATTGGTGGCAAAAGGGTACAAGCAAAAGGCTGGTATTGACTATAATGAGGTGTTCGCTCCAGTTGCACGTCTTGAAACCATTCGGCTAATCATTTCTTTGGCTGCCCAAAATCGTTGGAAAATTCAGCAACTGGATGTGAAATCCACTTTTTTGAATGGAGTTTTGGAAGAAGAAGTGTATTTGGAACAACCATTGGGTTATGTAGTGAAAGGGCAGGAAGATAAAGTCCTAAAACTGAAAAGGGCTCTCTACGGCTTGAAACAAGTACCTCGTGCTTGGAATAGCCTAATTGATAAGTATCTTCATGCGAATAGGTTTGTGAAGTGCCCACATGAACATGCACTTTATATGAAGCTGAATAAGGATTGCGATATTTTAATTGTGTGTTTGTATGTGGATGATTTGATATTCACAGGAAATAACCCAAGGATGTTTGATGAATTCAAGAGAGCTATGGCGAATGAATTTGAGATGATGGACATTGGCTTGATGTCTTACTATCTCGGAATTGAGGTAAAACAAAGAGAGGATGGCATTTTCATTTCTCAAGGAGGATATGTCAAAGAAATTCTCAAGAAGTTTGAGATGGAGAATTGCAATCCCGTGAACACCCCCGTGGAGTGTGGAAATAAATTGTCGAAGCAAGGAAATGGTGAGAAGATTGATCCCACATTTTTTAAAAGTCTTGTTGGAAGCCTGAGGTATTTAACTTGTACAAGGCCAGATATACTTTTTGGTGTTGGACTTGTGAGTCGATATATGGAGGCTCCTAGTACATCTCATTTGAAGGCGGCTAAGCAAATTCTACGGTATCGTAAAGGTACAATTGATTATGGGATCTTGTACACATCTTCTCAAGATAATAAGCTTGTTGGATATTGTGATAGCGATTGGGCTGGTGATGCTGACGATCGAAAGAGCACCTCCGGGTTTGTCTTTTTTATGGGGAATTCGACATTTTCTTGAAGTTCAAAGAAGCAACCTATTGTGACTCTTTCTAATTGTGAAGCAGAATATGTGGCTGCTACTTCTTGTGTTTGTCATGCTATTTAGTTGAGAAGCTTATTGAAAGAGCTTCACTTACCACAAGAAGGTCCAACAGAGATATGTGTTGATAACAAATCCGCAATTGCATTGGCGAAGAACCCGGTGTTCCATGAAAGGAGCAAGCATATTGATACAAAGTATCATTTTGTTCGAGATTGTATCACCAAAAAGGAGGTTGAGCTGGAGTATGTGAAGTCCCAAGATCAAGTTGCTGATATTTTCACCAAGCCTTTGTCGTTCGAAGTGTTTCGGAAGCTACGTACATCTCTTGGTGTGATGAATCTAGTTTAAAGGGGATGTTGAAATAAAATAATCTAGATTCAACTTGTTGTTTCTAGAATGATTCAGGAGATTCTATGCATGAATGGAGGAATGTGTCCTTTGGTATTATGCATTTACTTACTAGATTAGGATGAATGCTTTTAATTATGGTTCATGTAATTAGCTTAGATGCATGCCCATAGAATAATATAAATACTCACGTAGTAGGCCATTTTGTAACTATCCGAGTATCAAAGTATCATAAGAGAGTTGAATAAAATACTCCACCTCCTCCATTATATTCTTTATCCAGCAATTTATTTTTGTAACTTGAGTTATCCATTTCCAACAAGTTTAGCCTGTAAATTAGTCTTATAATTGTCCTGTTAATTAGTCTTGTAATTGTATAAAGCTGTGATTTATTCATTCAATAAAATAACTTTTCTTTAATATTCCATATGGTATCAGAGCAGTGCATCTTTGTCTAATTAATTCTTTTTCTCAGTCTTCTTCCATCTTCCATTCTCACGACCTTTCTTCTCTTTCTTCTTCATGGCACCCATCGATAACAGTGTCCTCATTCCTAACAAAGACGAACCCACCAAACCCTTCATCATCATCTCCCTCAATCACATTCTCAAACTCACTCCTACAAACTACATTTCCTGGCAGACCCAAATTAAAGCAACTTTTATTGGTCATAACCTCTTCCAATACCTTGATGGCTCTCTTTCCCCTCCTTCTCCCACTATTACCACTGATAATATATCCAATACGAACCCTGCACACACCACATGGCATCGTCAAGATAAACTAATTTTTGGGGCACTCTCCGGCACCCTCTCCCCTCATACACCTCAACACAATGGGGTCTAAATCAATAATGGGCTCTATCCTCTAAAGAAAAAATCTGACACCGAAATTATCTTTCTTTGTTTTAAAGCCTTAGTTGAAAAATACTTCACCCATCCCATTATAACTCTCTACTTCAATAACGGTGGTGAATATAGAAAACTTGATACCTTCCTTGCCACCAATGGTGTCTCTCACCTCACCTCTCCCCCTCATACACCTCAACACAATGGCTATTCTGAAAGCCACCATCGCCATATAGTTGAAACTGGTCTTTTTCTTCTCTCCCATGCTTCAATGCCTCTCAAATATTGGCCTCTAGCCTTCTCTACCGCGGTTTATCTTATTAATCGCATGCCTACTCCAACACTCTCTCTAAAATCACCCTTCTCTAAAATCTTTGGTTCTACACCTAACTATGCCAAATTACAAAGTTTTGGTTGTCTATGCTACCCTTGGCTCCGCCCCTACACATCTCATAAACTTGACCCTCGCTCTAAGCCATGTATTTTCGTTGGCTATTCACCTACTCAAAGCGCCTATTACTGCCTTGACCCTACCTCTACCAAAATATATGTTTCTCGACATGTCAAGTTTGTCGAAACATCCTTTCCATTCGCTCAGTCTAAAGAACCCTTTTTATTACCTACCACTACTAACTCTGATACGTGGTGCAATGTCTCTATGCCCTTACTAAATCCTCCCAAGCTGCAGCCTACTGCTATCCATATACCTGCCACTCTGCCCTCTTCAAATTCTTCAACTCAACCATCTTCGAACCTCCCCTCTCTGAGTCCCTCTTTTGATCCACCCTCTCTTCCCCCCCTCCTTCCCCCTCCCATTCTATTGTCACTCGCTCCCACAACAATACAGTCAAACCCAACCCTAAATACAGTGTCAACTCCCACATTTCCGCCAACTCTCTTAAACCAACCACGGTAGCTCAAGCTCTAAAAATTCTGTCTTGGACGAAAGCAATGCAATCTGAATATGATGCTCTTCTTCAAAACCACACTTGGGACCTTGGTCCTCCTTCTCCTTCGTATAATCTTGTTGGGTGTAAATGGGTATTTCGCAATAAATACAATCCTGATGACTCTATCGAATGACAAAAAGCTCGTCTTGTAGCTAAAGGATTTCATCAGCGTCCCGGTCTCGACTATATCGAAATTTTTAGCCCTGTTGTCAAACCCCCTACGGTTCGAGTCGTTCTCTCCCTTGCCGTGTCTCAAAATTGGACTCTTCGTCAAATTGATATCAACAATGCATTCCTTCAAGGGTCTCTAATGGAGGATGTATATATGGTCCAACCCCCTGGATTTATTGACCAAACCCACCCCCATCATGTTTGCAAGCTTCCCCGAGCTCTCTACGGTCTTAAACAAGCCCCTCGGGCTTGGTAATAAACTCATTGTATGTTGTTCCAAGACCTCCAAGAATCCTTCTTCGCAACGTGTCATTCGACACTAGTTCCCCTGCACTTGCTAAAGCTTGAGCAAGAGTTTTGGCCTTGAGTAAATACGTTCGAATGGACATGTCAGGAGTTTTCTTCAAGTCATGAAGATCATCATGTAGTTTCTGTAAGTGAATTGTGGATGAGACTCCGAATTCCTTTGCTAAAAGATCCCATGAGTCGGGTGTTGTCTTGCAAGGATTGACATGGGTTTGAATTTCAGCAGTCATCGTGGCCTTGATCCGGACGAGAACCAAGTCTGAGGCTTGAAGAAAGATATTGTAAGCTAGGTTTTCCGTTACATCATCTTTAAGAAGTTTCAATGGAGGGATTTTTTGAGTAATGGTGAACGAGAGTCGATGGGTATCAAGCACAGAAGTAAAGAGAGAGCTCCAGTTGATGTAGTTTTCATTGCTCAAGTGACAATGAGACATCACTAACTGGATGTTAAAGAAGAGAGGAATTGCAGTCTACCATGTTGAATTGCGAAGAAGAAGAGGCAGCTGCTGTGGATTTAATGGTGTTCACAGATTCATCACCCATGGCTATAGTGTGCTCTGATACCATGAAAGAATGAAGAAATTAAGAGAAGAAAGGAATGAAACAATGCAGTCAATAAAGAAGATGAAGAACTCAACTTATCATTTACAGAATAGGAAGCACCTATTTATACAACTCCACTAGCTGTTGGAAGACCGAAGAGACTCAACTAAGTACACTGAATAACATAACAAACGGGAGTCCTATACTAAACATAGGTACAAAGAATGAATGACTAAACAATACAACCTTTGACTTGAATTATGATCTGACAATCGGAGCATGTAGGAGTAGTAAACTAAAGCTATGAGGTATGACGTAAGACGGGTATGGGAGAAAATCAGGTTCGTTAAGATACAAGCGGACGTTTGCTCTATGTATCGCTCCAACAGACGAAATAACAAAGAAAAGAAAATAATTCCTTCTCATATTTAAGACTCCAAAGGGAAGAAATTTATTAATCAACAGTTTCTTGACAATGGGGAATTACATCAATATTTATAAGGCAAAAGTGAATCCTTAACCTACTATGACTAGGGCTAATTATTTGAAAATAAAGTCTTAATTCTTCTAGAACTAGAGGACTAATAATATAATTAAAGCTTAAATACCAATTTTGTCACTCTACTTTTCTAAAAAAATCAATAAGCTTGACTCTCCTGACCAAGTGGAGTGATCAAAGTGTAAAAAAAAATACAATGAGCTTAATGAATTTTGGGTGAAAGTAGATTGATCAAATTGGTATTTAAGCCTATAATTAAACTAGAAGAACTCTAATAATAATCCTAATCGGATTGGATACTATAAACCCCAACTAAACTTCTAGATACATTACTTTGATTTATCCCTAAATAATAAAACAAAGTGATTTAAAAATAATTCAAATTCAACTCTATTGAGTCCTAATTTGCGTACCGCATCATAGGAGCAAGTTAGAAGTAAAGGCGCTAAAGACTAGGAACGGGTTAGAAGTATGAAAAATCCGACACATGCCCAACCTATTGTCATCCCTAATGTTACTCGTACTATTATCAAGTGGGAAGACTAAAAATGAAGCCTTGTCAAGTTGCGCTTTTCTGAATTGTCATATTTACCCTTATCATTAAAGATATTTACCAGTTTTTAAATAATACTTACAACTCTATAAGCAACCACCTACTTCTCCCACTTTTCAAGAAAATAACTATCAAAAAGCCATCAATCTATGGAATAAAATTAAAAATTCAAAAAATTTATAAATTTTTATTGTGCTCTTTATCGTCGCATGTTTGAAGGGTGTTTTGCCCATTTTTTGATGTTTCTCTTCTCTATCATGAACAAGACCAATAACCATAGTATAGTTGAATTGTCTTCCAAGTTTTTCATTCTTGCTTCAGAGACAGAGAAGAGGATGCCCCTCTTTTATCAATTTCTTCAATTTTTGACACTTTGGCAATCTGTATGCAACTTGTTTAGCAGTTAACCCCAGCTGTTTCACTTATGTGCCCTTTTTGTTTCCTGAACCAAATTCACTGATGTACTTTCATTTTTCTCCACAACACTATATCACTTTTAAGAGGTGGAAGTTGTTTCAAAAACACTGCTATGTAAGTCTGCATAACCATATATAAATTGTTTATACTTTAATTATTCGTGATCCAGATTGTCCACTAATTCTATCATCATTGATGCAGGGAATGTTACTGATGTTTCTAATGCAGGGAATGCTACTCAAAAGACTTAGATAACCTGAATGTCGAGGGGGTATGAATCTTAGTTAATCTAAATTTTATGAATGTCTAGATAATCTGTATAAGTCTGTTTAGATGCCCAAGTCTTTATTCATGTATTCATCAGATTAGAACTCTATATAAACCTCTCAATACTGAGGAGGAAAAACAACTTTTGCTGAGAAATAAAATATATCATTCAGATTGTAATCTGTTCCTTTCTTTGAGTGCTTACGCTGCGTCAGGTGGTATCAGAGCCTAATGGCGAAACAAGGCGATAGCGGTGGTCTTAATGGCGATGCTCATGGGACTGGAGCCCCACTTATCGGGGAGGAGGCGTTGCAACGATTGGAGCAGCGTTTACAGGGACACTTGGAGCAGCAAATAGATCGGAGATTCCGTCGCTTTGAGGAGCGATTTGATGAAATTGCAGATCGGCTGGATGCTCTCAGTGTTGATGGGAACCGGAATCGGGTTAATGATAGAAGACCAAGAGCAGATGCACCTCGTGGAAACCCTATCAACAGACCTATTCCTTGCGAGACGTAACAACCGAATTGAAGATTCTTCTAGCGAGGGGGATGAATATGAAGAGGCGTTGAATGACATATATAGTGGTAGGCGTAGGGATGCTGGACAATGGAGAAGGTATGATGATAGAGAGGGATACGACTTCAAACTAAAGGTCGATATTCCAAGTTTTAATGGTTGTTTGGGAATAGAAGATTTTACGGATTGGATTGCGATATTGACAGTTCTTCGACTATATGGAGACTCCGGAAGATAGGAGGGTCGATTAGTTTCATGTAGATTAAAGGGGCGCATCGGCTTGGTGGGATAGAAAGCGGCGAACTCGAGAAAAAGAAGGGAGAGGTCGATTCGAACGTGGTACAGGATGAAGAGGCTGATGCAAGAGTTTCGCCACCCGATTATGAGCAAATTTTGTTTCAGCGTACCAAATATGCCAACAAGGTACTCGCCTGTCCATGAATACAGAATTTATGTGACTAGGCGAAAGGAATAATCGAAACGGAAGGGCAGCAAGTGGCTAGATATCTTGATGGTTTGAAGCCTTTTATTCGAGATAAAATTGGAGTTCAGGTGTTAAAGACCCTAAATGAGGCAAAAAATTTGGCGTTGAAGGCTGAATTAATGCAGTATGAGAAAAGCAAGCAGGGTTTTGACAATTTTCGACCTTCAGGTTCGGGGGAAAGGACAAGGCCAACGCAAGAATCTTATGGGCGTGGGGAACGTTATAGTGGAAGTCACTATAAAAGCGACAAACCTCATGAAGATAAGGTAGCTGGAAACGCTCGGTGACGAAGCAAAAAAGTGAAGCTCAAGGGCGGCTACAAACCCTTACGCTAGGCCAACGTCTGAAAAGTGTTATAGGTGCAACCAACCAGGTCATAAATCAAATGAATGTCCTCAAAGGAAAACAACAAATGCCGCTTTCAGAGAAGAAGATGATGATGCATTTTATTGTGAACCGGATGGCGAAGGAGAAGAAGAACTTGAGGAGGAAGAGGAAACAAGGGAAGCAAATTGTGTTGTGCGGAGAATAATGTTAGCTCCGAAATTGGAAGAAATTAACATCTCAACGTAATCAACTATTTCAGACGTGGTGTACCATTTGTGGTAAAATTTTTGGGCTATTGATTGACGGTGGTAGCATGGAGAATATCATAGGGAAGGAAGCTGTAAAGAAGTTGGGACTGCCGGTAGAGAAGCATCCAAACCCTTATTCTTTGGGATGGATAAAGTCTGATGCTGGAAACATTGAGGTAACAGAACGTTGCAAAATTCCTTTTTCGATTGGCAAGTATAGTGATGAAGTATATTGTGATATCGTGGATATGGATGTGTGTCATTTGTTGTTCGGGAGGCCGTGGCAATACGACGTGAATGCGCAACATTCAGGTCGTAGCAATGAGTATAGTTTCTTGAAGGATGGGACCAAGTACACATTGCTGCCATTACAAAATAAGAAAAAACAATCTGCGGAAAAGGAATTTCTCACTTTGACTCGCAAGTTTGAGACTGAAATGAAGGAGACTAGGCAGGTTTATGCTCTAATAATGAAGCAAGTGTGTTATGTCGAAGATGACACAATATTGGAGGAGCATCCTGAAGCTGTTAGGCCTTTATTATCAGAGTTTCGGGAAGTAATGCCTGATGAGCTTCTTGATGGCTTACCACCCATGAGAGATATTCAACATCACATCGACTTGATTCCCGGAGCGAGTTTGCCAAATCTACCTCACTACCGGATGAGTCCAAAGGAGAGCGGGGTCCTTAAAGAGAAAGTGGAGGAGTTGTTAAGAAAGGGGATTATTCAGGAGAGTATGAGTCCTTGTGCGGTACCTGCCTTATTAACCCCAAAGAAGGATGGAAGTTGGAGAATGTGTGTTGATAGTCGTGCAATCAACAAAATTACAGTTGGTTACAAATTTCCCATTCCTAGGCTTGATGACATGTTGGACAGATTACATGGAGCAAAGTGGTTTTCAAGGCTGGACCTGAGAAATGGGTACTATCAGATTTGTATTAGGCTTGGGGACGAGTGGAAGACGGCTTTCAAAACGAAGGAAGGATTGTTTGAATGGTTGGTGATGCCTTTCGGACTTTCCAATGCGTCGAGTACCTTCATGCGACTTATGAATCAGGTATTGAAACCTTTCATTGATAAGTTTGTTGTTGTGTACTTCGATGATATCTTAATTTATAGCAAGACCAAGGAGGAGCACATGTCGCAATTGCGAGAAGTACTTACAGTTTTGCGGGTCAACAAGCTATATGTTAACCTAAAGAAATGCAGTTTTCTTACTAATAAACTGCTATTCTTGGGGTATATTATGAGTCACGAGGGGATTCAGGTGGATGATGCAAAGGTGAAAGCAATTAGAGACTGGCCTACTCCCAAAACGGTATCTGAAGTACGGAGTTTTCATGGGTTGGCTACCTTTTACCGGCGTTTTATCAAGAATTTTAGTACCATTGCAGCACCTATTACTGAATGTATGAAAAAAGGAAGGTTTTATTGGGGTGAAGAAGCTGATGAAAGCTTTGCTATTCTGAAGGAAAAATTGTGCACTGCACCGGTCTTAGCGTTGCCAGATTTTGATAAGCTTTTTGAGGTGGATTGTGATGCCAGCGGTGTTGGCATTGGAGCTGTTCTCTTCCAGGAACGGAGGCCAGTTTGCTATTTTAGTGAGAAGCTCAGCGACGCTAGACAGAAATGGAGCACTTACGACAAGGAATTTTATTCAGTTGTGCGGGCTTTAAAGATATGGGAGCACTACCTCATTGGTAAGGAGTTTGTTCTCTATTCTGACCATGAAGCTTTAAAATACTTGAACAGTCAGAAGCGAATTAGCAAGGACATGCATGCACGGTGGTGCCAATTTCTTCAGAAGTTTCCATTCAGAGTACAACACAAGTCTGGAGTGCAAAATATTGTAGCAGATGCATTAAGTCGAAGGGCAGGTTTGTTAATCACTTTGAGGCAGGAGATAATTGGGTTTGAACAGCTCAAGGAGTGTTATGCGGGTGATGAAGATTTTGGACAGATTTGGGAAAAATGCGTAAATGGGCAACCTGTGCAAGAGTTTTATATGCAAGATGGCTACTTAATGCATGGAAATCAGCTTTGCCTTCCTCGGACGTCGTTACGAGAAAAGGTAATTCGTGATTTACATGCCGGTGGACTTGCTGCACATTTGGGGCGAGACAAAACAATAGCTGCAGTTCGGGAGAGATTTTATTGGCCACACATGCTTCGAGATGTGACCAGGTATGTGCAGAGTTGTTATGTTTGTCAAACGGTTAAGGGTCAGTCCAAAAATACTGGTCTTTATATGCCTTTACCTGTCCCGGAAAATATTTGGGAAGACTTGTCTATGGATTTCGTGTTGGGACTGCCTAGAACACAAAGAGGGGCGGATTCTGTTTTCGTTGTGGTTGATAGATTTTCAAAAATGTCCCATTTTATTCCTTGCAAAAAGACATCAGATGCAATTGCTGTAGCTAGATTGTTTTTCAAAGAAGTGGTTCGTTTGCATGGAATACCAAAAACAATCACTTCGGACAGAGACAACAAGTACCTTGGGCATTTTTGGCGAACATTGTGGAAATTGTTTGATTCTTCTTTGAATTTCAGTAGCACTGCTCACCCTCAAACCGATGGTCAAACGGAGGCAATAAATCGTACATTGGGGAATATGGTTCGTAGCATTTGTGGCGATAAACTAAAATAGTGGGATATTTTCTTGCCTCAAGCTGAGTTCGCCTACAACAATGCGATCCACAGTGCTACAGGAATGTCTCCTTTCTCTATAGTGTACACAAAGGCGCCACACCACACCTTGGATCTGATTCAGCTACCAAAGGGCGGAACTAGCAATGGGGCAGCAACTCAAATGGCCAAATAGGTTGTGGAAGTGCACAAGGAGGTCAAGCAAAAATTGGAGGAGACTAACAAGAAATACAAAAGAACTGCCGATAAGCATCGGAGACGGCAGGTATTTTCGGTGGGGGATCAAGTCATGGTGTTCCTAAGGCGAGAGAGATTTCCGGTTGGCACTTATGGTAAACTTCAGCCCAAGAAGTATGGACCTTATGCAGTCAAGAGAAAGATCAATGATAATGCTTATGTTATTAATCTACCTAAAAGTATGGGCATTTCAAATACTTTCAATGTTGCTGACTTGTCTCCGTTTTACTCCTCTGATGAACCTCTATACCCGGAACCGGAATCAAACTCGAGGACGAGTTTTTCCCAAGTGGAAGAGACTGATGCAGGGAATGTTACTGATGTTTCTAATGCAAGGAATGCTACTCAAAAGACTTAGATAACCTGAATGTCGAGGGGGTATGAATCTTAGTTAGTCTAAATTTTATGAATGTCTAGATAATCTGTATAAGTCTGTTTAGATGCCCAAGTCTTTATTCATGTATTCATCAGATTAGAACTCTATATAAACCTCTCAATACTGAGGAGGAAAAACAACTTTTGCTGAGAAATAAAATATATCATTCAGATTGTAATATGTTCCTTTCTTTGAGTGCTTACGCTGCGTCAATCATTCAGGCTATAATGCTGCGTTCTTCCCTCGTTGATATTCATAGCCAAAGCTTATTTTCTTTCCTATCATTGTATTGTTGCTGCAAAACAGAATTTCTTATTAATATGTTGGCTTAATTATCAATTTGGTCACTCTACTTTCACCCAAAATTCATTAACCTCACTTTACTATTTTTTTTTTCACACTTTCATCACCCTACTTGGACTTTTTCAATCAATAAGCTCATTGATTGAGTGAGCTTGTTGATTCTTCAGTCCAGGTAGAGTGATTAAAGTGTGAAAATAATAATAATAAAGTGAGCTTAATGAATTTTGTGTTAAAATAGAGTGACCAAATTGGTATTTAAGCCTAACATGTTTGCTTAAGTTTCTTCCTAGACTCGGTTGTTCAATTGCTATCTCATAAAGCTTCTCTCTGACTCTTTCTCCAATTAATCGCGTTCAAAACCTGTTGATTCCCCATGAAATTTATTTTAATCAGGTTCATTTCTATTTCGTGGGACAAATAGGGGTCATCATGCTCTTGGCACACAATTTGGGTTTGAACCTAGCTGAAGTCTCACTGAATGTCATTTTTTTCCTTCTAGATCAGGTAATAATTACTTGGCTTTTGAAGGAAAGTAAAAATAACTTTGTTTTGGTCAAATTTCTACGAGGGAAACTAGTAATAAGAAAGATGACAAAAAGGATTTGAATCTGGGTACAATGATTATGAAATGCTATAGAAATGAACTCAAAGGATTTTGTTAACTAGGGAAAGCCCTTGAACAGCTTGTTCGCCGGCACAAAACCCCGGGAGGTTTTAGGGAACCTGCCTTGACCAAGTGATTGATTAACCAAGTTGAATACAAGACTAAGAGCGTATACTAGGGAGCTTAAGCTAGTGAGAATGTGTGTGTAAAATACATGTGTTCCTCCCTTTTTATACCTCAAATACAAAGAAACAAACAAGCCTAGAATATAGGAAATTGGTTGAAGTTGTTGAGGTAATCTCGCCACAATGTTGGTTTGAAGAGATAAGGATCCCTTGCTGGCTTTGTTTGATGAAGGAACGTTTTGTTGACTCAGTCTCTTTTATCTGTTGACATACTTCCTAAAAAATAGGTTGCAATGTAACAATAATTCAACCTGCAAAATAACGTCAAGGTGCAGTAGGAGAACTCAAGTTGTTAGTATCAAGATGATATATGTAAGTTGTAAACATCTTGACTAAAAATGTAGGCCCAACAATTGCCCCCAAACTTTTCAAATTTTTCAAAAGAATATAAAGAGACAAAAATTTAAAAAGTTTGCCAAGAATTGACAACGTACGGCGGTTATTAATGCTAAAGGTACTGATGGGACGGTTTTGAGACTTCCCAAGGCAAAAAGGTTACTCTTGCGTTTTCAAACATACAACTGCTCACAACTTCTCCCTTTGAACAAACCAGAACATTCTCCAACTCCTCCTCTCACAGAGTTGTTAACAAAAAAGGTTTCCTTCCGAAAGATATCAAAGAAGATCGTGTGGAGAAGGAAAACGTGTAGCAATTCCGGTGAGTTCCTCGTACTCTTCTCAGTTTCTTGTTGCTATTTTTCTCAAGTTGCAAAAATGGGGAAAAAGAGACTATGTATAATCGAAAGTGACGATGGTCTACCAGAGGGTTTCTCAACCCAAAATCTGTTAAAGGAGCCTGAGAAAGAGAAATGTTCGATTTCCGAAGCGGATCTAGAAGTTGTCAAGAAAAATCACGCATTGCCTCCTGAAACCATCTTCTTTACCCATCCCTCCTTAACCTCCGAGTGTTATTCTCACGAGTGGGTGTGTTTTCCTGAATACCCCTTCACCATTGGCCTTAAATTCCCTTTCCCTGTCCTGATTACTAGGTTTTTTGCTTCTGCGAAGTTGAACTATGCCCAACTTATGCCTCGGGGTTGGAGGTGTCTTCAAACCCTAGTTAGGTTAAGGGATGAAATAGGTTTGAATGTAGACCTAGAGGAGTTCGCTTATACCACGAGATCGGGGATTTGGTGGGAAGATATTGTTTTAGAGTCAAGAGCGGTGGTGACCCCATTTTGATTTCTAACAACGACCTGGCGACGGGGGTGGAGGAACAGATTTTTCTTTGTTAGAAAAGACAGCCTAAGCCAAGAGGCTGGCGTAGTCTCAAAGTGGAGGTCTCAAGGTAGAGGAATTTTCCTCTGGTTTTGCTCATTACCAAAATCTTTATACACCTTAGCTCTTAACAAACTTGAATTTCCTTTGTAGAAGTCGCCAAGCTCTGCGTTTTGTTCCCAGAGCAGGAGGATACAGAGGCAAACGTAAAGAAGATTTTTGAGTTAGACCCTCTCGTCAGGTCCTTCAAGGCATTTCCAGTCTTGTTCTCTCCAGAAAGGGTTGAAGAAGAATCTCCAACAAATCCAAGCAAGATGTCCACGGGTTTGGTTTATTATCTCAAAGTCTTTGCCTATCTGCAAGTCGTTCTATTTTTTCAAATTTTCCTAACTCCATGTCCTATATTGCAGCCACCACTGCTCCAAAGCTCGTTAGTATGGCTGATTTGCTCGCTGGAGCTAAGGCAAGAAGGTCTCGAGGAAAGATAGCAAGTTGCCTCCAACTCCGTGTCTATGGCTTCCAGCTCGTCTCGAAGAATAAAGAAGAATCAAAGAAAAGAAAGTGGTGGAAGCCGCAGATCGATGCAGTGATATTCGGATGGAGAAAGAACAAGAGAAAAGTTTGTTGTGGTAATGAAAGATTTTGCGGATAAGGTAATAATGTGTACACTCTGAACTATGTACCAATGGATTTCATAAAGTACTAACATTCTCTCTTACATAGCTTTCGGGCATAATGACTCCCATCATGGATCAAGCTGCCATTCTGAAGATCAAGGTGGCTAGGAGTAGTGTTGAGGCCGAAGAGGCACAAAAAGAAGCAAAAGCAGCTGGGAAGTAGACAAGTTGAAGAAAGAAGCCAAAGTACGTCTTCTGAAGTGGTGAAGTTAAGAAAAGAATTGGCGGGCGTCGGCCGAAAGGATGAAGGAGAATGAAGTCCACATCAAGGAACTTGAGGCCGCAAGGAAGACTTCAAGTTCAATGCCACTAAAGCACGCTAGAGACCAGGATCCAAATGATGGAGGATTTTAAGAATGGACAAGCTGGGAATTGGGACCTAGAAGAAGAAAGAAGAACCCTGGAAGATTTCATTGGCGAGTCGGTGGATGCTGAAGAGGTGAATTCTCCAGCCTTAGAAGAGTTGATTGAGGATGCCAACAAGGTGCCGAGCAAGATGGTGGAGAAACAAATTGAAGGCGAGAATCAAGAAAAGGAAAAGTAACACCGACGGCAAGAGGCCAAAATGTTGATAAAGTTTGAATACTTTAGAGGTTTTGGGAACGTTATAAACAATTTATGCTTTTTATTCGTTGGTCATGTAACCTGCTCATAAGAGCGCAAACAATCTATTTAGGGGTACTAGGTTGGTCTAGTACTCTATGCTTTTCATAGGTTGATAGGATTTGTTGGCTTAACCAACTCATCCACTAATCTTGGGAACATTCTGAACTTTTATTGAAGTAATCTAGGTTTCTTTTAGAAACATTTGCTTGTGTTAGCGAGATAAGAATGTTTATGATTTAAGCAATAGGTAACATGTTAATGTTACAACCAATAGTCACATCTTGTATAGATGTGAAATCGTGCGCACGGGCGAAGGTGTAAAAACCTTAACTCTTTAGAAAAGATGTAAATCTTTTAACCAAAATGTACCTTTGATTAGAGGTAAGTCGTTTGAAGAGATAGAACAAGTATCAGCCGTCCTGGCGTGTCAACATGTTCCATCCCTCTCCAGCTAAAGTCACAACATGTTGGAGCCGTACTGGCGTGTTCACATGTTGGACTTCTTCGTCCCAGGTCTGAACATGTTGGAGCCGTACTGGCGTGTTAACATGTTCAACCTGCTCTTTAGGTCTCAACATGTTGGAGCCGCGGCGTATTAACATGTTGAGCCTATTTTGCTAGTATACCTTGCAAAACAAATTCATGTTAGGGTTGGGTGTTAGCATAGCCAACACCCCTCCGATGCTTAAGTTAGTAAGGGTTTTTTAATAAAATTGAGGATTGAAACGCATGAATGAACTTGAAATAAATTAACTCATACCTGAGAAGTCTAGTTGTCAACTACTTGACTTACATAAAATAGAGCTTTAAATGAATGGCATTCCAACTCCTAGGGACCCTGTCTCCACTTGGGGTTGACAACCAGTATGCACCTTTGCCAGCTTCAGCATCAATGAGATATGGTCCCTCCCACTTGGGAGCCAATTTACCTGCATTCAGTTCTCTAGTATTTTGAAATACTTTTCTCAAGACTAAATCACCAACCTGGAACCTTCTTATTCTGACATTTTTGTTGTAGGATCTAGCTATCCGTTGTTGATAGGCTGCCATTCTTATCTTGGCTAAATCCCTGATCTCATCAATTGTATCTAGATCTTGGGTTAACAAGAGGTTATTTTCATCTTGAGTTAACAAACCATACCTCGCTGTTGGGATTGTTACCTCGACCGAAATACTTCGCTCCAAACACCAAAGAATATGGAGTTCTACCGTGGCTCCTTTTGTAGTTGTTCATCGCCCAAAGTACAAGTGGTAATTCTTCAGCCCACTTTCCTTTCTTTTGATCTAGGCGTTTCTTCAAGTTGTTGACAATCAACTTGTTGCTTGACTCAGCTTGACCATTAGCTTGAGGATGGACGGTGTGGATGTGATCGCCTTGATGCCCCAACGAACACAAAAATCTCCAGCCTTTTTACTTATGAATTGGGATCCGTTATCACATATGATCTCGATGGTACACCGAACCGCTAATAATATTCTTCTTTAAAAATGAAATTACCTCTTTGTCTCTTACTTGCACATAGGCCTCGCCTCGATCCATTTTGAGAAATAGTCAGTCATTGCTAACATGAACACTTTGCCTCCAGGAGCCTTAGGCAATTTGCCCACAATATCCATGCCCCATTTCATGAAGGGCCAAGATGAAACAATAGGATGTAGAGGTTCAGCAGTTGATGCAAGATGTTACCGTGCCTTTGGCGGCGTCACATTTTGTACGTAGCTCATGGCATCCCGACGCATTGTTGGCCGTAATAACCAGTCCCGAGGGCCTTTGATGCCTGCCTTTCCACCGAATGATTTCCACACGTTCCTCATGGATCTCCTTCAAGACGAGTTCAACTTGTTCATTGTCAATACATCTCAAATAGTGTCTGCGAAAGATTTCTTGAACAAGACATTATCTATTAAAACAAAAGTTGAAGTGCGCATTTTAAAGGATCTAGCATTCTAACATCGGTGGTATAGTTCCAAGTTGAAGGAACTCAATTATAGGTTGGGTCCAAGATGGACTTGTAACTTGTGCCCCATTAAACTGAGTCACTTCTTGAGTTTCTTCCACTTGGTCTATAGCTGGGTACTTAACATAAATAATGGGGATATTAGTATGCAACATAGATTTGCAAGTTGATCCCAAGTTGGCCGTGCATCCGCTTCGTATTCTCTTCTCTAGGAACTGTTGCAAAGAGAATGACGAAATTTTGAAGCCAAAGCTTTAACGTGTTGAAGATATAGAGTCATCTTGGAATGTTTCGCCATGTAGCTGCCATTGAAATGGTTAGCGAGCAATTGAGAATCAACATATACATTTATATGAGTAATATTTAAACTTAAAGCGTAGTTAAACCCATGATTAAAGCCTCATACTCAGCTTCATTATTCGTCGCATTGAATTCACAGATACGCTTGAGGTATGATATCGCCTTGGGGGACTTGAACAATTCCCAAGCCAATCCCTTTGGAGTTTGAAGCTCCATCTGTATAAAGTGTCCAAAATCTAGGAGTTGTTTTACCTTCAAGCTGTTGTACTTCTTGTTCTACCTCGGGTTGCGAGACTTGGACTAAAATCGCTACGAAATCGGCTAGAGCTTGAGATTTGATAGTGTTCGGGCTCGTATGAAATGTCATATGTGCTCAACTTGACCGACCACTTGGCTAATCTTCCCGACATTTCGGAGTTCTCAACACACTTCTTATAGGATAATTAGTTCTAACAAGAATGGAATGTGTTTCAAAATAATGACGCAATTTTGTAGCGGCGGTAGTTAAAGCTAAAATTAACTTTTCAAGATGAGAATACCTTGTTTCAAAGATCTAGTAGAGACTTACTTACATAATACACGGGATGCTGTTCACCTTGAATTTCTTTCACTAACACCGCACTAACCGCATTCTCGGATACGCCTAAATATAAGTAGAGGCGCTCACCACGTTCGGTTTGGCAAGTAGGGGTGATGTCATCAAGTATTCCTTAAGTTGTTTGAAGGCGCCTCATGTTGATCATCCATTGGAATAGTTTATTCTTTCTTAACACTTCATAGAATAACCTGCACTTATCGATGATTTAGATATAAATCTATTTAAGGCAGCTACTCTACCGGTTAACCTTTGGACGTCTTTAATATTCTTGGGAGATTCCAAGTTGAGAATAGCTTTGATTTGTTCAGGACTGGCTTCAATTCCTCTCTTAGTCACCATATGGCCCAAGAACTTCCCTGCTTTAACACCGAAGTTGCACTTTGCTGGATTGAGCTTCATGTTGAAAGCTTTCAAGATGTTGAATGCCTCGGCAAGATGCTCCACGTGATCTTCAATATGCTTAGACTTGACTACCATATCATCTATGTAGACTTCCATCGTCTTGCCAAGTTGATCTTTGAACATCTTGTTTACCAGTCTTTGATAAGTTGCCCCTGCATTTTTGAGACCAAATGGCATAGCAATATAACAATATATACCTTCAGGAGTCATAAAGGCCGTATCTTCTTGGTCTGAGGGTTCCATTTGAATTTGCTGAAATCCTGAGGATGCATCCATGAATGTCAAGATATCATGGCCAGCTGTCTCATCGACTAAAGAATCAATATGAGGAAGAGGAAATGGATCTTTCGGGCAGGCCTTGTTCAGGTCCGTGAAGTCCACGCATACTCGCCATTTGCCATTCTTCTTCTCTACTACTACAACATTGGCCAGCCATCTTGGATATTGAACTTCCTTGATCATCTTGGCTTTCAAAAGTCTTTCAACTTCATCCTTTATAATCTGGTTGCGTTCATGGGCAAACTTTCTCCTTTTCGGTGAACAGACGAATAGTTGGATCAATATTTAACTTGTGAGTAATGACGTCCTTGCTTATTCCCGTCATATCTTCGTGTTTCCACGCAAAACAGATTTCGACTTTTCAAAACTCGATCAGCTCTTCCTCAACTTCGGTTGGAAGATCTGTTCCAACTTGTACTTGGGCCTCAGGATTTGATTCATCAACGGAAACACTCTTCGTCTCGTGCTCCACTGCTTCAATAACATCCCGGGCCTTTTTCTTTAATTGCTATGCAGGACGAGGGACTGAACTTGCCTTCATGTTGACCTTGTAGCATTCTTTAGAAAGCCGCGATTGCCCTTCAACTTGGCTACACCCCAAGGAGTTGGGAACTTGACACACGGTGATAGGTTGACGGCACGGCTTTCATGTTGTGGATCCACGGCCTACCTAAAATGACATTGTACGAAGAAGAACATTCGATTACATAGAATCTTTCCATAGAATTCATACCTTCCAGATAGAGAGGCAACTTGATCTCTCCAACTGTTTGTTTTACTTCGCCACCGAACCCTACTAGTACGATGAATTCCTCACAACTTCGATAAAGGAATGCCCATCTCTTGCGAGCATGGGTAAAGATTATATTAACAGAGCTACCACCATCAATAAGGATCCTCTTGACCATACAATTAGCTATCGAACTTGGACAACTAGACCATCATGATGGGGTCCAGCGTGTTATCCTTGTCTTCATCTTCAAAGGAGATAACTTGACCATCCGTGAAGTCGCGGCATCTTGAAGGCGCTTCGATCGATCCTCCTTTGAGCTCTTGGCATGACGCTTGGCTGCGAATAAGTTGTACCACAAATATAGGATCCACCGAAATAACATTTACTACCTTGGTGGTGGAGGAGGTATAACTTTCTGGTCCGGATGCTCCACGTAATCAGGTTCTTTGGATTCACTTCGACCCTCTTCTTACCCAACAGATCCTTGAGGAGTCCTTTTGACAATAGATGAGCAATCTCCTTCCTCAAGGCGAAACAATTTTCGTAGTATGCCCGAATTCCTCATGAAATGCACACCACTTGGACTTATCCTTCCAAGTTGTGGGCTTGTCACTTTTCTTAGGCCATCTTGCTCTATCTCCAAGATTCTCCATGGCGCAAAGAACTCCCGCAAGATCCACGTAAAAGCAATAGTCGAAATTCTAGGGTAGTCATTATCATCTCCATCTTGATCATCATCTACAAAATGAACTTTAGAAGATTCGATTTAACGGGGTTTGCCCTGCTAGACTTATAATGATGGGAGTCTGATTTTCGTCCGATGGCTCAAATAGAGGGTCCTTCCAATTGACTTTTCCATTGCTAGACTGTCCTCCTCCAATCGATGAATCGTAAGGCTCGGTCCTTATTTCTTCAAGTTGTTTGGCGGTGTCATCACCACTCATTATAAAATGGAGAGTTCTTTCTCGGCCAATACGGAATGCTTCGGTAGCCGTGGACATATCCAGTGGGTATGGTCACCTTCTTTATTAAACTCGTGCAAATATTCCTTAAGACTCTCATTAGGTCGTTGCACAATTCAGTAAGGTCGGTCAACTTGTCGAACGCTGTTGCATGAAAATTGATTAGTGAACATGCCGACAAGTTGAGCATAGGAAGAAATAGAGTTAAGAGGAAGTCCTGTTAGCCATTTTAAAGCTGGTCCCGATAGAGTTGAGCCAAAGCCCCGCAAAACATGCTTCTTTAAAAACAGGGGGATACTTATAATGTCCATTGATTCTTGATACAAAGAACACATGTTCTGTGGATCGACTTCCATCATACTTCTTCATATGGGGACTGAAAATTTCTTTGGGATTTCCACATTAGCTATGGCTGGAACAAATCGGGATTCGTTGTAGCAAGTTGGGGAAATTTGGTGATGAGGCAAGTTGACTCCGGCACACCTCGAAGCAATTCTTTTATGGTTTGCATTTCCCTAATAAGTTGACTTTCGCAAAAGAGAACTATTATTAAACCGGGATGCGAAGCGTCAAAAGTATTAAAGAAACTCCTGTTTGCCCCATCGAGGTGCGGCATAGGTATAGCAAGACGTCAACACAGGTTGGCTAGTTGTAAAGTTGAACCGTGGCCTCGAGGTTGGAATTGACGTCATGATTGTACTTTCGGTAAGGTACTAGACATAGGGATATCTCCAACATGGCTTGGTCCCGTACTGCACCAAACAAAGATCTAGGATGCAAAGGTGAAAATGGAGTAGATGTTTGAGTTTCAGTTTGCTTTCCTTTACGCATGGAATCAATGGCATTGAGTATCATAGTGTTCGTATGCTCTTGAGCATCCAACTGGTCAGTCACTTTTTTCAATATCGTGACCATGTTAGACATTAGCTCCATATTGGCAGCTTCCGGATTTGAAGACGGATTGCCTGAGATACCAGAACTAGGAAGTGGCTGGTTCCTCTCACCAAGACTACCAGACGATGGATTGGCCATTTCTATATAAATAATCAAAGAGTCCCACGGATGGCGCCAAATTGTTTTGGTCAAATTTCTACGAGGGAAACTAGTAATAAGAAAGATGACAAAAAGGATTTGAATCTGGGTACAATGATTATGAAATGCTATAGAAATGAACTCAAAGGATTTTGTTAACTAGGGAAAGCCCTTGAACAGCTTGTTCGCCGGCACAAAACCCCGGGAGGTTTTAGGGAACCTGCCTTGACCAAGTGATTGATTAACCAAGTTGAATACAAGACTAAGAGCGTATACTAGGGAGCTTAAGCTAGTGAGAATGTGTGTGTAAAATACATGTGTTCCTCCCTTTTTATACCTCAAATACAAAGAAACAAACAAGCCTAGAATATAGGAAATTGGTTGAAGTTGTTGAGGTAATCTCGCCACAATGTTGGTTTGAAGAGATAAGGATCCCTTGCTGGCTTTGTTTGATGAAGGAACGTTTTGTTGACTCATCTCTTTATCTGTTGACATACTTCCTAAAAATAGGTTGCAATGTAACAATAATTCAACCTGCAAAATAACGTCAAGGTGCAGTAGGAGAACTCAAGTTGTTAGTATCAAGATGATATATGTAAGTTGTAAACATCTTGACTAAAAATGTAGGCCCAACAAACTTAAACTGGCAAATGATACTTTCCACTCTGGTAATAGTAAGAGAATTTTTTTAATCAAGTATGCAGATGCCAGCACTGAAGAACCCATGTTATGGGGTTGACTTGGTTTCCACATGTAAACAAAGTGAAATCAAAGCTGTCACTACAATAGTAGTTCATACTTTCTTCGGAAAAGCTGCTCGTCACATCTTGGATGTTTCTGATGATATTATTTGTTTCTCAATATATCATTAACTTGACTGGAGACAGAATTCAATTTAAACATTTTTGGAATGTATCTCTAACTGTCATGTGAACTTTAATGGACTTGTATTTACTCTGTTTGAGAGGAGGAAGAGAGGTTGGGAAAACATGATTTATGTGAAATGGCAAGCTGATATTCTTACTTTAGCTACACATTACTTTGGAAAAAGTAAGGACAGTAAATGTCCCTATCCAAGATCAACAAATATACAAACACCAAAGTTTAGAGCAGTTTTTGGCACGGGACACGTCACAGTTCCCCAACCAATTGCACATCTCAACCGTCTGCTCATCAGACTAAGAGTGAGACAATAGAAAATGAAGCTTACTACCCTAATCAATGACGAGTCATGAGCAATATATATTAGCAAGCATAATAAGCTAAGTGATTAAAATTAGATACCTCTTTAGCCTTGGACAATTCCATGGAATAGAGTTCATCCATAATGGCTCTTAGATGACCTCTGAAGAAGAGTTTTGTCCAGCTCAGTGGCGTAATTGAGTGCACAATCACAGCAATTGAGTGAATAAACTCACTTGCACGGAGCCCAGCATAGGATGCACCATCACAGCAACTTTTCTTCATTTTGTTCCAGTTAAAGAAATCTGAATAAAGTATCAAGGAGTTCAAATTAAATCCATCAGTGGTCAAATATTGGATATATGGAATATGCAAAAAAAGAATTACTATGCTGAAAAACCAGAATGATAAAGGGATGAATCATTTACAAAATGTACATTGAAAATGATATTTTAATAAGAAGTGTTTCAGTGCATTCATCTTGTGCGGATAAATAATCACCAGACATCAGATATGAAATCTCCATGACAAAAGAACAAGGTGTTTCAGGTATAATATGAACGAAATTTACGATGGGAGATCCTGAAAATGGAAACTGAACCAGGGTTAGTTCGTTTACCAGCTCCAACAGCTCGAACAAGTTGACCAGCCTTCTTACTCAGCGAAATCTTCATGGTTTGAGTTGAGGAAGAAGCGGGCTCCAAGGAAAATCCCTAAATCACTAAGGTAAGTAGCAATGGCCGTGCCTCTGCTGCAGAAGAAGATCGTCAACAAGTGAGTCAAGAAATTCAAGAGTGATTGATTGGTCACTGTCAAGCCTAAGAAGAAAGTCTAAGGGATGCACCTTGATACCCAATATTGTTGGATACGGCTCTGAGAAGAAAATCCGTCACTTGGGTTCAAGAAATTTGTTGTGCACGACGCCAAGGAACTGATGATGCAAAACAGGACCTACTGTGCAGAGATTTCACACAATGTGTCCACAAGGAAGAGAAAGAGATAGTGGAGAGAGCTCCTCAGCTTAATGTTGTTGTGACCAACATGCTTGCTAGGAAGAAGTACGTAGAGAGGGAAGGAGAGAGAATGTAAGGGAGAGGAAAAATGAGAAATGTATAAGAGCATTCACAATGTTTAGTTCTAAATGGTTAAGAACCCATTGGGCTGGTTCGTCAACATTTGCATTCACAATGTATCTTAAGCCTCCATTGAAATATATGATTTGTTTTAATTTGCATTCAGTAATGTAATTTGTCTTAAAAAGATTCATTTATGTAATTAGATGAACAACTTCTAATTTTAACATAATAAGTCTTAAATATTTTATAATTAAAGCTTGAAATTTCCATTAGGTACTAAATATTTTATACGTTGATGATAGTATATATGGGTGGGAGTATAAGAAAAAGATTGATTTTGTTGGAAGTGATGGTGATAGGATGCTAGGGAGAAATGATAAAGAGGTGTGTGATGTGAGGGGTGGGGGTTTAATGGTGATCAACCAAAACAAAAATACTATAGAAATTAAAGAGAGCAGGGAGAACAATTTGAGCTTTAGAATTAGAATTAGAATTGAAAGAACAATTTGAATGCTCAATTTCAAGCTTTGGAATTAGAATTGGAAGAACAATTTAAGCTCCCTAGAATTCAAATTGTTCTATGATAAAAAATGGAAAAGGAAAAGATGGAGCAATGGGTTTAATTAATGAGTAGGTTTCCTTTGAGAACGTTATACGATCTTCGCCAAGGATTCTCAACGAATCACGATTTTACGCGGAACTGAAGCTTAGATCAAGGAAGTTTGATGGAGGGTGGTACACCTCAGCCCGATGAATCAATTCAACCACGAACCTTGGCATGTACAGCCACAACCCAATGATTGAGACAACCACGAACACCTTACGAAGAACAAAGAAAAATTGAATAATTATCGCAATTTAATATAATCTTAATAGGTGTGTGTAGTTTTAGTACAATGGAGATGCCTTTATATAGGCCAAAAGAAAACCCCTAAACCCTTTCCAACAAGAAAAGGAATTAAAGAAGACCAATTACATAAGAAAAACTAATTACAGAAGGAAATTAACTAATTAAAACTGAAAACCCTAAAAGTTCTAACTTACCAAAACAAAACTCCTAAAACAACTAGGGCAATTAATAAATTAATAAGGAAGAGAAAATCTACTAAAATATACAAACCCTCTACAAATCTCAGTTTTGGGATTTTACCTGCCGAAACTAGCGTTTCAGAGTCTTTTTTGGCCTTTTTGTTGTGACCAAACTTACCCCTGGGCCTCCAAACATAACACTGATGACCCTCCACTTGTAGAACACCCTTTATGGACCTCAGAATCACATTATTCCTCTCCTCTTGAAAAGGATTCATCCTTGAATCATCACGTGCAACTGTATAATCTGCTCTCGAGACGGGGTCCACCCAATCTGCCCATTATATTAAGTCAAGAAGAAGTGATCGCTGATAAGTCGCTTGATGAACCAAGATGCAAACTGTGTACAAACTTCGAAGTCAAACGGGTCTTCTTTTGTATGCCATAGCTTCAATTCTTTTCGAACCACTTTTAACTCCCCCTCCTCTTTCTCACTGTCCACCCTTTCTCGCTCAAGCTTTTCTTGCATAATTTTTTCCCACTCTATCTTCTCTCTCTCTCTCTCTCTCTCTCTCTCTCTCTCTCTCTCTCTCTCTCTCTCTCTCTCTCTCTCTCTCTACCTTCTCTCTCTCGAACTTTTTTCTCTCAACCGTCTCTCTCTCAATATTTTCTCTCGCCTCTTGTTTCAATCTCACTTTGTGTAACACCCGCTTCATTTGCATCATTATATTGCTCATATCATCCTTACGTCATGCACATGTCATCTTGAATTATACCATTTATATCACTTGTATATGATGCATTTAAGACATAATGTGTTCATGCTACATTCATGTGTTTCGTGCACTTCGAATTATTGTTTAATTCTTGTGTTTGATCGTACTTAGAATGTAATGAACGTCTTGCCTTGTTATCGGTCATCTCGAGAACTTTTCTTGAGTGTTTTGACCTTCCCTTAGACTTAGAATCACCTTAGGTTGACTTGGGAGTGCTTTGGAAACACTTTGGAAGACTTTTGTGAACTTTGACTTGAGCTGGGCACTATGCGGCCGTATGGTACGAGCTCAAAATCTAGCATAGAGTTTCTGGATTCTATGCAGCCGCACAAGGCGCCCGCATAGAAGCCATGCGGTTGCACAAGGCATCCGCATAGAAGCTATGCCGCCGCATAAGGCGTCCGCATAGCGACCAGAATTGTTCACCCGAAAAATCTCATTTTTACCAACTTTTGAATTTAAGTGGCTAGGGTGTTGCCACATCACCAAGCCGGAAGGAGTAACATTTCCAGCCATTTAAACACCATGAGAGAACTTGGCTTCTCTCATTTTCTTCCCCTCAAACACCTAAGAGTTTAGAGAGAGTTAGAGTGAGAAAGTAGAGATTTCTTGAGATTGTGAAGGAATCTTGACGATCCGAGCACACCGTTGCAAAGGTCTTGGCTAGAGGAAGCTTTTCCACTGATTGGATTTCGTTTTCTTTGGTTGTTTTCGTCAAGAGGTAAGCTACTACCCCCTCTTCTTCTTGTTTTATGTCTCATATGACATCCTAGACTTTCAATGTGTGAAGTTACCATGCTAGATTGTGAACATATGATTCTTGCCATGAAATGTTGTTATGGGCTTGTGAAAATGTTGTAACTTGTAATATGATGTTCGGAACTCGAATTTGGGCGTTAATGTGCTAGGTTTAAAGTACAAGACCACTTTCGTAACTGGACATCACTAGTAACCTAAAATGACTCTAACGGAGTTGGTTAGGGTTTGATAATGAATGTGACCACGTGTGTGTTTTATGAGCTCTTTGGATACTCGAGAGACTCGTTGGGTGATTGGTTACGCGATACACGTTTAATGGTATTGCGTAAAACTTGGTATTGGTGTGTATGGCTATGTATAATAGAACTATTTGGCATACATTAACATGTTGTTGTTGTGGTCGTTATGCTCCCTACTTTGGAGTATAACACGTTTTATTTAAATGTTAAGTAAACACCTACTTGAACATTTGGTTGATTAGTTTAATGTGTCGAGTAAACATCTACTTGAGCATTTGTTAAGTCCATGGCATATTTGTTGGAGGTGTATTAACGCTCGGTTATTGCGTGAGCCGGGGCTACGTAATAACCGAAGGCCAATACACTGGGCCTCGCCCTACCGTTGGCCACGGTAGGGGTTATAGCGCTAAATGTTATACGGAATAAACGCGACCTTGGTAAGGTATACCGTGATTGTTTCTCGGGTCGTGGGGACCGAGTCTTCACGTCGACGTGAATACAGGAAACGGTTCACCATAATTCTTGGTTATTGGTTCGATGATCGGGTACGACATCAACGGTTTCTACATTGGTATTATTGGTTGGTTGGTTGGAAGTTGTATGTTGGAGGTGTACCTCGACGGTATCCTTTTATATGTGTTTACATATTGCTCCTACGTGAGATGCATGCTATGTGATTCGTGATTATGAGATACTTGCCTTCTATGATGGTTTGAGAATGATCTCGTTGTGACGATTTTGTTATATATATGATCCTTATTACTGTTCACATCTCGCATGCCATATTGTTGCATTAGTAGATTATTGAGTTTTATAACTCACCCCGTCCATTGTTTATTTGTTTTCCTTAGATCCTGAACCGGCTAGGAACCCCCAGTGATTTTGCGTTGTTTTGGTGTACTCGACAGCTATTCTTTTGGGTAGTGCTTCTTGAGCCTTTATATTTTATTTTGGTGAGGTCGAGGGCATACATGTTATTTAAACAATGTAAAGTTGGGTAGATTTCCCGCACTTGATGTTTAATTCATATTCTTTTGTGGATGCCGACATGGTTGTCAGGCCTTGTAAATATTGTCAACTCTTTTTATTCCGCGCACTCTGTCAATATTATACGTTTATCCCGAGCTCTATAGCTCGTGGGTTTGTTGGCTAGCTAATGTGTTTTTCTCCAGTTTATATGTTGCCGTGAAGTGATGTTTTGTTTTTAAAATAATCATACACTTGCATTACGGGATTTTTGCACGAAAAGGAATCTTGAATTATGCATTTTGTGTTCCGTCTCACGAACTTGACGAGGTTCCACGTAGGACCTCGGGACGGGGCGTGACACTTTGTCTTCATAAGCTTGGCATACTCGTGCCACGACACTATCCAAGGGCTCTTCATTTTTCTTGGTTTGTACATCTAGAACCCTCCTTGTAGGTAACAATTCACTTCGAATTATATCTCTTCTATACACATTAGGAGCATGTTGGGGTTGCACCTCATGTCCGATCAAGTTGGTCACACATCCTGACGCAGCGGAACTAACAACTATGAAGCTCTTACCACGAGAAACTCCAAGAACAAGCCTAAGATGGCTTAGGGTTTTCACAAAGAAGAAAACGTTTATTATTAATCAAAAGCTGCTCATAACAATGTTTAAGAGGGTATTTATATGCCCTAAACAAACCAAACCCTAAAATAAAAACGACAAAAGTAAATAAGGAAAACTTCCGAGGCCCAAAACAATACTTAAACAGTATTTTTCGGGCTAAAAACCAAACGCATCACAAGTGAAACTAATAAGTCTTGTAGATCTCGTCGAGAGCTTCGATTTGATATGCGGTGGGTCCTGTGGTTCATCCGGGATCAAAAGTTATGCCAAAATTATGCCCTACCGATGAAAGACTCTTCCAGTTCGTGATTTCTGCTAGTACTAGTTCTGCCTATTGCCACTTTACCCCCTAACTTTCCAATACTCTTTCCAAATTTTTTATTCCTTTCCATCTTGTGCAAATACACATCAGCTACGTGTTTTACATTACATCCACCCAATTTCCGACTGCATCACACGTGTCATCTCACCAATCAAGGTCTCCACGAGTCACCCTTTATGGCCACCATTTCTTTTTTTCACAAAGAAACAGAACACGAAGAAGAAAACGAAGACCCTAAAATATGAATGATATCAAGAAAAGAAAATAAGAATTTGAAGAAAACAAAAATTACGAACAAGACATATATTTATTATTATTATTATTTTATTTTATTTATATAGTTTATAACCCTAGACACATTTTTTTTTATTTAGTACAAATATTTATTATTTTATTTTAATACAAGATTTGTGTCCGGTCATGACTTGCTGATTAGCAGGGCTGCTTGGCTTTTACTTTAGTAAGAAGAAAAAAGAAAATGGTTACTAGATCTGTTTTAGTATTAACAGAAAAAAGAATTAGTCCGTATTAATAGTAGGATTCAAAGGGCCAAGAATAGAGAGTGTATTGTTGGAACTTGGAAGTTAGAAAATGAAGTGGAGATAGCTGCCTGCGATGGCCATAGATTAGGCGAGCAGGTGTCTGTCTAATGGGGGAGTAGTAGTAGTAGGGAGAAATAATGATGATGGTGTGTGTGGTCGGTTAAGGTGAGTGAGGGGACAGACAAGAGGAGGGTAATGTGTCAGGAGAGACAGAGGAGTATACTGTATACCGTGTGTGGGTGGGTCTTGCAAGTGTACGGAGAGGAGATCGTTGTGATCGGGGTGTGTGTGTGCGCGCGCTTTGTTTGTGTATTCCGTTTTCAATCTCACTTTGTCTTCATAAGTCGGCTACTTTTCTCTCTCTTACTATAAAACTTCTGCTCAAAAAAACCTTCAGTTTCTCTCTCTCTCTCTTTTTATAAATGATCAACTCCATGCTTGCTGTCATCGTACTACTCTCTCTCTCTCTCTCTCACACACACACACATACTAACCCACAGAAAATCTTACGTACACACGGCCCACTCAGGCACTCTCTCTGAGTCTCACACTCTCTCTCTCTCTCTCTCTCTCTCTCTCTCTCTCTCTCTCACCCTCTCCCACACTTACCCCTTTCTTGCTCATTCTCTCTCTCTCTCTCTCTCCTGAGTTGACGGACGCCAGTTCCCCTCCCCTGTCCTCTCACCCTCTCCAACACTTTCCCCTTTTAGCTTATTCTCTTTCTGCCTCTTTCAACAGTTGTTTCACCCTTCCTGCTCTCTCGTCTTCTTATTTTCGTTTTTGTTGACCACCATTAAACCCCCACCACTCACACACCTGATCTCACCTCAAAACATCATCATTTCTCCCTATCTCCATCACTCCATTTCCCAACTTCCAACAAAATCAATGTTTTTCTTATACTATCATCAACATATAAAAAGAACAAGTTAGTATTCAGTTGTAGCACATGAACATACCCATCGAACTACTAATTTACTATCAAAACGTCGAAGGAAAAGAATACTGTTCAAATAATTATCCTCTTTAATTGGATACATAAATTTAAAAATTTAATTATTTACATTATAAATATCGATATAATATATATTTTTTAATTTATGTGTATATTAAGAATTATTAAAATGAGAAAAAAAAGTAAAGATAAATAATAAAATGTTATTTAAAACAAAATTAGAAATAAAATAAGGATAAAATAATTAATTATTTATATTATAAAATATTAATATAATATACTCCATCCGTCCTCAAATTATTGTCTTTATACCGATTAAGAAAAAATGATTAACTTGATTATTAATATTGGTATAATGTATAGTTTCCTTTAATATTCGTGTGCATGTGAAGAGAACAAAAATTTCTATTTTGTTCACGAATATTACGAATGAGAAAAAAAAATAAAAAATAAAACATAGTATTGTATTTTGTACTGCATTAATTTATTTTAGTAAAATTTGTACTCCACTTTGGAATTTTAAATAAGTTAGATTAATTAGTAATTGATTTTATGTGGCATTAGTAGTCACTGTTAGGAATTATTGATGTTACTATACTTTTGGTTAGGAATTATTGATGTTAGTACACTATTGGTGACGTGTTAAATTGTGATTATACTTTGTTTAAATTCGAGGTAATGGGTTTACTTGTAGATAATATGTCAAAATAAACTGTTTTTTTATTTATTTCGCTGCATTTTATTATTGTTGTAATAGTTACAGTTTTTATCACATCTTTGATAACATCTATCACATCTTTGATAACATTTACATTTTGTCGGAGTATTCTAGTTGAGTCATCTAGTTACAAAACTTTCATTTGTTATCAGAGCCTACACTTGACATTACTAAGTGGGTTCCTGGTTATACCTATGTCTGATTCTCAATATGGTGTTCAACGACCTCCAGTTCTTGACGGGTCGAACTAGTCTCTTTGAAAACCCAAGATGCGCATGTACATCAAATCAATTGATGAAAGAGCATGGCTATGGCTTGCTGTGGTTAATGGTGGAATCCACTTAGAGTTGTTAATCTCGATGGAGATTATAAGTATACATCAAATCAATTGATGAAAGAGCATGGCTTGCTGTAGTTAACTGCTGAATTTAATCTAGTGTTTCATTGCTTTAAATATCATTGCCTAACTTTAAGTAAATTGCTCCTACTTGTGAACTGAACTTACATGCTTTACTATTTCGTGTCTAACTATCTTAGAAGCATCTGCAAGCATTGAGTGACTTAATCCTAACGCGTTCTACATCTTGATAGTCACTTAATTATCAGACTTATGACATCATCAGCTGACTGATAAATCAACTGATACTGGAACTTTCACTGCCCATATTGTTCATTCAGTATGCATACTCTCAGTCAGTTGAAAGCTTGCCAATAGTTAGCTGATCCTATCAGTTGAGTGACTCATTACACAACTAGAAACACGCTAATTACTGTCGGATTAATTACTGTCAGAATTAATTCGACAGTAATTACTGTCAGATTTTGTGAAATTACTGTCGGATATCTGATTTATTTGCTGCGACCCACACCACTCCTGCTCCTCCTGGTGCTGATTCGCCGTTTGTCTTTGTCGATGAGACGACAAAGAAAGCATTTGTAAGTATTACTTCAAATATTTTAATTTTATTTTGTTTATTAGTTAATTAAAAAGTTAATATTAATGTTTTTATGTTTTTATGACATAGAATGACTATAAGGCGAGTATGGACACGCAGGTCGCCGACGGGCTTGTCCAGACGACCCCTCAGGTGCCGACGCCCTTTGTCGGCAACATTTGGCATTCGGTCACTGCGGAGTCACGGAAGAAGAGGGGATCTCGCCTTTACGGCTTTGATGACCATGGCGCCGCTGTGTTGAGACCAGGCGGATCGACTTCTTCCTCGGCGACCGCGTCTTCTGGTCCTCCGTACCAGTTAGCTACCGAGCGTGCCTTGGTCGAGAAGACGCAGACTCTCGAGCAGCTGGTGCTCTGCTGAGCAGAAGAAGCAGCCGACCGAGCAGAGCAGCAGCAGGCCTAGCAGATGCAGCAGCGGGTGGATCAGCAGGCCCAGCTAATGCAGCAGCAGGTCGATCAGCTCGACCAGCTGCGAGGACTGGTCATGGAGCAGCAGCAGCCTACTAGGTCTTCTATTATGCGTAATTTATTTGACCCCCCTCCGCAGTAGACACATTATTTTGGTACTGTAATATTTTTTAATTTGTATATATATTAATTTCAATTTAATTATGTTTTAGTTGTTAATTATAGTTTATTATTGCAGTGTGTGTGTGTGACTGTGTATATATAATTGCTATATCAGGTGAAACAAAAATTAAATTATTAAATTTTAAAATTTATTTTTTATTTTTGTAATATTTTACTGTCGGATATAATTACCGTCGAACGTTTACTGTCGGAATACTCTCGACAATAAATTTATTATTACTGTCGGAATACTTAAATTACTGTCGGATTGCTCCGACAGTAATCTCGTGTTTTCCAGTAGTGTTAACTGATCAACGTCTATTCTTTCCTCATGCTGATCAGTTAGTATGTCTCTTTAGATTAGTTAAGAGTCAACCTAACTTTAAGTTTCCGTAAGAAATTTTAAGTTTGGTAAACAGGCTATTCACCCCTCCCCCCTCTAGCCTATTTCAGAGCTCTCTTCTTAGATAAACCGGGACCTACAATACTTTTTTTAAAAATTCATTAACAACTAAGGTTTTTTTTGAAATCATAAAATAGTAAAAGGTTTTTTTTTTTTGAATAATTTTCCCGCCATTTCCACGTAAGATCCACGTTGTTTGCCAAATCAGTCTTCCGTCATTTGTTTTAACAGCAAGTTGACGGAAGGTTTTAATTAAAAAAATAAATAGGTGAAGATTTAATTTGCAAAAAATAAAAATACATGGTTTAAATTGAAATCTCAAAACTAGTACAAGGTTTATTTTAGAATTATCTCAAGAAAAAATTACCCATGGGCAACTACTTTCATAAAACTCATGCTGAGGTCAATAAATACACTTATTTTGGAACAACAATAGTTCTTGACAAGTTAAATTTTTTAAAATTATAATTTTACTTGTTTGCAGTTCTTTAATAGCATGCATTGAATTTTATATCTTCTTTCAGAAAGGAGATTATTTTTTCTTAGGATAAAGCAAAAAAGAAAAGGAGGTTATTTTTTAAAAACGACAATAAGAGCTCGTTTGTTCGCGCGTTTTGGCCAAAACGCAGGGTTAAAACGCAGCTTATTCCTTAACTTAGCGTTTCAATGCTGCGGTAGAAAACGCTGCGTTTTAAAAACGCAGCTGCGTTTTAAAACGCTGGAATTCCTAGCTTTTTCCCAAAACGCAGATTTTAAAACGCAGTAGGGAATAAAAAGCAGCTTTTTGACATAATATCACAAACGCATTTATAAAGAAAAAAGCCATGTTTTAAATAACCTGCGTTTTAGAAACGCTGCGTTTTTAAAACATACACCAAACGGGCTCTAATAGTATATGTAATTAGTTAAATATTACGTTACTTAATTATAAAGTCATAATTTCATTAATTAATTATATACGCCAACACGTGAACTGGGGTGTAAAAGTGAAAATATCTTAAGATCCTCACGTTTCAATATAATTATAGTGCAATGTTTGATAGTATATGCAGAATAAATGTTATAAGTAATACGTAGAAATAGCTATTACGAACCTTATGTTCCATATACATATTACGAACCTTATGGTCCCTATATACTTGCTTCGTTTAGATTAAAACTTACAAAAGAGTTTTGTTTCGAAAACTAATTAGCTTATAAGATTTCATGATTCTTCTATCTATACTTGTCTAATTAAGTTTAGTATCAACAAAGTTTTTTTTAAAATATATTCATTTAACTTTCAAATGTGATTGCTAAGTGAAATGGGACGGTATTAAGCAAAAATGTGTTTTATCCAATTAATCTTTTTTTTTTCCAACAATGGGCGAAAAATTTCAAGCTTTAATTATAAAATATTTAAGACTTATTATGTTAAAATTAGAAGTTGTTCATCTAATTACATAAATGAATCTTTTTAAGACAAATTACATTACTGAATGCAAATTAAAACAAATCATATATTTCAATGGAGGCTTAAGATACTCCTATAATTAGTTGCCATTTTGCCAACGAGCTTAAGCACTATTTCATGATATCCCAAGAGCCAATATGCACACATCTCCACCGTCGGATCATAGTCAGACAAAACACACTTGAAATTAGACGGTGTAAAGCCCCATACTGACATACGTACTCCGTCTCACCACCAAGTCACCATTCTTCCCCATCTCATTCTCATCCTCTCTCTCTCTCTCTCTCTCTCTCTCTCTCTCTCTCTCTCTCTCTCTCACACACACACACACAGAGAGTACATTGTACACTGTAATGTAATCCCACTGCAAGTCGGCTACTTTTCTCTCTCTTACTATAAAACTTCTGTTCAAAAAAACCTTTAGTTTCTCTCTCTCTCTCTCTCTCTCTCTCTCTCTCTCTCTCTCTCTCTCTCTCTCTCTCTCTCTCTCTCTCTCTTTTTCTATAAATGAACAATTGCCGAATCACTAAGATTTAAGATCAACTCCATGCTTGCTGTCATCGTACTACTCTCTCTCTCTCACACACACACACACACTCTCTCTCTCTCTCTCTCTCTCTCTCTCTCTATATATATATATATATATATATATATATTGCCAGGTCTCTACCCTCTCTTTCATGAAATGGTTAAAGATATCTTGCTTCCCAATAACCCTACGATAAAAAAAAAAAAGACCATTATAACATTACTTATTGGCAATATACATGTTCTACCACTAAATGATAAATTTGTTAATTATTGTCTAGCAATTGTAATTTTATAACTAATATTCTTTACTCTCTTTGACTTCATCCCAAAAAAATAGTTTGATTTGGAGTATATATTAATAGTTTGATTTGTTAAACAAGATAATTTTTTTTAGGACGAAGTAAATAAGTTTTATCATTGTGTTCGTTACGATCTTTGTGGTTGAACCCTTTACAAATTTGACCACTCTGACTTTACAAATTTTAAATAAATAAAATTCCTTTGAGCTAAGTATATGGAGTATATATATATATATATATTAAGGCAATTCATTATTTATGAACCATGTTATTGAAATTCCCTCCAATCATAAATGTATTTAATTACATTTTTATATTTTCTTTAACAAAATATCACTGCATTTTGTACCTTTGGTCTAAGTAGGATGCACAAAAAGGAGTTTAAACACCTCTTTTTTATTCTTTGCATAATGATGAGATATAATATATTTTAAGTAATTTTTAAATGTATGGGCTGAGCGCGAATACGAGGGGTGTGCAAAGGTAGATTAAGTTGACTTGTGCAATTTGCAAACGAACCAACTTACAACTTGTTTTAAAGAATTTTGAAAAAGTAACATGTATTACATGAAATAAGCTCGCACATATATACCCTCGTTATATTTTATATCACCTAGCTGCCTACAGTTGCTTTAATATAATTGATTGTTCATTCTAAGTGTTGATATTAATAATAATTAGAAGCACAAATTGAATTCTACTCTAGCATGCTCAATTACTTTTCAAACACCAAGTCTAGGGATTGAGATAAAAATTGAAAGTTGATTTGAGTTAAATAGGCATACATATAAACACTTGCCATAACTCTTGTGTGAATAATACCGCATCATAGTGTTGTATGATTTGCTAGAATATTTAATATTTATTTTAGCATAAAGAAATATATATTCAGACAATAATTAAAGAATAAGTTATTAGTACTTTAACTCTGTTCCGAAGCACTCCAAACTATATATATATATATATATATATATATATATATATATATATATATATGAGAATAAGTTATTAGTACTAATTTATATTGCTCCTAAGTTATTAGTACTAATTAACATCCGCATAGACCCACAGAAAATCTCTCTCTATCTCTCCTGACATATACACTTGCCAGTTCCCCTCCCTTCCACACTTTCCCCTTTCTTGCTAATTTTCTTTCTGCCCTCCTTTGACAGTGTTTTCCTCTCCCTGCTTCCTTCTCTTCATATTTTTGTTTTAGTTGCCACAGTTAACAGAACAAAGTAGTAGAGACCAAACTGATTGGGGACAACTGAGAAAGAAGGTTCGTATACATAAGAATGAAGACTGGCAAGAAAAACTCTATTAGGTTCAATAACCAAGGTGAGGAACTCTCCTAATGTTGACGAACCAGCCCAATGGGTTCTTAACCATTTAGAACTAAACATTGTGAATGCTCTTATACATTTCTCATTTTTCCTCTCCCTTACATTCTCTCTCCTTCCCTCTCTACATACTTTTTCCTAGCAAGCATGTTGGTCACAACAACATCAAGCTGAGGAGCTCTCTCCACTATCTCTTTCTCTTCCTTGTGGACACATTGTGTGAAATCTCTGCACAGTAGGTCCTGTTTTGCATCATCAGTTCCTTGGCGTCGTGCACAACAAATTTCTTGAACCCAAGTGACGGATTTTCTTCTCAGAGCCGTATCCAACAATATTGGGTATCAAGGTGCATCCCTTAGACTTTCTTCTTAGGCTTGACAGTGACCAATCAATCACTCTTGAATTTCTTGACTCACTTGTTGACGATCTTCTTCTGCAGCAGAGGCACGGCCATTGCTACTTACCTTAGTGATTTAGGGATTTTCCTTGGAGCCCGCTTCTTCCTCAACTCAAACCATGAAGATTTCGCTGAGTAAGAAGGCTGGTCAACTTGTTCGAGCTGTTGGAGCTGGTAAACGAACTAACCCTGGTTCAGTTTCCATTTTCAGGATCTCTCATCGTAAATTTCGTTCATATTATACCTGAAACACCTTGTTCTTTTGTCATGGAGATTTCATATCTGATGTCTGGTGATTATTTATCCGCACAAGATGAATGCACTGAAACACTTCTTATTAAAATATCATTTTCAATGTACATTCTGGTTTTTCAGCATAGTAATTCTTTTTGTTCGAGCTGGTAAACGGACTAACTTATCAATGTGCCTTTTATGATTAATACATCATTTCTGTTTTAATATGTTTTCCCTGCATTAATTTCTATGTAAGATATTTGATCTTGGGTTATCTGTTCTAGTTAGGCTAAGTGATGGGACTGAATGAGATGAGATTGAATCTACTCTTTATAGTTTGCATAAATTACTGTAATGTCACTATTTATTTAGTAACGGATTGACTTCCTTCAATCAATCTCTCGGTCACAGGATCTCCCTATCTCTGAGTCTGGACGCTTTTGGCCCCTTAAAAAGAGCTCCACCTGAAAGGACTGTTTTAGGTACACAAAGGAGTGAAACAGCTTGACCATAGGGAAAGGACCTCTCAAGCTAGAAGAGCATAGGTTACTTTGTACTCTCTACGGATGCATGAATAGGTGGGTCGGTCAATGCTGGCATGGGGCAGCACCGACTTCATTCGTAGCGGTGCTATATACCTTGCTATGGGCCTTCGTAGTTATGGTTTCCAAATGAGCTACGGACTAGTCAAGGTGAAACTTTCTGAGTTCTATTTCCAGTCTGGCAAACGAGAAAAGCAGATTGATTGTCTTTTCACCCCCCGGTCGAGAGAGGCCGAGCCTATGTCACATGACCTGTCCTATTCCCTTACTCGAAGTGGATTTTCAATTCACTTTCAGGATAGAATGAAAAATAAAAAAAAGGTACGAAAGTTGAGACAGAGGAGAAAGTAAGGAAGTTGATAGTAAGCAAATGAGCTAATCCCCGTAGCCTAGAACCAACTAGGCCATTGAGTCTAGCCATGCCCCCATTTTTTACCAATCTCCCAACTTGTGTATGAACAAAGATCTATTATCATTAAGAACGAAAGTCATCATTCCATGGAGAATCGTCTTTCTATCCCACTCGCTTTCTCTTTTTATGATTGAGCTAACTGACTGAAACTTCTCCGTTGCGGTCGGGTAAGACCTAGATGGCTGGTGGATCAAGGGCAAGCCCTTCCACCAGGGATCTATCCATAGTTTTGTGAGCTGTTTTTCATCCTTGAAAAATGGGAAGGGTTAAAGTCAAATGTCACAATTTCACGATAGGAGGACTTAATTCCAAGTTGTGAGATTTCCATGTCGGACAAAAAGAGCATTTCAACGAGAAATCCCGTGCTAGCCCTTCAAGTGTGGACGCATCATCTAAAGAAGTCAGACCCTCTTCGGGATGAGATAAGTGAATCATGTCCGGACTTGCAATTGAGATTTGGATGTACAATTGAGTTCCACGGTCGCTAGCCTCATAGATAAGCCGAAAAAATGGAAAAATTCTTCGAGGCTACCGAAAATGCCAATCAAAGAGAACCTTCTTTCTTTATGAAAGTTTTGTAGCTAGGATCTCATACAAGACAGCAACTAGACCGTGGATGTTGTACAGGATATAGCAACAACTACTAACACACTCAAGTAAAGCAGCGGAATTAAAACAAAATAAAACAAATAAATATACCAAGTTGTAAATACTGGTCTACAAGCAATGCTTGTAGATCGGCCAATATGTCAAAACTTCCACCAATGAAAAGATTGTACGGATTACAAACTTCAAGCCAAAAACATTTAGTGGAACTCAATCGAAAACTCCTTATTGAGTTTATCTATGACGTCTAATACTAAACACCCATAGAAAACAAGAGATAAAAACAAAACAATGGGTATAAATAGAATATTTGTGAAACAACACACGATGTAGCAATTGATGTTGTTGTATTCACCAGCGCATCCAGAGTTTGTGTTTTACTCTATGCTTAATCTCTCTCTATTTCGGCCATCACTTTCAAAACATGAACTCTCGATTATATATTGTGTAGGAAACTTGTGGAACAAGTCAAGGACTAAAAACAAGCAAGGTTACGTGTTAGGAAATAAAGCCTACCATAAAAACCCAAGGAATTCCTACAATTTAGCTCATTTCATATATTGTCCATCCTTAAAAAAGGTATGTGCATGGAACCTTCCAAAAAAGTTACCTATAGAACATGCCATATATTTTCATCCCTAAGAAGGTACGATGAAACTACCAGGAAGGTCATCAAAAAAGGCAACAACTATCTTGCATATTAAGGAAAAATATACAACAAGTATTAGGGTTCAGAGCACATCTCTATTTTACCCTACAATCTCCCCCTTAGTTGTGCCTTTCAAGTTAAAGTCCTCAAGAATAACTACCTGTAACAAGCTCCCTGTAACAAAGTCCCCCTGAATATGACAATTGACAATCAAGATAATTAAAAGAAATTACCATAAGATTTAAAAAAAAATCCAAACTCCAAAAATAAATAGTTTATCAACTACAAAACAAACATGAAAATTACTCCCCTCTTTGATCAGAATGAGAAGAAGGATGATGGAGTGGTTGATGAAGCATCATCAGGTAGTACATTAACAGAAGCCGGAACAGGATCTGGGTTTCATCAGCAACTACTAGGGCTGATTCTGGAGCATTGATAACAGGGGGTTCAAGTCAGAAGCTGTGGATGGATACTTGGATTGTGGAAAGCTTGATTTCATGGATAAATTGACAGCATTTTTGGGAAGGTCTTGGAAGCGAGAAACTAGGGATTTGTGCAAACTGATCAACTACTCACCCTTATGTATAACACGACCAAGGAGTCCAATTAAGATCTAGAAACATCATATATGGAAACACAATTTTCTGAAAAATATTGGACTCTTGGACATTTACCAAAAATAAGTGGGACTCCAAAAAAATAATCAAGAAACATAGGAAACATAATTTTGCATTAACTATCATACCTTGATAAACCCTAATGCGTATGACCCACATTGAATTCAAAATCTCCACCTTGACAACACAAATTCTTGCACATGGAGAGATTTGCATTGGTTTGCATATAATTAATTAGGCCATAAAAAAAATAGAAAGTTGATATAATCACCAAGAATGCATGCCCTACTGTGTATGCCTAAAATATGATATAGGAAAAAAAAAATGCACACACAAGTGATAGGATCAGATCAGCAGTTGTATCAACCAATGTTGCTATATTTGGTAGATCATTTGAAATTTCTAGATTCAATGAGCCAAAATTATGTTCTCCCAGCATATTCCAAATCCCTACAAATTCCACACAAGAAACAATAACAAAATGTGTAATTGATTTTGGCCAGTGGGTAGCTTTTGCTCTGTTCAAAGGATAGTCCTTTTTCACAAGGTCAACCTATATAAACTCATACCTTTTATGAGAGAAATAGTTAAAAGAATGACTTTAGCAAGAATTGATTTTGTATTGACATATTGATCAGGTATTTATATTACAATGGATGACATACAAAAGGAAAGAATATTGACAATTATGCTAGCTACAATCATGGAATTCAAGAAAATGAGAATTATATAGTGCTATGTTTAAGGACCGGATGTTGAGTTGATTTTGTCCTTAATATTTTCCTTAATAATAGTCACAAGTGAACGATCTCATACTCTTGGGTAGGTAGCTCTTTCCCTCAAAAGCTTCCATTAAGAACAATACAAAATGATCACTGAGTAATAAATATCAATGAAAGATGATTCACATCTGGAAATCGACTGAAATTCCATGTGGCAACATGTAATATAACGTGCAACAGCTGATCTAATCATGCAAACCTAAAAATACAGGATGCCTTTATTTTTTTATTTTTATTTTTACGTGTGAAATCAGATGGCACACAAACTGAGAGATTTTCTCAAATTAGAGAATCTCTCAAAATCTATAGCCTTAGTGAATATATCCGCCAACTGATTTTCTGTACTAATAAACTCTATGAAAATTATGCATTGCTCAAATAAATCCCAAATTAAATGATGTCGACTGTCAATGCGATTAGTTTGGGAGTGTTGAACCAAATTTTTAGAAATGTCAATCGTACTAGAGTTATCGTAGTACACGGTTAACACATCACTGTGCAACCTATGATCCTTAATCATTTTTAGACCACACAAATTTACAATCCCTTTGCAAAACAATTTAAAGGATTCAAAATTTTTAGATTTTTCTCGTAAAAAAGTTGATGAACCTTTTGGTGCAAAACCTTTGTTCGTTTACCCTTTTGACAAGAACCACACACACTTGATTTTTTTTTATGTTTAAATTGGGTAAAGCACGAACATCTTCAAACTTTACAAGTTCATGAAGTTTCTTAAAACTTTCATGACCTAGTTTCTGGTGCCAAAGATTTGTTTCATCAACACTTGTACTACTGCAGGTTTAATTATTACCAACTAGGTAATAATTTGCAGTTCTTATCCCTGCAAGGATAGAAGTGTTAGTTTTATCAAATACTTCACATGAGTTCTTGTTAAAACTTTACTAAAAAATTATCATCACACAGTTGACTTATGCTAATGAGATTAGGAGTAAGCCCTTCCACATGAAACACATTTTAAAGTTTTGGAAGACCGTTGATATTCAAGGTTCCTTTACCAACAATCTTACCTTGAGCTCCACATCCATAAGTTACCTTACCTGCATCAAGGCTAGAGTAATCAGTCAGATATTCAGATGTACCTGTCATATATCGAGAACAACCATTATCAAAAAACCAAGAACCTGCAACATTAGTTCTCAAAGAGGTATGGACAAAATGACATTTCAAATATTCGAACCCAAACAAATCTGGAAGGTTTTTGAATATGATGATGCGGATATTAGTACATCTGCTACTGCATCTTGGACTGGCACGAAACTGTTTTTGGTTTCCAGCAGAATTTATTAAAAAATCAGTTCTCCTTTTGTGGCAAAATGATCTGATATGACCTGGTTCATAACACTAGTGAGACACATAACGCCTTTTCCTAGGTCTAGACTTTTTCATAAAAGACTTAGGTTTTTTGAAAACATTTGACTTTCTTTCACCTTCTTTCCTAAAAATAGTTGATTTAAACCCCAGACTAGTCGTATCTTCTTGACCAACACCAAAACTTCACCAAGTTTGACTTTGCCTGTGTTCCATTTGGACAGAGTCTCATTTACTTTCTCAAGCCTCGGTCCTTAAAGTTTCAATTTCAACATCTTTTTTTTGTAAGAATTACTTCATAGCCAAGGAACCTTTTTGTTCATAGTTCTCCTTTGAGAGACGCTGATTGGACTTCATAAGACCCTTGATTTGATCAATACGTTTGAGCCAATCAGCATACAATTCCTTATAATTTTTAAACAAATCATTCTCATCATATTCTGGATCCTCATCCTAATTGCTTTCAGTGTTGTCAACTATGGAAGAGTTGAAACAAGAAAGATCAAACCAGACCAGGAGATAAAGCAACATTTCGTGCTTCAGCGCTAGAAACTCCAGCAGGATTTATTTGCAAAGATTTCTTCTCTTCAATAGTAGTGAGACTGATTAAATCTCCAATCTCATCATCCTCAATGTCACTCATAGTAGAAATAAGGCTCATGCCCTTTTTGCGCAAGGTATTAGGGCATTCATTTGCAAAATGACCATACCCTGAGCAAGCTCTATACACTAGATGGAATCAAGATTTTTACTACCAGATTTAGATGTAGCTTTCACAAAAAACTTGTATTGAGCTTTACTAGAATTGTCTTTTTGCGGCCCATTTTTTAAAGGAGTTTTTGAATTATGTGAAAATCGATTTGACTTTTTGATTTTAACAAGTTATTGAATTTTTCCATCAAAATAGCCATGGAATCGTCTCCAAGATCAGATTCCTCAATTTCCTTAGACAATTCTAGTATTTCATTAGACATGTTAGCCATAGCAAGAGGAGCAATACTTTTATCAGAAGATATATTGCTAGAAGTAACTACACTTTTACCTTTCCGTTTGTTCTGTTATGAAACATTTAGCTCAAACGTTTGAAGAATGCCAGCAAGTTTATCAAGACTTAACTTTGCCATGCCATGAGCTTCCTCTATAGCAGATATTTTTATGTTGAAACGTTCAAGAAGAGAAAACATCATTTTGCTAACTAGTCTTGCATTGGAAATTATCTCCCAAAGCTAGTGACTTATTAGCAATATCAACAAGCTTATCATAGTAGGATTTAATATCCTTGTCTTCTTCCATTTTCAGATTTTCAAAATTTGTAGTTAACATCCGTAGCTTAGTTTCACGCACGCTATCGGTCCTTCACAATGAGTTTGTAGAGCTTCCCAAACATCTTTGGCAAATTCATAGTTAGTTATGATTTTGAAAGTATTTGTGTCTAAATATCCATATATAGCGTGAAGTGCTTTGGTATTATAACTTGCTACGGTTCTTTCATTAGTTTTCCAACTAGATTACGATGTGTTTTTGTAATCACCATCAGTATCAATAACTCTAGGTGGAGTCTACCCACTAAGAACAGTAAGCCACACTCTTTCATCAATAAATTTGATGTAGATACACATCTTGATTTTCCAAATACCATAGTTTGACCCATTTAGAATTAGAGGACGGTGAGGCACATATTGAGCATCCATCACGGCTACAACTAGGAACCACAGTTAGTAACATCAAGTGTTGGCTCTGATACCAATTGAAAGTTTTGTAGCTAGGATCTCACACAAGACAACAACCAGACCATGGATGTTGTACAGGATGTAACAGCAACCGCTGACACACTCAAATAAAGCAGCGGAATTAAAACAAAATAAATAAAAAATACCAAGATGTAAATACTGGCCTACAAGCAATACTTGTAGATCGGCCAATATGGCAAAACTTTCACCAATGTAAAGATTGTAAGGATTACAATACTTTAAACCAAAAACACTTAATGGAACTCAAACGAAAACTCCCTATTGAGTTTATCTATGACATCTAATGCCAAACACCCACAGAAAAAAATAGTTGAAAATAGAACAATGGGTGTAATAGAAATCTATGAAACAGCACACGGATGTAGCTATTGATGTTGTATTAACCAGCGCATAAGACTTTAGTGTTTTACTCTATGCTTAATCTCTCTCTATTTCGGCCATCACTTCCAGAACACGAATTCTCCATTATATACTGTCTAGGAAACCTGTGGAACAAGTCATGGACTAAAAACAAGCAAGGTTATATGTTAGGAAATAATATCTACAATAAAAACCCAAGGAATTCCTACTAGTTAGATCATCCCATATATTGTCCATCATTAAAAAAGGTACGTGGAACCTTCTAAGAAAGTCACCAATAAAACATGCCATATATTTTTCATCCCTAAGAAGGTATGAGAAAACTACTAAGAAGGTCACCATGAAAGGCAACACTTATCTTGCATACTAAGGAAAAATATATCACAATTTATAGGGTTTAGAGCATTGCTCTACTTTACCCTAACACTTTAGTTAAGCCCGTGGTCACATCCCAGTCAACTAAATAGTAAGCTAGAATTAAGGAATGGTTGAATAGTTTCCACTGGCAAGAACGCGAAGGGGCCTTCAGTTGTATGCTCAACGTGCTGGAAGGAAGAATTTTCCTTATCCCACCTAGGAAATGAGATCCTAGATGGTGCCATCAATCTCACCAACTAAAATAGTTGTCTCGGATCTTTGACTAGATAAAGAGAGATGCTCTTCCTGCGGCCCATGAGCGTATTCGTTCAAAGAGTAAAGTACTGATCATAACTATCAAGCTTTCCACATTCTACTGGGCCTGAAAAGGCTGAAGTTGCCCCAACTTCAATTTCCATTTTCAGGATCTCTCGTCGTAAATTTCGTTCATATTATAGCCTAAGCACCTTGTTCTTTTGGCATGGAGATTTCATCAGATATCGTGATGTCTGGTGATTAATTATCCACACGAGATGAATGCACTGAAACACTTCTTTTCAAATCAACATATGAAATTTTTTTTGCTCTTAAAAAGTATATATAGTTATTAGGAGAAAACTAGTTATAGAACCCGTGCTCTGTACGTGTGCAATTTAATATTGAGATTAATTGATATATTTTAGGAGTACTTTTATAAAAATAAAATTATAATTGATATAGGCATTTGTTGACTTAATGTTTTAAAAAAGTTAGGTTTTGTCAATATACGCAAATTAATGATCATTTTTAGTATAATACTTTCATTTTAGAATAAATATTTGTTATCGATTTGTATATGAGTATGAGTAAATCGTTATTTCTATATATTTTTTTTATTCCTAAAGTATTTTTCAATGATATCAAATTGTTGAATTATTTTTCATCTCGCCCTTAATAAAGATATTTTAGACATATACTTGAGAATTTTTACAAAATAAAAAATAAAATATTTACATTGTTATATATGCAGGATTTATAGTCTAGATTTCAATTAACATTTATGGAAATAGAACTTGGTTGATTTATATTATAAACATAACCAAGAGAAAAAGTGATATACATCATTTAATCAAAAATCAAAACCAAATTTTCAAGGGAAAATCAATAAAATGAAAAAAATCAAGAGCAGAAATAAAACAAAAATTTTAGTATAAATTATGTACCAAAATCAAAATAGAAATCGATACGTAAAACCATAAATCAAGAGCAATATCAACCCCAAAAACATCGCCTAACCAAAACCAAAATACCAAAAAGTGAAAGATCGAGAAAAAAAACAATAAAGATGTGCAAAATAAAAAGAAAAAATTTTAAAATTGAAATTGAACAATTCAACTACAACGAAACCCAAAAACATAAATCAGACTCAAATTTAAAATGGAAGCTAAAATCAAATATCATGAGCTATATAAGTAAAGCGAATCTAATACACCATGATCCGGAGGAGAGAGAGAAACCATCATTCCTTCAGAGAAATGATGTTTCACCTTACTTATTGTCTACAAAAGGAAAAAGTTATCTTGCAACTGAACGAAGGGAGTGATGGGCACATGCTTTATAAGTTTTACGATACCAATGGAGATATCTCAAAAAAATTGAAGGTCAAACCGTTTGGAATATAGAGTGGTAGGAACTATTGTAAAAAATAATTAATTTCATTACAAATATGTGGTAGTTACAAATAATGAAGCACTTAATGAAAAAGTAATTAGCAAGAAGGCAGTTACAAATCTCTCTCTCTCTCTCTCTCTCTCTCTATATATATATATATATATATATATATATATATATACATTAGAAACCCATGAAATTAAATATGGTGGTTACGAAGTAGATATAACTATGGTTCATTTGAAATGAATTTCTTTTAAAAAATAATTAAATGTGTTTTTTTAGAAGAATTAAATGTGTTATTAATCACTTAAAAAAAATATTTTCAGCGAGTATTGTCATAGGGTAATAGTAATAGCTAATATTAATACTTATAAAATTAATATTATTGAATATATAATAGTAATACCTAATACTATTAATAGCTATTAATAATACTTATAAGATTAATATTATTGAATATCTAATAGTAATACCTAATACTATTATGTCGTAGTTATATACTACCTAATAATAATACCTATAAGATTAATATTATTAAATATCTAATAAGGTATAAATACTATATGTTAAACATATTATTATTAGGTATAGTTATTAGCTAAGGATATACTATTAGTAATAATAATAGGGATTACTCTAATAATTTTAATAGGGATTATTACTCTCATATCATAACTATTATACTATTAGTAATTATAAAAGGATTATAACTCTCGTATCATAGCTATTATACTATTAGTAATTATAATAGATATTATTACTTTGATATCATAGATATTATACTACTCCATTAGTAATTATAATAGAGATTATTATTTTTTTGATACCAAAATAAAGATGATTTATATATAGATACACGAAGAGGCAAGTATTTGAATGAACCTGGATATCTTTTAAGTAGTCAATATCGGTTATAAAACCTCTTTATGTGAGAATCTTCTTCTGCATGATATATGTAACATTTTAAATAAATATATAAAATATAAATGGTTGAGTTGGTCTAAGGTGCATGTTTTAATTCAAAAGGGTGTGGGTTCAAATCTCACTAATAACATTGTTTTATTTTCTAGCTTTTCATTTCCTTGCCAATAGCTAAAGTTCCTCTACTAATGTATTTGAAGAATGGTATATACCACAATATCATATCTATAGTACTTAGCTAAGACTATTAGCTAATGGTACCCTCCTAATTCCAAAAGTCAGCCATGAGAATGCATCTTTAATCAAAGGGGTGGTGTGTCACATCCTTAGGCATCCTCACCAACTTTAAATATATATATATATATATATATATATATATATATATAGATAGATAGAGATTTGGCTTAAATGCTTGGGATGTGAGTATCATCTATTTGGCTTGAATGCTTGGGATGTGAGTATCATGGATTCGATATCTTTTGCTTGTCCCTCCCATCGATTTAAATCCTGCAACGGCTTGTTGCTTGCTATTGCCAAGTACCAAGGAGAATTTGAGGAAATGCTTACAGCTATCATGAAGCGATAGGTGGATCATTTTATATATCGATGAGATTCATATTGTAGTTGATGTAGGTTAAGATCCAGTTGTGTAACTGCCCTACCTTAGACTTTATTGGACCACTTGCTAATTATGATTTTTTGATGGGACTCGTAAATTTACATTCCTGTGATCTCAATGTGATGAGAATATACTCATATAGTACTAATAGAATGTTGTACTAATAGACAATTAGAATAGATTTTAGCTATACTTAGTAGCTCTGTTCAATGATAAGAAAGGAAAAATGAAAGAATGTAGCATTAATAGACACTCACAATAGATTTAGAGCAATGCTATGGGCACAAAAAAGTCACAATTTTTTTTTCACAAAATTTCCGTTGGCGGTTATTAATTGGTTGCATAATTTACGGGCCCACCACTAACTAATGAAAAAAAACCAATCAAAAATTGATAACAAGGCTTTTGTCACCAAATTTTTATGACTTCTTTGTGCCCAAAGTATTACCCATAGATTTATCATTTTAATTAAATTCGCAATGTGATGAGAATATTCTCTCTTTTGCTTTCCCAATCAAATGTATTTCACTTGCTCATTAATATTTTTTTTATTTGTAATATATATATATATATATATATATATATATATTCCCTCATTTGTAGAGATCAAATGTGGAACATTTATGTCACTTCGGCACTGGAGAATGGAAGCTAAGAGGAACCTTTATGACTACCAGAATTCAGAGAAATCCCTCCAGCAGCAGCAGGTACAGATTTATTGCCCCACTTTACTTTCTAATTAGTACTTGCATTATACATGATGCAACTCTTGAAGTAGCTATTAAACTAGCTACTAGGTCTTTAATTTGTACGAAAGCATTTCCAACTTATTTTCTATTGCATATTAATGTGTGCAGCCCAGATATCTTAATACTCTTCCAGAGAAAGGGGAGTCTATTAAATTAGAGAAAACAGGTCTCTTGTTTAAACTGAAAGCGCTGAGAGATGCTGTTTTAGAAAGGAATAGTGATGAGTGGCAACAAACTAGAAAGTTCTTTCTGATAAAGCAAAATGACAATTGGAAGAAAGCGGCCTTGTTTTTAATTTGTTGTAGGGCTCTTCTTCGATGTCAAAATATCGAACCGGTATGTTCTTATCAAATTAGTTGTCCAGTTTTTACGAGTATTTTCTATTGCACTTGTTTCTTGTTCTTGATACCTATATTTTATTATTTTCTCTATTTTCTTTTTACTTTTGAATTCCTTGAATAGTAAGGAAGTGAATTTCCTTGATTTCGATAACAGTCCTAACCTTTGAATTGCTAGAGTATAATCAAAAAACCAATACACATTGAGCTTAGTTTAAGACACTAACTTTTTGGTTTTATTTTATTTCTTTTGTATTAATTAATTGTATATTCCTATAAATTTATGGATTTGTCATTCTTAATTCCATTTGCAGATGTCTTTTGCTTGCTCAAAGGTGCTACGACAGAAATCACGGAATAGTATAGGTGCAAAGTTTCTAACACTCGGGGATTTGAATTTGATGGTTACTCATTTTACGTCTTGGAGACAGTTGTGTTTCTTACCCACTAGTTTTGTTAGTGGAGATATTGATGTGCTTGATTGCCCTGAATTATCACTGTATGTACCAGCACGACCTGTCTCTTATGTCCCCCCTCCTCTCGGACATTATAAGATAAGCCTTAGTATTAAATTTTTGAAGAAAACGCAACTAGGTCATATAGCTGTTCTGGTTAGAGATCATAGTGAAAAATTTTATTGGTTTTCCGTAATTGCTTTGCGTTGCGATGATGTTTCTCATGCTCGTTTGGCTGGGGCAAAATTTGCTCTAGAAAGTGGCTTAATGGAAGGCGATGAGAAAACCCGATTTCTGTCAAAGATTGAGTCGGTGATATTCGAGTCTGACAGCGTGGAATTGGTTAAGTGTTTGAGGGGCAATCCTCTGATGGATGAGCGCATAAATGAATGGTGGTATGTTACCTTTTCATTTTGGTGTTATTTGGTTATATTTGTTTATTATTAATTTGATGTTAATTATTGGTTGACCAAACTTTAATGTGCAGTTCGGTTATGGACCTTCTCCAATGTTACCGTTCTTGTAAAATTGATTTTATCCCATCAGAGCTCAATGGACCTGCAAACCTTCTGTCCGAATTGGGAAAAAAAACACTACATAAAGCCGGAATGTCATTTACTTCTTCAAATACGATGTTTCCGCCAGATCATGCGTTTCTACTCATGTTGGAAGAACACCAAAAGGGTACGATATTCACTACTGTCTCTAAGACATGGGTTGGCTTATAGGTTTCACCCTTAGTGCTATATATATATATATCAGTATGATATCATTGACACAACTAGATATTATTATGAGCCTTAACATAGTTGTTGCTTCATACTTTCTTGTTAGTTAATTTCATGGTGATTGTAGAGAAGTGTGCACTGAAAGAAGATATTATGGGTGCCAAGTAACATTGTAGAGATTGGTGAATTCCCCATCAGATGATTTTAGAGGACCTTGGTCCTTCGTTTTGAGAAATTATAAAACTAGCTTCTTTTTTCTATTCATATTTTCTTGAAATTTCTTTTGTCTATTCAATTATGCTTGTAACATGGGTCTAAACTTAAGTTTCAATGAAATTCATGTGCCTACAAAAAGTAATATTATAATGGTATCACTACAAGAAATTTGGGATTCAGCTAAAGGTCAAATTTTCGTCGCTAAAGACCTTTAGCGACGAAAGCATTTTCGTCGCGTGTTCATCGCCTATGCGACGTCGCCAAAGGGTTTCTACTACGAAAATCATTTTCGTCGCAAAATAAGTCCTTCTGCTACGAAATAATTCGTCGCGAAATCAAGGCTGAAATTCGTCGCAAATATCCAATTTCGTCGCCAAATGTTAAGCAACAGCTACAAATTTTTCGTAGCAAATGTTAAAAAAACGTCGCAGAAAGACTATGATTAGCTACGAAAAAATCTATTTTCGTCGCCAAATGTTAAGCAACAGCTACGAATTTTTTCGTAGCGAATGCAAAAAAAGTCGCAAAAAGACTGTGATTAGCTACGAAAAAATTTGTCGCCAATGCCTACTCTTTTGCTACAAAATATTTCATCGCCAATGCCTCCTCTTTCCCTACAACATATTTTGTCGCCGATGCCTATTCTTTTTGCTACAAAATATTTCGTCGCGGTTGATTCTTCTTTTGTTATGAAATATTTCGTCACAGTTTGCTTCTCTTTCGCTACAAAATATTTCGTCGCAGTTGCTACTTTTTCTACTACAAAATATTGTCATAATTGCCTCTTCTTTTGCTACAAAATATTTCGTCGCAATTGCCCCCTTCTTTCACTACGAAAATTTTTCATCACAATTACCCTCTTCTTTTGCTACAGAAATATTTCGTCACAGTTGCCCTATTCTTTTGCTACGAATTTTGTTTTGTCGCAAATGTTTTGCTATTTCACTACGAATATTACTCATAGAGAATAATCACTTTATATCCCACTACATAGATATGAATATATACTAAACCATTATCACATAAAAAACAATTGCATTACATAGATATGAATATATATTATTTTACATATCCATAAAATTTTGAAGTCATCAACTAACACCAAACCATTGTATTTAATTCTTAACAAAGTCAAACGGATAAGCAACCATTCAATATCAAAATGATTCAAGAAAATACACTAAAAATTTGTATCAGCAACCCCTTCAAAATGATTGGTCTCCAAAAGTGTCCAATGTATAGCTCAAATCATCCATTGGAGAGTTGATCCGAGCCTACAATATAAATCATATGATTTTTTTTTATAAGTACAATATAAATCATATGATTACCGTAAATCACGCAAAAAAAAGGAGCAACGATACAATCTAGACTAGATAAGGGTATGGGTCTACCTGCCCTTCACTAGATCCTAAGCCGTTTGTGTTCGGATGTGGAGAAGATGATAATATTCCATTGCATGCGATGTATCTTCGTTGTTTGCCTTCATCTAATTTCACAACGTAAACAGATTAATTCACCAAAAATGAATGCAATACATTGGCGGTAAAAGTTAGAAAAAGAAATTAATACCAAATAATATATATATATATATATATATATATCAAAGATGTGACAAATATATGTAGGTTCCGGATAGATTAAGAAAGTAACATCCAAAAGATAACTTAGAATATAAGATAATGTTGATGTGATTAACAAGATGAATGTTGATGTATTTTGAAATAGCCAAAAGGAGGATTAAAAACTTTATCATGCTCCCCCGTCTCAGGCAAAATGAGTTAATTTTCAAATGAGTTGAAAAATGGGTCTTATTTTTAACATTGACGTGTCTATACTAGGTAAAATGAGTTAATTTCCGTCCATCTTCCCTTTTATCCTTATTTGTCGGCACCTATTGTCTGCATCGTTGGTTTCCATATGCGAGACGAAGTCATACCTAAGGCACATCTATAAAACCTAATTTCACTTTGGCAAGACTGGTGCAAAGACAGTATCTAGGCTTTCACTGATTTATGAAGAACACCAGAAAAAGAACTCATGAAAGTGGTTGACTTGTCGTGGTGTCTTTGGTTGTAACAGAATATGATGCACTTTGAATATGTGGAGGGATCAGTATTGAAGTTTAACAAGGAGATGATGTGTTCGGTTTGTGAATCGAAACTAAAGAATGTCTTTGGATTTATGGAGTGTTTTCTAGGAGGGTTAGGAGGAAAATCTCGTATTTTATTAAGCTTAGTGTTTGATTCCCAAGTTTTTTGTTTTCATATAATCCACATGCAGATAGACTCAATATGAATTGGATTTTTAAAAGGAATCACTGCACTTAAAAATGTGTTTTCCTTTACCAATCCACTGCATACATTTCCTACCTATCCATAGTAGGACTGAATTGCATCTATAGCAATCATGATACATTGCCTCAGACAAGTTGGTGATGAAAGACTACTCAGTAAGACAATAACCCTTATGTTAGTGTAGGGTTTAGGCTTAATAGGGGTGGACTACATGAGTACAAGAGGCATTTGGGTCACTACAAGAAAATTGAGATATTGCGACTCTTTGTTCGAGACTTTTTTCAAAGGGCCTCGTAAAATGGTCTATTAAGGCTTTTATAAGTGCTGTTTTACAGAATATCAAATAAGTTCGAAAAGTCTCGTAAAGTAGGCTATTAGGGCTCTTGTAGGAGCTATTTCATTAAAAAGCAACCCACCCTTGTTCATTTTATATTTTATAAAAATAAAAAAGAAAAGAACTATAATGAAAACTGTGCGGTCACAAAATTATTTTTCACTTTTGGCGCACTAAAGTTCTTTTCCCTTTCCCGCACTTGCTTAGTTTCCCCAATTCCCAACCGCGTTCTTCTCCCGTCTGCTTTTCATTCTTCTCTCGTCTGCCTTTCACCGTCCGTCGCGCCGAATTCACATCAATCATTCCAAGAAAGAATTACCCCTTGAAAGTCGACTGAAGAACTGTTCCAATTCAGGCTTTAAGCCAAGTAATATTCTATTCGTCTTTATTTATAAATTAGGGTTTATTTGTATAGATCTTAGTATTCGTACATGATTCTCCTCGTTCTGTTATTAGTTTAGAATTAATATTATCTTCAAAATAGCATGATTAAGTAATTCTAATTATCCATGTGTTTATAATATATCGTTTTAATATTCTTGGTTAATTTGTGAAACTGACACTCAGGAATTTTGAGAATTATGAAGCTCAATGATGCATCTTTTGATCTTTATATAAGGGACCTGCCATCGGTGAGGTACGTAACTACTTCTTGCTCATTTTGTGTTTTTATTTTCCATTCAGTTACAATGCTCAACAAGAATATGGTTATTTTAAATGTATTTACACCCACTAATGTGTAATTCTCCACGTTTATGTTAGGTACGAATCTTCAAGATTAGGCATCTTCGTTAATATTTTTGGGTATCTATCCTCCACCACTCTCTCTCCGGTTTCGATTCTGGTTGTTGAAGAATCTACTGTTCTCAATGTTCTGTCACCTACATATCGAGATAGTATCTACTTGGTACCTCCCTGCATCCCAGTTGCTACCACTTTTTATATGTGCATATTCCACTTGGTCAGAAAACTTCTTTTCTTCAAATTTTGTTGGTATAGCATTTATGGTTATTATTTCCTTCTTTGTTTTGAAAGGCAGAAAAGTCTTCTTGGAATTCTATTGGAATATAACTAACATCTTTGGAAAAAGACGTGAGCTAGTACCAACCAAAAGAGCTGCTGATGACACATATATGGATAGTAAGAGTAGTGATAGTGATGAAGATGATGACGCAGAGAATGGTGGATCTGGCACACCTGTTTTTCAGGTAAGTTTTTTTCTTTACAATTTTTTTTTTGAAATTTGCGTATACAACTTCGCAAGGTATCTCATAAAGGCTGTGTGAATAGAATTCACGCTATGACACAAATCCCCCACATATGTGCATCGTGGGCAGATACTGGTCATGTGCAGGTCAGACTCGTTTCAGTAAAAAGTTTACAGAAGTTCTTTGTCCCATACTTTGGATTTGATTGTTGTTCTTGGATCTCATAACTGCATCTTTAGCACAAGATGATTAATAAAGTATTGAGTACCAAACCCATGCTTGCTTAGTGTGGTTGTATTTGGCATTTATATAAGTTGATACTTGTTCGATCATTAGTTAATGTGTTATTTTCAAAACTGGAATCTCAGATTTCTAAACAGTTGCTTAAACATTGACATAGAATTGGTATCCAATGTATTTTCTGTGTTTTCCTAGAAACAGAAGACGGAGAGCATGAAATTGCTAAACAATTGGGTTATTTTGGATTTTCAAAATTTTCTAGCGATTAGCGTATAAACTGACTGAGCAAGTAGACTTTTTAAAGTCATTTGATCCAGTTCCCGTTAAACGTGTGATTTTCTAATAATCGGAGATTAAAAAATTGAATCACTATGCTTATCTTGGTGGTCTTGACTTTTGGTGATATTTCTTTTTTGGGGATTCCTCTTCCTGATCAGAAGCATTCAGCAGCGTCATATGTACCACCTATCCGCATTTTTTATCTTGCTAAAAAGTTGCGATATATTATTCCATATTCTCAAACACTACCCCATTCTTGCAGAACTCTTCTTTTGACCGACCAAAAAGACCAAACACCTAAATCTCAAAGAAAAGAACGATAAATTCAGGGGTGGTAGTTATATTGCTTACATCTGATTCTAGAAAATTTCCAAACAAAATTGCTACAAAAGCACCTAGAACCCTAATGCTTAAATAAAGAAATCTATAGAGCATTCTAAGACGAGGGCTGACATTTTGCAGCAAAAAGCGTGAAACTCCCAATACCATGAAATCTTTCTACAAAGATTCTACATAATGATGATGCTCTTATTGTAGGTGTTTCCCAAAATAAAAGATTCTATATAGGTACTTGTATCGTTTTGAGACATGATAAATGAAGTATTGTTCATACAATCCAGCTAGGTGATGTACTTGTGCAATGCTTATGAACACTGTATTTTATGCAGGGTGGGATTATGCTATTTATCAGTTCTTTCTTAGAGTTTGTTTGAGTTAGGAGTTTCTTGATGTCCCAGGATGCATCTTTCTGTCTGCTTCAGGAATTTGTTCTTTCCTGTGTCATTTTAATTTGCATTTGATGTTTTTCATGTTTTCTTTGATAATCATCAGCATTACGATGGAAGAGGCATTATGTTTTAGAAGATCGTGATGATTTTCCAAATCTCCAAGTACACAAAACAGAGTGATATTTCTCGTGCACGAGTATGGTTCTTTCAAGGAAGCCAGAAGATCATGATGTACACTGAGAGAGCCCATTTCTATCACAGATACAAGGTATTTGGGTGGTGCATCTTTTGTTCATTTATTTGTCGCTCCTTTTATTTCTTTTCCCATATTAGAATACAAGAGTTGATATGCGCATATATTTGGTATTGGAGTTTTTCCGTTGGGTATTTTCTTGTTATTTGGAACTCACTAAGTCTCTATGTTATTAATCTTGTCAAATTTCTAGTAGAATAAAGGAATTCCAGAAGTCCTAGAATTTATCAAGAGTAAAATCTTGTTTTTGGATATCTAATAGAGGTTAAAGTTGATTCGAGTACTTACATGCAAGACTTGTAATCCCTATTGGATTTTATTATCAATAAGAACACACGTTAGAACTTCGAAGTTATTAAGAAATGTGGAATTTTGTCCCATCAAGTTTCTTGCTTTGAGTGATTTTCCTACAACTAAGTGTTGGACTCTTAGAGAGGTATCCACTATCACGAACATTGATTGGTATCCATCGACCCATCCAAACTAATCTATTGAAGTTCATAGCTAACCCCTGGTGGACTATAACTTTTATATATTCCCTCTTGTTTCTTAGTATTTGAGAGATAAAAGTTGGAGGATCACAGGAATAGTTAGCTTGAGCTTATTTGTTAACCATTTCTATTTCACTTTTTTTTTTTTTTGTTTCTAATATTTGGTGAAAAATGGAAATAGAAATGTGTTTGACAACCATTTCTATTTCTTAAAAACCATAAACGTTTCTCATAGTTAGCATGAAGATATGTGTTATAAATTATAAGCTTAAAATGACTAATGTTCTGTGTTCTCTGGTGTCCATTGATTTTCTTGCTGAATCATGGTTTAAACTGTAAGTTACATTACATTTTAAGAGGCTTGGAGTTTTATACATCAATAGATATAATTTGTAGTAGTGGGGGCTTGGAACAAAGCTTGTGTTGTTGTGCATTTCGTTCTGGTTTCTTATTTGATGTCTTTAAGGGATATAAAGCTTAAAGCTTGTAATGTTGTACTTATGACCGTTTCAATGACTTGTAATTCTGGTAAACATTGCTATCTATTTGTATTTTTAGAGAAATTAGATGAGCTTTTCAAGTAGCCTGAACATCTGTTTCAGTGACTTATCCTGTTAGAACTGAAAATATGAAATGTCATAATGCATTATGATTATTTAAACAACAGAAGTCAGTCATCTTTTACAACAAAAGTCAGTCATTTCTATAGCACCCTATTAAGCATTTACACTCAACAATGCAACAATGCAATAATGGTGCGCACCCATCAAACGAGGACACCCCAACAAGCATTTACGCTCAACAATATGCAACAATGCAATAATGGTGCACACCCATCAAACGAGGGCACCCCAGCAAGTATTTGCGTTCAACAATGCAATAATGGTGCACACCCATCAAACGAAGGCATCCCAACAATTATTTACGTTCAACAATGCAACAATGCAATAATGGTGCACACCCATCAAACGAGGGCACCCCAACAAGTATTTGCGTTCAACGATGCAAGAATGCAATAATGGTGCACACCCATCAAACGAGGGCACCCCAACAACCATTTACGTTCAACAATGCAAGAATGCAATAATGGTGCACACCCATCAAACGAGGGCACCCCAACAAGCATTTTAGTTAAATGGATTACCTCTGCTCGTATATTAGCATGTGATGTCATTCCAGTCCTATGTGGGAACTTGAGTTGCTTACGATTTGTAGCATTACGTAAAGCTTCACCCTAAAAGACAAATCACATATATACTTAGCACATAAACTTATATTACATAAACCTATATACCTCAACCAAAGACCTAAATAATATGACATCAGCTAAAAATATAATGAAGGTGAAAGTTGTTACTCTACTAAAAATATAAAGACAATCTCAAATGATACAGCCCAATCAAGGACAACTAACATAATTAGTTAAATGTAAATATGAGTCTATTGGCATAATAAGTTCCCCAAACCCAAGATCTATGTGTTGAACTGACAAAAAGAAAAACTACAAGACCCACCAAAGGACATTTCCCAACTTTGAACATAGGTTCCAAGTAGTTGTTGCTTCGTGACACGGACTAAAATGACACCAAAACTCAGGACTTAAGCGTAGATGTACCTTGTTGTGCTACCCCAAGCCTCTCACATACCGCTCAAGAGTCGTGTTGAGTAAGTCACTTCTATACAAGCAAATAGAGATATGTCATATAAAAGCTCATAACTGTAACTACAGCTTTCAGTAAAAGAAAATAAGGATGAATTCCAATTAGAGATATGCCAGCAACTGAATTATTCATCATACCTTGTCCAAGCTTCAATTTCGCAGTAGTTATGGCATATGTGGCAACCTATGCTACGTCTTTACTTTCTAACAAGACTTTTCTTTTGCAAGAAAGAGAAAGCAAGTGAACAAGAAACTGAAACATCATTATATATGGGAGAAGGAGAGTGGCTTACCACACTTCCACCGGTGCCGCTCTCCAAAAAAGAATCATCCTTCCCCACGCAAATAGGGTGATATGATTTTGGACAATCCATGTAACAGGTAATAACTATATTGTAGATAAATGTCCGTTCATGATTCATTTACGGACATTTATCTACAATATAGTTATAAATGTTGCAAAGATTGTCTAAAATCATATCAACCTACATGTGTGGGGAAGGGTGATTCGTTTTTAGAAAGCAGAACCAGTGAAAGTGTGGTAAGCCACTCACCTTCTCCTATAATGATGTCTCAGTTTCGTCTAAAAGCATAGGTTGCCACATATGCCTCCTTTCCCCTCCTCCTTTATCCAGGCTTGGGACCGGCAATGCAATGCTATATATAGCAATTACATTGGCGGAGTTAAAAAGGGGTTAGTTACCTAAGTGGTGCATGCGTCTTTAAAAAGCAATTTATAAAAGGGATAATTATAAAAATGACCAACGTACTATCAGTTAGTAACCGATTTCACCCCGTACTCCCAATATCCAAAAATTGACCAGTGTACTAACAATTTGAGTCCAATGTGGTCCCTCCCGTTAACTTCCCATCCAATTTTCTAACGGGGCTGCTAACGTGATTAACGGAGCTAATTTTTGTCCTTTTCTTCCAAATTCAACCATCCCAAAACAGGGGAATTTCAATAATTTTGTCAGAAATTATGCCGAGGCAACGGTGGAAGCGGGTGCAGCTCAAGCGAATCCATCATTTAATAACCCAAAACAGAGGACGACCCCTCAGCGACATTGCTCAAACTGATACTCTTGCTGACGTTGTTGGTTGCTGTCAGAGGGTTGCCGAGAGTGCCGAGGTAAAGAAACTCAGTGATGTTGTTGGAGGGCTTACGCGGCGGCAGTGGGGGTTTGTCGGAGGTGGCGGTGTTAGCGGGGAACAAACGGAGACTGTCGGACCTTAGAAGTTTTCGGGTGAATGTGTTTGTGTAGGCGGCTGCGGTGCTGGTAGAGGAGGGAAACGGCAACGAGGGCGATTAAGACGGCGGAGACGAGAGAGACGGTGATGGCGCTGATGACTATGAGCTTGTGGGAAATGGGTTTGGAAGAAGATGAGGGTGGGAGACTAATGGAGGAGATGTTAGCTGGGAAGGTTGGCACGGATTTCGAGGGGGAGGAATGAGGTGAAGGTGGTGAAGGCGGAGAGGTGTAAGAGGGGAAGAAGTGTTCATGATCATCAAGTCTGTGATTGTAAGGTGGTGGAGTTTGGGATAAGAATGGGTGTTTCGGTCTCTTTTGTTTGGGTTTGGAATTGTGATGGTGTCTTTGGGATGGTGGAGGTAACGGAATTAATGGAGGTTGTTGGGTGGCTGACGGAGGAGGAGGGACGGAATCAATGGGGAAGAAAGGTTCTGTTTTGGGATGGTTGAATTTGGAAGGAAAGGACAAAAATACCCCTCAAAAATTAGCTCAGTTAATCACGTTAGCAGCCCCGTTAGAAAATTGGATGGAAAGTTAACGGGAGGGACCACATTGGACTCAAATTGTTAGTACATTGGTCAATTTTTGGATATTGGGAGTACGGGGTGAAATCGGTTACTAACTGATAGTACGTTGGTCATTTTTATAATTATCCCTTTATAAAATAGCCAAAGCAATTAATATCAGGTTCAATTAACATTGCCCATATTCATATTCCCAAGCTTTACAGTAACTTTTGCAACAAAACTAAAAGAGTCAGAGTAGCTCCTACACAAAAAAACTTCCAGTTTCACGAAACATAAAACCCTCCACCTTTAATACAAAAGAAGTGACTGATCAAACTGCGAATTAAGTTATACAAAATACCACTCTATCCTTAACAACCCAGCCAAGTAGCAGTTCCAACCAAACCTTAATTCAGTAACTACACGCCCTTGTTCAAATGCAATATTCACAAAAACAAAAGAACTTTGACTTTCTCTCATGGTTAATTACAAATGATCTAAAGTTACTGATGTGACGAGTCTCTTGCACCTCAAGGAGACTGCAAAACTAAACAAGGTAGTGAAGATGACATAATTGAATATTTTCTGTCTCATTAAAAAAAAAAAAAAAGGTGTTACATACTAGTTAACAACAAGTATAGAAAAAAACGTTTATCCTTTATTTTTTATATTCCCAGACTCCAAAACAAGCAGATAACACCCCTTCTCCACCCCCCCCCTCCAAAAGAAGAAGAATGCGGATATACTAACCATAAAGTAGGTAGAAGCATTGCGATCCTCCATCATCTTGACAACTATCTCTTCTAATTTTTTAATCATTTGTCCTTGAGATTTTAGCTCCTCTTGTTGTGTCAAAATCTTATCTCCCTGAGATTTGACCTCCTCTTGTTGTGTCAGAATCTTCTGTCCTTAAGATTTTAGCTCCTCTTGTTGTGTTGACACAAGAGACTACAACTCATCTTCTCTTCTTCAAGACGAGGCACCCCGAGATGAGTTGAACTTTTCTGGTCTAAGGCCAAAACCAAGACCGGGTATGCGCCCAGACCTCTTGCCGAGGACAATATCAGCGATATCGTCCAGAGTCATCTCTGGATACGACTCCTTCAAACCTTGCATACCATACTACAAGTAGCAATACCATTAATAATTAATCATTTTCAATAAGAAATATATACTACTTCAAATAGGAATGATCCCATAAATGGAATCAACTAAAACAGTGAAGTTAAAAAATGATAAAATAGTTTTTCTACTTACATAATTGTCCTTGGCCGAATTTGACTTAAATTCATTCATTTCGGGCCCCCATAACATTTTCCGTAAAATTTGACTCGGTCAGGGTCCCCCTGTCATTCCAAATTAACATATTTTAGTGTCTCATATGAATAAAGAACGCATGTCAATGTGAAAGCAAAATGGGTACCATTTCGTGTCGGGCTACTACATATGACATTGACCCTGTCACATGGTTTTGATCATTCTTCGCTTTGTTTTATGCATTTTTGGCACATTTTTTCTGCATTTAAAATAAATTAATACGGGACCATGTCAAAAAGTCTTAGAAAATAATATAATTTGAATAGTGCAATGCAATGGACATAAACTAAGTAATAAAAACTTATAATTTTCTGAAATAGTAATAAACAATTTATGCAAAGCGAAAGATTTCAAATATAATCCATGGAAAAAGTCAGAGAAAAAAATATTAAGAATTGAAGTACCTGATATTGTTCATCTTCCCACCTATCACAACGAGTCTCCCAATCTTTTGAATCTGCCCCTTCAGGAGGATTACGGCGTGCCTCGGCATTTGACAATCCATCCTGAATAAATTTTTTCCACTTTTTGGGCAGCTTACACACGTGGTCTCTAAAATGGGCACCAAGAATAGTATCTATGCACCTCTTCACGTGTGGCCCATCATCATTCAAATTAAATCTATCCTTTTAAAAGTAAGGTATAACTTTTAGCTATAGTTATAAAGAGGATATATTCAGCAAATGAAGTAAACATCAATTTCAAAATCATAATGTATACCTTGATGCGCTCATACATAACATCCTTGACATCGTCCCCAAATTTCTTGAAAGATAATGTTCCACTAGGAATGGTGCTACAGGCAATCATTCCTAGCTCGTTAGAGAACTTTGCCGATGTTATCCTATTCACGGGCCTTCCCTTTGATTCAGGAATGTTAACTGGAATCTTTCCGTATGCTTTCAAATACCTATCCGTTCCTTTACCTTTAGTTTTGCCTCGTGTTACTAACAAAGCAAAAAAATCAAAGTGTGAGGAAAGTTACCTTTGCCGATGTTATCCTATTCACAGGCCTTCCTTTTGATTCTGGAACTTTAGTTTTAGTTATGGACTGCCGGCCATAGCTAAAACGACGACAAGTATCTAAGCAAATATTTGACAAAGTTAGGAGAAAACTAATGAAGAATCTCAAATTGAAGATATAAATATTACGTGTGGAAATAAATATGTTCTTATAAGCTTCGTGAAGACTATATATATATATATATATATATATATATTTAATGCCACTAAGATGAATTTTAATGCTCCAACTTCAGTAAAAGTTAAAAAGTGAATGTAGATAATCATCAATCCATTTGCATCCATCCAATGTCCATTCTGTCAATTTTCTTAACAATTTTTTTTAAAGATGATGCAAACAAATATTCTAATTACCATTATTATGTAATCTGAATGCCTATTATTACCCAAGAAACCCTCATCATTAGGGATAAACAAATCTGCCCAAGCTACTCAACAACACTGCCCAACATATCTGATCCATTGCCAAAAAAAAAATTTTGTTGAGGAAACAACAAAAATGGAATGCACCAAAGATAAAATATACAAATACTATTAAGGAATATTAAGCACTTTTATGTTTACCATGAATGTGAGGCATTTCATTCTGTGGGTTGGCAGCTACACCAGATGTATCTTGAACTCCAGATTGAGGTGGAAGAGTTTGCGAGGAACCTCCATTTTTTGGCTGAATTAGTTCATGGAGGCCTGCTACTGATGTTGGTGCTTTAGACCATTTTCCCGGAGCCATTCTGAAAAAATTGGAACAACGATATAGTTAATAACTAAAAACATCATTACTTATAACATGAAAAGACCATAATTTAAATAAGTACTAAAACAAATACGGAACAAGCATCAAAATTATTTTAAGAAAGATACAAACTTCATGAACTTATTCAATGTTTTACATTCACAAAAACTATCAATTAAACTCAAACAAATACCAACCTCAATCCATGTCGCTAACATCGTCACTATATCGACCCTCTTCTTCATCTTCACTGCAATATTCAGCAAGTGTATCATCCTCTTCATCTTCCATTTCATCATCCTCTTCACCTTCCTCTTTATCATGTACAATCGCAAGATCAATAGGCAATGGCTCAGTATCTTTCCTGCATAATCTAGTAGATTCCACATCTTGATCCGATAGCACAATCCTTCTTATCATCCTTGAGTCATTCTCTTGGTATACATCCATGGAGGAAGGTAATTCATCAAAATGCACAGTTTCGTTTTCAGAATATCCCATAAGTGTCTATGTTGAAACTTTTGCACAACTTGCCAGTTTTTCCCTAACTTCGTGTCATTAAGATAAAAAAACTTGTTGTACTTGACTAGCCAGCACGTAAGGATCATCCTTGTACCACCTTCCACTAACATTAATACTTGTGAAATAAGAATCGGTGCGTATTCCAGATTTGGAGTTAGAATTGAACCACTCGCACTTGAAACAAATAGGACGTTTTCCTTTGAGGTAGACTAATTCAATCACATCAATCAAGACACCGTAGTAGTCAATCAGATTCCCCTCGTGGTCACCTTGCACGGTTACTCCACTATTTTGACTTAAACGACGATTATCACGTTCCTTTACGTGGAACCTTACATTATTGACTATGCAAGATTTGTAAGTACTTCCACGATCAAGAGGCCCACATGCAAGTATGTATAACAGCTCTGTAGCTTCTTCCAGTTTGTACTTGTAAGAATTCATCATCTAGAGATCAATTAAAAAAAAAGTTAGGATTTATCTTTATTTTGTTTATACTAAAATTATTAGGAAAAACAAAATCATAAACTTACACGTCTTTTAAACCAATTAGGGAACTCATCTCGATGTCTTCTTTCTAAATCCAAAGTACTCACAGCTTCAAGTTCTTTCTTGTGCTCACTAAATGCCAAAATAAATGCTAGCTTTGAAAACATAAACTTTAAATTAATTATGTATAACAACAAAAGAAGTAATTTTTAAATTTATACTTACTTCATAAATATATGCACATCTTCACAGTTGTCTAGGATTTTACGAAGCTCCACCGGATCTATAAAATCAAAATCTGCAGCACCAAAAGGGCGAACACTTTGACAAAACGGAGATCGTTCGTCTCCTTCCTCCAACAATCCTCCATCATAATTTCGTTCCTCTCTATCAACTTGGTTTCAATGCCATGAAGATACATCGAACAAAAGGTCAGACATTCATTAGCGCTATACCCCTCAGCAATTGAACCTTCCGGACGAGCTTTATTGGTGACATATTCCTTACACGTGCCAAGATTCCTTTCAATCGAATACATCCACCGAAAAAAAAACCGGACCACCAAGTATGGCCTCCCGTGGTAAGTGAATAGCTAAATGAACCATAATGTCAAAGAATGCCGGTGGGAAAATCTGTTCCAACTTACATAAGATAATCACAATATCCTCCTCCATTCTCTCGAGCTCTTTCACTTCTAACGTCTTGCAACATAATGATTTGAAGAACTCTCCCAACTCCACTAATGCATTATGAACCTCACTGCTCAGGAATCCACGCATTCCAACAGGGAGTAGCCGTTGTAACATCACATGACAATCATGGCTTTTCATTCCAGATACTTTTGCTTCATCAAGATTCACACACCTTGATATATTTGAGGCATATCCATCTGGAAACTTAACAGATTTCAAAAACTTACAGAATTCCTTTCTCTCTTGCTTTGTAAGTGTGTAACTCGCAGGGCGCATCATATATGACTTACCATCGGCACTTTCCTTTAAATTTAATTCACTCCTTATCTTCATATCAGCCAAATCCTGTCTTGCCTTGACTGTGTCCTTTGTTTTCCCCTCAATGTCAAGTAGTGTTCCTAACAAATTATCACAAATATTTTTCTCAATGTGCATGACATCGAGATTATGTCGCGACTTTAGTTTATGCCAGTAAGGTAACTCAAAAAAGATACTCTTCTTTGTCCAATTGAGTTCCTCATCACTGCGCTTTCTTTTCTTGTTGTTTGGGTGCTTCCCTGGGGGTTGAGATGGAACTTTGGCAAGTTGCTCCAACACGTCATCTCCTGTCAACTCTAGAGGTTTCACACGTCTTTCAGTTTTTCCATTAAATATCCTACTCTTTTTCCTCCAATGGTGCTTATCATCTAAATATTTACGGTGTCCCATGTAGCAAATCTTACTCTGTAACTTTTGTGAATCTGTGTCCACATTGCAGGTAGGACAAGCTTTATACCCTTTTGTACTCCAACCAGAAAAATAAGCATAGGCAGGAAAGTCATTTATAGTCCACAAAACCATAGCATGCAACTTGAAACACTATTTGGTAGATGCATCAATAGTTTGAACACCTTGATACCATAACTCCTTTAACTCATCTATCAATGGTTGCAAATAAACATCAAAGTCTTTTCCAGGTGCCTTAGGTCCTGGAATGAGCAATGACATTATAAAAAATGATTCCTTCATGCACTTCCAGGGAGGCAAATTGTAAGGGATAAGAATGACTGGCCACATACTATATGATGTACTCATGTTCCCATTTGGATTAAAACCATCACTAGTTATTGCAAACCTTACATTGCGAGGGTCTTTTACGAACCAAGAGTACTCCTTATCAAAGTCCTTCCACGCAAGTCCATCAGCTGGGTGCCTTAACACATTATCTTCATTAACCCGCTTCACTTTATGCCACCGCATATCATCAGCTGTTTTTCTGGAGATAAATAATCTTTGAAGTCGTAATTTAGGAGGAAAATGATGAAGAATTTTGTTAGGAATTTTCTTTCCCTTACCATCATTAATACACCATCTAGACTCACCGCATACAGGGCATTCCTCTTTATCCTTATCAGTCTTCCAAAAAAGAGCACAGTCATACTTGCAAACGTGGATTTGAGTATAACCCATCCATAGTTCACGCAACATGCTCTTCGCCTCGTAATGAGTTTTCAAAAACTTGGAACAGTTAGAAAAGACAACTTTTAGAATCTCCAATAACATAGTGAATGACTTGTTGCTCCACTTGTTTAGAACCTTCACATAAAACAACTTAATGAGAAGCGTCAACATTGTGTAGGCTGCACAGCTTGGATACAATTCACTGTCAACATCCTTCAACAACTTCTCTAAACTTTTTGTCCCATGTTCACGTATCTTCTCACTGCTACAATCACCATCGTCTTCCAAAGTGACATCTTCCATTAGAGATCCCCTTTGTAAGTCCACAATCATTTCCTCCATTTCATCGTCGTCTTCAACTTTATCCCTATTCTCTTCATTCTTATCGGGAACATGTTGACTATTCGAATATGACTCCCCATGATGTACCCAAACTTTGTAGTTCAAGTTAATCCCATTTTCATATAGGTGATCTGTTACAAGCTGTGGAGGTTGTCGATCCACATTCATGCATTTCACGCAAGGACACAACATGGTAAATTTCTAACCCAAATTTGCATATGCCAATGCCATGAAGCTATTAACACCAACTATGTACTCTTTACTAAATCTATTACAAACGAACATCCAGCTTTTATCCATAGTTCCTAAAGAACACCTATGACATAAGCAAATATATATAAATAATCCCACCAATGAATCTTAAAGTAAAAAAAAATATCTATAATAGCATGATAGTATTCAAGAAAGCAATAAAAGTAGGACTATTCGAATATAGTTGTTAGGTTGTTTACTTCTCTTTGGAAATAGTTGGTTCTATCTACGATTTGGCTCATTTTGCATACCAAACCTGCTGCAACAATAATAAATAACTAAATATGACCAAATAAGCTAAAAGTAAAGATCACATTACAAGATTAAAAGTTAAAAGTTAAAAATAAAAATCAAATTCACTATCATTTTAAAGTGGAGGAGAGAAAGGAAATACTTTAATAACTTGAGGGGGGAGGGGAAATACTTTAATAACTTGAGGGGAAAGGTTGTCATTTTGAAAAGTGAAAACCCTAAAGGCTAAAATTTAAAAGCACTCCATTTGTCCCTCGGCTCTCTCTCACACAAAGTCACTCACATCACAGACGTCTCTCTCACTCTCACAGACGACGGGATCTAGATCTGTAGGGCCTCTCTATCTCAAACGACGACAATCTCTCTATTTCTCTCTCTTTCTCTCTGACTTTCGTTCTCTATTTATCGCTCACTCTTCTCTCTTAATTTCTCTCACTCTAGTGGCTGTTGGCGGCAATGGGACAACACGGCAGTGGGGGAGGGAGAAGGGACAGCGATAGCAGTGGAGAGAGAAGGGACAGTCTTGAGACTTGAGAGATGGACTGATGGTGGAGACGAAGACGAGAAGAGATAGCTTGACAGAGATTTCTGAATTCAGCATTTTGAGCCCTAACTTTTCCCTTTTTTTTAATTTCAAATTGACCGGGGGTTAGGCGGGCGCCTAGGATGACTAGTCGGCGCCTAGGTGATGATTTTTCTTGGTGATGATTTTTTGTCCGATTTGGCCCTAGTCGCAGCGTTTTGGGTGCACCTAGCCCGATTTTTCGAACACTGGTAAAAAGGTACATGAACTCTATTGAAAAATGTTTGTTGTTATGTGTTCAACAAGGTCCTAGAACTCCTAAGAAAAAAAAATATGTTAGTTGTTGTTGCTGGTGGTTTTCCTGTTGTGGTTGACAAACCTGAAGCTGAATGGGATGATGAGGATAGAAGAAATGATACACTTAATGGAAAATCAATCAACATCATCACCAGTTGTATTAACACAAGCACATACCAGCAAATTATCAACCTAGATACAGCCAAGGAAATGTGGGATGCACTGGTGGGATACTTCGAAGGAGATCAAGAAACAAGAAATTAAACAACAGGTTGTACACATGAATTCAATAGTTTGACTCATTCAAGAAAGATCCCAAGGAAACTCTCAGAAATGCATATGATAGATTTTATAAGGTAGTCAATTCCTGCTATTCTTTAGGAAATTTTTATGAAAAAAAAAAAGAATTAAACATGAGATTTTTGGCATCCTTAGGTAGACTATGGCATGTAAAGATTACTGCCATGAAAGAATCATAAGACTTGAACAAAATGACTCTTAGAGCTCTATATGCAAGTCTTAAGGTCTACCAGCCATGTTTGAAGAACCATCCTATTCTAAACCTGCTGAAACCCCATCCACATTTGCTAATAGTGATGATATTCTCTTTGATGAAATTTTTGCCATGTTTGCCAAAAAAATATCAACGTTTCAAAAAGTTTAACAAAAAGACTTCCTACCAGCAGCCTTCTTAGAAAGTTGTTGCACATCAGAAAGATAGTGAACTTGTCTGCTTTAATTGTAGGAAGCCTGGTCACTTTGCCTCAAAATGTCCTAAGCCAAAATATGAACTTTATAAAAAACGTCCTTCAAAATTTCAAAAACCAAAAGGGATGATTGATGTGGACAGCAATGAGTGTAAGATGGCTATTTAGTGTGACACTAATTCTGATGAGGAAGATTCTTGTGAGTTTGCTGAAGAAACAAATATTTTCCTTATGGCAAGGGAATCATCCTATGACTCAGAAAGCAAATTAGGTCACTGCCATTTCAACGGGATGAAGATGAGTTTAATGAACCTTCTAGGGAAGAACTCATCAAAGTCAACAAAGAAATGCTTGAAGAGTTAGGCACATTCAAGACTGCCTATGTGAAACTTGCTAAAAATCTTGAAAAGGTTGTCAGTGAGAAAACCTCTTTGCTATCAGAGATTCAAAAACTCAATTGGCAACAAAAGGATAGTACCAAGATTCAAACTAAGAACAAATCTCTAAAAGAAAAGGTTAAATTCCTACTTGAACACATTAAGAAACTCAATTATGAGAAAGATGGTCTTCAAAAGGTCATTGATACTTGGAATAGTTCTAAGGGAAACTTTGATACCATTCTTTCAATTCAAAAACCAAGTGATGACAAAACTGACATTGGATATTAAAATGAGTTCAATGTAGGAAGCTCATCATGTCTCAAGAAGTTGAGACAACTGAGGAGTATGATGAGGAATAAATCTATGAACATCAACCATCCAATAAAGGGAAACAAGGACTTGGCTATTCTAAAATTCCTTTTGTTTATCCCAAAAACATGCTAGGAAAACCCATGAATGAATATCCCAAGGGTAAGCAAGCTATAACCAATGATTATTTTTCAAATAGAAAGGTTGAGTATCAAAGACCAGCTGTCAGTAATCCTGTGAAAGCAAAAGTTGTTGATAATATGTCTAAAAAAACTCAACTCAAACCTATTAGATTTATCAAAGAAATTTTATTAGGTTTGGCCATTAATATTTTCTAGTAAGTACGGGTGGTTACGCTACGTGTTTTTCTTTTATGTTAGTGTTTGTTCGTTTGGCGCACCGACCATGGGGTTTCGTGTTGGAATCTGGGTTGGGGCGTCACATCCATTCTTTTTTGATTCCATGAGTTTGTCTGCCAGAATGACGACTATATGATCTTCGTGGATGAACTTCACACATTGATAGAGTGATGAAGCTACCCCTTTCACTCCATGAATCCATGGACGACTCAACAGTAGACTGAAGATAGAAGGAATATCCAATACTTGGAACTCAACAGGCATGTTCAATAGACCAATGGTCAACATAAGCGTTACCACCCCGAGCACACATCGACCGGTGTTGTCATAGCCTCGCACTGACTGTGATGATGGAGTTAGATCTGAAATCTTCGTTCCCAGTTTGGCTAGTGTTGTTGTTGGGCAGACATTCAAAGATGAACCATTGTCTATCTGAACCCTTGGTACCCTTTTTTTCTTGGACACCAATTGTTATATGTAGCGCATCAACATGGTCGTCACCTTATGAGATGAGAGATTTTTCCTCATATCCATGAGGCCTTCTCAATGTTGTTTACTTCTGCCTGGGGAGTACCCTGCGCACTAGATAAGATGTCACTCTAAGAGAGCATGTTGCATTCGAAACCTTCCTCCTTTAAAGGCAAATGGATTAGCAGGTACGGAAGCGGAGCATTGCTGACTTCGAACTCAATAGAAGGATTCACTTCTTCTATTTTGAAATGAATTGTATTGACATGGTTAGCTGGCAATTGATTGTTCACCACATTAGGCATGGGGTGTGGCTTCTCAATGATCTTGTGATTGATCAAATTTTGGATTGCTCGCTGAAGTGAGAAACATTTGTCAGAAAAGATGTTCGCTATACTGATGATATTCACAATACTTCATGTGGTCCCAAGTGGCAGGCAATGAATTGGGAGGTTTGTAATATTCCATTGGTTTTAGGACTCTTTGTGCTTTCAGCCCTCGAAATATCAATGACATGGGAGCATGCAGCTCGTCAAAGTGCTTGTCGTTTCTGCGGAAATTATTTCTTCCACTCCTATTATTGCTGCCATTTCCTAATGCATTCATTGACCCATCAGGTGAATAATTGAAAGACATACTTCCATAATTTTAAGCACATGGAACAGTTGGTGGAGCCATCATTAGAACATTCCCAATACATTTACTACAGGTGCAAACGTTGTTGCGTTGTCTTCCCTTTGGAATATCGAAATGAGTTTGGAAGGGGATCGACTTTGATTTACCCTGTACAAATTTCCATGTCAATACAAAACCCGACATCTAAAATGGCAGAAAAATCAGCATAAGCAAGGTATCGCAACGATCCAAATAACTAGGTTGTAGGTTTTTCAAAAAGATCCTGACTTGCTCGGCTGGGTCCGGCCTGTCAAGGGTTTGGGCTATCTTCATCCTCTACCTTTCGGTGTACTCAGAGAATGTTTCTTTCTCCTTTTGGGTGCAAGAGTCCAGATCTCTCCTGTGTTTCTCCCAATTACTGTTGTCTTTTTGCAAAACTCACCAGTGAACTTATCCCAGGTAGCAATCGTAGTATTGTCAAATGACATTAACCTTGACTCTGTATAAGGGCTGAAAACCTAGTGATCATGGCTTCCATGCTTTAGTCCTTCCATTCTTTGCATTCTTTGGGGTTGGTGCATACCCTGGAGCCCTTGTGTCATACCCCGCAGAAGTGTTATCTTCCTGATCGGCCATCTGATTCAAACACAAACTTTCTGTACTTGACTCTGAACTCAAACTTGAAACTCTTGCCAACCTCCCAGTGCTAGTCCTCCTCCAATTCAAGGCCAAATTTCTGAAAGGTTGGGGTATGGGTAGGAGAGTTAGGTTCTAGAAGTGTTTCTGGGTACAGCACAATTTTCCTCTTTTCTCTTTTTAAGACTCGACTCACCCTAATGATGGTTGGACAATCAACAATGCTTTGTTTCGACTTGTGAACCGTTCCTGGAACAGTGGATTTTCTCGCCAAAATATAGGACCTTCGTATTCCATCTGTATATCGACTTCCCAAGATTGGACAGATCTCAAGCGAAGGGACTATATTCTTTTCAGGATCCACCATTCGAATATTCTAAGCATATGTCATCAACTCTTTTGTCAATCTTGTGCATGAGAACTTTGTTTTTCGACCTTTTGATCACCATGATTTCTTTTGTGAGAGCATGACTCTTTTTTTATTTTGATTTCTTTGGTGTTTATTTTCTTTTTTTGCTGTGATCAAACAGACTCTTTTGTCGATCAACGACTTTTTTTTTGTTTGATTTCTTTTTGTCTTTATGCACAGCATTAACAAAGCATGTTGGGGACAATAAAAACCAACCGGTCCAAAAGTGTCCTAAAAATCTATATGCATTAAGCATGGCTATACATGGCTAGGATGACAATTCAGAATAAATGAGTGTGCATGTGTGCACCGTATCTAATAATCTCTTTTTACAATTTATATGTAAATGAAAGTGAGACAAATATGTACGAAAATAAAAACAATTATATCCATTTTTTTCTGATTCATGTGATGTGAGTTGTGTTTGTTAGCAGTTGAAAATTTGTACGAAAGGAAACACAACCACAACTTGAGGGTTTGAAGCCCCGAGATAAGAGAGTACCGAAAGAAATAAGAAATAAAGAAAAATGGGAATTTTATATTATTTCTAATTATTACATTTGTGTCCTATTTCTCAAAATAAAAAAGACATAAATGAATAAATGAATGAATGTACAAATCAATGAATTGACAACAAAGCCCAAATAAATATACATATAATGAATGAATGAATTGTGTACCTGCAAGGTTAGTATGAGCAAGACATGTACGTAATAAAATAATTACGTACTAAAAATAAACACATAATATTTACATGTTACAAAACTAAAATGAAACAAAATAAAATAAACACATAACACTGTAATCATGTCATGAAGGTAAAATAAAATAAACATGTAATATTTAAATATGTCACAAAAATAACAAACCGATAACATATAAACATGTTATAAAAAAAAAAGCATGCAAAGTATAAAAAATATGAGTCTAGGCCACTTTTTTTCCTTTTAAGAAAAATAAATCATCCCCAGCAGAATCGCCACTATGAGAACCCCGATCCAATCCTGGGCCTCATTTTGGACTACCAAAAATATGGTGGTGATAAACGTGCAAAACACATTTATATAAAAATACACAGAGTCGCCACCCTCGTTTATATAAAAAACAAGAGAAAAACTGAGATTGTGAGTCCGGAGGCTAAGTTGCGAGTTGGGAAGGTTTTAAGCACCCAACTCGTCCTTTCGGTCTTTTATGATTACATGCTCAAGTTTAAATGCTACGAGTTTGTTATACTAGGTGACTAAACGAAAAACGGATCACGTAGATTTATATCTCCGTTTACGTTATAAAATGTATAGATGTTTTATTTATAGCAAAAGAAGCAATTATAAATATAATACATATTTATTTAATGGAAATAACTTTAAAAAAGAAAATTTATACAAGACTATTTATTTTATATATTTTACATATTTATAAATGTATATATATATATATATATATCAAATAAGGTAAATAAAACCAAATAAAAAAGGAAATGGGCCAATCAACAGTGGGCGGGCCCAAGGTAGAAATAGCCCAAGCTGGAAATCACCCATTGTGCGCAATGCACAGGAGGAGCATGCAGGGTATGGTGCGCGGGTGCACCATATTCTTTCCTCAAGAATACAAATTTAAAATTTGATTTTTGTGTAGTGAATTCAAGCTTTTAAACTTGTTATTACAGAAAAATCATACATTAACATGTATTAAAGCATGATTAATAATAATATACAACTTTAACTTCGAATCGAAGTTAAACAATCAACCAAAAAATCAAACGTAAACATACTGTGAATGAACAAAAACGAAGAACGAAGCTTTGCAACTTGAATTTAACGAAGATATCACATGTATTTACGTACCAAACACATCGAAGCTAGTTTATATACACATTTACAAACTATTCAAGTCATTTACATATCAAAACGAAGAATAAAATTAACAAATTGAAGGATTTTACCTTCTGTCATTTTACAAAATTTGTTTGGGTCACGTTCTAGGCTGTTGTATTGTGTTCCCACTGCTACTGATACGAGGAAAGGACGACTTACGTTTTGCGTGTGTGTGTGTTCTCAAAGAACAAAGAGAGTGCTTGTGTGTGTGTGTGTTCACTGTGTGTGTACGTAGATAAAAATTGCCCAGGGAGAAGTCTGATTTCTCAGGGCTGAGGGGACTATTTATATGAGAGAGAGAGAGAGAGAGAGAGAGAGAAGGTTATTCTCTGCCCCAAGCTACCCTAGGAAGCTTCCTCCAGCCTTGGCGAACAAGCTTGTCGGAGGGAAGGTGTGCCAAAGTCAACAACGTCGGTCTGACATTTGTGGAGAGAGCATACTTTGGTGCGCAGCGCACCATATTTTTGTCCAATCTGGCTTTGTTTTATGCACTTTTAGCCCCTCAAACTTTGTATCTTTAGTATTTGACCCCTATGTGGAGTTAACTAAAGTTGTTATACACCTTTGGACGTCATCGGCATGTCGTTAGTCCATCGAATGATTTGTTTCCTGAAATGATCATGAAAATATGTGTTAGTCCATTTTATAGATAAACAATTATTTATTGGACAATGAATAATATAGGTGTACAAATTCTGAGTGTTTACACACGCCTAATCGGATGCAGATTGGGCTGGTAATCTTCATGATCAAACATCTACAATAACATATGTCATTTATTTTGGCTCCAGCCTAGTGTCCTGTAGCTCTAGAAAGCAACAATCTGTGGCACGCTCCTCCACTGAAGCTGAGTACAAAGCTATAGCATGCACTAGGGGTGTTCAGTATTTGGTTTCATCCGAAAAACCAATCATCTGAACCGAACAACCCGAAACCGAATTCGAATTTGGTTTTTGGTTTGGTTTTTGGTTTTGCCTTTCAAACCGAAAACCGAATTAGAAAAAATATAATAAAATTAAATACATTATTATTAGTTATATAAATAATTATTAGTTATATAAATGTTCTTTTTCAATATGTTTTTTGACATTTGCCGGTTTATTTAAATTTTTTTTTTTTTTGTAATGTGTCGCAGAAATAACACAAGTGACAACTCAAACAAATTTCGTGAATGTTTAGTGACAAGAAAGGCCAAACTAAAGATATGTAATCTTACATTTTTAGGGATATTATGTAATTTTGTTAAAGTTTTAATCTTTGTTTTGGATTTTTTTAAATGATAAATATTTAAACTTTGAATTGGATTGTAGTTTTAACATTTGTTTGGTTAAAACCAAAAACCGAACCGAACCAAACCGAAAACCGAATTCGAATTTGGTTTGGTTTCTTGGTTTTTTATTTGGTTTGGTTTGGTTTTTGGTTTTAAGGTTGAAATAACAAAAATCGAACAAACCGAACCGAATAACCCGAAAATCGAACCGATGAACACCCCTAGCATGCACTGCCTCAGAAGTTGCCTAACTCGAGTCTTTACTCCATGAACTTGGCCTTCAGCCTCCTTCACCTCCTATAATTCATTGTGATAATATTGGGGCTACATATGTTTGTGCAAATCTTGTCTTTCATTCTCGCATGAAGCATATAACTATTGACTATCACTTTGTGCGTGATAGAGTTTCAAAAGGCCAGCTTCAAGTTGCTCATGTCTTGGCTAAGGATATATTAGCACAACGCCCTTGCTCGCCATCAGTTCATTGATTGCAGGTCCAAGATTGTTGTGCTTGATGGCACCCTGATAGGTGAGTATTTCACTCATTTATTGGTTACTATTCGAGCTTAATTTTTGCTAATTTTTAGGGTTTTTGTTGTCTAATATTGGTTTTTAGTCTTATTTTGTAGTTCCAGGGTTTAAAGGGCTAATCACGCAAATTTGTAGAATTTTGGAGCGAATCTGGGAGTTCAGGGGGTCTTTGTGCAAATTCAGGAATATTAAAGAAAAATTCTAAAAAGTTGTTCACTCCATATTAGGTCAGCCGCACAAAAGCCATATGACGTGCACCGGCTTTGTGTGTGCGGGTATTTTTTTTGGCCCTTTTTCTCACTTTAATGGATTGTGCCTCTTTTTCCTTGGTTGTTGTACACTAGTATAGTATAAATATATCCCTTTTAGGCTAGGTTGGGAATCGAACAATTTTTAGAGTCATCAATAGGGAATCAATCAAGAGAAACAATGAAGAACGAAGATTCAATTGTGGTTTCAAGTATTTATTTCTTTATCATTATCAATTGCAATTTTCTTCTTCATATGCTTAATTTTATGAATCTCTTGTTATTTTTTCTGAGTTTTGTTTATTTCATTATGAACTAAATTCATAAATCTAGGGTAAAGGGTAGCCAATTTATGAAAGAGTAATCTTGATTCGATTAGGGCGTAGATTGATTTCATAGTTGTGCGAGTGTTTATTTCTGTTCTTCATGCTTTAAAAGCTTGATATTAATCATGCGGATGAGACCGAGAGGAGATTTCATGTGATGGACCATAGGAATTCACACAGTGAATCTAAATTCATGCTAGAGATAGATGAGTTGATACATGCAATTAGTTATAGACTACCATATCGAAAGCTAAGTGGATTTCACAACCCTTAATGCTTTGTTTTCTACCTAAATCTACCTAGAGATACGTAGGTTATAAGAGAATAATAGAATTGGTATTGCGCGAGGGAGAATATTGATTAATTTAGGAAATTCCGTTGTCACACAATAACAATTAGTTGAAACCTGAAATCGTTGATTTATTACTCTGAAGTGAATCGGTGAATCAAAACCCTAGCATTTTTCTCTCATTGAATACCCAAAAACTGTTATTTACGTGCTTTGTTAGATTTCGTAAAATTTTGGAATACTTCAAAACAAATCTCATCATTCTCTGGATTAAAGTCAAGAATAATAAAATTTGATTTTGTTCCAGTCTATTGGGAACGACAATCCTTTATGCTTGCACTTTATTACTTGATCTAGTGCACTTGCTAGTAGTTGGTTTTCACCACATCACACCCCTATCTTGAGGGGGAGTGTTAGTCAGTTTAAGTCTCAATAAATTTCTTGCAGTTAGCCTCAATAAACTCTTGCAGTTATTGTCCGCAGATTATGCTTACTTCTTATCCATTGTTTAAAATTCAAATTATGTAGTTTAATCCTCCAAGTCTAGATACATATAACTACCGCTGTAAGTGTTTTGTTTCGTGTAATTAATTCTCTAATCATCCTTGTTTATTTATATTGTTTGAAATCTTTATACTCATCACCTAAAGGCCTTAAGCATGGGGATTCTTATGGCATTTGTGTTCTTGGAATTCACATCTGCAGTGAACCCCGTCCCCTAAAAGCTTAAACGTAGGGGGTTCTTATGGCCTTTAAGTTAGGATGCGGATGTTCTTGCTGAATCTGTGCATTGCTTGTGGTACAACTTGTGAGACCAGCACTTAATAATTTTACTCTTGTGGTTGCACTAGTAACCTCTGTTCCAAGTTGAATTGATTTGTCAAACAATCATAGCAAGTGTTTTTTTTTTCTCCCAGAAAAGACCTTAATTAGTTTCTGTTAAAATATGTCTCAAATTCATTAGGATTTTAGAATCCTATACAAACTAGGATTGTATTAATTAATCCTAGAGTTAATTGAAGAAGGTTAAACAATTTTATACTAGTTATAAAAAGATTCCTTATTTATAAAGAGGTGATGAGACGTCAATTAGAAACAAGACCAAAAGTGAGAGACACAAATTGATGTAGAACATGTAGCTGATGTGTATTTGCACAAGATGGAAAGGAATAAGAAGTTTGGGAAGAGTATTGGAAAATTAGGGGGTAAAGTGGCAATAGGCAGAACTAGTACTAGTAGAAATCACGAATTGGACGAGTCTTCCATCGGTAGGGCATAACTTTTGATCCCGGATGAACCACGGGACCAATCGCATATCAAATCGAAGCTCTCGACGAAATCTACCAGACTCACCAATTTCACCTGTGACGCGTTCGTTTTTAGCCCCAAAAAACATTGTTTTGGGCCTCGGAAGTTTTCTTTAATTTCTTTTGTCGTTTTCCTTTTAGGGTTTGGTTTGTTTAGGGCATATAAATACCCTCTTAAACACTGTTATGAGCAGCTTTTGATAAATAATAATTGTTTTCTTTCATTCTGAAAACCCTAAGCCGTCATAGGCTTGTTCTTTGGAGTTTCTCCTGGTAAAAGCTTCATAGTTGTTAGTTCCGCTGCGTCACAAATTCAATCCTTGTAACCTTAGTCCTAAGTAGGTTGAGTACATTGAAAACTCTCAATTATAATTCCTCATCGTTTATAGTGGATTTGTTGCTCACCTTGGAGTGAATTTAATATGTTCCCTTTTATTTGATTCGGTTATATTTTCTATTTTCTTGTCATTATTTCTCGATCCAAATATTTGGTACTTTTATTTTCGACCGATTCGCTTCCGCATTGAAGATAGAAACTTGAAATTCTTAATCTAAGAATATCCTCGTTTTTATAACGGTTCCAAGTTGAATTGATTCAAAATATTACCTAATCTTTTCCCGAAAAGATTGGTGTTCGAAGACGTAGGTGATAATTCCATTATTAATTGATCGATTTCAAATTTGATTTTCTTCATGTTTTTGATTAACTTGTTTCAAACTTTATTTTTAAAGCTAAATGTTACCTCGGGATCATAAAATCTAGGACAACGAACAGAGATCTACAATTGTTAAATGTGACCTCAGAATCATAACATCTAGGATAACGAACACAGATCTACAATTGTTTAACTATATAGGATAACAACTGTTCACTAAGAATATTAGCTCCACAATTTTACAATCGTTCAGCTATATAGGATAACAACTGTTCACTAAGAATATTAGTATCACAATTTTATGCTAATCACATTGATCTTTTTCTAATGCTTTAGCTAATCACTAATTGATTTATTTTCTAATGCTGACCGGCCCAAGTGGGTACATAAAGTTTCTAAAATTGGTTCTTGCTATTTTTCCAAAACCACCTATGCCCCCATTTTGTGCCACCGGAATTCTTCACCACATAATATGGAATACAATTTTCTATTCCATATCCTACTATCAGCACGGAATGTGGTGAAGAATTCCTAAATTGGTGCTTTTCTTTCACATTAGCTGGACCGATATAAACTTCCTAATCAACAAAATAACAAAAGTGAAATGTTAGTGAGATTAATTAATTACCATAGTGTATATATATATATATATATATATATATATATATATATATATAGGAAGGAGTTATTTTTACTACATAAATTATTTATTCACTACACTCATTAATAATTACTTTAATTTAGCTTGTATTAAGACACAAATACCCTTAAATAGTCACTCACAATAGTAATAATATATATTTTCCAAACTATATCTACTTCTCTTTTCGAGTTTTCTTTCAATTAAAAAGGAGCAATTGTTTTCATTTCATAATTCTATGTAAAATTACATTTAGACTTCTTGAGGATGATTTTTTGATAATCAAATATGCTTGTATGTAGCTACAATTATTTTCTACTAATAAACTTTTGTTTGTTGTTGCACTTGAAAATTATTGAATTTTAGCAAGTAATTTTTTTTTAATTTTTCCATATATCCAATGAACAATGTAATTTTATTTTCTTTTTCCTACTTCCTTGAAGAATTATATTTAATTATTTATGCTCATAAAAGAAACAAAAGTGTGTTCGTTGTCTACAAGAAGCGAAGAAAATATTTTCTTAACATGAAATATTATTACTAAAATAAAAAGTAAGATTAAATATGAATTGTCAATATCATGATTAAAATTTATATTTTTGTTAAACTTACTTTTGTGACATCATTAAATAAATATATGCTAGTTTTAGATTATGTGATTCATGACATTAATTAAAGAAGAGGGTATTTATGTTTATATAAGCTTGACATTAAATAAATGTAGTCCATAAGTAACTATTGTACTAGAAATAGACTATATATATATATATATATATATATATATATATATATATTTAGTATTATATAATCCAAAAATACTGAAGTCCAACAAAACATACCTTTTTGAGTAACTTTAAATCCATGTAAACATCCATTGCAGCAACTATTGGCTGTTTATCAATTGCATGTAGAATGGCTGCCTCATTATCATCTTCTAGTCTCACATAGCTTTTGATCGTAAACCGTGGAGACTAAAATTATCATTCATGATTCATTAAGAGGAATAAAACTATAATAGTTAGTAATTATGATTATGAATTGATTTTTAATTATAAAAGTAAAAAGTTAAATGTGTTCATATATATATATATATATATATATATATATATATATATATATATATATATATATGGGAAGTATTTAATGGTTACTTTTTATTTAACCATCAATGGTTACTCTCATTATCAACCATTTGATAAAAAATTAAAGTTTGAGATTTAATGGTTACTTTTTTATTTAACCATATATATATGTATATGTATATATGGGGAAGTATTTAATGGTTACTTTTTTATTTAACCATCAATGGTTACTCTCATTATCAACCATTTGATCAAAAATTAAAGGTTGAGATTTAATGCATTTAATGACTCACCTACTTGCATTAATTGCATTTTTCAACTAACCATTAAATGCATTAAATCTCAAACTTTAATTTTTTATCCAATGGTTGATAATGAGAGTAACCATTGATGGTTAAATAAAAAAGTAACCATTAAAGTGTGAAAAAAAGTGTGAAAAAAGTAATTAAAGTGTGAAAAAAGAAAGTGCAGTGAGCTTAATGAATTTTGGGTGGAAGTAGAGTGACCAAATTGGTATTTAAATCATATACACACACACACACACACACTTTATTCCTAGATTGTCTAATAAGAAATTCATAGCACTTTGAATCATTTTGATTGGGCGAATGAGCGAGAAGTTATGATTCATTAATTGTTATAGTAGCGAGTAAAATGAATGCTGCTAGTGCGCCATTTAACTCGTTACCCGGCCTGGCGGTTTTTGGGGCATAACTTCGCCTTGTTCGCCTGATCAAAATGATTCAAAGTGCTATGAATTTCTTTTTAGATGATGTATGAATGAAGTATAACTCTACAAACATAAATAAAGTTGGTTTATTTCTTTGGTTTTGTCTTAAATAGTTACTATAGTGATATATTTTTAGTGGTTGTGACCTTCTAGGCTTCTACCAAGTGTTGTAATACATGAATTAAAATTTGCTTGAATTGAATCAATAAAATAAAAAAAAAGATTTGACTAGTTTGTCATTTTTCTTGATCATGTTGATCTACTAAATTTTTCTAAAATTGTATCAAGACCTGATCTACTTTAGTTTGTGCATCTATTCTGATCCATTGAATAAACTAATAAATCATACTCTTTCCATTTCAGGTAAAGAGTCCACTTTTCTTTTATAGAAGTCAACATAAGACTAAATCAAATAAAAAATTTACATACTTTACTTATAGTTTAAGAAATAAAATTTCATTAATTAAAAACTATCTTAATAATACTATGGATTACAACTTTAATAATTTTGTAAAAATCACTAAATTTATGTTAATTATTGGTCAAACTTTAGTTTAGTTGACCAAAAAAAATCAAAAGTGGACTATTTGCCTGGAACGGAGGGAGTATTAGATTGGATCATGATTGGATTATGATGGTTAATTGTAAATGATGCAAAAAGATCTTCAAATATCTAAGAAATACATCTGACCACCATGTATTATGATCAACTGCAAAAGAATCCACAACTTATAAAAAATTTGCATTTGACCAGCATATGCCAACTTAAACTATATTTTGTTTACAATGAAAGTTACTCTAGACCCTCTAATCAGTTCAAAATTGAAATATTTGACTCCAAATAACTAAAATTGGAACTTGGGACCCTAAAGTGGGAACCGGAGCTAACCTTGGACCCCAAAATGGTATTAACCCATTTAAACTATATATAGTTTGATATCTTGGTGAACATGAACAAGAATTCATTTTCTTGGAGACTTATTTGGAAATTTAAAGCTCCTGGAAGAGTTGACTTCTTTGCGTGGGAGGTTGCGAATGAAGCAATCCTTATAGGAACTAATTTGCAGAAACGTCATAGGATTTACGTCAATTGGTGTTTTATGTGTAAGGGAAAAGGAGAAAGTGTCAACCATTTGTTGTGCACTACCTTGGTGGCGATGGAGTTATGGATCTTTCTCCATAATCTTTTTAATCTTTCATGGGTGATGCCAAGATCAATCAAAGAGTTGTTTCTTTGTTGGTCTCCGTACAAACGCAGAAGGAGAAATAGTGCTTGGGAGGCAGCTCCTTTACTTGTGTGTTGGGCTATGTTTGCTTTTGTGTTGGGTTATCAGGTGGGAGAGGAATCATAGGGTGTTTGATAATGTGGAAAGATCTACCCCTTTTTTTGAAGAATTCATTGCTGCATACTTTGTACTTGTAATGCTCTAAGACAGCGGAGCCTTCCACTTCTTCTATTAACTTCGTGCAGATTTCGTGAATAGCCTATCTATCGTCTAGTGTACAAAGAACGCAGCACCTATTTTGATGCCTTTTATATATATTCTTACTTGTAAAAAAAATAATATATATATATATATGGGGAAGTATTTATATATATATATATATATATATATATATTGACTCATTAGCATTTGAGGGTTCCTGGTTTCAATTTTAGCAATTTAGGGTCTAATATTCCCATATTCTACTAAATGGAGTTAAGTTAGTCGATTTGCAACTAATCTTGATACGAGAGCACCGGTGTAAATCTCTTTATTGAAGGAGTTATGATACCTCTGGTACACTAGTGCACATCTTCTAATTAAATTTGGTGCATATTTGGTGCACACTTTAGATTCACATAACATTACTCGTTAATACCCTAGCTCTTCCCTACTAACCCACATCTAAACTCCGTAACCATCACCTACTTCCAAACTCAACAACCACCCAACTAATTTGAATCCACCACCATCCAATCAAACCAAATTTAAGCCTGAAATAATTTAATACTTGGATAATCATTCAAGATAGTTCAATTCCTCAAGTCCCTTAATAGTTAATGACTTAATTTGAACAACTTGTTCACCCAAGATTGCCTAGCGTAGATATAATTGGGATAAATTGCGGGCCGGTTCCTTTATGGGATTTTCAACCGCTAAAAGACTAGATAAATGTTTCTAATCGCTTAAGTCCATTTTAAGTGATAAATTGGCTATTTGTTCCAAAACTGCGCCCGCCCCTTCACTTCTCAGGAAACCCCTTCACTTCACAAGACTTTTTTCTCTTCTACTGAATTATTGAATGCTACCAAACATCTTTTAACTACCGGTGAAATACATTCGTGTTCAATATATCCATTTCCAGCAAGCAAGAGCGAGCTCCTCCTCTCCTCTCTTCTCCTTTCTTTGGGGAAATTTCCCAAATATCTCTCTGTCATCGATGAGAGTGGGGTGCAGCTTTTTATCCATTTGGGATGCCCTTCTCCATTAGGATGTATCAAAGCTATCTGAAGCATGACGATATTTCAACAAGCTTTCCCTACAAAGGCGTGCTAAGGGCTTAGGGGAAAGTAATTGGCTACCTTAGCATAAGTCAGTATTCCTTTGATTTCTTAGTCACTTCGCCTCTAAAAGCTCTTCCTAATAACCTTATCATGATGTTCATGATGGATTTCTGACCCTCTAAAGCAGACAAGCTTTATTGATGGCTACCCATCTTCTTCTTTCGGGGTGGTTGATTTTGCTGATTTTGAAAATTTTGTGCATCGCGATACAAATTGTGTTGTTCCGTGTTTTTTAAGAGCATAGATGATATTTCGCAACAAAGTGTCATTTTCCGGTTGAAAACAATTATCGTGTCCTTAAGCGCTTGAAAATTCTCTAAATAGGACCGGCCCGAATTTCCCCCATATAATTGCTTTACAATGAAACTTCTTAGCTTGATTAGTATTGTGAATTGGTATTGTGTGATCTGAACGCATGGATGTCGTTCTCGATCTAGGCTTAATTCTTTAAAGTGCAATCAATCTCATGAAAATACGAGTCATACTCATGAAAATCAAGTCAAGTCTCTTAGCTACTAAACTATTGCAAGTCCAATTATATTTGAGCTCGATTAACGAGCAGTTCAACAAAAATCTATATATAACAGTGCCTAAAAAAGTAAATTTCCTGCCAAATTGAACTTTTCAGAAATGAAAGGTTATTGGCTTTAGTAAAAACTGAATATCTGCCTTGAAAATATAAAACATTTATTTTATTAATTTAATCAAATTTATTGAATCGATAAATTCCAGATTTCTACCTTGGAAATATAAATTTCCGTATTTGAAATGAAGATCTAATTAATTGACTCAAAAATTGAACCAATAAATTGAATCAAATTAATTGGGCATTCTCTCTCATTACCATCATCAGTCATCACCAGCTTCAATTTCTCTCTCTCAAAACTCTTCAAATCAACACTCATATGTAGTCTATTACCTAGTAAACACATTTGGTTGGCCTCTAGAATTAGCTATTTCAAAAGCCAAGTATCTAAAATTCAACACCCCAGATAAACTAGACAATGTGCTGGCATTCTTAAAAACATGGATTCACCAAAACCCAGATTTCAAGTATAGTTGAGAAATGCCCACAGCTCATAATCTGCAAAAAAAAAAAAAAAATGATGCACAATGTGTTGTTCCGTGTTTTTTAAGGGCATAGACAACATTTCACAATAAAAGTGTTATTTTTCGGTTGAAAACAATTATCGTGTTCTTAAGCGGTTGAAAATTCTCTAAAGGGGACCGGCCCAAATTTCTCCCATATAATTGCTTTACAATGAAACTTCTTAGCTTAATTGGTATTGTGAATTGGTATTGTGTGATCTGAACGAATGGATGTCGTTCTCCATCTAGGCTTAATTCTTTAAAGTGCAATCAATCTCATATATCTACTATTTCAACTCAAGCCCCTAATAGTGTATCAACAAGCAAATATTAATAAATTATACTCCCTTTTTATTGGAATTAATGTCTGTCAAGCAAGTGTTTACAAAATACTATGAATGACAATTAAGAGTCAATCACGGCCTCAATGCATATCAGTGACAAAGCAAGCATGAAGAGAAGATTGGCTAATCCTCCATCATCATTTGGTTTAATTTGATTTAGTTGGGTGGTGGTGGTGTTTAATTTAGTTGGGTATTGGAACAAATGTTTCGGTTCAATGCGCATGAAACAAAAAACTACTCCAGTAGGGTACTTGATTTGAGATAAAAAATTTATAAAAAAAATAAAAAAAAAAAAAAACTTATAACAATAATAACATGATTAAACTTGTATTGTACAGCCCAATATTTAATTAAATTTTCCTTTTAATTATTTATGATTGCTTTGACATTGTTTTAACAAGAAGCAGCTAAGTCAACTAAGAACACATTCATCTATGCTTTATAAAGCATTCATTTCTCATTTCATTTGAAACAATATAAAAAGTATAAACTCTTAGATTTAGTCTGCAAAAGTATAAATATGTGCAGTCTTATTAAGTCATTCCCCAAAAGAGAAATTGTTACAACATTTGTGTTATGGTTAAATATGATGATGATACGACAATGAAACTTAAAGAATTTCCAAACACGTCAAAATCACACAAGACTAGAGTTATACTTGACCCATACATACAGGTTAGAGTAAGCTAAAGAACATTAAGCTATTCCTGATTCCACTCTCTATCTATCTATCTACTTGGGCTCTCAGACACCTCTACGCATTATGAATGTCAAATAAATTATCCATCAAACAACAACAAATAATTTAACACATCTCAGATCTATTCAATACAGAGAAGGAATATTGTTCTTCATAAAAGACCAAAAGGAAGGATTCCCAACAAGACTATATGTCTAAGCAAGTTGCAATAAATGGATGCTTTGGAGATAATAAACCTGCACAACAAGGCATCAAGAAGAAATAAGATTCGTGTGCAACAAAGTCAAATGTAGTTGTTATGTGATCATTGCATCACTAACTGCCAGTTTCCATAGTATTTAAAGGAACAAAACACTATGATTTGAACATAAAAGGTATATTGATTTTTTGATAAGAGGTATATTGATTCTTACATGAGATTTTTGCAAATGATGAAAAAGGAAGTTGGGAACCTCCCTACATACCCATAGTTTCTGATGCAGACTTCTATCATGCAGACACACCAATCTAATCTATCTATCTATTATCATGCCCAAGAGATCACCATCATTAGAGTTTCATGTTAATCTGCCAACTCAAAGCATCATGACTACCAAGCATGCATGTTTGTAGACTTCCCATTGCAGTCTATTTGACATGTACATACTACTGATTCACCAACCAATGTTACATAACACTTGAAAGCACCTAACATTGTTACCAACGAACGTACGGCAAAAGTTCTGCGAACCCCATCCAGACTTTGAATGGAAGTTCAAGCTATTCAACTTGGATCTCTTCTCTCTGTGTGTGTGTGTGTGTGTGTGTGTGAGAGAGAGAGAGAGAGAGAGAGAGAGGAAGATCATGTCGCCATACTCACACATAGTAGCTCTAAAAGTTTCCTATTTATCAGTAGAGGATTCCAATTAATGCATTTCATAGATATCCATAAGCTTGCAGAGTTATTCTCAACTAGAATCATTACCCACTTTGGTCCTTGACGAGCAGAGTTATTCTCAACTAGAATCATTACCCACTTTGGGCCTTGACGAGATACGAGACACCTAGAAGAAGGGTGAACTCAGTCCAAATCCAGAATATTGATACTATTTCCAGAAACAAGCATCCATCTGCTCATCCATAAACGCAAGAAATAATGATTATGGGGACACTTTTTACTATTGCAAGGTGCACCCAATCATCAACATAGCCTATATATTGTATTATGAGGGGGTTATGTGCCATCCCTGACCTCCAAAACCTCAATCCTAATATCTAAGCTGAAATAAGAAAATACCAAAAGTGACATAATATTCTTTGCCAGCACATATACTATTGGTGTTAAATTAATTAACATAAACATGATTTCTTAGATTTTTGTATAATATGGAAAGTATATCTACAAACAATAAAACTACTATATTCATAATTAGATCGCTAAATAGATGATCACATCATTTAAGGATATCAATCCATAATGAATTCTACAAACATTGGCATCTCTTCTCTTCCTCCTTGATACTTAATTGCTTCTTGCTCCTAAATTTAAGGTACCATCTTTTGGTATAACAATAAGAGTAGTGCCAGAGATGCCAAACTTTTGCATCTCATAGTTTCATCATAATCTATGTGGCAAATATGTGATTGGTTACGCGACACATCCTTAACCTATATAGAACCGTGTATAGAACCACAGACAAACCATGCTTGCCACATAGATTGAGAACAAATAACAGGATAAAAATTCAGATTCCCGGGATTACTCTAACAGTAACTGTTACATGTTTTTCAACTGCCCAAACAATACTTTTTCCCATTTATTGGCTAATCAATTTTATAAATATTTCTTAGCATAGCTAACATAATTAAAAGAAAATCATCAGTACCTACCTGATAGATTGCTCACTTCATGAGATCATATGCGTTTCAATGCTCCCTTGATAACTGATGCAAATGATGCCCAGGACTTGCTAGATAAGGCATTCATTCGTTTCATATTGTTCTCTGCTTTAACTTCCACAGCCTTGTGAAATTTAGAAATTGCGGAGGCTCCAGAAACTTGCATATTTTGGTGAGCTCGGAGACTAGGAAATAAGCCAGCAAACAGCGATCCTTGAAATGTCTCAGAAGTGACGGGCTTTCGGTCCAAAAAAGAATATAAGATACAATCAAATGGTTGTTTGGGTCCAATATGTAGTAGTAGAACCCGATTACAACTTCACATACATGTCAAATTAATGTTTCTCACCAATGAAAGAAACAAGAAATCTCAAAAAGGATAAAAGAAAGAGAGAAAAATTGCACTTATGGAGTCCATAGTATACCCTTTCCGCACTCCAGATCCCGTGTTCTAGAATTATTAATAAAAGACCATATGTACATTTTCTTATCAAACTAGGGTCTGCGGTAAATTCTGCTAAATTTTTGCCGTTAAGTCATCACATGTGAGACTTTTTTGTACTTGTTCATCTCACACCTCTTCAGTCTTCCCACCCTTAGCTGACTTTCGCATGACGGGAATTGCTGGATGTAAAATGAACAAAGAGGACAAAAAATCATACGGGACTGGCATGTGATGACTTAGCACAAATTACCAAGATTTCACGGTACACCTCAGTGTGATGGGAAAGTTGAAATACAGGCCCGTCTCACAAATTTTAAAAATGTGACCAGAGATCACCACTAGTATTAAAACATGGGACCTTAAAATGCATTTTCGTCATACACACACAGACGCACACACAAAAGGCAAGAAAAATAAGTAATAATAATCCTTTAATTTCGCCCCAAAAATCAGTACTCCACCATCTTTCAGCAAACACAAAAGACAGGTGTTATTTGTATTAACAAAAGAGTTCAAGTTGAAGAAGAGGAACTCAAAATATTCTATACCTTTTCCATTGATGCTTTCTGAACCTTACAACCTTCTACCTCCCTGTATTCAGTCGATCTATATCCTTCAGTCCATCTATAGCCTGATTTTGAATAGTGTGGCATACCAATGTCTTTTGGCTTACAACTAGATTCTATGTGAACAAACATGAAAGAGAATTGAAAGTCAGTTCACTTCTTCCAAAATTTGGTTTCTCACTATATTAGTTATCGTATTAATTAACTTAGGAAAAAGTACAAAAAAAACATTCAACTATAGGAGTTTTTCAGATTTGATCACCCAAATATATTCTGTCTCAACTCGACCAGTCGTTAAACTAACGATCTTGTCCGTTAAGCAGGCATGTGCAACTCACATGACTATATTTTTAAATTTTAAGGATATTATAGGGAAATGATATTAATATTAAACAAAAGTAAACCTTGATGGCTCCCTTGTAATACTTATAAAACAAAGGTAAGTTAAACCAATTTAAAAGATCAAAATAAGAGAAAATACAAACTTCATGTTCAACCTTGAGACATGCTCCCCCCTTTCTCACTCACCACCAATTCCACCGGCACTGAACATTACCACTACCAATCCTTTCTCACCTCCACAATCAAATTTTAACAATTTCTCACCCAAAAAAAAAAAAGAGAGAGAGAGAAGAAGTAAAGTCTCTAATTTTCTGGTTTTTTACTAATGCTATTCCTCGGGATGCATACGAGTTAACTCACTAAGGGCTGCATTGAAGCAAGAAAAGGAGCAAAATTTCAGTTGTGGAATCTTCTATCAACACCCGATAAGGAATGGCAATTGGAAATAGCAGTAAACTACAATGCCAACACCTAAAATTCCAGATTTGGCAAGAGAAATGAGTACCGATGTATTCTCATAATACCCAAGAATCCAGAAAAGGATTCAATTTGGCAGGAATTCCACAAAAAATTGATATGACTAGTGGTGATACTGATTCTACACTGGGTTCTGTCAACTAACATCAGACATGTCAAATAATTCTCCTTAATTGGATAAAAGGAAACCCCATTTCTAGTAATTGAAGGTTTAAAAGGAAACCCAGATTCAACCGTATTGATAACCAATAATCCAAATTAAACATGAAAGTAATTTCTTCTTTAATGGAAAAAATAATAATAATAATAATACAGTATATGATCCTGTGAGAAAAGCATCAATTAAAATTCAACAACTAAATGAAATCAAGCAAATGAAGTAATTGAGATTGGTATTCATACTACTCTCTCCATTCCACCCAAAGAGTCCACGTTTGAAAAGCCTAATAGTTAAGGAATATGTAAGTATCGTTAAAGTTAGTTATAATTACAAAAATGATTTAGCATACACAACATATTTACATCACATATTGAGGGTAAACTAGAAAAGTTATCAACATTGTAGGCATAATTTTTGAAAAAGGACTCTTTTAAGCGAAACATCACAAAATAGAATAGTGGACTATTTACCTGGAATGGAGTGTGTATAAGATCAAGCATATGAAATTCATTAAAAGAGTAAAAAATAAAATTGATAAGTAAAATAATCCAATAGGACAACGAGTGGCGGTAGAAGCTCTATCAAATTAGGTGAAAATTGGAAATGAAGGATAAGATATTGAGAAAATACCTCCAAAGCCAACAAAATTTCATATAGAACCCTTAGAGCTATATATTGAAGCTGCCAAATTAGGTGAGATCTTTTTGTTTTTTTTTTCTTATTTGTGAGAAATTGATAAGATTCGATTGTGGTGGTGAGAAAGACTTGGTAGCGATGATGTTAAGAGGGGGAATGTCTCAAGGTTGAATATGAAATTTGCATTTTGTATTTTGTATTTTCTTTTTCATTTTGATATTTTAAATTGGTTTAGATTACCTTTTATTTTATAAGTAACACAATGGGGCCTTCAAAGTTTACTTTTGTTCTATATTAACATCAAATTCTCATCATACCCTTAAAAATATAGTCATGTGCATTGCTCGTACCTACTTAACGGACAAAATCCCGAGTTTAACGACAAAGTGATGCTAGATAAAACAAAAGAAGAGTTAGAGTGGTCGATTTGAGAGAAACTATATTTGGGTGATCAAACCTAGAAAACCCTTATAGTTGAGTGACTTTTTTACACAATTTTTTCAGCCGAAACTAAAATTTTGCAACGAAAGGAACAGTAGTAGACACTTTTAATACTTCTAATCAAATGTCTACATAACAGAAGTACATTTTGGTGCAATTATATATTTGTAATGAAAAATACAGGATTTAATTTTACCAAAATTTGATGGAGGCGGGGAAAATGAAAATTGTATATTCACAACAGAAAGCAATATGAAGTTTTGGCATTCTAGTGTTGTTTGAAAAAGATGAAACAGAAATCAATGTCCATAGATGATAGATGCATGTATCTAGACAGTTGCAAGTTCATGAAGTACATTTTCTATGTCCTTGATGGGTAGTCTCCTTAGTCCTTACAATAAGTCATGGGAGGTAAGAACAAAATAGCACATTTTTACTCATACAATAATCCCTAACGATCAATGATGCAGGACTTACCAGTCTCCGTATCGAGATCCCCAAATTGAAGCCTTCAAGTATGATTTGCAGGAATCATGAAAGAAATAAAAGTTTTCATCAGTAGTAATACAATAGAATGTGAATCTAAGGCTAACCAACACAAAGAGTGAAGAGAATCTTATCCATTAAAGAGCATGAGCATAGTTAGCATGCTTCAAACCAGTTCAAATCAGTAATTTCAGTATCTCCAGGTTTCAATCCTGTTGGCTTAAGCAAACATGTAACTTCAGTAACCAATTGATAGGCACTAACCTGCAGGCCAGATTAAAATAAGATTGTTGTATAAATCAAATAAAATGAGGATAATTAGCTTCCCGTCCCTAAAATATAGCCTTTGCCAAAAAATAAAATCATCCAAGAAGGTAGAAGCCGGAATATTTTGTGACCATTTACTGGTGAAACTCCACAAGTAACCATGGAACTCATCCCCATGGAATAGTGTCTCAACTTGTGTGTGAGGGGGACATATATATATATATATATATATAGAGAGAGAGAGAGAGAAAGAAAGATTGTACAATACGTACATCAACTTTTTCTTTCTTGACATAAGCCTCTATATCATCCCCTGCCTTCTCAAACACATCAAGTAACTTAAGTATCCCTTTTTTCTCTTCCTCGCTTATCAGTACACTGCTCTGAGTCAACATCAAGTAACTTAAGTATCCCTCTTTTCTCTGAGTCGACATCTCTCTACGGATAGTAGTAATAGGACCTATAAGCTTTTTCCGGGCAACTATCAGCAACGCAGCAACCTTTTCCACTTCACCATTCCTTGCAAAATCCAGAAATATCTTTTCAGTCGCCTTTGTGGTCCAAGCAAGCATCCCAATAGTCTCCAGTGAATGTTGCTGCAACAAGTACAAGTAGATCATGACAACATAATTTCAAGACTTTAACACACAAATTAAGTTTCATGCAAACAAATTTGCTGCAAAAGGCCATACCACTCTTGGCAAGCAAAGTAAAGCAATCAACTTAAAGATAGACTGCTCAGATGACCATTTACGAACTGGGTACGCAAAGCTGCAAGAAGAAATATCGAGTAAATGTAATACATCATGTAGTAAAGAAACAAAGACGAATAGGGCTTCAGTCAACGCAATTTCATAAAGAACTCTCCACGAAGCACAAAGTAAAGATAAGAATAAAGAAGCTACCTAAGTCCATGCAGCGCTAGTTCAAGTGGAAGCAGTGCTCTCTGAAGTGTAGGTTTCTGATGATACTTGTTAATATCATGATGCTCGCATTTGACATCAGTTCGAGCACCAAGGTAAAGAAGCAGCTCCGTAACACCAGGTTCACATTTGATAGCAGCAGAGTGGAGCGCATGCCACTCTTTCCTAGTGCCAAACAGGGCCCACCAAGGCGTCGAGCGTATGGGAGAATGTATATCAACAGTCAAAGGCGTCTCTCCATCGATCAAGGCAGCAGTACACTTCACTGCCCCCATGGAGCAAGCCACGGACAGAAGTGATTGTTTACGAGTTACTAAGGTAGAGTTGTAGTACAATATACCAGAATCCAATATAAATTTAATAAGAGCAACAGCCTTATCCTTGTCATCATCTATAATAGTATGGTGAAGCTCCGTTATATAACCAATCTGAGAAGTGAAAAGGGTCACAGTAGTCAATAGGCTCACAGATGAAATAGTCTCACAGGTGAAATAATAAAGGAAGGATATCACAAAAGGCATGAATCGGATGGTCAGTATGCTAAGTAATCAAAGGAAAGAAAAGGTATGCGGGAAGATACACCCGGGAAAAGGAAAAACAATCAATCGCAGTTCAGGAAGGTTTCAAAGTCTGACATTCTGGACGTTGATGATGCAGGGACCAATATAAAAAGCTTCAAATGAGTTCTTTGAATGCATAAATTTCTCCTAGTTAAAAATGTTACTAACAGAAAATTTGCAAAATGGAAACTTTAAAAGGTACATAATTAATTCATTCATACCTCACCATGATCAGCAACAAACTCACCAAAGGTGTACATCTAGAGATGGTTAATTCCGACTAGCACCAAAAAGATAAACCAAGTTAAAAGCAAAATACTTTAACACAATTTTCATTTGTATTTTATTCTTTCTAAAGTTTCAAGTCCACTGAGTTCGAGAACAGGGAACCAACATAAGTAGCAAAATCAAATCAAGTAATGATTTTAAAATTAGGGCAAATCAGCTTTTATTAAAAATCAAAACAACCATTTGCAGGACTTTCACGAAAATTTAATGGCACATAAAAGAAACTGAGCAGAATTAATAGTATCACAGTCCCAACTGATCAAATTCAACACTCGATTAAAGCTTGAAAAAATGATATACCTTGAAAATCCCCACACTAACAATTTCATAGAATAATAACTCTAAGTTTTAATCTTTTTTCCTTCTCCTTCCTTTAGATTATCCATGATACAGAAACAGAAAGGCTAAGGAGTAAATATATACCTTTGATCTGAAATCAACCTCCGACCGACAAACCCTAAGTTCTTACTTTTTTGTGGCTGACCATCCAACACATCCCCAAGTAATTGTCGCGCTTTTAGTTCCCTCGCCTGTTAAGCTTGGGCTGCTTAGCCGTGACCCCCTAGTCTTTCGTCAAATTCCAATATTAGCCCCTTTGTTTTGACCTTGTCCTGCTAGACACCTCTTCTTTTTTCTTTTCTTTTTTATTTATTTTAATTTTTTTTTCTTTGAAGTTGCATCAAGGATGATAAGAATGGAAAGAGTTGTGATATGAAAACAAACTTTTATACAATTTTTTCACCTCAGCCTAAGTGAGATGTATTATATTACTCCCTCCATTCCGAATAAATGTTTCTAGTGAATAAAATACAGAAATTAAGAAATATAGTTAATGATGTGCTATAAAATATGTTCTGACCATAATATCCATGAACATTAATTGAGTTCAACTACTTTAAATAATTGAGTTTGTTTGAAATGTGTTATATTAAATGAAGCTTTAAGGGTATATTAGGAAGAATGGTAGAGAATATGTAGATCAAAAATTTTTAGGAACATTAGTTGGGACATCCCAAAATAAAAAGTAGAAACATTTATCCGGAACGGATGAAATATTTAAATATCATATGAAATAGCATGGTATGTCAACTTTTAACTCATTACATGTTTAACACCTATATTGGGATAAGAAATTTGTATCAAAAAGCTTGTATCTGCGTCATTTTTAAAATAAAATTAACTAGAATTCTCTGAATATGAGATACATAGCCTAAATCAAGAAAGGGAAAAGGTACATTCGGGTCACCGAACTTTTCACAAAATTACAATCTGGCCACCGAAACTTTAAAACTACACTTTAGGCCACTATACTCTTACTGGATTTTGTAGAATAGCAAACAAATAAACCTCTGATTTTGCCCCACCATTCACCCTCTCTCCCACAACCCATTTCAGCTTCTTATACCCAAATTGCTCAATCAAGCGGGGGGTGTTAAAATAGTCACATCCCCTTGGAAATTACAGGGACCAACCTCGAATTCAAACATTGCCGAATTCACTACAACACACACCCACCACACACAAGAAAATCTTCCCAATCTCTCTTTCACACACACACACAGTCATTTAGTTTGCTCAAATTCAAACTCCAAATCCACCGAATGAAACTATTACCCCCGTTCCAAAATACTCAAAATCGTAAATAAACTATACCCTTCTCTCTAATCGCATTGCCGCGAAATTGATCGGTGCAACTAGATCTGCGGGGATGGATCCATGGCGGTCTGACACAAATTTTGTCTGCCATGGCCAGGTGAACTTCAAGGGGAGTTGATGAATCGATTAGCATGTATTTTAGTGTGTGTGTGTGTGTGTGAGAGAGAGAGAGAGAGTTGTTACGACTGAAAGTAATTTTAGAGAGAAAAGTTGGGTGACGGTGGTGGTGGTTGGGCAGTACAAACTTGTGGATTGAAGGGATATTGTGGTGGTGGGTTGGGGTGTAGGTGAAGGCGTACAGAGCGAAGAGATTGGTGGTGATAACGGAGAAGGGCATGAGGAGGTTAACGGCGGAGGAATAGAGGGTAGCTCTTTTGAATCTGGCGGTCCCTTCTCCGATTTTCAATGATACAGAGCTCATCACTCTTTTACTCTGCGGAGAGAGAGGTAGAGAGAGTGTGTGTGTGTGTGAGAGTGTGAGTGCGAGTGTGTGTTTGAAGATGAAGACGAAGATAGGGGTGAAATTGGTATTTTACGTTAATTTAACGGCTAAACTAACGTTCGTTCAAAAAATAGTCACAGATGTATCATAACTTAAATACAGTGGTCCTAAAGTATAATTTTAAAGTTTCAGTAGCCGAACTATAATTTTACAAAAAGTTTGGTGGCCCGAATGTACCTTCTCCCATCAAGAAATAATGATAAATACGAGTCCTACTCATGAAAATCAAGTCGTCTCTTAGCTACTAAACAATTACAAGTCCAATTATATTTGAGCTCAATTAACGGACAGTTCAACAAAAATCTATATATAACAGTGCCTAAAAAAGTAAATTTTCCGTCAAATTGAACTTTCCAAAAATGAAAGGTTATTTGATTTAGTAAAAAATGGATATCTGCCTTGAAAATATAAAACATAAATCTTATTAATTTAATCAAATTTATTAGATCGATAAATTCCATATTTCCGCCTTGAAAATATAAACTTTCGTATTTGAAATGGAGATCTAATTAATTGACTCAGAAATTGAACCAATAAATTGAATCAGATTAATTGGACATTCTCTCTCTCAAAACTCTAGTTTCTCTCTCTCAAAACTCTTCAAATGAACATTCATATGCGGTCTCTTACCTCGTAAACACATTTGGTTGGTCTCTAGAATTAGTTATTTCAAAAGCCAAGTATCTAAAATTCAACACCCTAGATAAACTAGACAATGTGTTCGTGTTCTTAAAAACATGGATTCACCAAAACCCAAATTTCAAGTATAGTTGAGAAATGCCCACCACTCATAATCTGCAAAAATGCGATACACAGTGTGCTGTTCTGTATTTTTTAAGGGCATATACGATATTTCGCAACAAAAATGTCCCTTTTCGGTTGAAAATAATTTTCATGTCCTTAAACGGTTGAAAATTCTCTAAAGGGGACCGGCCCGAATGTCTCCCATATAATTGCTTTACAATGAAACTTCTTAGCTTGAATGATATTGTGTGATCTGAAGTCTGAACGCATGGATGTCGTTCTCGATCTGGGCTTAATTCTTTAAAGTGCAATCAATCTCATATATCTACTATTTCAACTCAAGCCACAATTAGTATATCAACATGCAAATATTAATACATTATATTCACTTATTATTGGAATTAATGTGTCTCTCAAGTAAGTGTTTACAAAATACTATGAATGACAATTAAGAGTCGATCACGACTCAATGCATATCAGTGACAAAGCAAGCATGAAGAGAAGATTGGCTAATCCTCCATCATCATTTGGTTTAATTCGATTTAGTTGGGTGGTGGTGGGGTTTAATTTAGTTGGGTATTGGTGAGTAGTGGTTATGGAGTTTGGAAGTGGGTTAGTTGGGTAGAGGACTTTTACACCTTTAGCCCCTTAAATAAGAAAAGTTATACTAGACTACGTCTGGTATCATGAGATAAAATAACCAACTTAATGCATAAATCATAATATTTATTAGGGATAGGACCCTTTGTTTAGTAGAAAACTGAAACATTGGAGCCTAAATTATTGATACTAGAGAGGCTACAATGCAAAAAGGTATCAAAAATTAGTATACTTTTATTTATTTATTTATAGTTCACTGATATATATGTAACATAAAATGTGGTGAATTCTTCGAATGTGGTTGCATCTTATCCAATGAAAGACATGATTGAATTCAATGATTGAAATCTGAGGCTCCGTTTGTTTTAAGGAAAATAACTTCTGGAAAATGATTTCTGGAAAATGGTTTTCGGAAAATGAAAATGTTCTATTTTCAGGCGTTTGGTAAATCTTTTGAAAATATGTCGGAAAACATTTTCCGGTGTTTGGCAAACTCATGAAATTTTTACGGAAAACATACGTGCAAAGGTGATATTAGGAGAAAATTAGAATGAACAAGTTTTGGAAAATAACTTACGGAAAATGAATCCGTAAATCATTTTCCGGAAAAGAAAGCTTCATTTTCCGTTGACTTGGAAAACATCTTACATTGACTATATTTTCCAAATGTTACCAAACACCGGAAAATAAGGAAAACGTTTTCCGAAAATCATTTTTCGTGAAACAAACGGAGCCTGAGTTTGGCAGTAAAATTGAACTAGAAAATATTAAGAGTTTAAATCCATCAAACTATATATTGGCTAGTCATGGTGGGTCAATTGCTTTCTTTCCTACTAAAAAATATTATGAGTTTAAATCCATCAAACTATATATGTTGGCTAGTCATGGGGTAGGTCAATCGCTTTCTTTCCTACATATATTTCTTATTTGTAGGCACACTTTGCAGGCAAAGTATCCTTAATGAACTCTTAGCAAAAAAATAGATATTAATTTTAGAGACTCATACGATGGTACTGTTGAAAGCATTTTCAAAGTCAAATGGACGTTGAAGATATTATGGGTCTTTTAGTTTATGTTGCTAGTTTCAAGAAGATTTGACATATGTAAGAGGAATGATGATAATAACAATAATGAATTGGTCAAAAAAATGTACTGTTAGTAGTAATAATAGTTGTAGGAATAATATCTTTGTGTATATACTACATCCGTCACTAAATTATTGTCTTTTTTTTTTTTTTATTTTAGAATAATTGTTTTGTTTAAAAACTTTTCTTTTTAAGATATCACTTTTACCATTTTACCTTTATATTTTTCCTACTTTAATTATAGACCACATACACATAAGCATTAAAGAAAATTACACATTATATCAATATTAATAATCAAGTCAATTATTTTTTTTTAATCCATATGTCAAATCAAATAAGACAATAATTAAAAGACGGTGAGAGTATTAAATTAAGTTGATTAGAGTCAACTACAATAATATATATGTCAACTACCTAGCTTTTTGGATTTTAGAGAGATAAAGTGAAGAGCGAAAAACTTCCTAGTCAAGTGAAGATGATAAATAGAAGGATTAATATACAATTTGGTCCCTAAACTTGCAACATTTTCTTGATTAGGTTCTAGAACTGTGATATTTCCTGTTGTGGTCCTTGAACCGCACTACTTTGGCATCGCGATGCACCACTTTTGCATCGCGATGCACCACTTTTGCATAATTGCGATGCAACAATTGGTGCATCGCGATCATCGCAGCGCGCTTTAGGGAACCAAAGCATCGCGATGCGCACTACTTTGGCATCGCGATGCACCACTTTTGCATCGCGATGCACCACTTTTGCATAATCGCGATGCAACAATTGGTGCATCGCAATCATCGCAGCGCACTTTAGGAAACTTGATTTTCGTTTACCTTTCGGGGGCGTTGCCTCCGAACCCCCACGAGGGACGCTGTCCCCTCGACCCTTGCGACCTGACCGGGCAGGTAGAACCCCGTTGCGTTGCCCAGCATACTGCGATTGGCGAATTAAATCAGTCTAAGAACATCTTCCGCTGTTTTCGAACAGCACACTGTCAAGCTTGATTTGAAGATCAAAAATAGTGTTTTTTGGTAGAAAAATTGTGCACAAATATAGTACTAAGTTAGGATAATAATATAAGATTGATTTTAAACAAATTCAAAGCTTAAAACAGAGATTTAAGTGGCCAAAACAGCTCAAGAACAAAGAAAAACGGGATGAACTCAAAAAATTTGAATTTGATCAAATTCGTGTTTTATGCATGAAAATTGATACCCAAACATGAAGAAAGACTATATTAACAACATGAAATCATTTATACATCAATTTGAATCTCAAATCTGAAGCAACGATGTTGTTGAGGGTATTTTAGGAAGAAAATTTTCAAAATGCCTTTTAGCGGTTAAAAAAAAAAGGGTGTACCGGAGAGAAAAAAAGTTTGGAAAAGTGAACCGGCCAGCAATTTCTCCTAAAAAATATATAAGATATAAAGATATTGTTTTTAAATTACGTTGAATTTTGAGCAATAAAGCACTTATGGGCTGATGTTGGACCTGTTAAATCGTTTGGAGGGCCAAACTTGGCCTTTCAGCTTTAAACAGCAATCCTTGTTAGGTGGTTGTAGCCTGTAGGCTTTTCAGTAAGTCCTTTATTAACCCATTCTACTTTTTGTCCAACTTCTTGGCCCATAAGCAAATGCTTCATACTTCACTCTTATTGCTGACCTTTTCACTTAAATATTTGCGCATCAATCCTTGTTTGGCCCAACTCTAGATTTAGAACTCGGCAAATTTATTTGTTTTTGGGATTTCTTTAATTTTTTAATTAGAAAATAAAATTAATATTTCATTGGTGATCTTTGATCATTACGATATTAATATATGATGTCCCAAAATCAAGGATGGGTTTTTTGTTTTATTTATTTTGAAAGTTTAAAACTTGAATTACGAGAATGATTACGAGAAACAATTGAAAATGCTAAACAAACAAACATGTTTAAAGTGAAACTCTAACCTTAGAGAGAGAAAAATAAAGAGGGATCTGGGCAACAAGCAAGCCAAATGGGGTAAAGTGTAATTCGCTTGACGAGAAATAACGTTTATACCCTTGGAAAACCCTCGCGTGGAAGGCACATGAGAAATTAATGGCAGGTTTTAACGACATTCGGTGTGAGGGATTTGTAGCATACAAAATTAAAAGATTACGGATCAGTAATATACAAGTACAATTCAAGAGCGGGGTAATTGAAAGATATTTAAGAACATGTAATTTGCAATATTTATCTTAGTAATTTTTAAAGAATAAATTTGATGAAAAGTCATCAAATTTATTCTTTAACAAAATTATGTGTGCCTACAATCTCTATAGAACTTTCAATGTTACCATCTTAATTCTCATATGTTAAAAATATCTTAACTATGCCAAAATATTTTTGTAATTATGACCAACTACATTACTACTTATATATCTCTTAATTGTTAGACTTTTCAAACGTGAATTCTTTGGGTGAAACAGGAAGAGTAATAAAAAAGATAGACTTGGTTACAAACTTGGAAGAAGTTTGAGAGGGATTACCTCTCAAAATATAACTATAAACATGAAGTTTTTTGGATCGTAAACGAATCTAATATGATCAGATTTAGATATGTTTCTCTAAGTTAATAGTTTATTAAGTTCAAATCAAATTTAGTTATCGAATCAACCACACTAATTCAAATCTAAAATTTCATTTCTAAAACTATGTTTGTTTACTTAATGCCAAGTTTTAAAATTAGAAATTGATGAACAATTTGAGCTTCACGCAATTCAAATTATTCATCAAATTTTAAATCTAGACTCTGTAATTAAATATTTAAACATAGTCTAACTCAAATTTGAATCGAGTGGGGATTAAAATTTGATTCAAGTCGAGAGTAGGGTTGGATGGAATTTATTGCACTACATTTAGACCGCAAAAACTACCAAGTTTTATGCCAAAAAGGAAAAGATTCTAGAGATATTTCTTCTAGTTTTTGCCATGTTTGTTTGGTAGCAACTTCTAGAGGAAACATTCATCCGGTTGCCACGTCGCGAATGCACAGAGAGCCAAGGGAAGAAAAGAAGCCATGAATTTCTGTTGCTGGTGGGAAAAAAAACAGGAGAGAGGGTGGATTTTGAGGTGTTTGCATTAGGGACCCTCTACTCCATGCAACCGCACATTTGGCCATTACTTTTCAATTTCCACTAATTAAATTGTCCTTATTACCATCACCCTCCCTTAAATCACCCTCTTCCTATCTCTCTCCTCTATTAAGAGTTCAATTTGAAGAGACCAATATAAAGTTACCAAACTACCCTTTCTCGAAATTTACTACTCCCTCCGACTTATTTAAACCGATACACTTTCACTTATCGTGCAAAATATTGAATAAACGTGAACTTACTAAAATATGTTGTCGATTGTATGGCCCTAATTTCAAATCATTTTATTTGATATGATGTGATTATTTTTAATTACGAATTCAAAGGGTATTTAATGACCTTTGGTAACAAATAGTTTTCAAAAAGGAAAGAATTCATTTTTAATTGAGACAAATTAAATGTATGTGTATCACTTCAATTGGAACGAAAAGAGTATCCAAAAATAAGACTAGTTTTAATTAAGGAATTCGACATCTGATCAATTAAGAGACTAACTAGTTCACAAGTTGATTTTTAGGATCTCACGGTGTCTTTACTCGACCCCCTGTTAGGCAAACAAGTTCTCAATTTTAATTGACTCTTTAACATTCAAATGTCAGATCCATTGTAAAGTTGAGTTATTATGAGATTTGTACTTTTCAAATTCCATAAAGGGAACTTTTAGATAATCATACGATTTACAAAATCTTTATCAAAATGATCACAAATCAAAGTACATAATCAAATTTACTAAACTCGACTCGGGATTAAATTGATTGGCAAAGCAGTTCCTCTTCAAGAACCAATTAAGCCCAACCCGAGCACATTTTAATTTGGCAAAAATTTAAAAAAGATTGTCTTATCGGTATTTTTTATAAGACAGATCTTCATAACCCGATCCACGGTGTGCTTATGGACTGAGATGTGAGAAGGTGATGCTCCGTCTTACGAATTAGAATTCGTAAGATGGTATCACTGAAAATCTACTCTTTTAATTTTACAACGAGAGGAGGGTAGAGGACGAGAGGGGAATAGATTATGGGAAAAGGGGCAATATGGTCAAAGTGAAAAAGTATAATAGATACAAAGTTGGCAAGCCTCAATTACCACGTGAGTAGATTCTAATCAGGCCAGTTATGTGACTGATTACTTCACTTCATTCCTGATATATAAATGTTTAGTCTTACCAGATCTCACTAACCCACACAAAGAGAGAGAGACTGTGTGTGTGTGAGAGAGAGAGAGAGAGAGTGAGTGAGTGAATGCATGTTACTATGTTAGAGTACATATTGAATGAATGAATTGTATAAAAGTGGAGAAGGTTCATTAACTTGTTTGAATTGATCAACAGCTCTAAACAAAGACAAATTTCGATCATAATTTTCGCACACATCGAAATTGAAATTTCTGCTACGAGAGAGTCTCCATCGTGGTGGAGCTTTCGCAGCAGAGTACTGCGTAAGTCTCTCTCTCTCTCTCTCTCTCTCTCTCTCTCTCTCCACAGGATTGATTGAAAGGAGTGTTTGCATAAAATTTGAGTGACATTTCGAAGTTTTGTTGCAGATTGTTCAATACAATATCGGATTGATCATTTTGTTGTTGAATTGAGGAAGATTGAACAGATTTCATAAAGTTGAGAGCAATTCGATCGTCGTGTCATTCAGGTAATGTGATTTCCAAAACCAATGTTTTAGGTCAAGTTGTTCTAATATTTGCCATTGTTTGCTGAAATTTTTGTTGGATCGTTTAAAGTCTTGATCACTTTTGTATTCCCTTCGAAAAGAAGAGGTACAGTCTTGACTTTTGTTGGTCAATTAAAGTCAATTTAAATTTTTTTTTAGTTTAAGTTTGATAAGAATTAATTTATGTTTAGAAAAATTATTTCTTTCGTCCAAAATGAGTATTTATTTTTATTTTTTTATGAAATTAAAGAAGATGATTATTAAGTCATTTTAGTAGTACATATATATATGAATACTTTTGATGTCCATGTTATACCATTTCAATTAATTACTAGTGTAGCAGAAGTGAATTTAGAGACAAAAAAATTTTGAAATGAAATTTTAAAAATGAACACTCATTTAGAGACGGGAGAGTAGAAAACAAGTGATTAATAGTATATTATGACATATTTGTAGTATGGTTTTTGAAAAAAAAAAAGAAGAAGAAGAATGGATTCCATGTAATGTTATTGAATTAAATCAAAGGGTAATTAAATGATAAGAACATTAATGCTCTCTGTCCTAAAATAAGTGAGTTTGACACCGACAACTTGAAGAACGAGTTAATTCACAGTATGTAGCTCCTTTGCCTGCCACGTATCTTATTGAACATTCGTGGCAATCGAGAAAAGCACAACTTGTTGATTAGCTTATGCTTTAAGTTGTCTTTTTTCAAAATACTTTTGTCTTTCATCAAGATTTGGTTGTAGTAATAATCGTAGAAAGAGTTGTAAACATAGCATTTTTCTTATCGATTTACATGGGTTTTATATAAGTATTTGACTTTATGTATTCTTCCTTTAATACCCTTAAAATTAATAACCACTCTGTCCTTAAAAATAGTCACTTTTTCTTACTTAGAAAGTCGATATATAAAATATTAAATCACTATTTAATATACATTCATTACGTCTTAGGTAATAAAGTTTTAAGGATTGATATAATATCAAGAATACAATTAATAATAATTTTTAAAATTTTGTAAGATTATTAAAAAAATTATAAATTTTTGGTTAAAATTTAATCAAGTTAACAAAAAAAGTCAAAGTGAGACTTTTTTTTTGGAGACAGAGAAGTAGTATTTTTAGTTTAGTTTTAAAATATTTTGAAACTGAATTCTAAGACTTGGATTTAAAGTTTGAAAAATATTTTGAAATAACTTTAACTTAACATAATTATAAATTGCTTGCTCTATTGCCAAACTCAATGTTAGTATCTAGTTGTACCTTGTAAAGGGATGGTCGTACGAAGACTTAAGAAGAAGTCGCTTAAGATTTTGAACCTTTGGCAATAGAGTCAATAAATTTTGTTCCATATGTGATTTAGAACACGGATTTGTTTAGCATCACTTCTCTTTTTCACATCTTAGTGTTCGGTTGCATCAACTCTCTTAACCACGTTATAGTCATTTAGCTTGAGTTCAACTTTGAATTTCTTAAGTGATGAAAAATATTAGATAAACATCATTGAGAACTTAAGAAAATTGTTGAATCCATCTATCATGTTCATCTTTTAGCTTATGGCTAATTGCATTTTAGACTCTTAACGTTTAACACACATTTACAAATTAAAGGCCAAAGCCCGAAAGTTGGTCAAACGAGATCCAAACATCCATTAAAAGAAGGGTTTATTATCGTCGAATAGTGTTTTTGTCATTAAGTGACCACGTGCCGATAATGTGTGTGTCCTTGACACGTTAACGACGTTATTACTTAACAGCAAAAGGGTAACATGCATTGCGAGAAACCTTTTTTTTTTTTTTTTGACGAAAATGGAAGTTTGAAACTTATTGACTAAAATTGGCACGGGATCTTAAAGAGTGATACTAAACGCAACACCAAAAAATACTAGACACAACATTTTTTCGAGTGTTGTACCTATTTTGCCCTTGCACTTTTTTGAGTGCTGTATTATTTTGCCCTTGCTTTAATATTAAGAAATTGTTGTTTTGCCATTTGAACATAGGTATGTTGCTAAAAAAATATTTGAATTTTCGGAGAAGTGGTCGGCCGACACAGTTGGCCATTCTTTTGAGTGGCCAACTCTCCCAACCAGCCCTGCCTTCAAATTTTTTAAAAAAAATTTTGAATTTTTGAATTTTGACACTTGAATTTGAATTTTTTTGAATTATTAGAGAAATGGCCAACCAACTAGCCATTTCTTCAGAAAATTTAAATTTTTTTGAACTTTTCTAGTTTCTAGCTAGTTTTTTTTTCTTCAGAAATTTAATTATTCAAGCCCAAGTCTTTTTTCAAAATTTCAAGCCCAAGTTTTGCCATTTATTGTTTCCCAGTTTTTTTAAACTGTTTTTTTCCAGCTTCATTTTCCATTTTTTTTTTACAGTTCTTTTTCCAGCTTTTTTTTTTTCCTTCTCAAAACTACCTCCCATTGTATTATTTTTCTGGGACAATACAATATATATATTTTTAATTTAACAACAGAATCTACATTAAACACAAAGGCCATGGGCATCCACATAATTAATTTTGAACTAATCAATCAAGGATAAAATAGGCACAACACCAGAAAAAGTGTTACGTCTAGTATTTTTCGGTGTTGCGTTTAGTACTAATAATCTTGCAATTGCAAAAGTGAATCAAACTTTGTATTTAGCCCACTACCTCATGTGAAACATTTTCCTTAGATGTTTTTTGTCGGGTGGACCAAATTTTGTTCACGCGACGTATTAATATTGTAAGCTTGAAGTTAAAAATAAAAATAAATAAATAAAATAAAAAAGTTGTTCATATTTCAACTAGTGAGCTGAGTACGTAGAATTTTAGTGCTTCTCGTTTTCTCAGATCAGATCACAGATTCCAACATAAATTGGTTAGAAAATAAGTCGCAAATAATTAAATAATGATAATTAATTTATAAGTGGAATATTGAAGTTTGTATAGGTGTTATCACTCAAGAGTTTGTTGGGTTAGTTCCTAGAATGTAGCATCCTCTTGATTTCCCTTCTTTGTTTTTTTTCCCTCTCCAATCTTCTATGAAAGACCACCCTCGAATATGATACCTTCGGAAATCCCAACATAGTAAGAGTTTTCAAAGTTTGAAGGACTTCTACTTCTTACAACAATTGACTCAACTACCACGTATCGATGATTCCAAGAAAGATATCTAGGTTATATTCTCATTGGTAATGTCTTTCGTACTTTAATGGTACAAGAAAACGGAGTAGTAAAAAACACGCATTTAGAACAATAAAAGACCTTTTTTTTTTTTTTTTTAAAAATAGAACAAATGTTAATTCATTTTGATAGATGGGTAATTTTAAGTATCCCGAATTGAAACATCCCGAAATAGTTGTTTGTCATTAATTATTAATAAATAAACTAGGTGAATTACTATTGTACGTGTCCCTAATAATAGAGGAGTCAACTGAATTAGGTTTATGTTTAGGGTATGTAAAATATAAAATTACTTTAGCATCCTTAACATTAATAATGAAAATTACTTAATTACCCTTTTTGGATGTCTCAATTCCGATCATTTAGCATCTCCCTTTATGTTGTCCTATAACAAACATTTGGAAGAAAACACAAGCACACACATCTCCAATAGCAGTTTGTACTTGGGGGAAAATTATTCAACGAAATTGTCACACCATATTATCTTATTGATGTAATGTAACATTCCACTTACCTTTTACATGAAATGTACCAGCATCTTTCAACCAAAATAAAACAAACCCTCTAGATGGTTTTTTTTTTTTTTGGTATACTCTCTAGATGGGTTATGAGACACCTTACTCCACCACCCCATATGTTGATGTATGATAAGTACGTCACACAACAACAGCCTAGTGGATTTATGCATCATACCACACCACCCTAGAGGCATGGCGTGACCATCCCACAAAAAAATCTTCATATTTGAAGGTGTTGTTGGTTGGTTTGAATCATTCTCAACCACGAAAACTATCTAACAAACCCAAATAAGGGGATTATGCAGTCTAAGTTGTCCGGTTTTCCAATCATTTATCATTGACACTGGTTTGAATGTCAATAGGAAAGGAAAAAAATGAAAAAAAAATTACCCCTAGAATTATTCAACTACTAATGTTAGGAATGCATTGTTTAAAGAAATGGTTATTAGAATATATAATATCACATCATTAAGCACTAATTATTTAAAATAAATTGAGGCTGGCTCATATTAATAAGGGCAAATTGCTTGAATCATCCCTATACTTACTATTTTCATAAATTGTCCTTGAATTTAGACTTTGCTTGTGTTTGGTTTAAAGTACACTATTTTTATTGACCATCAGTCCTTTGCGTGGATGTCGTTACGATATATTTGTTAAATAGTTGTGTGAGAAAATAAAAGTGAGACTATTATTTAATTTTTTGTACGGAGGGAGTATTAAATCATTATAGCTAATAATATTATTTTGTTGGGACGGAGAAAGTATAATAATTTAATACTCCGTCCATCTTCAAATAAAAAAAATTAGTCTCACTTTTTACCCATAATAAATAGTCTAGTTTCTAAATTTAAGTCATTAAATTTGAAAATTATATTTAAAACTCATATATTTATCACATAACTATTTAATGATATTTTATAACGTCATCTACGCAAAGAACCAACGGTAAGAGAAATGGTGTACTTTGTCTAAATTTAGGAATTTATGAAAATAGTGCAAGTAAAGGGCCAATTCACGTAATTTGCCCTATTAAAAATAGATAAGGATTGACAGATTGCATGGGTCAAACATAATGCATTCTAAAGCAAGCTAGCTTGGATCAGGTTGTCTTCAGTTGTCACCTTTAGCTAGCATGTTAGAAACAGATCATAAAGTTTCCATTTCTTTTTTCTGGAAAACTAATGAAGCAACGATAGATCAAATATTCCCTAGTAAAATTGATGATGAAAAGTAGAATTATTATTTTATGAACCGTCGTTAAGGGGTGACCCAGTGGTAGAGCTGGGGCTTTACAGAGTGTGAGGTCTCAGGTTCGATCCCTTCCCACGCCCCCTTAGGACATCAAAAAAATAAATAAATAAATAAAAAATTTAAAAAAAAAAATTTTAAAAATATTATTTTATGAACCAAAAATTTCATATGTTTACGAAATTTGTGTGCCTAGCTATTAGAATATTGGTCATGGTCAAAATATTGTATTAGTTCACAGTAAATTTGGAAGAGACGGATGCTTCAAGCGAAGAGATCTTAGGTTAGAACGGTAAAGTAAAGGTTTTCTCATTGATTAACACAGCCAAAAAGATTCAATTCTGTTTTCGAGCATACATGTACACGACAAATGTTGCTTTATTTTTGTTTTGATATTCGTTTTGTAACGATTGAAGAAAAAGGACAGAGAAAAGCTAGTGGGGTCAAAAAGAGAAAGTCAAAGTTCCTGAATCTTGCAAGGAGAACAAACTTTTTATAACCTTCATTTGTTTTTGCTTAGCTTCTGTGACCATATGTTACGCCATTTTCTTAATTTTTCTTTAATCCCTCCAAAGTATTATTAATGGTATCAAATCAACGAGTCTCACTTATCTTTTTCATCTTACAATTAGTGCGGGTAGTATAGACAATTTGTTTAAAGAATCTTTCTAAAATAGAAAATGAACACTTATTTCAAAACGTCTCAAAGTGAAAGTGGAATACGAAACACTTATTTTTTAACGGGGATGGAGTGTCTGTTAAAATATTTTGAGGTTAAAGTGTACTGTATACGAGACACCTTGGTAGTTCACAAAATTGGACCAATGATTGGCTGTTTTCACATGTTATCCTGTGGAGGTACGTTATCATTTGTTGGGTGTATGGGGAGGTTGTCACACCTAATCAAACTCCATGTACTACTTACTAAGTATAGAATTTTAATTGTACGTTAAGGGACAAGGCACGTCGTGACTATCACATTAGTCATTACAGTGAAAGTTTACGAGTGATGTGTTGATTATAGTAAATGCTCCTAAACAACAGAAACTGCGTATTGTGTCTTGTCGAGGACTGGAGTCGCGTCAATTACTAATTTACCCTCCTTGATGGTAGATGTTATCTGTATAGTATTGCGTTTGTTAAGTCCGTTAGCAACCTGATGCTCTCGTTGCAAACAAGGTTTTACTTTGTCATCTCCACCATCTATATAATGTTCTTCACTTTGTGTTGTTTTAGGTTCAGAAAACTCCAACCCCATAAAGTTGTACACTCCTCTCTAGAGAGAGAGATGAGCTGACAAAGTTGTGAATTTTTCAGGCAATTTTGGAGTTGGGGAGAAGCATTCTTTATTGTTGACCATGGCATGTGCTTCGATGTCTGTTGTGAGCTCACCCACAGCTAAGGATTCACTGAAAGGACAGAAACAGAGCAGAAGCCTTACTCGATCAATCTCAACGCAAAATATATGCCACTTTACCAAATTCCGAAGATCGTATTCAGACAACAATCTATGCTACTCGGCTAAACGTGTTCGGGCATCGTCGATGAATCAATCGGAAATGAAAACTAGTCGTTCCATGGGAATCTTTAATTTCCATATACCAGGTGCAGCTATTCCCAAATCAATTCATTCGTTTTTATTTGATCCCGAGACAAGTAAAGAAATGAATGTAGAGGAAAAGCCAGTGGAGAGAAACGAATCAAAGAATGTCAAAAACATGGAGATGCAGATGCGGATGGAACTAGAGATGGAGATGGAGAAGGAGAAGAGAGCAAATTGGATAGATAGACTGATGGAAATTCGAGGCCAGTGGATACAGAAGCAACAACAAAATGAACTGGATGCTGACGATGAAGGAGAAAAAGAGTGCAACGGGGATGAAGATGATGAGGGTGGATGTGAAGTCGACTACAGTGATGACGAAGAGGAAGCAAATATGAGCTTTAATCGTGAAACATTCTCAAGGTGGTTAAATCGTGTCTCTTGGTCTGACACAAAGCTTTTCTCACAATTGGCTTTCCTCAGTAATATGGCTTATGTCATCCCCGAGATCAAGGTATGTTTTGTTTACCGCATAAGAATTTACCTCGAAAAAGTATGTATAGAACTAGTCTACGGTTAAATTTTATATCTACAAGCCGGCATAACATGGTACGCTAATGCAAGGAAAATTGGGCTTCCTGATCATCTCAATCGTCCAATTTGGTAAACCAAAAAGTAGAACATGTCCTCAAAATTTAATGTCAAGTCTTTTTCTCCATGTTGAGAACATGTTCTATAGCATTCATTTAGAGCCTTCAGTAACAGCTTAATTTTGGGTTATAATAAAGTTAACTCTATCGTATTAACCTGCAGCCCGAGGACTTAAGAAGATACTATGACCTGGAATTCGTAACATCTTCCCTGGAGAAGAAAGCACTAGCAGAAGCCATCACAGCAGAACTCAATCAGGACTCGGTTCATGTCCCAGGCACCAACTCAACACAATCTAATCCAGAAAAACATGAGACAGCTGAGAAAAAACGTCTTCCCCGTTCATCTGTTGCTTATGAGATAGCAGCCTCAGCTGCATCTTATGTCCAATCCCGCGCAAAGGGTCTACTATCCCTCAAATCTGAACCCCAACAGGAGGAAGATGAGGCCAATTCAGGTGGAAAAGATGACGACCTAGACGAGGAAGAAGAGAGCACTTCCCCACGGTTATACAAATCAGAAATGGCTGCATATATGGCAGCTTCTACAATGACAGCAGTTGTAGCGGCAGGAGAGAAAGAAAAGCAGGAGGCTGCAAAGTCCCTACAATCAGTTCACTCCTCGCCTTGTGAATGGTTTGTTTGTGATGATACAAGCATATATACTCGCTGCTTCGTCATCCAGGTAAAACTTCTCACATGTATTTCATAGATCACCTTTATAAATTTCCTTTTTAAGAGTTGAGGAAAATGTTGAAGACATTTATTTGATTGATCAAAGAGCTTTTTCAGTGGCTTATGATGCTACCTATCTACAAATGGCAGGGATCAGACTCGGTGGCATCATGGCAGGCAAATCTCTTCTTTGAACCCACCAAGTTCGAGGTAGCTTTGTTTCCATAATGGTTCATCTTCTGCATGGTGACGAAATAAGAAAATCCATAACGAACGAGAATATACACACCTTTGTTGCAGGAAACAGATGTATTAGTTCATAGAGGAATTTATGAAGCAGCAAAGGGGATATACGAACAATTAAAGCCTGAAATTTTGGAACATATGGAGAGATATGGTGAAAGAGCAAAGCTTCAATTCACAGGTCATTCTCTAGGGGGAAGTCTTTCTCTTTTAATCAACTTGATGCTACTGACTAGGAAGGTTGTCAAGCCATCTGCTCTTCGACCCGTTGTGACATTTGGGTCACCTTTTGTGTTCTGCGGTGGTCAAAGGATCCTCGATGAGTTGGGGTTGGATGAAAGCCACGTTCATTGCGTGATGATGCACAGAGATATCGTCCCGAGAGCATTCTCTTGCAACTACCCCAACTATGTCGTCCAATTGCTTAAGCGTTTGAATGGCACCTTTCGGTCACATCCTTGCCTTAATAAAAATGTAAGTTTTACTCTCTCCCCCACCCCTTGCATTCCCCTCTCGCATCTTGTACCCTTGCAAAACTAGTCCCTCTAGCTCTCTCTCTCAACCCCCATCTAGTATCCTTCCAAATCTTATACTGTTTTTTTCTGTTTATTTTCTTGCAGAAATTGTTGTATACTCCGATGGGAAAAATATTTATCCTCCAACCAGATGAAAAGTCTTCTCCTGCCCATCCTTTACTCCCTCCCGGGTGTGCCTTGTACGCTTTGAATAATTCCCAATGTGGTTCTACCAAGAGTGCCCTTAGAGCCTTCCTCAACTCTCCTCATCCAATAGAAACACTAAGACATCCCACTGCATATGGCACTGATGGTACAATTCTCAGGGACCATGACTCGAGCAACTACCTGAAGGCAGTGAATGGAGTCATAAGACAACACACAAAGAGAGTTGCCCGACAAGTGAAAAAACAAAAAACAAACATCTTGTGGCCATTGTTGACTTCACAATCTCCACATGCATGGAGCCAACAGCGTACTGTGGGAAACGAAGGGATGGTAACAGCAGAGGTGGTGACAGGAGCATAGAGGCGGTGCTTCTGAACTAACGCGATTGGGATGTTCATGAGTGCTCAAGATTCAGACTAGTACTTTCTCTGATCTGTTCATTGTAGATAATGTTTTAGCTTTGTACTTCCCAATGTATTATAACAGTTACTAACATTGTGAATAAAATGTTGCTGTGACAGAATACAGTTGCTATGCTTTCATCTCAAAGCTTGTTATATTATCTAAGATGCTCACATACAGCCCATGTATACAAAATATAAAAATATAGACTCAACCTAGGAGTGTTAAGATTAATATGAGCTCTACACATTAAGAAACTGATTATTCTGATAGCTATATCACCATTTTTTTAATACTGAAAGATCTTAAGGGTAATTAAATAATTTCTAATCAAATGGGGATACAAAATACTCGCTAATTTAACACTTCAACCAACAGACTGCAAACTTTAAAACTTACGCTGGCCGACATGCTCAAATTGCTCAAAATGGATAATGCTCAAAATTCAAATCGCTCAAAATGAATTGTTTAATGACTACGAATCTACTTGATATAAGCAGGCATTATAATGTATTTGCGAGAAGGCATTAACCCAAAAACATTAGAACTTACGCTAGCCAATATGCTCAAATCACTCAAAATGGATTGTTTGAATCTACTTAATATAAGCAAGCATTATAATGTACATGCAAGAAGGCATGAATTCCAAAAACACTAGATGAAAAGTGAACTTACAGTCAGTTAGACAAACATAGTGAAGTACATGGTTACAATATCAAGAGTTGGAAAGAACGAGGAGTCAGAGTTCATTTTTTCCCCTCAGCCGCCATCTTCTTGCGTATCTCATGAGCAGCGTTGAATATGCCATGGGTTGGCTGGTTGCACACAAAGCACTTCTTCTTCTTCGAATGATGCTGTGAAGAACAAAAGTACAACGTCAATGAAAAAGTACATTTTAAATATTTTTTTTTTTAAAGGGATAAAGGAAAAAAGAAAAGGGAAAAGGAAAGGAAAGCTCAGACAGAAGAAATGCCACTGCTGCATCAAACGAATCATACTACATAGATCTCTATATTTGTCACTTTTGATTTTCTATTTGTACCTAAATGAATTCTCACTTTTATTATTCATCTAAAAATCCAGAAGCAGCATCATAAATGTCTTTTCGAACACATACTAATAAAACAAATACACCCTCCGTTCCAGGCAAAAATTTCATTATTCTATTTTGGGATATTTCACTTAAAGAGTCCACTTTTAAAAATTATGCTTGCAATCTATATAACTTTTCAAATTTACCATCCACACGTCATATAAACATATTGACCATACTCAAGCATTTTTATAATTATGGCCTACTCTAATGCTAGTTATATATCCCTTAAATATTAGATTTTTCAAATGTGGACTCTTTGGGTGGAACGGAGGGAGTATCAAACAGCTGAAGGGATATTCAACAGTTCGGTGCCTATAACTTGCTAGAAATCTAAAATGAATGCCCCTTGCTAGAAAATAGGTTAATGATCCCCCTTCCCCCCAACAAACACACACACACACACAAACTCTGCCCTCGATCAATAACAAAGTCCTTCGTAATACTTGAGCAAGAAAAGAGAGTTTGCTTTGGCTTGTTGCCCAAGAGGATTGAAAAAAACATAACCAAAAACACCCACAAACCAAAGACCTGTTTAAATATTTTTCGGGATCTCCCCCCTACCCCCCACACCAAAAAATCTGACACACACAAACTCCACCCTCAATCAACAACAAAGTCCTCGTAAAACTTGATTTCCTAGTAAAGAGAGTTTGCTTTGTCTTGTTGCCCAAGAGGATTGAAGAAACATAACAGGGAACACAAAGACCAGCTTGAGTCATTTTTGGTAGGCAGATAAATTTCCAACACCATCTGAAGGACAATGTAACTGAAATGGGGCAACAAAGAATCCTCAGTATCATCGGACCAGGATAAAAACTTACTTTTTAGGTCTGTTAATGCTACGAGAAATAGGAAGAAAATCCATAGCATTACTAGATCTGTTGGCTATAAAAGTCGCAACTTAGAAGAAGTTAAACCAAGAATTCATTGACTCTTATACCAACCTCCTAACCTCTGGAGCAGGAAAGTCCTGGTCTCCAACCGTCCTGCATTTGGAAAACAGAGAGTAGGCTTAGAAGAGGTCCCAGAAGTTGACCGTACCACTGAAATTGAACTTAAGGACTGGACGGGATCCAGATGCACGATTGACCTTTCCCTTGGCAGTGACAGAAACATAGCTTTAGACAGGGGCAGGGCCTGACAGATTATATATACTAAAGAAGAGAATTGCTTTGATTGACTAATTGTGTCAGCTTCTGGACGCTCCTTAGCGGTGAAGTCCCTCAAACATTAAAAAAAAGCTTTTGGGGAAATTTGCAAGTAGTATATACATTAAACAGAATGCCTAGCATAATTATTTCTGGTTTTATCAATTAAGCAATCAGATAGCGATTCAAAGCCCCTTTACTTTCTTTAATAAGCTTTCTAACACTACTTTTATTTATTAACCGGCCCCATGAGCTACAATTCCCATCAAAGTCCTGGGACATCTAGGGTTCGCGCACGTTCTGCCTTTCACTTTTCCAGCACTCCACAGATGAGCTAGTCTACGGTGGATACACTTCTTGCATCACTCCTAACTTAATAAGCAAGGGGACCACCTCCACCGAGAAGTCCATCCAAACTGTGATTCTCTTGACAAGCCGTGCGGGCCCAATTATCACCTGCTATGACTCAGGCAGAACTCCCTCAGCAGTTGTTCAACTCAGTCTCTAAATGAGAAACTCAAACAATTAAAGCTTTTCTATCAAGTCATTTATTAAAAAAAAAAAATCAAAAGACACATGAAAAAGAATAAAGAAAAAACAGAAATTTGGCCCCAGGCATCTATCGTTGTACCCATTAGGACTTAGGAGCAGCTCCTTCTCAAGAGATGCTTCCACATCTCAACTTGCCCCTGGCACAAGAGGCGTTGCAGCAGGTGCAAGGAGAACCCACTTTTCTATTGATAGCCCAATGAGGTGCTTGATCAAGTTTCCCAGTCATGATATCAGCATTTAGTCTTAATACATTCAAAATGACTCGCAATCAAGATGAACTCTCTAGAAGAAAGTAATTATAACAATCATTCTAGTTGTGTTGCACTCTTTTTCTAGTTGTTTGAAAGGATCCTAAAGGAAAAAGACTTTGTTTCCACCAAGTTTTGCAATTCAAAGGTTTGAGGCAAATTTAGCTTAGACCTCCATGAGGTCATGATTCAGGTCTCGACTACACGGCAGTTAGCAGTTAGAAAGATAGAAAGACATAAAGCATCCACGAGCCCGCAGACAATTCTTCAATTATCAAAAAATAATAATAATAATTTAATCGAGTCATCATTGATCATTCAATATTCTATAGTATGACAGTACGCATATTTTACTGTATCTTACATAGGGTTATCATAATACTGAGAGGCCCACTCTTGAAGGAATCATCACAGGTGGCGGATCATCTGAGACAATCAGGGTCAAGCATTTCTTAGCTTTTCATATTCTATGACTCTAGGAATAGAATTGAAGCAGAGATCAGGGCCCTCTTAATCCATCTACAGCTTGCCCGAGATGGAAAGAATCTCCTGTGAAGAGATGGTAGGGTTTTGGTACTACTGAAAAAGATAGCTTTCCAATTCGGGGCGGGAGATCTCTCGTTTGCTCTTTCCAAAGGGCGGGATTGCTCAAGGGGCACCAAATAGCTAGCTTCGCCCCTTTCGGTTTCTTTTTGTGCCAGCCTCGTTAATGGAAGCCATAATCTCATGAACTCTCTAGGGCCTCTCTTCTGCGCTTTCCCATTGATGCAGTCGTTCCAGCATTCTGATGCTGGCTTGCAGATCTGAAGCAACTTAATTCCGCTTAGCCTTACCACCTCTAGGCTTAGTTATAGTTTCCATAGGACTTTAGACAATCCTAGTTTTGATTTGTATTCTTGGCTCTCACACTGGAATTATTTGAGCCACTAGTTTATAGTTACCAATGGAGGTTTTTTGAACAAATTCTGTCATCTCCTTCATAAGATTCACTTGTCTCGATAGTCTTACAGGTTTCCACAGATATGTGAGCATCATTCATCATTTATATACCCCCTAGTTTGTTTTGGAGCAAATTGAAAATAGCTCCCAACAATTTTGTTTCGCCATAAAGCCTGTTGTACATTAAGACTCTTAACTTGTATACCCTTCTGTCATAAATAAAGGATCTTATCTCTCTGGAAGCCTGAAGGCTGACAACCAGTATATGTGAAGGCTTGCAAGCACGGAGGAGATGTGCTCCATTTTTCCAACATATCGCAGCAACCTTCTTTGCCAATTGCTGATTTGGCAACCACAGGGTCAGGGGGTAATATACTAACCCTTTAGCATATATTGTTCTTGTTCATTTCTCGGTACCATGTGGCTAGAAAAAGACCACAGTAACATCATCTAAATTTTCTTGTATAAGCCTGAACACCAAACTGCATTGACAATAAAATTTGGTTCAACATTTCCCTAGAAGAGTAATATATGAAGATTGCATCTTCCTAGTATGAACATATTATCCAACCATAACAATCCATAATGTCCTAGCATTAGTGAACCTCTAGGGTTGACAGCTTAATTTACTTTGCATATCAAGAGAGATCAGACTCTTTCTTAATATTATGAATCTCACTCGATGTCAACCTATTGACTGAACTTGCTAAGCCAGAAGATGGCAAATGAAATTGCATCTCTCATTCTCTCCTAATTGAAACTCTTGTCACGGAAAACAGTTATAACCATTGCCTCCATATGATGGGGTCTAAGCTCAAATTATATCATAATATAGGGTTCTACAAGATGCTGCCTGCTGACATATCCAAACCTAGGTACTCTAAACCAGATAACCAATATGAAATACCAATGAGCAGTATTTATGATTCTCGTGAAATAAATTGAAGTTTGGGTTTATACAATAAATGTAAGAGAACCAACAAGAGAATTTAGTTCGTAAAGTGTTTATTCCCCACCATTCCAGATCTTTTAGGTCCTTCAAGGAGGTTGCTATCAGCCCAACCTGATGTTATATATTGTTTTACACAGATTTTACTTATCTCATTCCTTTATTTCTGGCTACACAAACAACAACATTTGCATAGATGGACATTGTATTTAAAGAGAAAAACAAAACAAATCAAAATAGGCAACTTGATACAAGTAAGCACCTAAAAGAGAAGGCATATGAAAACTGACCTTTAAAGCACAATGCTCGCAGAAGTAATGCTTGCATGTAGTCACAACAGGGTCCACAAAAGGCTGTCGGCAAATGAAACACGCAAATGGCAGCTCATCATCGTCATCATCACTCTGATCAGCTTCCCTCTCATCGTCATCATCATTCACTTTCATAGCCAGATTTCTTTTCCTTATCTTCTCCGCTTCATCCCACTCCTTCTCTAACTGCCATCCCGACTTATAATCACCCCTATCATGCATAAACTTGCACGAATCCCCATACCCACAATACCCAGTCTCCTTATAATCCTTACAAATATCCGGCTGATAGTCAAACCTTGCCGACACCCTAATATGAGCCGAAGCCCTCAACGGCCCGTGCGAGCCACCAGCTTTCTCACTAGCAACAGTTTGCTCTCTCCTAAACCCAGCCTTATAATCAGTATACCCATGAATACCCTTATACAACTTCTCATCACTAGCACCCTTATTTTTCCCCTTCAAAGCCTCATCAGCCTGCTTTAAAACTCTCTCCCTTATCGCCCGAGCATCCCTTGAAAACTCGGTCTCGGTCTCTAATGTTGCAGTTGCCCTACTATCATTCTGTACTTGAATTTCTTTCGACGATTCGAATTGGAAAATTGGGGCTTTTACTTGTACCTCAACATCATCAGAACTATTGGACTGTTTCGACGATCCAGTTGAAAAGTGCAGCTTGTTATCAGGAATTACGGGTTTTTTCTTGAGAATCACAACTTTTTCTTCTTCTTCATTGTTTTCATCATCTTCTTGATTTCTTTTCCTTATGTTTTTGTTCTTTGACGGCTTTCTAAAGAAATTGCATACTGTAAAATAAATGGAAAAAATATATACTTAAATAAATTTCAATTATATAGCAAATAAATTAACAAAAGAGGGGGTTTGGGTACAAAAATCGAACCTTGTTCAGGTTGTTGTTGCTCTTCTTCGTGATGTTGCTTTTGTTCACTGGAGTCGGCCATGTGAGGAGAAAGGAGGAGATTTAATTTGCTGGCGAAATTTTGAACTCGCAATGGGCCAAGTATTTAAGGGTTTTTGAATTGTGGAGGTCGCGGCAGCGCCAGCGACGGCGGGGCGGCAGCAAAGATTAAATACGTCGGCGGAGCACGCGGTCGCCAATCGTTGGCCCTTCTACGGAGGGGTGACCAAGGAAAAAGCAACTGGTTCATGTCATAAGCCGAGCCGGGCACCCACGAGTCAGCACAGCCAGACCGAATTTAATTTGAGCGAATTTAATCACTCAAATTGAGTATTTACGTTATATTTGTTTCACGAAAAATAATTTTCAAAAAATATTTTCGTTATTTTCCCGCGTTCGTTAACATTTAAAAAACGTAGACAAAGTAGTAACTTTTACAAATCAACGGAAAATGAAGCTTCTTTTCAAAAAAATGACTTACGAATTCCATTTTCGTAAGTCATTTTTTAAAATTTATTTATTCATAATTTTTCCTAATATCTCTTTTGCATATTTGGATGTGTTTTCAAGAAAAATAATCGTAATATTTTAAAGTGATTTTTTGAACAAAGTTTTATTTACTATCTCCGTTTCAGTCAAAGAGTCCACTATACTATTTCTGGATCTTTCAGTTAAAGAGTCCACTTTTATAAAATTATACTTACAATTTCATAATCTTTTATCTTTACACTCTACTTGTGTTGTAATCATCTTGATTGTATTTAAGTATTTTTGTAATTATATTCAATTCTAATGACACTAATATATCCATTAATAAGTAGATTTTTTAAACGTGAACTCTTTGGGTGAAATAGATGGAGTATATAACATTTTGTTGATATTGTCAAGATTTATGGAAACTTTTATAACATTGAAAAATATATTCATGTTCGTCCCAAAATAAATGTTCACTTTTATTCAAAATCACATCACAAATAAAAGTAAATATTCAATAGATTTACCAAACACCTAAAAATAGAACATTTTAATTTTCCAGAAACTATTTTCCAGAAATTATTTTTCGAAAGTTATTTTCCTTAAAATAAACGAAGTCTTCATATGTGCTTCTCTTCACGAAGCATTACCATTGTGTTTAAGGGTAAAGATCCAATTATGCAGAGATAATTTTTGTATTACAAACTAATATATAATCTAGTAATGACATGGACACACTACAATTGTTTACATTACTCAATAAGACATTATAGTAATAAAGGGATGTAATATAATATCCATATAAACGTCTTTAAGCAAAAACTACTGATAAGGAATCCTAGCCAGGAAAGGAGTATATAATCGTATATGTAAATGTAATTTACCCAACAGAAAGAAAAGGTAAATTAAATATTGTTCTCTTTAGTGGCAAAGCCGAGCTTCGACCCTAAGGGGGGCCAAGTTAACATAAAAAAAAAAGAAAAAATCTAAAACTCAAGGGAGCCAAAATAAAATAAGAATGGTAATAATTATATTTTAGAAGGGGATAAATTGCATATTGCTCTAAGCCAACCCTTGGCCCCAGAGTAGCTTCACCCCTGGCTCTCTTAGATATTCTCCAAGTTCAAATAAATCCTTTAAGTGCAAATATCGTCATTGCCTATCTTGGGGGCTACATTGCTTAACCTAACAGATGTAATCCTGAAAATAGTCATATACCATTCACAACTTATGCGCTTTCTATATATGATTGTTGTTCTTGGATCCTGCCATGACCACCCTGTGTAATTGGAATCACCATGACCGAAACCAGCACTACATTAGTGATACATAGAGGAATGTAACCATATTTAGCTTTGTCATAATTAAGTTTGATGTTATATTCCTATACTTAAAGAAACTATGTAATGATACGATGTGTATGAATCAATCATGCTTTCAGATGGTCTAGGTGTTAAGGTGATAACAAAGAGTTTTCTAGCATCACTAGTTCTCCTCATTTATTCCTTTGAAGAGGTTGGGCATTCAAATCTCACCGAGGCTTAACTGTTCTAGCCTATTGTATTCATTTTATAGTCATTTACAGTTTGTACTCTATCTATTTAACTTACTAGTTTTGTAATAGTTTCAAACAATAATAAATAAATAAAAGCGGTTGGAGGAAGGTTCATCTCCCCTGCAACCTTTCTCTTTTTCCTTTTCTTTAAGGTGTTAAAGCAACGACTCAACAGTACGCTAGTGTTATAAATGGATGGATGAATAAAGCTAAAGAAGATGTTGTCTATACCCTAATACATACTATAATTCACCATTTTGTAGGATTAACTCCTTAAAGAAATGAAAGAAATCATGAATTATTACAAATTTTGAGATGTTTATCTCTTACCCACTTTAGATGGTGTAAAGATGTTTTTACTGCTAAAGTAATACAAGGGGAAGATGCCAATACTGAGCATTAGAAAACTAAATTTATTGATGACTTACCTCCTCTTTTTGCAGAGAAGGTAAGATAAAAATTAAAAGACCAAAAATGATGGTAATACAATTCCTTATAATTATATTACCTATGGTAATATAATTGGTACTTGTACGCAAGTAGGATTAAGTATCTGTAATGATATGAAATTACAATTAAAAAAAGTAAAATTTAACTGGTAAACTTGAAATTGATGAGTTTTGTCATAAGTTTGTTTATGATACAAAGGTGAGTTATCCTAAGCATAATAAAAAGAAATCCAGAATATATCCTAAAAAGAAAGGATATAAGAGTAGAGATTATTATAAGAAACCTTATAAATCTCAAAAAGATTATTATAAAAAGAAGAATTATTCTTATAAACCAAAATAGACAAAGAATTGTTTTAAGTGTGGAAAGTATGGGCATTTTGCTAATAAATGCACCACTAAAAAGAAACTAGAAGAATTAGATCTTGATGAAGGTCTTAAGATTCAATTACAAAAACTATTGCTTAATTCAAGTAGCGAAAGTGATATTACAAATTCGAGTTCTAAAGAATCTGTAGATATTGAAGAATTAAATAATATTAATTCTAGTTCATCCTTCTCTGATGAGGATGATCATAGTTGCAAAGGACAAGTTCCAAAGATACGAATTACTGGAAAGCAATAGCTAAAATGAATGGCTTATACTAAAACGTTTTAACCAATGACCAATCAAAAATTCTAGAATTACTGGATAATATAACAGATCCAGAATTAAAAAAATATTAATAAAATCTTTAATTGATAAGGAGGATCATTCTAAAGAATCCTTTAATAATTCCTCTTCTAAAATGAAAGGAATAAAAAATTTATTCTTTACAAAAAGTATTTAAAAGAATGGAAAAAGAAGATCAGCAACAACTTGTAAATGTTAATGATCTTAAAAAAGAGATTAATAACCTTAAAAAAGAAATAAGAGAGGTTAAACAATTAGTAATACAAATTTATGGTTTATTTGCATCCCTAATTGGATAAATTAATTCAAAAGTCTTATCTCTATGTATAAATTGTGCTCTCTCTCTCTCTCTATCTCTCTCTCTCTCTGTGTGTGTGTGTATATATATATATATATATATATATATATATATATATATGCATTTCGGTTAATTGACATTCGCTGATACACACCCACCTAAAATGAAGTCATGCTTTGGAGTTATTTGTTTTTTCACTAATTTTCTCTTCAATGGTCTAAATTTAATATACTATACATTTATGATACGTTAAATTAGGTGAGAGTAAGGTTAGTAGAACGTAGTTTGAAAAGTAGTAGAAGAATCTGGTAGTGATCACTATTTATGACGTGGTTGATAGATGTGACATGTTCTACAAGGTCTTGAGCAAGATACATAGGCATTAAGGATCTAGTGCACAACACAATTTTATAGATATGATGTATTGTTTCCTACTTATATATGATGGAAATATTAATGAAGGCAACATAATATTTAACAAAGTTTAGTATGAAAGGTAAATATGTCATTTAATGTTAAAACACAATCGTGTAACGCTTGATGGTTTCATGTTACCTTAAAGAGTTTGTCAATACATAAGTTGAAGGGAAAAATTGAAACTAGTGTTAGTTTATTCTGTTACATAGTTGTAATGCATAATCAAACAGCGTCATTCAAACTCTAAGTGCAACAATTCTTGGTGATTTTCCCTAAAAAAAAGAGAAATTGACGATTCATTTATATATATATATATATATATATATATATATATATATACACACATACATATGCATATTTTTATTGTATACACTTTTTAAGTCACAAGTTATAATCTAACAATAAAGACTCATACATAATAGATCTATTTGAATCTAGGGTACAAACTTCAAAGAAGCTCCTTCAACTATAGACTTTATTTATCCCCCAAACTATTGACTAGGGTGAGTTAGTGGTTCACTTCTCTCTCTCTCTCTCTCTCTCTCTCTCTCTCTCTCTCTCTCTCTCTCTCTCTCTCTCTCTTTATGATGTTGTCTCCACCTCCTTTTTCCCTTTTGAGTCACCAAGAATAAGTTGTCTTCGGTATAATTTCGAGTATATTCAATATTTCAATGTAGTACAGGGCGTATTTTTAAAGCTTATCCTTTAATCTAAGTAATGTAAATGATGTTAATATCAGTGTAATTAATTAGTGCATGTGGTACAAGTCTTCTTATCAAGTTTTTGATGAAAATTAATAATACTTAATTATCCAAAAACGTTAATTGAATTGTCAAACATGGTAAGAGTATGAGATACTAGCTATAGTCCATATCCATGTTTAAAGCATTACTGAATGGGATAATTAGCAGTCAAAACATTTCAATGAGGGTCTTCAATCCCTCAAAATAATGGTGATTTGCTTTGGTTTCTCGGTGTTTATGGATCCTATAATAACTGTCAAACATTGTCATTATTAGATCGTTATAACCAACTTATTGAACATTACGATACAATGCTTTTACTTCCATTAAAGCTTTAAGGTTATAAAACACTTTCATATTGTAGTTTTCATTTTTAATGGCTTAGTTGCATGTTAAGGTGCATTGAATAAATGCAACATTAACTAACAAGTTTAATGAGCTAGTGTTTGTGAAGAAATAAAAAATTAGTAAGAAAATAAAAGAGACAAACGTCAGTGTGTAATCAATGACTTATATAATACTCCTTTCGCCCTAAAATAAGTGTTTTCTAATGAATTTACACACGAGTTTTAACGAAGTAGTTGACTCACATTTCTTTTTCCTTTGATACCCTCAAAAGATGGTCTCAAATCAATGTGACCATTCATTTTTTCACTCAGAACTAAAATGAATAAAATAACAACCGATTTATAAACATTTTATAAATAAGAAAAGTAGACACTTATTTTAAAGGTCTCAAAATAGACTTAGGGTCCACTATTTATTTTGGAATGGAAAGAGTAATTTTTACCTATACAACTATCCTAGTGACTTTGAATACTTTCTCGTGAAATGATGATTATCAAGAAATAGTTAATTATAAGAGGTGTTTAGTCATATGCTTTAAATCAAAAAATCTATCTTAGTAGAACCCTATAACAGATAATACGAATACTAATCATACTTAATAAAGCACATTAAAAAGTATGATTGTGTTATTTTTAACAAATTATATGAATTAGATAATTAAGTATCACTATTTCATTAAACAAACAAAGTAGAGCAATTATTAAGTAGATGGACTATTTTTCATGATGAAATATGTTTGTCCAAAATAGAAAGTAGTTAAGTATACTGATTTGGCTAACATGTGCCTTATGGGCACGTTTTAATTAGGAATATTATATAGTTAGTTTTCTCACGATAACCACTCATTCACAAGTTTCAATATTATTAGGGTAGTTCTTGAGACAGAACATAATATAAATGAGTGCTTAACTTGTACCTCAGGACACATATTAGCTTTTGCCTAAGTATATTAATTAATAGTTGTGCTTACGATATACGCGTTATAATCAACTACAGATTGATAACGTGGTGCAAAGAGTATTACACTTCTCTCGTATGCATAACGACTATAATAAAGTATAAAGATCGTTGAGTGACATTCAACCTTGAACTTGGGCTTAATATTGTGCATGTTTGTTTTGATTTAGTTTATTGCACTTTCTCTTAAAATATTAACAGGACTTGTAACAAAACTACTTTAAAATTACAATAAAATAAATAAATAACACGTAAAAAAGAACCCCTTTATTACGTAGCTTTAAACTGATGGGTAACAAAACTACTTTAAAATTACAATAAAATAAATAAATAACACGTGAAAAAGAACCCCTTTATTACGTAGCTTTAAACTGATGGGTACGTGATCAAATTAAAGTTGTTGATCTTGGACTTGTCTTTTCACCGTTTAAACAAGTTAGCAAACCGATTTTTTTTAATTACCATGTCATTATAAGATCCTTTTGGTGATTACATAGCTTTCATGAAAACACATTAATATTTACACAATCATAAATGAAAATACCAACATTGCACTCGACTCTCACTACATACACGTGGGGTATAATATACATACGAATGCATATTTATATATACACACCTAAAATGAAGTCGTGTGTTTAGGGTTTTTGTTTATCACTCGTTTCTCTCGTTAGTTGTCTAGATTTAATGTAATATGCGTTTATGATATGTTGGATTAGGTAGGAGTAACATTCGTAGTTTGAAAAGGGAGGCATAAGGATGTCTGTTTATTTTTGTTGCACCTACAAGAGAAAAAATTGGGGGGGGGGGGAAGAAAAGGCTGGTGGTTGGTGATCGTTATTAGAGTTCGGTACTCGGCCAGTTTTTCCCAACGAGTTGAAGGGCAAGCTTATGAACAATGGCATGTATTTTAAATAATAGGTATTTATATTTCGAACGAGGATATGTATATTTTGTAAAAAAAATGGGCAAGCAAATTTGTTTTAAAGCCAACCAATGGATGCCTTTCAAAAAAATGGATATGATTATTTCCACTATTTCGGTGCCTCTCTCGTTGATACTAGACTTAAATATAGATGGCAATTTAGACATGTTTTACAGTTCATAATACATGGTTATTAAAGATCGACTACACAAGGTATAGTATTATACATATAATGTATTGTTTTCTACTTATATACGAAGATACGATGAAAACAACAAAATTTAACATAGTCTACTATCAAGGATAAATGTGACACTTAATACTAAAATACAAATATATGACCTGCACTTGAAATTCATGCTACCTTAAAGAGTTTGTTGTCACCTAAATTAAAGGGATAATTTTATAACTAATGTTAGTTTAATATGATACATTGTTTCAATCCATAATCAAGTAACATCAATTAAACTCTAGGTGCAATGATTTTTGGTTATTTTTCCTAAGAAAACATGATGAGTCATTGCAAACGAGCATACATCGATATGCTTATTTTATAAAAAATGTTAGCTAGATTTACAACTATTGCTACAACTAAGCCTCAACAAAGGGTAAAGTTGTTTTAGAGAAAGACAACGTTGCCCTTCATCAGGCTTAGTTGTAGCAATAGTGTTGTAGAATGCATTGTAAACCTATCAAAGTTGTTATTTTATTGTACATACTTGTGAAGTCATACAAGATAATCCAACAATAAGGTATCTTATATGCAGTTTATTTTAAACTACGTAACACAAATGATGTCATCATTGGTGTAATTAACTAGTGTACGTACATGGTATAAGTTCTCACCTCAAAAATCATGCACCTTTTTGATAAAAACTTATGCTCAATCGTCCATAAATATTAATTAGGATTTTTGGATATGATAACAAGATGAAATACTACAAACCCATCCATGTTTAAAGTTTCACCGAATGCGATTAATGATAGCCAAAGATTTTAATGATGGTACTCAATCCCTCAAAATGATACTTACAAATACATTTCTAAGCAAGTGTTATGTGTGATGTTCATTGGGTAAGTTTTTGACATGTTACCAATTACTATCGTAAGTGGTGATACTACAATGTAGACATGACCAACTTCATTTGTATTATTATAAGGGCATTGTCTACTAGTTCTTTTGGTGACACTACAATGTAGACATGACCAACTTCATTTGTATTATTATAAGAGCATTGTCTACTAGTACTTTTGCATACCTTGGGAGTGCAAGAATACAAAGTGAAAGATGATCATTGGCTCAATTCTCATACTCAAGTCGGTATAGATATTAAGGTCACCACGTTCTTAGTATGATCAACTCAACATCGGTGATTTGAATTGTTTTTTCGTTGTTTTTATGGATCTTGTAGATAATCTATCAAACATTTTAATTATTAGATCATTATAACAAACATATAAAACATTATGATTACAAACCTTTTGCTTTCTTCAAAGTTTTATAGTTGCATGCAAACCTTGTTCATAGAGTAGTCTTCTTACAACATAAAAGCAATAACAATTAACGAGGAGCTTGGCTATGTTGCTTTTCTAGTTGCATGTTGAGGTGGATTGAATTAATACAACATTTGATAACAAGTTTAATGAATGTGGAAAAAAATATAAATGAGAAAATAGCAGAGACAAAAGTTGATTGTGTCTTAAGCACCTATTTATAATAACTTTTACGTTGAAACTGCTCTATTGTCATTGAGACTTGAGAAATCTAAATTATAAATAAATAATTTACTATAAAGAGATGCTTAACACATGTCTGAATCAAATCCTATACCATATAATATAAATAATAATGACATTTAATAAAACACGTTAAAACATATGATTATGTTATTTTTCCAAAGTATATGAATTAGGTGATTATTTTCATCAAAACTCACAAAGTAGAGCAATTAATAAGTGGATATATGGGTTATTTTTCAGGATGAAATATGTTTATCCAATTAAAAAGTTTTACTAGTTGTGCTTATGATATATCCAAAGATCTTTAATTTACATTCAACCTTCAACTTGGCTTAGTATGCGAGAAATAATTGTCAGTTTGTTTTGATTTAATTTATTCACTTAAAGGTTAGCAGAACCTGTAGCAAACTACTCTAAGATTACAATGTTACACATAATTAACACGTGAAAGAACCCCTTAATTAAATGGTTTGAATTAATGAGTACGAATCAAAGTTAAAGTTTAGACGTTAAACTCACATTTTCACCACTTAATGTACAAGTTAGGTAACTAATTATTTTCATTACCACAACATTACAAGATCCCTTTAGTAATTAGATAACTTCGTTAAAAACATTAATGGGTACATAATTTAGAATGAGTACATAATTTAGGTTGAAAGTGCTGACTTTTCACTATTTAGTATAAATGTTAACCGACCAATTATTTTCATTGCTACACCACTACAATATGCCTTTACCTCATTACTAGAATTACGTCTAAACCAACTCTATCGATTTCATGATATTCACAAAAATGTTAAAAATCCAAACCAATTGTTCACCTAATTTTATATATTCTTCTAAGAATTATCATCATTTTACAAAGACTTTTATCTTTTGGGAAAATGTCAAATATTTGCCTATGTTATATCTTACATTCTTACCAACCCATCACAAATAAGTTTCTATAACAACAAAAATGAAAAAGCAACAAACCTACTCATGAGATTATAGTGGGCCTAGAAAAACTAGGTTTTAGGCCCAAATGACTACCCCTAGGGCTCCATTAGACAAATGCAACCACTTTCAAATCAGTTAAGAGCCCAATCATGAAACTTGAACAAAAACTATATCTACTCATTGAAAATAGCACCAATTAATAATTAACTTAATTTATTTTAATTTTCCCATTTTATTTTTCTTCATTTTTTTTCTCCTTCCCCTACAAACTTCATCTTCATCATTGGGGAATTTTTTTTTTCTGTTTTTTCGCCATTCCAAATTTCAATCGCCGTATAAGTTCGTTTGAAAAACCCCTCTCTCTCTCTCTCTCTCTCTCCTCCACAACTTTCTCTCTCTAAAAGTTTCTCTCTCTACGCCAATCTGCAGAAATTGCCCCTAATCTCTCTCCTAAAAAAAAAATCCGATTCCGATAAATCAATTCGCGCCTGCGCCCCCTTCTCTCTCACTCACAAACACACAAATTTTACGATTTGAAACCCCATCCCTTCAATTAAATTTTTTCGCAGGTTTTGAAACCCTAACATTTGTTGACATTCCAGTGATCTTTTCAAATTAACTGCCCCAACCCTTCTTTGTTTTGCTTAGGGTTTTGGTTACAATCTTACCTGATTTGTATGATCAAACTTTTAGGGTTTCTGGATTGCTCTTTTTTTGGGTCCCTCTGAAGGAAACAGATTTTAGGAAAATGGGGAATCTTTGCTGACATTAACCTGATTTTGGGTTCAATTTGTTTCTAATTTCCCAACAATACTATATCTGGCAAATCAAAGTTCGCAACTTTACTACTTTTTTAGGGTTTCTTTTTTAAATGTGTTATGTTTCCACAAATACCCAATTTTTAGTTTCTGGAGTTGTCAAATGCATATGTATGTGTTGTTCTGTGCCTGTCAACTGTAATTGTTAGTGTTCAAAAGGATTTGGTGGGGAGGTGTAAAATAGTGTGAAATCTATGTATTAGTGAAACAGTAATTTGTTCGGTGATTGCTTGTCTTTAAGGGGTGAAACACTTGTTTAAGTGCTACCAACGTGCATGGGCGAACATGAGGGGTGGGCACAGGGAGGAGGAGGTGGCTTATTGCCGAATGGGCTATTGTCCAATGCAGGTCCATTGATAGAAGTATTGGATACTGAGAGATGGTTAAAGGCTGAGGAGAGAACTGCAGAGCTTATTGCCTGCATTCAGCCCAACCAACCATCGGAAGAGCGCAGAAATGCTGTTGCTGATTATGTGCAGCGACTTATTATGAAGTGCTTTCCTTGCCAGGTGTTCCTTTTCGTTTTAATATTGTTTACTTTTATGTTATTTAGTTACGTTTTTAGCGTGACATTTGCATATTTGGGTTATGAAAGTAAGGCAGCATTTTATAAATGGTATGACTTGTTACCAAATTAGCTTCTAATGTATGATTTACATATCTTCAGTCATCAGGTGAGAAATAGAAGAGAAAATGTAGAATTGTGATGGAAACTTAATAGAATACAGGAGCTTCTGCCTTTAAGTTGAGGAGTTTTAGTGCTCTTCCAAGGTTTTTCATCTTCAAGAGTGAATCTCATCATTTATGTTTTAAACAGAGGTAGGTAGTACATTGAACGAAGAAGCAACCTTTAGAAAAGCTTTAGTGGAACGATGATTTCGTAGATATTTTACTTTCCAAGTTGCAGTATTCAAGGCCGTTTCTCAGAGTTGGAATTCTTAAGCTGGTTGGTAATGCAGACTAATTTCTAGAACGCTTTTCTGAATATTTTCCAAGTCCCTGCGGCTGCATGGGTGTAAGCTTTAAGAAATGGAGGGTCCGGGGATTCTGATAGCGTGTCTGTTGGAGGGTCTGGAGATTCTGATCTCTTATTTTCTGTTGGCTTGATGGTTGTAATTCCTGTTGATTGTGGGATTGTGGGACAGAGACAGAGTATATTGATCCTCAGATTAGGCTTTGTTTCACAGAATGGGGTGAGTTGCAGCAGCAGGCTCTAGGAGTAAGTGGAGGAAAATAAACTGTAGCAGCATCTGGTCGCCTTCCTGATAGCATTGAGTTAAGAACTCTCATGATATGCCTTGATTGCAAGGGCTTCGTTGACATAGGTCAAGTTTGAGAACTAGCTTTCTCCATGAAGTAATATAAATCCATTGGTTGTTTATAAGTCTATTTTTTGAAATAGAATGGTGACATTTGTCTCCTATATATGCAGCATTTCTAATATTTCGTGCTTATTAAATATAACCATTTTGATCAATGTTGAAACATAGTCGATCTCAACTTAAATGTATTATGAATATAGTTGTAACAAAGAGTTAGACTTAGCTCCTGTTCATTCTTCTCGCATCGGCTCTTAGTAAATTTCATAATATATAAAAATATGCATGGCTTTATATATGTGTGAATGTGTACAAATATTTTTGCTTGTATCCTGTTGCCTTATTGGAGTTTCTGTGCACGCACGGAAGTCATGTCCTTGTTAGCTACGAACAGCCAGAATCGATATCCAGGCCCATACAAAGATGAAAGCAGAATCAGTATGGTATCAGGTGTCAAAAATTCTGGACAGACTTATGGGCACCTTTTTTTTTGATAAATAATAAAGATGATATATGTGAAAGCAATTTTAGAGTCAAAATGACCTTAGTTGGAGTAGGAAGCTGAGGGCATATATGCATAGCAAAGCATGAACAGTTTGGATTGTTCTCAATTTAGTTTCTTATCATCTATTGCTTATGCAAGTTTCTTGTCATCTGTTGCTTATGCAAGTTTTTTGTCTAGACTCTAATACCTTTCAATCTTCTGTAGGTTTTTACTTTTGGGTCTGTTCCCCTTAAGACATATTTGCCTGATGGAGACATAGACTTAACAGCCTTCAGTAATAACCAAAATTTGAAAGACACATGGGCTACTGAGGTCCGGGACATGCTTGAGACGGAAGAGAAGAATGAGAATGCTGAGTTTCATGTGAAGGAGGTTCAGTACATCCAAGCAGAGGTACGTCTATTTCTCAGCACTTTTAGTTTCCTCTTGATAAAAGATTTGCCTTGACCTCTTATATTTACATATATCTCTTTATGGTATACATTCTTCTAGTTAACTGGTAATATAGATCAATGATATTTTACCTCAAATTCAACCTGAATTGCCTAGGATAGGCTATTTGCGTACAGGGGTTTGTGAGGTTTGACCGTTCATTTCTTATTGGATTCTTTAAAATGCATCAAATACATGGACTTGGATGATTTTATAGGCATATTCTCCCTGTACAGTATCTACTAGCTAATATTCAACATCTCAAATTTCATGTCACTGTATAACACCCTAAATATGCTCCTTTCGAGCTTGGTTGCTTTACGCATGTCGTGAGTATTTGTTCATGTAGAATTTTATGTTATAGCAGGGAATGAATATTCTTTTACTTTGTTTTTTCATTTAATGAATTAGTCTTTTGCTGTTCCTGTGTCATTTAGCTTAACAATTAGATCAACTTGGTGCATAAATTTACAACGTCTCCACTGATACTCAATTGGATGTTAAACTGTATTATTAATGAGTCAACTGAATAACCAGCACAGTCTACTTCGATTATCCTTTTTGTATAGAGTTATAAAGGAATCCAACTATGAGTTCATATTCTAAGTTATATATTCTCTTTCTGCTGGTATATACAGTTGCTGCAAGTTCTATTTTCTCAGAAAACTTTTGCCCCTCTCTCTTTCTCTCTCTCTCCCATCCCCCCACCCTGACAAAGAAATAAAAATTAAGACGTATAGGATGGTTTGTAAGGAAAGAGAGATGAAGTACCTTATATGTTCTTTGTTAAGATATCCCCATCTTGATCTCATAGTGGTAATGTGCAAGAAGTGATGCAAACTTGTGTTATCTCTTTGATTTGGGGTATCTGAATGAGCAGAATCTCTTCATGACATGTTAACCTGAAACATGTCAAATCTAAGGTGAATTGTTGGGTGATTGCCTTCTTTTGGGGTTTTACTACATATAGATTTTTCCTTCTTGAATCTTTGCTTAGACTTTGGAAACAGTGTTAAGTGGAGCTTTTTTTTAAAAGGCATATCACATAAAGTAACAAATTTTAGAAGAAAAATAAAATAATATCACATCTTGACGCTCATAGTTTGTGAAACTTTTGATTCTTCTCTAGTTTGCATTTGTTAATACAAAAATATTTATGGATTTGATTTTAATGACACTCACTATCCTTCTACTTTTATTTTCTTCCCCTGTGAGGACAAGAATATTCACTGTAAGGTCATTTGATGCACATGAATTTTCAATTGCATTTGAAAGCATTTTTTGTTAACTTGGCATAATTTTAAGCCATAAATTAGCTGTTGATATGAAAATCTTAGCTATCTATATTCGTCTCTTGCTTGATCTAGTTACAACTGCAGTCTTCTGTTCATTTGTATTTTTTCATCTGAGTTACCAAGGAACAATAAACTTAAAAAGCCTACTCTTTCTCGACAGCAGACTATCTGATAATTAAAGACAAAGGAAAACATAAAATGATGGAGCTTGTCACTAGTTCTTACTTTCTAGTGGAATAAAGGTTGTAGGTGGGAGCCCCTCTGCAGGTGCAGAACATCGACAAGGTGGTGTCTGTCAACAATCCTGACTTAAGTCTTATTATTTTATCCGTCTCCCTGATTGCCAAAGTGGACTCCCTGTTGAACTTTTGTACATTTTCTTTAAGTGGGCTGATTGAGATTTGGCAGGCTCTTTTTCCTCTTTTTTTTTTCCTCTTTTTGGCTTTGAACTCTTCTTGGCCTGCCATTTTAGTTTTAGAAGGCTGTGATCAAAGGTAAGTATGAGGTGAAGAGTCTCCTCAGAGAATACTTGTAGGCTTTCTGTATCAAATTGAAGGGCTTTGGAAGTCCTTAGTGAGATGTTTATTTATAATGCCAATGTTAGGGTTGCTTATGCTGCATTGTTATGCCTACTCATTGAGATAAAGGAGTATTCTATTTCTTATGATAAACTGGAAGGTGGTTGCCAGTTTGTCTGCATGGAAGTTCATTAAGCTTAGATAATCCTCGTTTGTGAGCCATTATTAAGTTCTATGTAAGTGGGGTACCACTGAGCTGCATATTTAGATATCAAGACCGTATTCAAATAGAACTTTAAAGGGTTAGGTTGTGTAAAAAACCAAAGGGGCATCACTATATTCCGAAAGTGTTTCCTGCGTTTTGTGAGTGCTACTTTCTTTGAATTTACATGAGCTGGAATACACTTTTACTAGTAAACTTCTTGTTTCCTTCATCCAAACTTAACATTATTAAGTTCTACTCTAGGCCTTCTCATTGTCAACATTGACGTGTTCTGTTTCTTTTCCTCACATAATTGCAGGTAAAACTAATTAAGTGCCTCGTGGAAAACATTGTGGTGGACATATCTTTTAACCAGCTTGGTGGATTATGTACCCTTTGCTTTCTTGAGGAGGTTAGTAGTTTGACAATGCTTGCTTATAAAGTTCTCTATGAATTCTGCACTGGGGCGCATGTTTGCCATGTGTTAACAATTACTTTACTTCTGTAGGTTGACAATCTTATAAACCAGAATCATTTGTTCAAGCGTAGCATTATATTGATTAAAGCCTGGTGTTACTATGAGAGTCGTATACTCGGTGCTCACCATGGACTTATCTCCACATATGCTCTGGAGACCTTGGTTCTTTACATATTTCATGTGTTCAACAATTCTTTTTCTGGGCCGCTTGAGGTTGTCACTGCTCTGAATTACTCTATATGTATTATTTGTTTTCATTTGCTCTTCCATCTGAAGGTTTTTTCCTTTGACCTGCAGGTTCTATTTCGATTTCTGGAGTTCTTTAGTAACTTTGACTGGGACAATTTCTGTGTTAGCTTATGGGGTCCTGTACCAATAAGTGCACTTCCAGATGTAACTGGTAATACTTGTATGTTTTCTATTTTAAAGATAATTGACAGTCTCATAAGTAAAGGCATACTGGGCCATTTGCTAGTGCTGATTTTGTAATTGAAATGTACAGCGGAACCTCCTCGGAAAGACAGTGGAGAGCTGCTGCTTAGCAAACTGTTTCTTGATGCTTGTAGCTCTGTATATGCTGTTTTCCCTGGTGGCCAGGAAAATCAAGGGCAACCTTTTCTTTCCAAATACTTTAATGTTATTGATCCTTTACGCGTAAGCAATAATCTTGGGCGTAGTGTTAGTAAAGGTATTCAAACTCTTACTTACTGAAATTGAGGGATAGCTGTCTTAACGTTATAGGTTTACCATGCTGTTTGGCTTCTTTCTATCGTTTGCTAATTCTGTGTGCTGTTAATATTTTAACCAGAGCTGTTTCTGTTACCTTTGTAAGGAAGGATTTGTTTTTGCTAATGTATGACGAGTATACGATTATATTCTTGGTCTAATATGTTCTTGTTTCTTATGGATCTATAACAGCATATATCTCGTTGTATATATTCTTATCTCTTAATTGATGTATAATTGCATATATCCCATTGTTCTTGGTGAAGTCAATTGTGTGCCTGGATGGTATTATCCGACCGTTGTTTTCTGATCTTAGTTTTGGGTTGGACCTACAGCGAGTTCCTGTATTTTAGACACACGTTTGTGGTGGTAAACCATCAATAACCGATATAGGCATAGTGATGCTTCTCTATCTCTGTATTATGACAAGCCAAAGGTAATCTACGATTGGACAGATAGGGATTCTGGACCAAAAGGACAACTATATTAATTTGAAAATGCTTCACTATATCTCAACAAAATAAAAAGAAAAATGCTTCACGACATGTTTTCCATCGTGTCATGCTCAGCTTGCCATAAGTAGACCAGCGAGAAACAAGAAGTGCTCCAAAAATCTTTGTATTAGTATCTATCCTATCAAACTTGAGATGGGTATTTGAACGTCTAAGGGAATCTATCTGAGTGTTGTTTTGTTCTTTTTTGCTTTCCTTTGGGAGTATGGCTGTTGATGCAATCTCTTGCAGTTACTATAATCGAATCAATTAAGGACAATACATGAAAGTGCTATTGATGTTTTCACGTAAAAGGCTGCTAGGGTTGAGGATTGGAGAAGAGAATGGTTTGGTTCGTGAGATAAGAAATCTGTTTGTTGGGAAAAGTGAGTTTAAATGGTATCAGGTTGAGAAAGTGATGAACTAATATAAAGCTTCGCATCAGGTCTATGTTCCGATTGTGCCTTCATAATCCCAGCTAAACATTGTGTTTATCTGATTCATGGGAGGCCGATATCGACAATGGGAGTTCGCTGATAGCGCCTTTTGTTTTGCAGAAGGCGTTTTACTAGTACCTCGCCAAACAAATCTTTTTGCTCTAACTTTATGATTAGTTTTCATGAACTTAGGTTCTAATTTGCATCCTATCTATTCAAAGTTGCGTCGCATAATCTTAGGGAAACCATTTGGCGGGAGTCCTCACATTGGCCCATGTTTGCTTGAAAGCATTATATGGCTTTAGATAAAGTTTTAGGCTATCCTAAGGCTGCCTGGACGATGTGGACTTGTACTCAATGATTAGAAATTTTGGCTGGGAGATACCTGCCTAAACTAAAAAGATCCCACTCCATCAACTAGCATATGGGGACTCATGGTCTACTAGGAAATCCTCCTCCCGAGTAAGTGCAGTGTACCAAATTACTTTGGTATGTTAACTCAAACACGATAGAGTTCATGCTCTAAAATCTAAAGGTAGCTTCAAACGTTAAATGTAATCAGAATGTTTTGTTATACAAGTGGATGTGTGATTTTTTTGGAAAAATAAATAATTGCTTTTACTAGAGTGTTATTCCCTCCGTCCCGGATAATTGTTCCTACTTTCTATTTTGGGATGTCCCAACTAATGTTCCTAAAGACTTTTGATCTACCTATTCTCTACCATTCTTCCTAATATACCCTTAGAACTTCATAATATAACACATTCCAAACAGACTCAATTATTTAAAGTAGTTGAACTCAATTAATGTTCATGGGTATTATGGTCAGAACACATTTTATAACACATCATTAATTATATTTCTTAATTCTTGTGTTTTATTTACTAGGAACATTTATGCGGGACGGAGGGAGTATTTTAAAGCATTGATTTTAGCAACTGGTCCATATAAGCAAGCAACTGGTCCAATTTGGTCTGGCAGGCTAAATGATGACAAAATTGGAAATTAAACTTTAATGTCTTGTATCAGAGACACCATTTTGTATTATCGAGATACCCACTTTCAGTACACAAAAGTTGAAATAATGGTGTCATCTCCACCAGAACCCTTTTTTCTGTAAAAGTTGCGGATTTTAATTGATTCTGGTGTTTCATGACTTGAGGAAGGAGAAGCTATTTGCGTGCTTCTATGCTTTAAAGATGGCTTCCGGGGTCTTCTCCTTTGATTGTTGGTTTTGCCTATTTGTCATTTGTATTGGCAGAAAGGTCATGGCTGGCCCATTAGTAGTGGGCGTACGTACCTGCTGTTTTGGTTGATATTGGAACCAGTAAATCACCTAGAGTCAAGGCATCTATATTTGTATCTTCTAGTTTCGGCCATGACTTTTTCATCTCCATTCCTAGTTCCTTTTCTTTTGTGTTTGTTTTGCTGCTGTCTTATTTTTTTGTTTTTGAGTTTACATCTATATCATGTTGCCTTTTGTTTTCCTTTATTTTTGTTTCTGGAAAAAAAAAGATACTCCTTTTTCTATTGTTTCAAATTTAAGTATAGAAACATGAAAACATGAACATGCTTTATGATAAAAGAAATTAACTAATTACGTTGAATTCATGTTTCTCAGTCATCATTTGTGTAATTTTGAAAGAGTAAAATGTATGGATGAGACAGAGGAGATGTAGGCTCAAAAGGATATGCATTTCATAGCCATTTTGTTATGCTCAATGCAACCTGATTCTGTTACTGTAGCCTAGTTCATTGATTGTTTTTACATTAGTTATGCAAAAGATAGTTAACTGGAAGCCTTCTATACGAAGTTCACTTTGATATTTGGCTTCTTAAGGAGGATATGCAAATTACTTTTACCACCACAATTTATGTTCTGGAACCAAAGTGTATATGTTGTGTAACGATATTGTAAACATAATTCAGTAGTACAGTAGTCTTTTTTGTTTGTTTGTTTTAGAGACGAGCCTAAGTTTCTATATTTCTATTTTCGTGTAGTTCACTTTCACTTTCACTTATTTTTGTTGTTATTGCTGATACTTTTATAAATTCTTTGTAGTGTTGATTTTTTATTTGATATTGGAAGTTTAAATACTTTGAAATGTTAATGCATTTGTCGTTTTAAGATTTGTTTGCATACTTCTTGTTAATTTACATACAAATCTTCGTTTTCAGGTAACTTTTTCAGAATACGGAGTGCATTTTCATTTGGGGCCAAAAGGCTGGCAAGATTACTTGATTGCCCCAAGGAAAATTTAGTTTTTGAAGTAAATCAGTTTTTTACTAATACATGGGACCGGCATGGAAGTGGTGTTCGCCCTGATGCTCCGGGCAATGATTTCTTGCGCTTGGGATCGTCAAATCCAGATGATCTACCTGGCACTGAAATTCAAAAGAACAATTCTAGTGGCAAAAAATTTAAGGAATCCTCTGGTCGTGAGATTGAAGGTGAAGAGACTCATTCACGTAATGTTAATCATCAACATGGTAATTCTCAGTCAGAGAGCATGTCTAAGGCAGCTGACATTTCTGCAGCTCCTCGTGCGCATAGCCAAAAGAGTTTTGGGAACCTGAACACAAGGATGTCTGATCAGATTGCACGCGAGGTTAGTTCGAATCAGGTTTATGATAAGGGACAGAGAAATAAATCTGATCAGTTGGTGAATGACATCCAGAGAAGGTTCCTCTTTGCTAGAACACGCTCTAGTCCTGAGCTCACTGACACATATGGTGATGTTTCTTCTCAAGGAAGGCGTAACAGAACACCGGAAAGTGGAAAAAACCAGGCTATTCCTGCTGAGTTGAACAGTGCTTCAAATAGCCATTATCGTAACAGGAGGAAGAATCTTGAACCCGAACTACCAAGCCGTATTGGGCGAACGTCAGGTGATGATCCTTCATCTGTCAGGCACGCGCCGCCACATCAAAGCTTTGATACTGCTTCAGACTCAAACAATGGTTCAAATGATTATCATCCTGATTCAGGCTCAGGTGCTGTGAGTGAAGAACTTTCTTCCACTGTTGGAGCGCAGGGGATGCATCAGGAAGAGCAAGATCTTGTGAACATGATGGCATCTGCTGCCCTCCATGGTTTTAATGGACAGGTTCATATGCCGATGAATTTAGCTTCTGCTCATTTACCTTTTCCGATCCCGCCATCCTTTCTCGCTTCAATGGGATATGCTCAAAGGAACTTGGCTGGAATGCTTCCTACAAATTTCCCTTTGATCGATCCTGCGTTTTCAAGTATGCAACTTCCTCATGGTTTGGTTTCTCCCCAATTAGCCCAGTACTTCGCAGGTATTGGAATGGCTGCAAATTCAGATGATTCAGTTGATCCTGGTAATGAAAATTTTAGTTCTGTGGAAATGAACTCAGGGGAGGCTGATAATGATTTCTGGCAGGAGCCAGATGCAAACTCTCCTGGTGGCTTTGACCCTGATAATGTGAATATTGAAATGCTTCAATCAGATGATAAACCTAAGTCAACTTCAACGGGTTTTAACTATGTTCCCCCACCTCGTCGTGTAAGTGGAGCTGGTGGTTTAGTGAGAGGTCAACAGAAGCATACCAAGGAAAAACGGGGGCCACTGAGGGAAGATCATTTAGATCATTTCCAGTATCAAGATAACAGAGGAAACGAGACTTACTCTGATGAAAGAACCACAAGTTCCAGGTTCTCATCAGCTGCTCACAGTAATTCTCTAAGAAGTAAAACCTCATCTGAGAGTTCATGGGATGAACCAACAACAGTCTCCAAATCAACAAAGGAAAAACGAGGAAAGAAGTCGGTCCCTGCTGAACAATCTATTGGATATGCCAAAGGTAAAACCATGTCTGACCATATGTCCATGCCGCAGGCTGAGGATAATGATCAGGACTGGAATCCACCGCCAAATATTGCCACTGAAGTAGAAAGAAGCTCAGGGCCTCAGTCTGTCACACCTATGCATGTTGCGAGGCCTCACATGCCTGGATATGAATCAGCTCAGACTAGTGGATCAGATTCAATGATACCCATGGCTCCAATGATCTTAGGACCTGGTTCAAGGCAAAGAATGATGGATAATTCTGGGGTTTTGCCGTTAACATTTTATCCCACTGGACCACCTGTTCCCTTCTTAACAATGCTTCCATTTTATAATGTTCCCTCTGAGAGTGGAACTTCTGATGCATCAACGAGCCATTTTGGTGCAGACGAGAATTTGGATAATGGTGAAATTGGCCAAAACTTTCATTCATCCGAGGGACTCGACTCATCTGAGGATTTTAGTACTAATGATTCTTTGAGAGGGGCTGCTCCTGGGGAGACATCTGACGAACACAAGTCTGATATCCTCAACAGTGACTTTGCTAGCCATTGGCAGAATTTACAGTTTGGCCGTTTTTGCCAAAGTCCAAGGCATCATGGGCCTACGGCGTATCCTTCACCTGTCATGGTACCACCAATGTACTTACAGGGCCGTGTGCCATGGGATGGTCCTGGAAGACCTCTGTCGGCCAACATGAACTTCTTTACTCAGCTTATGAGTTATGGTCCTCGCCTTGTTCCTGTTGCTCCTGTACAACCTGTTTCTAATAGGCCTCCTAATGTTTATCAGCGTTACGTTGATGATTTGCCAAGATACCGTAGCGGTACAGGGACATACCTGCCAAATCCAGTAAGATAGTTTTGACTGACTCATCTCTTCTCTGATTAGCTGTATGCTTGACTTTATTTTAACTTGTGGAAATTCAGTTTGTATATTGTTAGCATGTACTTTGGATGCTTGTGTTGGTGCATTTTACTTTCCCACTGATATGTGCCATTCTGCCCTCAGTCAAAAGCAGCCAATGTTCTCTCCATGGACATCCAGTTATTTAGATCTGGCTCTATTATCTCGAACGTGTTCACTATGTTGTGAATACCAATTGATCTAGAGAAATATTTGTACATGAGGAAGAGCAGGGCGATTTACTTCGCAGTTGCGTTAACATGATTTTCTACTCAGTACAACAGTACTAAATATATTAACTGTTGCTCCCTTACAGTAAAGCAGTGATTGTGGAACTGCTAATAAACTGTTCTACTGTTATCTTATACCACCTCTCCCATTTAGCTCCTGCAGCCCCCCATCCATAACTCACCAACCACCCTCTTGATGAATGTGCTTACAGTTTGGTGATATTGAGTTAAAAAGTTCATGTATAGTCTTGGGAGCCATAAAAGAAGCTTTTAGTTTCCTGTGAAAATGATCATTAAGAACAACTGGTTACTAGAAGTTCCTTTCTCGTTCTTTCGTTTGTTTGTCTCATTTTCTTTTATGTGTGGAGGGAGAAGGCCGGGGGGGGGGGGAGTTGGTTTAAGCTATGGCCACCATATAAGTCCCTCTCAAGTATTCGAGCCTGTGACGATAAGACACATTCCTTTGGGATGTATATCCAAACTTTTATTATTGTACTTGCATATAATAGTGGTCAGCTATTATTCTAGTGTTCATTGACCGTTCTAGTGGTATTCCTTTTTGCAGTAAAATGTGGGTCAATAAATTGCATGTTATTGTGGATCTTGTCTCTATCTTTAAGCGGTGGTTTCACTTTCTCTTTCATTGTGTGGAAGCTTAAAGATTAATGCCGCCAACTTCTATAGTTTTTGATCTCTTAATTCTAAATTTCTTCAGAAGGTTGCTGGTAGGGACCGGCATTCTTCAGGTCCCAGAAGGGGGAACTACAACTATGATAGAGTTGACAACCATGGAGACAGAGAGGGCAACTGGAATGTGAATCAAAGATCGCGAGCTGCTAGCCGTAACCACAATCGAAGCCAAACTGAGAAATCAAGTTCTAGGCTCGACCGATTGCCTGCTGGTGAAAGCCGAGCAGAGAGGCCGTTGAGCTCATCTAGACACGATACATATCCTGCTTACCCATCTCAAAATGGTCCATTGCGTCCCAGCTCCAGTCAGAGTGGTCCTGCAAATGTAGCGTATGGCATGTATCCTTTACCAGCTTCAAACCCTAGTGGGTTGTCATCAAATGGACAAAGTGTTCCATCTGTTGTAATGCTATATCCATATGATCATAATGGTGGCTATGTTTCACATAATGAACAACTTGAGTTTGGATCCTTGGGACCAGTGGGTTTCTCAGGTACGAATGATCAAAACCAGCTTAGTGAGGGAAGTCGATCAAGGGGAGCATTAGAAGAACATAGGTTTTATGGGGGCTCTGTGCAACGGTCTTCACCAGATCAGCCATCATCTCCGCATCATCAAAGGTAATTGTTCAGCTTAAGGTGGTCTTTATCATCACTGATTTCTATTGATAATTCATCCTGCAAAGTGTATGCAGTAATGCGTAACTTTTTATAGCTTGCAGATGCTAGTTTATTTTGTTACTTTTTACTGCTAGCACCCTGAGTAATGTCTTAAATGATAGAACTACCCTCATTCTTCTGTTCAGCTAGATGAGAAGTCACTTATAATGGTGTCTGAAATTGCATTTAACATAGGCATTAAGCAAGAAAGTACTTATAGCTTAGTGCTTAAAGTCATACCTCGGCCTCGCAAGGTTCACCTAGGGTGTTTCCTGACTTGGGCCCTGCCCCTTCAAACAGGCATGGGCAATTTTCAGGACTGAGGCCTTGCCCCTTCCATTTTTGTTACTTTTAAGTTTTATGCCATATTCCAATCATATCCTGGTAATAAAAATTGGAAAAAGAAAGAAAGAAGCAAGCGGTCAATTGTCGAGTGGTTGGCCGGTTGGACAGAGATCTGATAAAAGTTAATGAATTCATGGTGATGACAATTCTTACACAAGGTGATGTTTCTACTAGTAGAGAGTCAAGGCTACATATTTGAGCAGTTCTTGAGATGATGTTTCATAGTAAGGTGGTGAATGTTTAGACCATTTATGTTAGGTAATATAATTAGATGTGCTTATGTTGGATGACGATCAGTTCTTTAGACTCGGTTTTGTCCCTTGTCATGCTTGAAATAGGGTTGTTTGGATCGTTTCTGCTTAAGCTGCGTATGTATGTGAAAAGTTATGTTGTATTGGAAATTATTAGATGGTAAGTGCCATCTTGAGCACGCCTGTAGTACGCTTTTACATGGGGTATACCAGGTGTGTTTGTTATCCTCTTTGGAGCTATATATTGTAGTTATCTCTGATATGCATTTTAATATAGGCAATAATATCACCATGGACTCACCTAAGCATAATGCATCTCATTCTTCTTGCAAGTTTTACAATCTACAATTTCCCAAGACATTTTGTGCCTTGTAGCGTATAATATTGCCTACTGATAATAATTTTTAATAGGCTGGGTTTTGGTAGTTCCCCTGGAAATTTTGAACAGGTTGAGTCTTGAGATAATTTTCATCAACTTTTTTTGGCAATTAATTGTCTAATATAGCTACATGCATTACTCATGTTTCTTTGGTAGTGGTGCTTTGTCAACTTGTATATGCTTTCTGTAGACACTAGATTGATTCACTGTGCATATATACAAGGGCGGAGTGGACGGCCATTGTTATCTGTAGCATTGTTTATTCTATATTAAGCACGAGAACTCTAATTCATTGCTTAAGCATGATAAACATGTTGCAGCAAATTTAGGAAAGAAGTAATAGTTGACTGGTTTAAAGCATGGTTCTATGTGACTTAGACAGTTGAGAGAGAGATTGGACATTTCCACTTTGATCCTCTACTTGAACTTTAACAGTATAAATGAATCTAATCTTTACAACTGACGAGGATTACCGCGATTGTCTGGAATGAGAGAACTTGCAGATCACGTCTACTTGAAACTTTCATTGATGACAAAGTTGCAAAAATGATGCTCAAGCCTTCAATTTGTTGAGCCCCCTTTGCTAAATGACAGGCGCTTTGAAGGCTCAAACTCCAGAGCCTAGAAAGCCTAGAACATTTTAATTGAAACTGTATATCTTACTTAAAAAATTAAATGATGTTGCAGTTAATAAATATATGTCAAATGGACAGTTGCTATTTTCATACAAAATTTCCTAGCTTATGTGCCATCGACGTTGCATACACGATTCTACTACATGCCTTCGTAGTTACTACATATGATGATGCCAAATACCTAATCAAATGGAATACAAGTTTGGTCTTTGCCCTGTAAGTGAATGCCTAGGGAGTAGGGACCTGCATCCCTACTTGGTTAGTCCTTTTGAGTGGGCTATTCCCTTGTTGTGGGGGCCTATTTACTTTCTTTCTATATTTATAGTTGCACTTACCTTCCATGGCATCATTCCCTCAGCTATACCTGGTCTTATTGCAAGTCATTTTTTGGTAGTGTAGTTGGGTGATAGGCAGATATCTATTACTCTATTAAACTTTTGTGTGATGCTGCTTGTCTGACGTTAGTTTTTTGGGAGATTAATAGAAAGGTTAAGTAGTACATCTTGCTCGCTATTTATTCTGGTGCTGTGTATGTGTTATCCTTACAGGAGGGTCTGATTAATTAGCAAAATCATTACCCAGATCAGTGGCGCAAAGTTATTATCAGGTGAGAGAATGGGATGTCCGCATCAGTATTTCCCAAACAGGTTGGAATCGATGGCGTAGAAACCGTGAGTGGGACCATTGTGCAGAGTTATTCTTACCCTGCTCACAAATGATACATCTCGGTTACTGAAGCGATGTCTTAAACTTTCTGCTCGTGGATTAGCTTAGTGCTTGTATGTACACTACCAAGTCACCATGCTTTGGCCCAGGGCCCCCCCTCAAGTATATCAAAGGTGGTGGTGATGGAGAAGAGCTCCCATAGGTTCTCTCTCTGTTTTCCTCTCTTGTTTTTGTCTCTTCGTCTCCTTACAGGGGTTGGAAATACTGTACTTAGGTCTCTCTACCATGTTATAAATTTGTTACTGTCATTTCCTGATCATATTAGGGTTTTGGTACAGAAAATGTGTTTGTACTAACTTCCTTTTCAACCCCGGGTCAGAATGTTTAGTGTAGCTGTGTAACTGTCATTGATAGAATTGAAATGAAATAGTTTTTATTGTAGTCAAATATCTTGTTGATCCTCCTCATCTTCTTTTCCTATTTTTGCAACTAGGGGATTTTTGTTTGCCCCATGTGGTAATGTTCTCGAGTACAAAGTGTGAACTTTTTTGCTGGAGGGTGACGGTACATGCACTCCAAGTATCGACCAAAAAGCTTCATGGTATAACCGGGCGTGTAACTTATTGTTGAATTTTTGGGATGCAAGTATCGTCACCCATATTCTCTGGCACATAACCGTGAGCTGTTCCTCTCGCTCCATGACGTCCTCCTCGTTTTTCTTTTTTCCTTTTATTCTTGCATTATTCGAAAGTATGAAGTACTATGGAGGAGAAGCCTGCCTTCAGTCAGAAGCCTGGTTTTGAGCCAGCTGCAGCGCGAGGACACCAACTCAACCTTATCAAAGTGTCTACTGATTTGAGCTTTCCACGAACAATCTTGTGTTCGACTCAATCCTTGAGCTTCTCACAATCTTGTGTTCGACTCAACCCTTAAGCTTCTCACAAATAAGCTTGCGTTCTTCTCGTTAAGGGCTTCTCACAAATAAGCTTGCGTTCATCTCGTTAAGTTGGTTTGAGCCGTTTAACTACTTGGTTTGGGTTTTTCAATTGCTCCTTCCGTTCTATATAACATTGTACAACTTTTTATTTTTGGATGTTTTAAAGTTTTTGGCCACTCAAAATTTGAATTTTAATTAAGATAAATCAATTAAAGTGAGGAGTATTAATCACTACTAATTAATTACATAGAAAAGTACTAGTGAAAAGTAAAATATTAGGCAATCCAGTTAAAAATACTTCAAATTATGCTTTTTTTTATCAATTATATACTCCCTCCGTTCCAGTCTTCCAGACAAAGAGTCCACTAAAATAACGTTTTACATAAAGAATTCACTTTCAAAAAATTATGCTTACAATTTTCATAATATTTCATTTTTACTTTTTACTTGGGTTGTAATTATCTAAAAGACCAACTCGAATGATATTAATATATCCCTTAATTATTAAAATTTTCAAACGTGAGCTGTTTGGGTGGAACAGAGGGAGTATGAAAAGCCAAAAGGTGAGCTAGAGCATAAACCTTGGACTTTCCTTTCCACACACATCATTTTACTTTCTCAAACTAAATATATCTTCCTCCTTAATGGGTTGTTTTTTTTTTTTTGGTGAAAAAGTTGTCCGAGTCTCATAGAGAGTGTCTCTTTTATATGAAGTTACAAAATTTACTTTTACTATTTATCATGTCCTAATATATGAAGTTACAAAATTTACTTTTACTATTTATCATGTCCTAATATATGAAGTTACAAAATTTACTTTTACTATTTATCATGTCCTAATATGCATTTGCAATACAATGTGTGAAAACTAAGAATATTTGAATATATGTACTATTGAAATAACTTCCTTAATATTTGCAAAAACTCAATGTTCTAAAATCATAAATTCTAGAATTGGCGTCTATATATTATCTCAAAATTCTGAAATTAGTGACCCAAAATAGTAATTTTAGTGATAGGATCTTTTTATTATAAAAAATAACTACTTAATTTTGATGTAACTAAAAATTTTGAAAAATAGCCCCCTCCCACTTCTTAAAAGTTACCACCAACCCACTCCCCTTCAAATTAACTACTCAAAACCATCTTAATTTAAAATAAAAATAAGAAAAAAATTAAAAATTACAAAAATAAATTGTTGCACATACAATTTGTATACCATAGTACCTAGTTTTTTTTTTTTAGATAAAGCTTATATTTTAGTTATGAAGTTATTTGAGTATTATAATCAATACGTTTTTAACTTCTATGAAAAAGAAATTTTACAAAGTGTGAGGTCTCAAGTTCGATCACTTCCCACGCTCCGTTAATATAAAAAAAAAAAGATTATGTGCAAATGGTAGCTAGATATATCTAAAGTTGCTGTCAACAAAATCCGACATTTTTGAAATTCAGTTTTTAAATGGAAAACCAATTTCAAAACAATTAAATTTTGTCGAAACCAATTCTTGAGAATCAATTTAGCAAAATGTGGTCCAAGCAAGTGTCTAGTAGATCAAAAACTCAGTATAGTAGAGCCTGTGCCTATCTCAATAAGAATATAAGAACTGTGTGTAAAATAAGCAGATAAGAACTATGCAGCTTACAAGAAGGAGAAGACATCAGCAGTGGGAGATTTACAGCACAGAGAAAGAAAAAGAACATTTACCATTTCATTTCAAAAAAATAATAATTAGTTCCTTCAAGTTACCAACTAATATCTTTTCATGATCTATTGACATGGACTATGTAAGCAAAAGATACAAAACTTGAAGTTCAATATTTATTTAGAGCGCAAACCGGGGACATTTTTCAAGCCCATTTTTCCGAGGACGAGTTTGGAAATCGCTGGTGGATTGTCTAGCCCCATGCTTCGGCTAAACTCGTTCGCAAGCTCTACAAGCCTGACCTTGTCCTTGCTCACGGTCTTATTTGAGTTGTAATAGCCAAGCCATGCCTGGTAAGCAGACTCTTTGTTTTTCATCTCTACATGGCCTAACGCTTTCTCCACCTGTAAAATTCCACGTCAGATATTTAGATTAGGGATGTTTAAAAAATCGATCCGGCTCGAGCTCAGCTAGTTTGATGCTCGACTCGCCTTGGTTTTGAGTTGAGCTTGAACATGATTTTAAGCATGACCTTGAAGGAGCTCCACAGCTCGACTATCACAAAATAAATACAATGATATACTTTACAGTATATTTTTGACTTAGGCTCGAGCCATGGTCTTTTATAGTTCGTTTGGCAAAGTAAACAAGTTTAGCTCAAACATGGGTTCCTTAGTTTGATCCTATTAAATATAAAATACCAGCACTGAACATGCAAAGTTCAGCTTATCTCTGCTCATTCACACCCTCCTTTTTTTGGTAACTCACCAAGGTGCAGCTCTGTAGCAGATAATATATAATGCAGTACAAAACAATCATAAGAATGTCAAGAATAGTGTAAAACTCACCAATTTTTTCGTGGCTGGGTCAACCAAAGGTGACTCCGCTTTTGATATTGGCAAATCCTTAAGGGTAGACAAAAAGAATTCCTCCCAAGGCGCCAACAACAGTATTCCTTGCCCTTCCTTGCCTTTGCGGCCAGTTCTACCTAGTCGATGTATGTACTGTGCTTTATCAGATGGGAGGCCAACCTACAATTGGAAGATGCAGAAGATGTATAAATGTGATGGTCTAAATCTGCACATGGCCAAGAGCTAAACAATCACCAAGATTCAAAAAATAATTCTAGAACACAAAATATACTCCCTCATTTAGCTCAAAGAGTGGTTCGAAAAATTAAGCTAATCAATTCATGATTTCACACATTTACCCTTATTACATTGAAGTTGGTATTTTTTTTAAAAAAAATTATCCTTAAAATTAAGGGTATTTATGGAAATAACTTTAATACTTAAAATGCACGACTTTCAAAAGTGATACTTATTAGAACAAGTGAGAACATCTTAAGAAAAAATCTCTGCAAACTTTAGCGCGATTTAAAAAATACCCTCGAGATAAAGGATCATTGAGGATGGATTAAAAGACATTTTCCTATGCTTCTGCCCCCAAAAGCATGTAAAGCGGTTGACTTCAGCAGAATATAATCCTCAAATTCAACAAATTTATCTCTATGAGTAATGCAAAGATGGAAACTCCGAAATTAGGAAGTCTAGTCTGATTTACATTTAGAGCAACATGAAACTATAGCCTTACCTGTATAACAAGGGTAACATCAGGATAGTCTACTCCACGTGCAGAGACATCAGAAGTCACAAGGATAAGACCCTTTGACTTCCGGAATTCATCGGAAACTCTGGTCCTGTAACTCTGTGGCTTTCGAGAATGGATTTCTCTCACATTCAAGTTAAGTTCCCCAAGAAGGTCAGCAACAAGTTTGGTTACCATTGCAGTTGTGCAGAAGACAAGAACCTGCACAGAATGGTCATTATAAGCATCAAGTAGGTTGAAATCATCTAGAGAAATTATTTTCGATAGTTAATTAGAGTAAAACCAATACGCTAAAAAATAATGAATACCCTAAACCTTATAGTAAACCCCAGACACTACACCCTGATGCAACTAACAAGCTTTGACCATGAAGCAAACCTTGTAGTCAGGGTCATCTGCAATATGATCCTTGAGAAGAGCATACAGTAGGGAAAATTGATTGTCCAATGGAGCAACAAGATGCATTTGTCTGACCTAAAACCATCCAATTACAGAAGATTGAATGTCAGCAAGACCGGAGAACCATAGAATAAGAAAACATTTGAGGAAAGTTGCTAATGGCAAACCTGAGCATGTGTTTCTTCAGTGTCCCGGACTGTATTGATAAACTCGTGATCTTTTTTCAAAGCAATATGACAGATTTGACGAACCTTCATACATTACCAGAAAGTGATTTAAACTTCTGCCTAAATTCATAAGACATGCACTAAATAATATGAAAGAATTACCAGACTAAAATTAAAAAGAAACCTCTGGTGGAACTGTAGCAGAAAACAGAAGAGTTTGTCGCTCTTTCGGAACAGCTGCTATGATCCTCTCTATATCTTTCCGGAATCCCATGTCCAATAGGTGATCGGCTTCATCAAGAACCAAGACCTTGACACCCATTAGCCGCGTTGCGAATCCTGCAGTGTTCTCGATATGATCTTTGAGCCTTCCAGGTGTAGCCACAAGGATCTGAGTTTCAAATGGGGAAAATTAAGATAATGCCTATCAATACATAAGAGAGGTTAACTAACTTGATCAATATTTTATATTTTTTTGGTTTCCCAAGGTATCCCCCAGGCCCAAGAATAATCTCTGAGGTACCGTCGGGTGCTAGAAGCATGGACATCTCCCAAGAAAGTGTTCTACATACACAAGGGCTCGAAACCAAGACCTCTTGCTTAAGCTAGAAGAGCCCCTTCCACTCGGGCCAAACCCCATTGGTATCTTTAAGATTGCATATATGCACCGATATCTATTAATAATATTAAGGGGAGGGCTTTTTGTTCTTTGAAGTTCTTTTTGGGATTGAGCAAACCCCCAACCCTGAATCCTAACTACCGCCTGCAAACTGAAAAGTTGGCCACAATTACTAAGAATAATTTCAACTTCTTCCACTCCTTCAATAATATAACTAATGTACTCAAAACCACCAAATCTTAAAACAATTCAAAGAAGTAAAATTTTCTAGAAAAATGAATTATTAATTATAAAAATGATAAGTAACAAAAAAGGAAAGCTGTAACAAACCGTGCACATGTGTTGTGTGTGCCACATTCACTAGTAAGTTGTATGCAATAAATGCTGGATGACCTACTATTTGAATGGTTGGATAAGGGGATCGACAAATGGAACATAGTTAAACTAACTTCTTCATATTCACGTAGCTCATGCAGTCATGCTCTTCATTGGGATGGGCTAATAATAAATTGGGACAAACAAGGACCATGAATTTTGTAATTAATGCCTAACCTAGTCGATCTACTAAGAAAGTATGCAAGCCATCCAATGCACAAGAGCTCACATCTCACCAAGGTAAGGAACTCACCTGGCATGGGTTTGCTTGCATTCGCTTTTGTTCTAAAGCAAGCCTGGTGCCTCCAATTACAACTTGAACGCCAATAGAAGGGTGATACTTCGCAAGTGTGTTAGCCTCTGTCGCAGCCTGACTTGCAAGCTCCCGAGTTGGACATATGACAAGCACAAGAATTGGAGGTCGCCTTTGATCACGGCCAAGAGGTGGTAATTTTTCAATTAATTCAATTGATGGGAGCTGAAATTAAGATATTATCGGTAAGTACCAAAAAGTATCCCAAGATTTCTCGCTTTGGTTAAATAAGCCACTTAAAGAAAAAGATTTCTTGGTATTCAACTTATATTAAGCAACTACTCTATTCAAAAACAAACTCGATGTAGAAAACGAAAAAAGATTTTGTGTCATACCAAAAATGCAACTGTTTTTCCAGTCCCAGTTTTAGCCTTGGCAAGCACATCCTTCCCTAGAAAAGAAAATGAAAACACCTTGTCATATTTCAGATAAATGAGAAGCAAACTAACTGATCACTAATTAGAGAAAAGGAAAGTGAATCAACAAATCAGAAGCATGAATACACATAATGATTTGAAAAGGGTTAAATTTACAACATTATTCATTGATATCAAGTACACCAAAATATAAACCCCCACATATGATTGCTTAACTCAACGTCAATTCATCATTTGTCCCACCCACTAATTCATCAAAGGTAGCACATTTGATTCATTGATCTTGAAAATTTAAGAAAAAGAACATGGAAAAAGTCCAGCCTCCATTCAGACTTGTCTTTTTTGTAACAACTGTGTTAGGAATTCACAAACCTTTTAGAATGACAGGAAGTGTTGCCTCCTGCACGATAGTCATCTTCTCGTAACCAGCATCCTTGATTGCTTTTAGTGACAAGGCTGATATTGTACATTGATCAAACCTGTGGGCATTCCAATGCATTTACTCAGCAATACATTAAGAAAAACTACATCAGGAGCTACTCTAGTGCTACCATTCAAACTACAGTTTCGTTCCTTATAAATCACCTCTAGACACAGCCTCACAATTCGCGGGTTCCTTTTTGCCAAATTAGTAACTAAACAGGCTTGTTTCATTTGTTAACTTTCAACAAAACTTAACTAACACAATTATGCTCTAAAGAATAATAAAATATTGTTTCACAGAAGCATTAGATGGTAACTAAAAGCATCAATGTTATACCTTGTTTCACTTAAGTGAGAATCACTTGCTCCAGGTGGACTTCTAGGGGTCGCTGGTGGACTATCATCAACATTCAATCCAGACAAAGATTTACCCTTTGTTAACATATCATAATCATCAGCATCATCACTATCATCCTCGTCGTCACCATCATCATCTTCATCGTCTTCACTAATCAATTCTTTAAAGGTACCCATTAACTTCTCCTCTCCCTCTTCATCATCTAAATCATCCTCATTATCATCATCCGACAACAACAAACTTCCTCTCCCTGAAGTCTTACCACCTCTTCTCATCTCTCCACCACCTCGACCACCTCCGCTGCCACCACCACGAAAATTATCATCTCTCCTCCTAGACATATACCCATCATCCTCTCTTTCTGACCTACCACCAAACCTCTCCGTTCCTCTTGAATTTCGAGTAAAAGAATCAAATGATCCCCTATTCCCTCTCCCCCTTCCTCTTCCCCCCCTGCCCCTACTTGACACACCATAGTTATCTGAATCACTCCCCCTTCTCCTTGACATAGAATCCTCACTTCCCCTCCCCCCTTCATTCCCAAACCGCCCTCTTCCACTAGAACTCCTCGAAAATCTATCATCTTGATACCCATTCTCTCTCCTTGACGAAAATCTATCATCCTTTCGATCAAATTCCCCACCAAATTGCCCTCTTCCCTCTCTCCCCCTCGAATTTGATGAATTGTACGAACCCCAACTATCATTTCCCCTATTCCCCCCTCCATAACCATCCGAATCACTATCTCTCCTTCTCTTTGCCGAAGAAAACCGATCCTCAACTCGACCCCGACCCCCTCTCCCGCCCCTCCCCTACCTCCACCCCCACCCCTACCTCTACCAAAACCATCATCCCCATCGCTTTCGCCATATGACCGACTTTTCCTCGAATTCGAACTCAAGTCACTAACCCAGTCACTCAACTCGGCCTCATCATCAATCAAGCTCTTCGAAGTCCTGATTTCCGACCCGGGTTTAAACCGGGTCGAGAACTGACGGACCCCCGAGCTCAATTCTTGCTGAGACGACAAATTGGGGAGCCCAATTTTCTTGGAAAAAGCTTGGTACTTGAGCTTGTGGGGGAATACCCGAGACAAAATGGGTACGACCCGGGAAGGTTTGATGGACGGAATGGGCTTCATGAGAGGGAAACCGGCTAATGGGAGTGGGTTCAGGTGACGGAGGTGCGGTAGGAGATTGACTGGCATGCTACGACTGGAGGCGGGAATGAGTGCTTAACCGGTGATTGCCGGTGAAAATGTAGGGTACTTTGGGAATAAAGGAAAGGTCTTGCCGGGGAATTAGGTCGCAGCGGCGACGGAGAGAAAGGGGATAGGGTTTATGCTGTCCTCTTCTCGATGAGAGAAGGGTTTAAGGTGATGATGGAAAATTAGGTTGTTTTTATGAAGACATGGATTTTTTGTGCTGCTTATTACGTCGTCGTACCTTATACCTTAGTGAAAAATGACCACTTTATCCTCGTCCACAGATAATGACACTTTTAAGCAAACCTAAAAACTTTTCTTTCTCAATGCATGTAATGACTCTAATGCTCCTTGCTCCGTTTCTACAACAGAAAGAGTGGGACATTAGACCAATTGAACAACCAAATTACAGTATAAGGTTATGTTTGACTACTGTCAAGTTTTAGAATTAAAATTAAATAAATAATTTGAGTTTTACTAAATTTAAATTGTTCTTTCAATTTCAATTCCGAGCTTTAAAATTGTTTTGATATACAAGTTGAAATTTGGTTATCTTGACACCTCTTGGGTTTTCAGAGTTCACTTTGTGAATTAATTTGTCCTTTTGATGGTCAAGTACAACACTCTTTGTATAGAGTAATGTTATTAGTACCTAAGAGCATCACCAGTGGGGGGTTTTTCCCCCACTTTTCTCTTCCTAAAAAGCTTAATACAAGTTTTTTACCGTAGTGGAAATTTTTGAACAGCTCGGTGCAGTGGAGCAGCTCTCTCTCAAGAGAGCCGATTTTTGTGTCAGTGTGGGACCCAAATCTGAAGAAAAGTCCCCTTTGCATGTGCTGTTGTGCGCCCCTCCTCCCAATGGCTACATATATCCGTTTTTCTTACTCCTTTTTTAATTTATAAAATTTTAATAATATTATTCAATAAATAATATAGATAAAGTAGGACCCATAAAAAAGTTGTTAGGAGGTTTTTGATAGTGGATAGAGGTTTGAAATTTTGAGTTTTTGAGGTAAAGATGGTGTGGCATGTGGGGGCCACAAAAAAGCTCAAAAAATGAGCTACACGATTGTGGATGCTCTAAAGAGTATTAAATTTTCTTGCACCAAATGATTTGTCAGTTGATGTGGTAGCTGATGTGATGTATTAATTATGATTTTTAATTTTATTTTTTGTACAACATCAGCTGCCACATCATTTGGTGTAAAAAATTTAGTACTCTTTAGGTACCAATTGCATTACTCTTGTATAAAAAGCACCAATCAATCATGTAATTTATCATAATTAGGAAAAAAAAAGTCCCTTTACTATGTCATCGCGTTTTTCTTTTCTATGCCCTCGGACCGTCACTCCTACCCACCAAGGTTGGTCCGCCGTTGTTGGCCTCCCCCACTTCTCTCTCTACGTCCGCCATCCTCCACTTCTCTCCCTCTCTCTCTCTCTCTCTCTCCCCAAACTTCATACATAGATCGCCAAATCTATAAGGTTTATACGTTAGGTAGACAAGAAAAAGAAAGGACGTGAAGATTCAAGATCTTGGATTGGATTCGAGGATGATAGATTTTTCTTTTTCTTTAAACTTATTTTCTCCTTTGATTTGTGTCCTTGTCCAAACATCTGCACCACCAAAGCAATAATCCTTCACTGACAAAGAAGAAATGTTAGGAGTCGATTCGAGATGTGCGCTGGCTATGTTGATCTTTCTCCAAATCAGGTTTGAAACACCTTGAAATTGATTCATCCATATGTTAGAAATTGATTCAACCTGTTAGAAATGGAAGATGACATGGTTGGTGATGGGATCCTCCCAAAATCCTATTCCGCGTGTCACTCACGTCAGCCCGAGTGGGCCCCATCTTACACGGCGACCAACGGCAACCCGTCATCGAGGTAGCCGAGAATGTCATCCGAGGACCTTAACAAGGGCTCATGGCGACGTCCCGACTAAAGCTCGCTAACAGAGCCACTGCCCGAGCTTAACCTCGGTGGATCTTCACCAAATGCCCTCGACGACCTCGGCAGGTCTCCACAGGTATCCTCGCCAAACTCATATTAGAACCTCGACGTCCAGGTTATCCTCGGCAAGAAGTCAACATCGGGCATTTAATGTTGGCGGCGTGTCGGCGCATTCCATGGAAGAGGCACGAGACCTCCCGGCTAAGAAAGTAGATTTCTTCACAACCAAGCAACGGTAGCATTTATGGCTTCTCTCATTCCCAGGACGGAAGTCTCCATTCTATCCTGCATCGACGAGGAATGGGTTTTCCTCTACCTCCCCGAAAACCGGGTAACTCACACCAAAACCCTCCCATGCACGCCATCCTTGGCTATAAAAGGAAGAACATTCCTTCATTAAAGACCAAGTGCATTTACTCAAAGAGACCAAAACGAGAAACCATTTATTGCTATAAACGCTGAACTCTCTCTCATATTTATGGTATTGAACATTCCCAGCATTAAACACTAAATTGCCCACATATTATTCAACCATTATCTATACACTTACTCTCACACCGGAGGGTGATAGTCGGTAAACCCCGACATCCTTGACGGTGTCTTTTGTCTCATCACAGGAATCACCATACACGACGGTTTGGTCCCAACAAACAACGCCTTTTGAGCCGAGGCGTCCGACCGAAGCTAGCGGCACACGTGGATCCGACGTGGTCACCAAAACCTTTTTGGCGTGATCAGTTTGGTTCCGTTGGGACTATCCTCGTTATTAACCTCGACGAACAATTAAGATGGCGACTAGCAAACAAGTACCTACTAAACAAACTATCCCCGTTTGCTTCAATAACTCACCGAGCGAGTCTCCCACGAAGAAGGCCGGAGCAAGCAATGGAGACCACTCCAAATCCCATTCGGAGACACCGGCTAAAATAACGGGGAACCGAGGACGACGAAAGTCACTCGGGGAAAAAAGCCCTGGCCGGAAAGGGCAAAAGACGAACAGCGGCCGCCAAAGAAAGCCCGAGCAAGCCGCCGCGGGCCATTGTTCGTACCAACACGAAGCTACGGCTCGGCCGAGCAAAGGGTCCTCGCACAAAAAGAGTGGGATCTAGCCGAATTGGAACACATCCGCAAAGAGAAAGCGTCCTTAGAAAAACAAAGAGAGTGGAGGCACGAGAGTTCGAGCTCGCTCAGAGGAAGGCTCCCACGAAATGATCAAGAGGATACTCGGCGGAAAGATGCAAACCCGGCCGATCGGCGAGAGGTTCGAGGCAAGGTCCAATCCGCGAACAACCGGGTCCGTGCAACCGAATAAGTATCCATGAGCGGATTGAAAGGTCTGGAGGAGCTCGGAGGGTTAGCGCCCAAGACAAAGCTAACCAAGGATGACGAAGAGCTCGCCCACGGCGGGCGTGCACGACGACTCTCCTACACTTTGGTGTCACTAGGAGAACCGGAACAAAGGGGGCGGCGAAGCATCAGGAAGGTCGGCGCACCGAGCAAGATCACCCACACCGAGAAGTGAGGCCCGGTCGGATGCCACCTCCCACAAAAGACGAAGGAAACGACCTTCCTCCCGACCACCTCGCAAAAATAAGGATGCGACGTCGACGTAGAGTTGCTTGAAGCTCCAAACAAGGCTGGACCGGAGTCAGGAAAGCACGATAACAGAACAAGGGATCAGTTCGCCCCGTTCTGTAAATGCATCAGGGAGACCTCTCCTGATTCACGCCTCAAACTCCCCGCACTCAGGTCTTATGAAGGGAAGACAAATGCAAAAGAGCATGTGTCGAGCTTCGAGGCCAAAATGGGGATCTTCTCGAGCAAACTGGACCTCTGGTGCAAGGCCTTCTTAAGTACTTTCGAGGGCGCAGTGTTAAAATGGTTCGAGGAACTCGAACCGAGCTCGATACCAGACTGGCATGAGTTCAAAGCCTCGTTCCTGAGCAAATTCTCTGCCGCGGGGGAAATACTAAAAAGCCAGTCAGACTTCGCCAAAATAAAACAAGGCGAAGACGAATCATTGGTCGCCTACTTAAAGAGGTTCCGAGCTGTGGCCGAGGAACTCCAGAATGTGCCCGACAAAATGATCATTCTCTGCTTCGAAGCAGGAATTCAGCCGGGCATGATGTCCCACGTATTCAACATTCAACCACCGGCCTCAAGTGCAGCCATGTATCTGGCCGCACAGAAAATCGGAGAGACAGAGGGTAGCATTGAGGCCAAGGCCTTGAAGAAAGGGACATCAACGTCGACTGGCAAAACTACTGAGATGAAGGCTCATACCTCGACGTTAAAAGCAACGCCGAGGAGAGACAAGAACAAAGCCCCGATGGCAGAAGAACATTATACACCGTTGAGTGAGACGAGAGAGCACATCATGAACGTGCTTCTCCGGGAAAATAAATTGGAACGACCCCGCCCAATGGCAAAGGTGGATTACCAGCGCAACCCAAACAAGAGGTGTGCCTACCACAAGGAGAATGGTCATGACACGGAGGAATGCTTCCAGTTAAAAAGGGAGATCCAAAACCTGATAGATCGAGGTTCCCTCAAGAGGTTCGAGCTCGGTGGAGCTCGGCAGGCAAACCAGCCCAGAAATCCCCCTCGGGACAATAATCCTGAGGAAGAGGCCGATGTGCACACCATCGAGGGAGATGCGAGGAGCATAACACAGCTGAAAGACACCATCCACAGCCTGGATAAAGTGTTCGGCCAGCCCCACAAGGGAGGAGGGCATCACGTTCTATCCCGGCGGCGGCAACGAACCCCACGGCCAAAGAACAACCATTGACTCTTCGCGTCCAGATCGAAAGCCGATTTATCAGAAGAGTGTTGATCGATACCGGGGCGGGACGGAACGTCATGGTTTATGACTGTTTCAAGGCACTTGGATTCAGGGATGCTCACCTTAGTCCAAGCGGGGTAACACTGGAGGGATTCACGGGACACAGGGTCTCGGTCAAAGGCGTTATAACTCTCCAAGTCACCCTCGGGAATGGTGACCAGAGTAGAACCGAGGTTGTAGCTTTTCAAGTGTTAGACCTCGCCTCCCCATACAATGCAATACTCGGGCTGCCCGCCCAGATAAAATTCGACATGATCTCCTCGCCAGCCCATCAGAGAATCAAGTTCCCGACCAGGGGAGGAACAAGAATGATGAAAAATGACCCACGCAGTACCCTTGTATACCTGAAGCTGGTCAGGCAGAATGAAGAGAAGATGAGAAGGAAGGGAACCGCATCACCAATAAAGAGGTTTCCCGAAGATCACCCCGGGCGAGAGCGAGCCGGACAAAACAGACCGCCCGATTCGAAAAATAGCAATTAAAGCGAGCCAGGAAAACCAGCTCGCCAAAAAGGGACGGAAGCTCAGAAACGCCCAAGGAAGTCCTGTCTGAGCCCGCTCCAAGGCAAAAAGATCAACCCCGTGACAAAATGATTGTGGTGGAAAGCTTGGACAACCGCGACGAGCCCGACATCCTACCTCACGAAGACTTGGACGAGGTAGTCGTGAATTTCGACTATCCGGACCAAAAAATCAAGGTAGGAAGGGAAATATCTCTCGTCGAAAGGGAGGAGATCATCGAATTTCTGAGGGCGAACACCGACGTCTTTGCTTGGACGGTTGAGGACATGGAGGGCATAGATGAAGAGGTCGCGGTACACAGACTGAGCGTGGACCCGAGCATCACACCGATACAGCAGCGACCTCGAGTCTTCTCCCCCAAGAAGCAAGCCCCAATCAAAGAAGAGGTCGAAAAGCTACTTCTGGCAGGGATAATCATGGAAATCCTGTATCCCACATGGTTGGCGAATGTAGTGATGGTCAAGAAAATGACCAAAAAGTGGCGCATGTGCGTGGACTTCACCGACCTTAATAAAGCCTGCCCGAAAGATTGGTATCCACTTCCAAGGATTGACCAGCTCGTCGACGCAATAGCAGGTCACCGAATACTGAGCTTCATCGATGCATATTCCGGGTATCATCAAATCCGAATGTGGCTAGCCGATCAGAAGTCGACAGCATTCCGAGCAGCAGGAGCGCTATATTGTTATGTGATGATGCCATTCGGGTTGAAAAATGCGGGAGCAACCTATCAAAGGATGGTCAACAGGGTGTTTGGCGATCAGCTCGGCCGAAACGTGGAGGCATACATCGATGACATGGTCATCAAAACAAAAGGAGAAAACCACGTCGCCGACCTCGAAGAGACGTTCAAAAATCTGAGGAAAAATAAAATGAAGCTGAATCCTGCAAAATGTGCTTTTGGAGTAAAAGCAGGAAAGTTTTTGGGCTACATGGTGAACGAAAGAGGGATCGAGGCCAATCCGGAGAAAATCAAAGCCTTAGTCGACATGCAAGCTCCAACCTCGGTGCGAGGAATACAGCAACTGAATGGTCGTATCACAGCTTTAAGCCGGTTCATCGCCAAAGCAGCAGAAAGAAGCCTGCCATTCTTCAAAGCACTGAAGGGATCAAAGAAAGCACTATGGAATGAAGAGTGCGACAGGGCATTTGCCGAGCTGAAAGAATACCTCGGAAGCCCGCCATTGCTCTCCAGCCCGAAACCCTCCGAGGTCCTCTACATATACCTCGCTGCTTCAAGCTCGGCAGTGGCATCTGTACTACTAAGGCAAGGCAAGGAAATTCAAAGACCGGTGTACTACGTCTCCCACGCTTTAACTGATGTGGAGACAAGGTACCTGAACGTCGAGAAGGTGGTCTTAGCCTTGGTTGTAACAGCTCGGAGACTTCGATACTATTTCAAGCCCATGCTTTGATCGTCTACACCGACCTACCGCGAGAAGGATACTTCACAAACCCGATGTTCTTTGGAAGGATGATGAAATGGGCAGTGGAGTTATCTGGCTACGACATTAATTACGAACAGAGAAAGGCGGTAAGAGCTCAGATTCTAGCCGACTTCATCGCAGAGACGTCATTCATCGAAAATGACTCAAACTCGGCTGAGTCAGAAGAGGCGAGCTCGTCAACAAAACCCTCCACTCGGCCAGGAGAAGGAAGGATGATTAATTCCTCGGCTAGACCAAAAAGCTATTTGGACAATGTACGTAGATGGCTCGGCGAGCAAAGGGGGAATGGTGCGGGAATATCATTAACATCACCCGAAGGAGGAGATTAGCGAGCGGTCCGATTCAACTTCCCGTATCCAACAATCGGGCGGAATACGAGGCATTAATCTCCGCATCGAGCTAGCTCGGAAATTGGAGTCTTAGACTTGCTCATCTTCGCGAATCCCAACTCATTGTAAGGCAAATTTTGGGGAGTATGAGGTCGCCATCCCACGCTACAAAAATATTGCGAGCTCGCGAAGAAGTTGTTGGGTGATTTCAAGTATTGGGCTGGTGCGGATCGAAAGAGCAAAAACGCAAGGGCCGACTATCGTCAAGAATAGCTTCCGCGAGGGAAGATCTTCCGAAGGGGTGCGACGAGTTCCTAGATCTACCCTCGATTAACGAGAGCCCGTTACGCCCATTGTACCGCACCCAAATCTTTGGATTGATGAAATTCAGAATACATCGAGGAGGAAAGGCGCGAACGATGATAACATGGCACAAATCGTTCGTAAAAGAGCAGCAAGATATACGGTGATCGGAGATGTACTCTACAGAAAATCATTCACAAAACCACTCCTCCGATGTGTGCGGCCAGAGACAGTAGAGGATCTACTTGCCGAGGTTCATGAAGGTGTTTGTGGAGGACACCCCGGTGCGAGGACATTAGCCGATCGAATTCTTTTTCATGGTTATTACTGGCCGAGCTTAAGAAAAGACGCGGAAGCATATGTAAGGAAGTGTGACAAATGCCAGAGATTTTCAGACATTCCTCGCTTACCGATCCCTCAAACCCGTAGTAGCGGCTGGCCATTTGACATGTGGGGAATAGACCTCATCGGTCCCTTCCCAAAGCCAAACAGCTGCGAGTTCGTAATCGTGGCAGTCGATTACTTCACCAAATGGATAGAAGCAAAACCCTTGGCCAGCATTGCCGAGGATAAAGCCATCAGCTTCGTCCACGACCACATCTGGTGCAGATTCGGGCTACCTCGGGTAATCGTTTCGGACCACGGAACGCAGTTCTCCACCAAATTTACCGCAAGCTGCGAACGTATGAAAGTCAGGCATTGGATGTCCTCGGTAGCTCGCCCTCAAGGAAATGGTCAAGCAGAGGCTGGAAACAAACAGATTCTCCATGCCTTAAAAAGAAGCCTCGAAGAGAAAAAAGGCAGGTGGTTCGACGAGCTCCCCGCCGTCCTATGGAGCATTCGAACCTCGGTTAGAGGATCAACTGGAGAAACTCCGTTCTCCCTAGCATACGGCTCTGAAGCCATGGCTCTGTGGAGATGGCCCTTCCTACCCCAGTGACATACTTCAACGAAGAAACAAACCAAGAAGCCCGGGTGATCGACCTCGACTTGCTCGAAGAAAGAAGGCTTGAGGCGAGGATGAGAATGATAAATTACAAGCAGCTCACCAAAAGCCATCATGACAAACGAATCAAGCCGAGGACATTTTCTCGACAGGGGACTTGGTACTCAGAAAGATAGAAGTAACAGGGAGGAATGCGAGCAGGAATAAGCTCTCCCTAAACTGGGAAGGTCCTTTCAAAATCACAGGCGTGATCCGAGAAGGCACATATCGGCTGGCCGATCAAGATGGGAAAGACCTAAAAAACCCATGGCATGCCGACCACCTTAGACGTTATTACCAGTGAAATATCTTGTAATAGCTACTGAAAAGCACATGTATATATGGAAGTCTTTTTAAATTTCTTTCATATTTATTTGCTGCCACCTAAAACCCTACGGGGTCAAGAAATATAGAGGAATAGAGCCTTATCTAAAAAATATGCCCTAAAAGGGAATTTTAGAGCTCTACCTACAAAAATCCTCGCTAAATCGAGGACAAAACGGAACAATTTATCCACAGCACTCCTCGCTAAAACAAGGATAAAAATTCCAAACGAAAGTCATAAAAAGCTTTTATAAAGCAACATACAGAAAGGAAATATACAAATCACATGTACAAGCTCGGCACAGGAAGACCGGCAATATCGAGTACGAATAAATGTTTTGTTACAAAAACTTGTCATAAAATTCAGTACAAAAATCAAGAAGCTTCCTCGGCATGACGCACAGCTCGGCTAGATTCTTCTCGATTAGTCTTTTCGCCCTCGAACTGCTGCAGCTTCAGGTCGCCGTCGAAGGGAGCCTTGGGATCAGCCTTTAAAATCTTGACGAGGTTGCGGAGGTTATGATCGAAGGGTGTAGGGGGATTCCATGGCTGCTTGCCCTTCTTCAAATCACCTTTATGCAGAGTTTTTAGCTCATCCTCCTCAAAAGGCACCATTACATGGCCCCTCCTCGCCTCCTCGCCAAAAAAGAGGGTCTTATTCCAGCTGAGCAAATTGCCCAAAGGGATGCCCGCCGCCGCGGCCACTCGCAAAATATGCTCCTTCCCTCGGATAAAGTAGGGAGCGAGAGCTTGACCCCAGTCCCGGGACTTCTTGAAAGTTTCAATCACTTGTTCAGCTGGGGGCGTGGCTTTGGCAGCAGCGAGCTCCCCTTCAAGGCTAGCCAGACGAAGTTTAAGGTTGATAACCTCGCTCTCCGCGGCCTTGGCCTTCTGCTCTTCCACCAGCTTCTCGGCCACCAAGGTCTCCTTCTCAGCAACCATCACAGACAGCGAGCCACGAGCCTGATCGGCATCCCACCGAGCCTGCTTCACATCCCTATCCAACAGCAAAGCCCGGCTCTGGGCCTCATCGGCCTTCCTCGCCAAAGCTTCAACTTCACCCTTAAGGCGGAGGTTCTCATCACTTAGTTTCTCCCTCTCCACCTCAAGGGTCTTCAGATCGGAGCGAGTACTGTTCAGCTCCTTGCCGAACAGTTGAAGCGTGGTGCCAATCTGAAAGGAGGAACAGCCATTAGAAAAGTTCAAATATCAGACAAAACTCAAAGAAAGGGAATTACCTCGCTCATGGCAAATCCAGCTCGGCCCAGCGCCTCGGCGGGATGCATAGACCCGAGCTCATCAAAAAGGTCGTCGTCAACACAACGAAGAATAATCCCCTGGCCAGCAGTCACGCCCGGCGACGACTTATCAATGTTCGAGATATTCTTCAAGGGAGGGACAGCTCCGATCTCGTGCCCGAGCTTGAGGCCATCAGCACGGGTATCCGGATGCTGGAAACCACTCCTCAACCAAGAAGCTTTAAGCTCCTCGGGTTTATCAGTTCGGGAACGCCGGGTGGACGAACGGGTCGGGGGCCCAGAGGGGGTAGAAGTCGGAAGCTCGGAGGGGGTAGAAGTAGGCCCAACTTCCTCGGAGGCCTCGACGTCCTCGTCGATCAGACCCGAGTCAATCGAGACCTTCTTCCTCTTTCGAGGAGGGTCATCAGATGAAGGCTCCGCCGAGGAGGAAGAATTCGTCTTAGCAGCTCGAGTCTTCTTCTGGGGCTGCTCGGTAGCGGGCTGAGCCCCCACAACCACCGTCGGAACAACGGTGCTCTCCCCGGCGGCCTCTATATCTGCCAAGGTAACCGGGAGCTCGGCGACGCGGGCCGCAGCGACCTTCTCCAGAACATCCGGGGAGGCCAAGAAATCATCAATCTCGAACATGCTGTTGAAAAGAACAAACAGTCAGCAAATAATGGCAGGAGAACTATGGCATCATCAAAGAGTAGAAGGGAAAAATATTACTGGGGTCACAGCCCGCTTCAGTTCGCTTCGGGCAAAATAAACAGTCTTCGCTGAACTGCAAATCCTTATGAAGAGGCCAGCCCAGAAAGCTCTTCACAAAGACCACCGGGCAGATCACCCTCACCCCGGGAACCCCTTTGGCCGACAGACCGGCAATATACAGCAGGGCCTCGCTCCTGACAATAGACGCCCAGTCATAAAGGCGAGAAGGGGTCTTGCCCACGAGGCCGAGGTCCAACTCGATGGCGGCCTTCACCTTCTTCTCGTAAGCTGTAAGCTCGCCCGAGCTGGAATCTGGAACCTTGAAGGCTTGACGAGGAGGGGGAAAACTCCATCCCCTCCTGCTCTCAACGAAAATAACTTTGTCCGCTCAGCCGCTGACTTTGCTGGGGGTATCTGTAAAAAGCTTGACCCCGTAATTTTGGGTCTTGCAGTGGAGCCGACCTTGGGTATTATTCACAAGGAAGTAATGACGAAGAAGGTTCATGGTCGGCTCGAATCCGTGCGAGCGGACTACCACTACAATACTCGATAGCATCCTCATCATATTCAACGAGAGGTCCAGAGGATGTGCAGACATATCCTTCAAGAACAGGCAGATGAAAGGATCGAGAGGCAGACGCAGGCCAACATCAAAGAAGCTGAGATAAAACCCGACCTTATCCCTCCTCGATCGGAGATCAACTAGGGGGCTCTCAGCTCGAGGAAGAGTAACTCGGAAATCATTTGACAGGTATTCAAAACGAGTCCTCCATGTCAACAGATCGGTGGTAGTGGCCTGATTCCTCCACTCTTTGACAACCCTCGGCCTGGGGGCTCCTTGTCCCGAGGAGGCCGCCGGGGGAACAGGAGGACGACTGAAGTAGATGCTCCTCCCTTGGTCCTAGCCATCTGCACAGAAGCGGATTCATTAGATCTGAATACGCGGGCAGACGAAGGACCCGCGGCCTTCCTCTTATATCTTTTATGACCAGAGCGGGCTCTTTCCACCCGACCAGCCTGGTGAGCTCGGGACCGACTAGCCTGAGCTTTTTCGGCCTCAGCGGCCTCATGATCTCTCCTCTCCCTCCTGGCCTTAATGCGGGCTATTATTTTATCAACAGTGAAGTATTGGTCCCAGAGCTCGTCTATGACCTCGTCAGGGCGGATTACTTGCATAGCAGAAGACAGAGGGAGATCGGGAATGTCGTAAAGATCATCAGCGACCACCCAGAAGTCTTCTACCTCAACGCCCTGACCTACTAAGTATGCCCTCGCCACACTGGGGGGTACGAAAACCCACCTACCATGATATTGGACATATATATTTTCCCCAGTAGGAGAACGAGCAAAGACGGACGAGGAAGGGGATCCAGACGAAGTCGAGCTCGTAGAGGAAGAGCTCGACGAAACCGAGCCCAACGAAGAGGTCGAGCTCGGAGACTCCACAGGGTTAAAGACAAACTCGACTCCTTCCAGAAACGACATGTTAAATTGTTAAAGAGAGGAGGCCGAATAGTAAATTACCTGAATTAATCAAAGAGCTCGAAATGACGAAGAGAGAAGATGAACGGACCGCCTGAGAAATCGAAGGAAACCGGAGTTAGCACCGGCGGCAAATTTAAAAACACAGTTTGGAGAGTACACAGCAAAACACGGCGAAAAGCCGGAACCAAAGGAAAAACGGAAGAGGAAAAGACAGACTTACAAAGTGAACAAGAGCCGGTGCTAGGGAAAAGCAACACAGAGTTTTACAGAACGGTTGGGGCGCCGGAAGTCTCTGAGAAATCGCCGGAGAAGAAGAGGGTTTTTGAAAGGTTTTGCGAAAGTGAAAAGCGAACTGTAACTTTCACCTTTTATAGTCCGGATCTTCGGGTCGACCCAGGGAAAACACGCGGATCTTGGCTTAGCTTCTTCCAGAAGCCAAAGGCCGTGGCGAACACGCGCGAGTGGAAAGGCGCCAAAGTGAATTCGAAAAGGCGGAAAGGACGCTACATTAAATGCCAGTCAGTTTCGTACTTCGCTCATGTCACGGATGAGTCAGCCTGGGCGAACGTGTCCTCTGACAAATAGAACGTTTAAAAACTTCCAGCCAGCCCGGAAGCGGTCGACCAGCTGATCTCATTATATCCGGGCCAGAAAGCTCGGCGGGCATAAACGGACTGTGGAGTAGATTCCTCTCCCTCAGGATAAATCCATTACACTCGAGGACTTGGGGGCTACTGATGGGATCCTCCCAAAATCCTATTCCGCGTGTCACTCACGTCAGCCCGAGTGGGCCCCATCTTACACGGCGACCAACGGCAACCCGTCATCGAGGTAGCCGAGAATGTCATCCGAGGACCTTAACAAGGGCTCATGGCGACGTCCCGACTAAAGCTCGCTAACAGAGCCACTGCCCGAGCTTAACCTCGGTGGATCTTCACCAAATGCCCTCGACGACCTCGGCAGGTCTCCACAGGTATCCTCGCCAAACTCATATTAGAACCTCGACGTCCAGGTTATCCTCGGCAAGAAGTCAACATCAGGCATTTAATGTTGGCGGCGTGTCAGCGCATTCCATGGAAGAGGCACAGACCTCCCAGCTAAGAAAGTAGATTTCTTCACAACCAAGCAACAGTAGCATTTATGGCTTCTCCTCATTCCCCAGACGGAAGTCTCCATTCTATCCCTGCAGACTGACAGAGGAATGGGTTTTCCTCTACCTGCTCCCTGAAAACCAGGTAACTCACACCAAAACCCTCCCATGCACGCCATCCTTGGCTATAAAAGGAAGAACATTCCTTCATTAAAGACCAAGCTGCATTTACTCAAAAGAGACCAAAAACGCTGAGAAACCATTTATTGCTATAAACGCTGAACTCTCTCTCATATTTATGGTATTGAACATTCCCAGCATTAAACACTAAACTGCCCACATATTATTCAACCATTATCTATACACTTACTCTCACACCGGAGGGTGATAGTCGGGTAAACCCCCGACATCCTTGACGGTGTCTTTTGCTGTCTCATCACAGGAATCACCATACACGACGGTTTGGTCCCAACAAACAACGCCTTTTGAGAGCCGAGGCGTCCTGACCAGAAGCTAGCAGCACACGTGGATCCGACGTGGTCACCAAAACCTTTTTGGCGTGATCAGTTCAGGGACCGCTGGCGTAGGGTTAAGACCAATCCCAAAAAAGTCAAAAAATATAGGGACCATTTGTGTAATTTGCCCTTTTTATAATTACAGAGTTCCACGAATCCTATGTTGAGTTGATTGGTGGTAAGAACTCACTCAACATAGGAAGAAGATGAACAATATTTATAAACATCGGACAAAAACACCCCTTAATAAAAGGGCACGGGCATTTAACGAAAAAAGTGGACGGAGGGACGATATGAGGGCATAAATTTTTTTTACAGGAACGAAAAAATGCAATAACATGATAGAGGAACGTTTTTGCTATTATGGAGAAGTATAGGGATGACTAATGCATTTTATCCAACACTCTAACAAAAGAAGTAGGCTCTTTAGCTAACTCCCGCGGACACCTTTCTGATTAGGAAAAATAAAACGAATACAATACAGTTTTGATTCGAAAAAAAGAATTACGCATGTCCTTTGTGCAACGGTAAAATTGTTTTAAGTTATGGAAATAGTTAATTTATGTACTTTTACTGTAAAACAACCTTTCCAGACCTATAATACATAATGTTCTTGTACAAAGTCGAAAGCATGTCTTTTAAAACAATTTACACAAATACTATATGTGTTTTCATGGTGGTTAGATGATCATGTTCCATTGTTTAAGCTTTTCTCAGGCTACAATGGAGGACTCATGTATGATGACACTTAGCAGGTTCGTGTACATTAATGACAAAAGGGTCTGCAAGAGCTAAACACGTACGGAACGGATCTTGAAATGGAGGATGAAGAAGGAGTCCTTGTGTCGCAATATATTGAGGTCAACGCAAAAGCTGTGGAGTAATTTCATTTGTGCAAAATGCTATATATAATATACTTCAACATTAACACAAAACTTTTTGCGTGAGACGTCGATCAAGATAAAAACTAGCTAGGAATGTTTGAGCGGAAATGGTGATAGACTATATATGATAAGACTTTCCATTTCTTTCACATAGTCGAATCCTAGCGTGCAGTAAAAAATAGTGATCATGTTGAAGGTTATAAGTTTTATATAGTTATTTTCCATAAAACAAATGCACTGTATATATAAATCCGTTTTCATTTTAGAGTACATGCATGTACTTCAACGGTGAATTGCAAAAGCTTACAAAAATAAGACCCATGATCAGTGGCGGACGCAGACAAATTCTTAAGTCGGGGCACAAATTTAATAATATTGTCTTACAATACAAAGCTTAGAAATCATAATTGTCTCTTACACGTTTTCATCATTTGAAAACGTTTAATTACATCATCATTTGTAACCCTCATAAGCAAATCTTTTTCAATAAAACATACAAGACAATCATTTAAAAATTGATCACCAATTCTGTTTTATAAATCTGTCTTGACAATATTCAATGCGGAGAAGCATCTTTCCACACTTGCTGTTGCTACCGGCAAAATCAATGCTAACTTCAAAAGCCGATTCACCAATGGGTACGTCAAGTATTTTCTTGTTTGCACTAGCAATGTAGATAGATTAGTAAGCCCCTCTAATTGACTGAATCTGTCATCTGATCGCACATCCATAATATATGTTTCTAGTTGATTTGTAAGAATCAGACGTTCAAGTTGAGAGAAATCATCCGAATAAAATTGAGACAGTCTTACCAATTTTGCTATATTGAAATCAGCAAAACCATAACTTGGATTCCAACTAGCAACACAAAGAAGCAACTCAGAATTGACCTCATTAAACCGATCATTAATCTCTAAAATCTGCTGATCCATAATGGCATTAAAGCATTCCACACGATAATGAAAAATCGTTAGTAATGTTTGTTTTAAGCCGAGGACGGTGACGATTAACATATTCATTGTTCATATCCACACAATCAATCTCATTCTCATTGCAAAAAGCTGTGATCTTACCTAGAAGAGATCCCCATCCATCATTTCTTGCCATGATCAATCTCTCCCTAGTTACTTTAACAAGGGCCATAGCATTCAAAATATTTGTATCTTTCCTTTGCAAAGTTAATGACAACTCATGTGTGAACGCAAGTATAGTCAGCATCAATTGCAAATTAAAGACAAAATCAAATGATTGCAAATATCCCAATAAACCAACCGCTTGAGCTTTTTTCGATGAATCTGTCGCATCACATGAAACAACTTCAAGAACAGAAGAAAATAAAGCAACCAAGTTCAACAATGATTTATAATGAGACCCCCAACGTGTATCCACAGCCCTCTTAAGACTTAACTCTTGATTTAATCCCTTCCATGTCTCAAACTCACCACCATTGATTCCTTGCGCCACTTTTTCTACTTGTTTTTGTCGAATCATGTCTTTACGCTTACAAGATGCTCCAACAACGTTAATTAAAGTGGAAATCATATTAAAAAAGTCTGCAATATCAAGAATTTTTCTAGCCACAGCAACAAGAGCTAATTGAAGTTGATGGGCAAAACAATGAACATATTATGCAGACTGATTTTCATTCATAACCAATGTCTTCAACCCACTGAATTCACCCTTCATATTACTTGCCCCATCATATCCTTGACCCCGAATTTTCATCAAACTCAAACCAAAATCAGTAAACACATTATCAATTGCAGATTTCAAAGACAAAGCAGAAGTCTCTATCACATGAACAACACAAATAAACCTCTCCTTCACATTCCCACAAGAGTCAACAAATCACAAAACTACAGCCAACATCACTAGACTCATCCACCATCAGTGAAAAAAAATCATCTTTAAACTCCTCAATTAAATTTCTTACTATCTCTTGTGCAAAACAATGAACAATATCCCTTTGAATGTGAGGAGAAATCATTTGACAATTTTTGTTTTTGATAGCATTTCCCAAAACAACTTTACGAACAGATTCGTTTTGATCAGCAGTATACTTAATCATTTCAAGAAAATTTCCTTTGTTTAAATAATCTTCACTCTCATCATGACCACGAAAAGCCAACCCTTGGTGCAATAAAATCTACAAGCATCAATTGAGGCACGTAATCAAATTTGATATTTATTGCTCACAATGTCTGATTGTCTATGAAGAGCAACCACAATAGATTGTTTTTGTCTCATTAGATTCTCATACTTCTTTAATGACATATTATGAACACTATTAACCTCACCAACATGGACATCCAACCTTTCTTTTTTATTCCAAGCACAAAAACCATCACTTACAAATGCTTCACCACCACCTTTATTGTTAATTTGGTCTCTAAACAAATAACAACACAAACAATATGCTTTATCGTCTTTCATGCTATACTCTAACCAATTAGCATATTGATCAAACCAATCTGGATTAAAACGATGCAATTTAGCTCCCATCAGTTTCTGAGGAAAATCATGACCACGGGGTTGACAAGGCCCCTTTAACAGATAAGCTCTTCTAATTTCATCAACTTGGTTTGGGTTATATTCAAATATCTTTTTTCTTTCTGCGGGATCTGAAGGAAGGCTATTCAAATCAACTAATTCTTTCGCAGTTGAAGTAACGGGAAGAGACTGTTGAACACTAGCAGATGCATTACTAGAAGCGCCCACCCTTAAACCAGTTTCAATTTCATCAGATAGTTTTGGTTTAAAAAATCTCTACATATTCACTAAACCCAAATTCCTTCAAAATCCACCTCAATTTGAAAATCTACAAATAAAAAAAATGTATCTCATAAATCAACTACTTAACCTCAAATTAAATACCTTAATTTCAGATTAAATAAATAGAGATTTCCAACCAAGATTTTGAACACACAAAACCACATAGGCAGTTAGGCACACACAGTAACACGATATACAAATTACAAATAGGGCTAATTTGTGAAAATAGCCCTAATTTGAAAATTGAAATAGCCCTAATTTGAAATTAGGGCTATTTCAATTTTCAAATTAGAGCTATTTACTCTAATCATCTATTTCATACAGAAACACATTACAAATTACTAATAGGGCTAATTTGAAGAAATAGCCCTAATTTGAAAATTGAAATTAAGGGCTATTTCAATTTTCAAATTAGGGCTATTTCCTCAAATAATCTATTTCAAATTAGGGCTACCGACTATTCAATTTCATTTTCATATTAGAATTCAAAGAGAGAGAGAGTCAGAGAGAGGCAGAGAGGCGAGAGCTACCTTAAGACTTAAGAGTTACGCCCCAGCGAACTGCTTCAGATGGTGGTGGCCTGCTGCTGGCCGACTGGGTGGTGTGGCCATGTGGGTGTCGTGGTGCGGAGCAGCGGACATGTGGTGCGGTGGCGGTGGCCGGTGGTGCCTGGGAGTCGGAGACAAGGAAAGCCGGAGAGGTCAGAGAAGGAGAGAGAGAGAGAGAGAGAATGTAGCGTCGTGATGGGGAGTTAAGGACTCGGCCTGGGTGTTTGTCTATTTGGGAAATAAACTGATTAATTATTACTCCATATTACTACTACTAATTTTTTTATAAAAAGTCAAGTGGGGTCACGTGACCCCACTCTATTACACATCCGTCCGCCACTGCCCATGATCGATATGGATATTAGTGCGTTGATATCGAACATGAATTCGTTTGATCTAACTGGGCATGATCAGTGAGAACTCCATCTTCCATTTGATTTCGAGTTTATCTGGTGTTTGGTCTTCCTTGATCCTACGGCCGTTGTAAATGAATCGAATGACTTGGTAGATTATAAGTCCCATCGACGGGTGCGCAGTAATCAAGCGAAATTAATTCATTCCTAATTACGTAGGGGAATATCACCTTTTGTGATGTAGCGGAAGCCCTAGCAAAGTAACGATAGTATCAACGCTGTTGAGATCGCGCACGACAATCAGCGATTGATCTTCCAAATTCTGTTGAGGTCTAAAACCTATACCACGATTAAGGCATCGGTCCAAATTCTGTTCATGAGGTCTAAAACCTACTACGATTTAGGCATCGTTCCAAATTCTGTTGAGGTCTAAAACCTACTACAATTTAGGCATCAATTCTCGTTGATTCAAAGGAATACCGAAAACTGGAATTAAGATAATCAATTCTCATAAAATTCAAAGTTAAATTCTGAATTACATTGTAGCCTATATTTATAAGACTTATAAAGCTTGGGAAACAAGTTAAAACTTCCTACAAACTAGCCTAACCTATATAGTAGTCTTATAGTACTTAAATACATCAATTAAATGCCTAAATCTACTTTTAAATCTAAAAATACTACCCTATAAATTATAATTCAAAAAATTACAATATAATTAAAAGTAACTAGATATAATAAACTATATTTTAATACCAATTTAACTTGATCCTACATCATTTTGTCTCCAAGTAAAAAAGGTCCTCTCCATTATCATATCCCTCTCCACAACGAGTGTTAAACCATCATTTGTTCGCTATGCTCCTTTAATAGTTGTTGTATTGTATCGAATCGTTTGAGCCCTACTCCCCCATTTTCCTCTCTCTAATTGATCATGAATTTGAAGTTTGAAACCTTAATCTGTAGTTATGGACGACAAATGAATGCTATGGCATGCAAGTCCCGCAAGCAAAAATCATTAAAATCCACACCCTTGTTAATCAGCATGTAGGTAATATAACTTCCCGTAACATATAGATTTGCGAACAAATTGTCCCTATGATACTCCTTCCGTTCCAAAATAGTTTCATTTTTCCTTTTGGTATGTCCCAAAAGATGAATAATCTCATTGCTAAAAGAGGATAAATTTATAAAGCAATTTAAATAAGTAAAACTACAATAAGGATTGAGCGAGTTCTAGTATTTATCAACAACTTGCGTTAGGGTGTTGTACAAACATCGGTAGATGTATCATTTTCCTTCTTTGTCAACCGGGAGTCATAGATTTTGCAAAAATGAAAATGATATATCCACGGAATTCAGCCAAAGTATGGCTTACATTATACATTAAGAGCCTGTTTGGTGTAGCGTTTTCAAAACACAGCGTTTTAAAAACGTTGCGTTTTGAAAACGCATATTATTTAAAACGCAGCCTTTTTGTTTATAAATGCGTTTGAGATATTATGTCAAAACGCAGCTTTTTTTTTCCAACAGCGTTTTAAAATCTGCGTTTTGGAAAAAAGTTAGGAATTCTAGCGTTTTAAAACGCAGCTGCGTTTTGAAAACGCAGCTTTTTCTACCGCAGCATTGAAACGCTAAATTAAGGAATAAGCTGCGTTTTAACCATGTGTTTTGGCCAAAACGCACGAACAAACGGGCTCTAAATGTTGTACATCACACATATAATAAAACAAATTAATGTATTCGGTAAATCTAAATACCATGAATTGGGACGTTCAAAAAAGTAGTTTGGTGTAATTAATTATGTTTTAATAATTAATGTGCTAATAAAATTATTTTGTTCTTAAGTTAGCCATTAATAAGGTGGTTGGAAGCTGAAGATTTGAATTTAAATTTAAGGGTAACTTGTTCATGTGAATTACAAAATTACTTCAAGGACCCTTAACATAAATAAATTTTTTTTTCTACTTAATTACCCTTTTTTGACGTTCAAATTCGGGGCATTTAGCACTAGTCTGTGTATATAACGTAAACCAATTTTGTTACTACATTCGTCCTAAAATAATTGTCGCTTTAGCAATTTGCATAGAGATTAAAGAAGCTTACATAAAGACTGATGTACCCTTATTTAAGTTCATTTATTATAGATAAGTTGCATGAGTATTTTATTTTTCTTTTCTTTTAACAACCCTTTTTAATGAGAGTTATAAATAAATGCAGTTTTAGTAGAATATGTGCAAATGTTTATTGAAATTAATCCGATAAAGACAATTATTTTGAGACAAAAAAAACTTTGATAAAACGACAATTGTTTTGAGATGGAGGTAGTACTAAATTTTGTAAATGTAACATTTATCTTGGAAATATTATTTCCTAATTATCAAGGTATTAGATTCAAATGAGTTCTTGTAGAGTCGTATACGGTTGTCATTCCCCAAGAGGCCGGTTGGACTTCCATGCCAAGCCGTCGCACAACATTCCTCCATCATCGATATCATATTATAAATTGAATTCAAATGCTATTTAGCACTTCACACAAAAGTAGAAGTAGATAAAGGAATATGGCGGGTGATGAGGAGGCTAATGGTGTCAAAAGGGAGTATGGTTGCGATTTAACGCTCGTAGTGCAGAGGCAAAACGAACGAGAAGTCTCCTTGGAGACTAAAGGGGATATTCCGTTACGTTATGTTTATCGGTCTAAATTTATGTAACAGCCCGTTTGAACACAGGTTTAAAACGCCACTTGAAAAAAACAAGTTGCGTTAGCTGCGTATTGAAGTGAATCAGTGATATTCTAAGCGTATTTATAAGAAAAAATCTGCATTTTTTAAACGCTGTACCAAACGGGCTTTAATTCCATTCACTCATTGATCATTTTCTCCAACAATAAACAAAATCTTGAATTTGCTCTCCAAGTGCCTAGCATGCATTACTTCTGCCCCTTAAATTTTACCACCTAAAATAAATAATTTTTTAGAAATTTGCACAAAGAATAAAGAAGCTTATAAAAATACTAATTTATCTTTATTTAAGTGCAATTATTGTTAATAAGTTGCATGATTATTTTTCTCTCTCATTTTAACATCCCTCTCTTTAAATATCTTACTTCTTATCAAAGTTTGAACATCGCATTCTTTCTCATCCACTTTCTCTCTAAATCCATGGATTTTGATGAATTAAAAAAAAAAAATTTTGTTCATGTTTCCAATGCATTGAAGACAAATGCTTTTCATTTCTCATACAACATTTAATTAGTAAAATGTGGATACATTTTTCTTGAAATTCTATAAAGTCATTTATTTTTAGACAAATTTTTTCTTCTAAAAAGATATTTATTTTGGGACGGAGTTAGTATTAACAATTTGGATTTCCGTTTCCTCTGTTACTCAAGGACTGATTTTAACTATGTACGTACTCCGGTTACAACATATTTTAATAAGTGTCTCAAAGATATTTATCAAGACTTTGTAAGGTTAAGTTTAACAATAGTACTTTGGCTATAGGTATTAAAATTAAATTTTGATACTTATTGATTAGTATTTATAAGGTATTAAATTATTATCTCTAATAATAGGTATCAAACTCATGGTATTAAATTTATTTTTGATTTTTAATTTTATTGATATTTTATACATTATCAATTATTTAAAGTATTACGGTTGTTTTAATTAATTAATTAATTAGTTTTTTAAGATAAAAATTTTAGAAAAATGATAGTCGTCATTTGTCATGATATAAAAACAAAAATAAATTATGAATTAATGATAATTCTTACGTGCCATAGATATTAATTGATTTTTTTTTATTACTGATCAATCTGCCATGTGGCATACCTTGATTTGCCAGATAGATTACGGATATTGACCACCTTTATTTTGGTGTTTTCAACCGGCTATTGCCTCCAGGCCCTCCACCCGCGCGCGTAGAAGTCCTAAGAGAGGTAGTAAATTTGCTACCTCTCTTGGGACTAAGACAAAATTTGGTACACTTTATTTTGATTATTGGAGATGTTAGGACCTTTAACTAGGTATCAAAATTTATACTCCCTCTGTCCCGGAAAAATGTTCATACATTCTATTTTGAGATGTCCCAACTAATATTCCTAAAGACTTTTGATGTACCTATTTTTTACCATTCTTCCTAATATGCCTTTAAAGTTTCATTTAATACAACACATTCCAAGGAAACTCAATTATATAGAATAGTTAAACTCAATTAATATTCATGGGTATAATCGTCAGAACACATTTTACAACACATTATTAATTATGTTTCTTAATTCCTGTGTTTTATCCACTAGAAACATTTATTCGGGACGGAGGGAGTATTTGATACTCATTGTAGGATTTGTCCTAATAGAAAAATGTACTCCCTCCGTCCCTAAATTATTGTATTCTTTTTTTTTTCCGTACCAAAATAATTGTCTTATCTAAAAATTTCCTTTTTAGGACAACACTTTTACCCTTACTTTGTCTTCATACTTTAATTATGAGACACATGGACATTAAAGGTAATCACACACTATACCAATATTAATATTCAAATTAATTATTTTTTATTAGTCTGTGTGTCTGATTAAATAAGACAATAATTTAGAGACGGAGGGAGTACAAAATATTCTCATGAGTGTCCGTAAGATATTTGTCAAGCCTTTCTAATAAAAGAATTTATTATATTTAGGCTCATATTTTATACTCCCTCTATTGCACGTTTAAATTTTTTAAGTTGATCATAATTATAAAAATATTTTAGACTTAATTAAGGTTTTACTGACCTTGTGGGGCCTATCTAACTCAGAGATTAGTCTTGAATCTTTGAGATTCGAGGATACATTGGGAAACCAAAAAATAAAAATAAGAAATACTTACATCACATGTGGATGGTACAATTGAAAAGAAGGTCTAATATTTCGAGTTTGAGCTTGTGATATTCTTACAAGTTTTAGTGTTAATATTATCAGATTAAATTTAATTAGATCTCTACACCATTAGAAACTACTTTTAATGGTCAGACTATTTACATAATTGAAGTAAAATATTGTACCATAAAACCTCTCGATCGGTAGGCCGTTACTTGATTATATATGAATAGGTGGCAAACGGGCGGATTGGGAGTGTATAGACACGGTTCATGTGGGCGATGAACTCAAATAGGCAGACAAGCGAGTGCCAAATTAATTACAAGGGTATAAATGGGCGGACATTAAATGGACTTGGGCGCCAATTTACCCATTAAAAAACGAGGAAATTTCTGAACTCTTAACCTTTTATAAATAACGTTCTGAACCACATTAAGAGTTCAAAGAAAAAAAAAAAAGAAAAAGAAACTCTCTTCCCCCCTTCCAAGCCTCCATCACCCGACTACCACTTCCCTTCACCCTCAATTTCAAACAACCACCACCCACCAAATGCAACTCTGCCACCATCACTCCCTAATCCAATCCATCCCAACGATACCGCCTTTGCCAACCTTTCCAAGTTCCATCCACCCCTTCTCCTCTCCCGTTAGGACCATTCCTTTCTTAAGAACCCACAATTCAAGAAGGCAAGCTACTCTCAACCAAATACTTCATTTCTTAAACAATTCTCATTTGCTAAGAAAAAAGTTATCTTTCTTTAATATGTCCCAAAGTAATTATTTTATTTTAAATTTTATTAAAAATCTTCAAATATATGTCTAAACTATCTTTATTAAGTGCAAGATGGAAAAAAAAAAACAATTTGATATCATTAAAGGAAACTTAAAAAAAAAAAATTAGAAACGAAAATACATATATTGACCACCAATAAAAAAAATACTTATTCTGAAATGAAAATATTATAATAAACGACCACTAATTTGCATATATTGACAATTCTTAACTTTTGTTATACATTAAGTCAACAAACGCCGATATTGAATAATGATAATTTTTTCAAAAATATTTTTAAAATGTATCCATTAATCTGAAAATTAAATTAAATACGTGCGGAGCACGAGCTCAATAACTTGTACTACTTATGCTTGGTAGTCGAAGACACGAAATTATTCACTACATTGATGTGAACTCGACCAAGATCGAGATCGAAGAAGCTCCAACCCGCTTGAAAAAACACGACCAAGGTAGCAACAATGGGAAGGATGGATAATTGAGTCTCCCTCGACCTGCTATTCGCAATGAATAGGAACCTCGGGGTGCAAACGAAACTCGATAGACGCAATTGCCTATGAACCCCGCTTACGGAACGCCATGAACTCTCGACTCACGAGTTTGATAAGTTCAAGTTGAGTTCTCTCTCAAGAATCTCAGATTCTCACTATTCTCTCAAGAATATATGAAATAAAATAACTTAACTTTGATTCAATCTTGTGTATCAATTACAAGGATGATCATGGCCTTTTATAGGCTCAAAAGACTCACCAAGAACTCACAAAACATACAAAAAATGTGCTCTAGAAAACCCCAAAGGTTGTTGGTGAAAACTAGGTTGATTTGGTAAAAAAAAAAACACAAATTCAGCATTCCCGTCCATTCTGACCAATTTTTGGTATTTTGGGCTTAACTTTGTCTAGAGACATCGAAATTGAGATCCGTTTGACGGGTTGGAAACTAGACTTCCAGGGCTTTCCAACCATATATTATACACCAATTTTGAGCTCTATAACGTCCTGTGTGGCCCGTTGAAGTTGACCAAAAAATCTGACTTGTAGCAGTTTATTTATTTCTTTGTGTTTCCTCCATTTATGCCCAACGGGTCATGATCACGAGCATCTTGTCCAAAGCCTTCTTTTCAATTGATAATGTGGATTGAGCCTTGATATGAAGTCCTAGATGTCGGGTCACGATTCTCATCATACATGCTCTTAAATTATTCACTACAGGCTCTTGCAACATATAGCAAACCTAATCAACTTGACTATCTTCGGGCTCTCGCAACGTATATACACAAACCAAGTAAACTATATCAAAATCAAGTCTTCAAAATTATTGCTATCTATGATTATGCTATATCTTTATGCTACAATACATAAACAACTTGTATTTTGCTTGTTCCAAATTATTAAGGTAGCTCTCACTCATTGATCATAATAATTCTGAAATCATCCAATTGGTGATCAAGCATTAAGAACAGCAAAACAATAATCAAAACATGAGTAATAAAATAACTAGAAAAGAAAAGTTATTAAATCATGCTTCAAAGAAAACATCCATCAAAATCCTAGAATGAGTGCTTAGTTCATAACTAGAAATGAATAATCAACAAAGCCCAATTCACATAAATATTTATAGAATTCATAAACAAAAACTAAAATAAATACGTTATGATTAGGGAAATTGAGATGAAGATTCAAGTCTAGCACCTCCTCCTTGAATCCTTAGAATCCTTGCTTGAAATTACTTAGATGGGTGGCTACTCCAAAAGAACAGCTTCAAATTTTCTATCTCACTCTCTATCACACTCCGTGTCCTACTTAATTCTAGCTTTATACGTGTATTTGTTATTTTAGTTTGTCTTCTTTTTACAATTTTTATAAGGAAACATGTAGGGTTGAGATTTAATGTAATAGAGAGTGTGATAGGGAGTGTGATAGATGATTTGAAGCCCAAAAAAACTTGGAGTAGCCCCCTTTGATTTTAGGGGAGAGAGAGGGAACTTTGGTGTAGGGGAAGTGTGTGTGAAATAACTAGGAAATTATGAGCTTATCACTACGACTCTTATAAGCAGAAACAATATCGTCATCTCTGACGTTAGGCGCAAAAGCAACATTGAATCCCGACCCCTACTTTTCAACACTTTTTATCAAAAAAATTTCTACAAGTTCTCTTAAGGACTTTGAAAAACTTCCTAGCTAGCCCAGTAAGCAATATTATTTATTTTCCACTTAGACTTCCTAAGAACTTCTATAAATATCATTTCAGCGAAGTCCGTTAAGCACCAAAATGTTGTTATCAATCCATGTCACATTTATAATTAAATTAAAATTACAAATATGATGTTTGCAGCCTCAGCAGTGAGAGAGTTAAATCGATGATCCCCAAATAATACGAGTGCCAAAAAAGTAGTTAACTCTTTAAGGAAAGGAAAATACCCAACATTTATACAAAGACAAGCTAGACAAGGACCAAGCTCTCGGCTCGAATTGGGCTTTGGGATTGGAATTTTGTCCAAACTCAGATCCATATAATTCTTAAGTAGAGTTGGTCGAGTTTTCTGTGGGTGGAACAAACTGACCTTGGGCTTGATCAGTTTAATCGACAATCCTCTTGAACGAAAGGACCATTGACATTTACAGAATTTGTTGACGAAATTCATTTACATCACGATTTAAGTATTATAGAGTATGTCATAACTAGGATACAACACTTTAATGCGTAACATAAGTAAATTCTGTTGATAAATTTATAGATGTATCATCATATCATTTGCATGCCTTGAGATGGTTTCCAAAGACACATGTTTGTTCTGCGCGCTCGGTCTTTTCTTGTTTAATAATCCATAATTTCCACCAAATTCGGTTTTCCAGCTACCTAGAACTGAAATCAGACTTGATCAGTCCGATTTGACTCGCTTTGCATGGTTCAGTCCAGTCGGGTTGCTTCCTCAATTTTCTTCCACATCCCTGCTTCAAGCTACTTACTGCGAAAATGACCCACTCGATCATGTATCTCTCGGGCATTGATAAGTACTTCTACTATAGTACAAGCTATACAAATCAAACTGAAGTCAAGCTTTAACATAAAGCTTGAGCCGAGCCTTTACCTAGCTTGATCTTGTTCACACAAATTACTGATGGCTTTGAAGCTAGAACGAAAAACTTATGGATCTATGTACAATCACTGAAAAGCACTAACATAAAAACAAACTTTTTAATCTGATATATATGCATCTTGGGTATAGTATGTTATACCATTGAAGATAAACATGGATAGAGGAAACTAAAATGTTTCCCCATTTTACAGATGCACCTATAAAAATAAACTTTATCCATCTGCTTCTCCTCTTCAGCCTTCCTAATCTACTCAAAATGCTAATTTTAGGGTTACTGTTTGGCCACTGTGACCACTCTTAAAGTAGCCTCAGTTTAATTCAAAAAGAAAGAGAGAACTTAAACTCAAAAAAAGAGCATTTTTTGCCAAAATTTACTTGACCAACTTCGTTGCCAATGAGTTTTTCTTCCAATTCACCAAGCGTAAAAGAAATTTCTCGACTTCTGCTGGATTGCGGAGAGAGTATAAGGCCATGGTATCTTTTGGAGTCGAAGTAACAACAATAGGGTAACCTTGTCCTCGACTCCTTACAGCCTATTAAGATAAAATATAGCAAAAATATCAGAAATATAAAATCTTAAATAGCCATTATACGTACAATAATTTCATGTCTTACTTCGATTGCAAAATTAATATTGATACCTTAAAAGCATCTTCATCTGTTCGATCATCTCCAATGTACACTGGCAAGACATCGGTTGAACTGTTGTAACCTAGTGTTTCGAGTAAATATTTCAACGCATGACCTTTATCCCAGTCTATATCAGGGCGTATCTCGAAAACCTAGGGTGAAATGGAAAACATGACTATAAATGTATGCTCGCGGGCAAGACTTTTATTGTTTCAAATATTTGCTAAAATAGTAAGGAAAAAAAAAAAAAAATCCAGAAGCAAGTTGTAGCAGTAAATAGGGCTGTTGGAAATGTACCTTTTTGCCTATTGAGAGCCTAAAGTTTTTGAAATCTTGTAAAATAGACTCCACCTGCTCTTCAAGAATGGGAAAATCCTGCATTTTCAAAATTTGCTCTCATTAATCGTTGACTCAAATTGATTACAATAAATGTTTTATCGGATAATTTGATCGAAATAACATATATACCTCGTCAGATACATGTCTGAAGTGCACAGAGACACAAAATTTATTATTTTCAATCACGGCACCTTTTATACTTTTGGTTTTCTCCTTTAACGCCTCAATAATCTACAAGAAAATTACCACATAAGGGAACAAGGAATGGTACAAAAGAAAAAAGAAATTAATGCTTTGTTAAAGAAATGATCGATCATATTCATATAGATATTCATACCTCATTGATAATAGGCAAGTACTTCCCTGCTGGTTGGTAAGGAACAATCTCATCAACCTAAAATATCGAAACCAAGTTTCAGTGAGTTCAATGTGCATAAACGAATGTCCAAAATACTTACAAAAATCAGGAAAAATAGTGCCATTAAGAGAGAGTCTGAGATTCTTATACTTATGAGTGTCTTGCATTAAGTTCAAAATATAGGCGAAAGCTTACATTCTTATCAACGACTCGACTTTGATGCTGGGGATTTTGAATCTTTTGGTGCTGAAATGGAGGTGCTATGTCCATCCCATGGCTCCCGGCATAATAGATGTCCTCCAACTGAACAAATTCATGCACCTACAACATAAACTTTAGGGTTATGTATTGTACTTTGCTTTGGCCAACAACAATCAATTACTAATCTGATAATAACAATAATTATTGTTCGATTTTTTTCTGTAAAGAAAAGAACACAAGTAGTCAGAGTAAAGATATACCTTCTCTACGCTCCTTCCACTTATGATTGCTGTTGGAAAACAACCAGCAACTTCACTAAGTGCCATCCTCATCTGCAAAGTAAATGTAAACAGGATGAATACTCTTTCGACTTTTTATTTAATACTCCATCCGTTCTAGGCAAGGAATTCATTTTTCCATTTTTTTTTTTCACTTAAAGAGTCCACCTAAAAAAATCATGCTAGAATCTCCACAACTTTTCAACTTTACAGTTCACATGTGATATAAGTATCCCGACTATGCTCAAGTTTTTTTTTTTTTTTTTAAATTATACTTACATATTCTTTGTTTATTAGACTTTTCAAACGTTGACTCTTGGACTGAGGAAGTATTTATATATTTTTACGTCACAACACTATAAGATGAAGTGTAAGTTTATGGAGATCTAATTAGAATGAATTACCTCGTCGGACATAAAAGCTTGATCAGGGTTGGGTACAATGTTAGAGAGAGTTCCATCATAGTCCAAAAACACTACAATCTTTCTCTCTTTAGCTATGCTTATCAGATCTTCAAATGTGTCCAATGCAGAAGGATGTTTCATCTGATTTTATAAAATCCATGAAAATTAATTTAAATTATTACAGAACAAAAAATAAAGAATATAAAAATACATACACTTAGATTGAAATGAAATTAAGAATTTTCATTATTGATGAGCGACTATATATGTGTAAAGCTAACCTGCCATGAACGATATGAACCCAAAGAAGCATTTTCGTTCTCCTTTGCTGATAACTCTGGGAACCCCATTGCTAGATGGGAAACTTTCTGAGAATAACTTTCGACTGTAACAAACCTTTGTAATCAGATTTAAAAAAAGAAATTATGTGAGCAACACTTTGTAAAGAATGAGACCAATGGTTAGACTAGCAAATAAAGTTCTATATGCAATTCAAGTTTCTAGCCTATAAGTGCTATATGGATAAAAAGAACCCCGAAAAATAATTAGGCATTCATGATCATGGCCTTACTATATATATAGTTACCTTGTGTGTGTGTGCGTGTGTGTGTGTGCAAACACAAGTATAGATTCTTCTTTTATCTGCTATATTAGCAAGGGGAAATCAAATATTGCTCAACCAGTCACCCTCAACACTCAGTCACACTCAAGTCAAGGAAACACACAAATGGGAGATCCCTAAGGTTGAGTTATAGTGATAGGCTAAATTATCATTTAGTTTTTGGACTCATTAACCATTTAAACAAGTCAACATCATCAACACAATATTCCCTAGAAAATTCCGAAAATTGGACCATACTGGTGAGATCAAAATCTTGCCTACCATATATAATTTATAGGCATCTTTCCTTTGGAAATTAGTAACTAGAATGTGGATTACTACCACAAAAACAACCCATTTCCAAACTCAAAGTAATTTTTCACGATTGATTTTCAACTCAGGAAGTGCGATGCAAATAGTAAAGTACGAGTGGAAGTAAAGCATGCTTATAGGACTAGGGGGATATCTTGAAACGATAGTAAAGTACGAGTGGAAGTAAAGCGTGCTTATAGGAGTAGGGGGATATCTTGAAACGATTAGTTTCGTGCAAAAACCCATATGTGTATAATTTAAAGTGTCCGTAAATACTAAGGAAAATACTACAAATTTGTCAATACACACGCATATGTGTATAATTTAAAGTTTGTCAAGTTGTAAAGGTCAAACAGTATAGGTCTTAATTATAGAGAATACAGAAACGTGTTAATGAAATTGGAAACAAAATCTCAGGTAACTCCACCATTCCATTCCAAATCCTTATAAGAGAGTAAATTTCTTGGGGACTAAGTAATTACTAGAAAAAACGTGAAAATCAAGCTGGTGCTGAGTTAAATTCTTTTAAAAGGATAGTTTTTCTTTTAACATGTTTTATTATAGTTTTTCTTTTAACATGTTTTATTTATTTATTTAGACATTCTCAATTTCAGGACTCTAAGCTACCAATCTCCATCTGTTTTTCAACTCAGTTGAAAAACACGATGTTTATCTAAAATAATATACTACGTCCGGCCCAAAATAATTATCGTTTTAGTAAAATTTTTTTGTCTCATAATAATGAGATTTCAAACATTTGTCCATATTCTACCAAAACTGTCCGTATTTATTACTCTCATTAAAAATGGTTGTTAAGAGTAAAGAAAAAAAAATATTCAGGCAACTTATCTACACTAAATGAACTTAAATATGGGTAGATCAGTCTTTATGTAACCTTTTTTAATCTATGTGCTAATTGCTAAAATGACAATTAATTTGGGACGAATGTAATACTATAAATATATAAAGTTAGTACAATTAAAGAAAATATAGAGGAGTAAAATTACAATATTAAGAAGTTTGATTTTTAATTGAGAATCTTTTTTTTTTTTTTTGGGACGAGGGAGTAATTAATAAGAGGAATCTTTGTCAACTTTTATGGTAATTAGCATGCAAACTTCTCAAATTCACATCACGATAGTTTGATTTAATTTGTACCGTCTAATGATTTGTTTCCAACGAACAAAGTTAAAAGTTTTATTAAGCCTTTATGCTTTCATTAATTACCACTCCTATAAGAAATAAAGTTACACCAAAAAGTCTAACAAATATCATTAAAACTCCTAACCAACACCATTAACACTCTTAACTAACACCATTAAACCTCCATGCAGTTATCATTGTCATTAATTTTAGCCGTACACGTGTCCTTATTATTTTACTCGACCTTCTTTTCACAAGAACACATAAGAACATGTGTAACTAAAATTCAATAGGACAGAGAGTGTGACGGGTTGTGATATAAGATTTGAATCCCTAAACTTTTTCTTTTAAGCTGCATAGAATATTAAACTCTTAACAAAATATAAACTGATGAGTTTTATAGCTTGCGGGAATTTTATAAATCGATTGAAACAATTATGGTTATATATGGGATTTCGAACTACAATTCATATGGTCATATACTAATTAAAAAGAGCTCCATCTCCTTATCATGGTTGAATATATGCATTTTACCAAAATGAAGCCCATTATTGAAAAGGAGTTTCATAAACCTGTTTTCTTTTTATAATGAACCCGAATACGATTATCTTGGCTTACTTTCTCTTATCAAGGATCTTAAAAGATTTGAAAGATCTTCTAAACTTTGAACTTTAGCATATAGTTAGTCTCAATATGTTTAGTTTTTGCAGTATAAGCACATTGAAACTAGTAACAAAATACATAGAGAGAGAGAGAGAGAGAGAGAGAGAGAGAGATGCGTGTGTATAGATAGGTGTGTGTGTGTGTGTGTGTTAATAGTGTAGATTATTAGAAGAAGAAACTATACAATAAAAAGGATACCTTTAGTTTGTGCCGAACTAGGAGAGAATTTGATAAAATTGCTTGATAGAAGGTTGTCAACTATAAATTCTTGTGTGTGGGGGAGAGAGAGAGAGAGAGAGAGGGAGAGAGAGAAAAGGCCAGTGAGCTGACTATATAGATTTGAGGAGGAGGTGGGGCGGGGGAGTGTGGGGGGCGCGGGGGTGTGGGGGAGGAGAGGGAGATTGCATGGAGCGAAAATAATAAAAATGTCACTAAACTTTTACTAATTTTAAATGTAGTCATTTACTCCATCGGTGGTTCCAGACAAATATTATATTATTCTATTTTAGGATGTTTTACTTAAAAAATTATACTTATAATTTTCATAACTTTTCATCTTTAGCCTCCACTTGTGTTGTAAGCATATTGGTTGTACTTAAGTATTATTGTAATTATGATCAATTCTAATGTCACTAATATATCAATTAATAATTAGACTTTTCAAATATGTACTATTTGGGTGGAACATAGGGAGTATTTAAAAAAAAACATTTTTAGCAATTGATTTGATTAATATTTTAAAATGTCCTTACAATATGAACAAAACTGTTAAATTTGCAATGGAAGATAGTCCCATGAGTTCACCTGACAAATGGGGGTCAAAATAAACGGGGATTACCTTTTGGTCTCAAGTTTGATCATTTTCTACGTCCTTTTATGACAAAATAAATAAATAAATATATATATATGTGTGTGTGTGTGTGTGTGTGTAAAAAAACAAACAAACGGGGGTCACCTTTTGGTTATTGCTAACGTGGGAGAATGAGCCATCTTGGTTGTTAAAAACTCAAGTGTGTGTTAAGGGCAGGGTTTTTAGTGCCCAAAGCGATATATAATCCTCCCACGTCAATAATAACTAAGTAGAAGCTTGATGACTACATTTGAAATTGGCCAAAAGTTAGGTGACATTTTTTAATGGGTGACCAAATTTAAAATTGACCAAAGTTGGGTGGCCTTTTTATTATTTTGGCCATTGCAGGGTGAAAACTTTTTATTTATTTATTAAATTTTAATTTAAGAAATAACTGAGTGAAAACTTCAAAAGTACGTATGACTTCGTAATTTAATCGCTTGATTTTAGATTTTAATTTTGTAATCATTGAAGAAAAAATAAGATAAAAATAAATTTTTTTTTTGATGAGGTCAAAAAGAAAAAAAGTCTAAAATTACAAACCAAGTTATTAAATTACACACAAAAAACAAAACCTAAATTAAGAACATGAATTATAGGGAAAATGGAAAAAAAAAAAAAACCAATAATATGGCCCCCAATATGTTTCCTGAATTAGATTTGTTTTCTAGAGACAATCTTGTCCCTTTCAAGCTTCTCTACGTCCACCTAAAAAAGGTTAAGGTTTGACAAGATTGGATGACTCAGATTACTAAATTCGAGATATTCTATAATATTTGGTTTCTAGAAAGAAAATATTATGATAGAAGACGTCCTACTCTTTCCATAAATATTGTGGTGCAGATTTCCATAGTACTAAGTACTGAATTACGAGTTTATTTAGTGCAGCGTTTATAAAATACAGTGTTTTAAAAATACAGCATTTTAAATTTGAGATTTTTTTTTCTAGCAGCATTTTAAAACCTACATTTTGGGAAAAAACTGGAAATTTCAGCGTTTTAAAACGCAACTGTATTTTAAAAACGCTTTTTTTTTTCTGTTGCAGCATTAAAACACAATTTTTGCAAATAAACTGTATTTTATCTTTGCGTTTGGCCAAAACGAACGACCAAATGGACTCTACAACTATGTTTGTTGTGGTAAGAGTTGACAAGACAACAACTCATATAAATTTTTTTCAAATGTATGATAGTATGAGCTCGACTTTATGGTATTTTTATAAATTTTAGTGTTAGTGTCGCCAAATTAAATTTACATAAATTTCTACATTAGATCAAATTTGTCATTTTTTTAGTAATATGGACATTCCAAATTAATCATCACAAACTTAACAAGATTTATGTATCGAAACTTGTATTAAAATCATCAAACGACACTAATACTAAAGCATGTAGGAATATCGATTGAAAATCAAGTCTTAAAAAGATTGCTAAGCACTTTCCTTAAACTCGAGCTCATAATATCATTTACCGACATTCTGTTTCACCAAATGTGGTTATATTTTCTTCTTCTTTTTTCTTTTTCAATTTTATATATCATAAATTATACAATCTTAAAGGTAAACAGTTCCAAAAGTGTTAAACCCAAACATGTAACACCTTGATTGATTGGTTAGTTTTGTCTTTCTCCACAGGTGTTTTAGAGACTTTATGATTAGACATCGATAAAAGCGATGAAAATCTGCTATTAAAAAAAAGGTGAGAATTTTACACTTTGGAGCCAATTATGGTGAGTCCAAACCCCACTAATTAATTATATATTGGCCTTAAATTATTGGTTACTACGAGAGGCAGCAAAAATATGCAATTGCCATGCCAACTATGTTTCATTCACAGGCAAGCAATGAGTCGTGTTCGGTCCAAAATCGAGCCATATATTTTAAAAGTCATAAAGTATATCACACACCATATTCATGATTTATATATATATATATATATATATATATATTTTATTACTGATGTCCATATTAGTTTAGTCTTTCTCTCCTTCCATTTTTAGTCTAGTTTTCTAACGGTTTCACTAATTGGTCTACTTTGTGTGTGTCTACACCATCTTAAATAATTTTCTCTCATTTTTATCTATTATTGGGACAACTTTTACTGTCTTACAAATTTGTTTGTTATGAATCCTATAGTTTTTAGTTTTACAACATATCCATATTAACATTCGCATTTCAGTTATGTTCATCTTGTTAATATGTTTTTTCTTACATTCTGTTCTATAAATAAGTGTGGGTGTAATGGTTGTCCGATAAAAGATTCATTTTCTAAACTCCCCTTTCTTTAACTGAATCACAAACCCTATTCATTCCTCTCCACGTTTCTTGTAACTCTTCCTCATTATTTTCATTCCCGTTCTATTTACTGGTTCTATTTACTGTTTCACGTACAAAACACGAAATTATCACGACATAGGACAGTCCCTCCGGTCAGTCAAAGTTCCTAAGTATGAACCAAAATGAAAAAAAGAAAATTGTTTTCGTTCCCAATCTCAATGCTCTTAAAATGACTTTCCATTTGATCAAATCTCGTACAATACTCCATTCGTTCCAAGAAAATAGTCCCTCTTTCTATTTTAGTTTGTTTTAAGAAAATTATACTATTACTTTTAAAAATAGTAGTAATAATTTTAGTACAAATTGGAAAAAAATACAAATAAGTAAACCTATAATTTTAAAACAATTTAACTTATCAAATAAGACTAAGAATATTATTTAGGCAACTTCTTTGGCAAAATTCCATATATAATAATAATAAACAAAGAAAAGAGAAATTATTTCCTCCTGCTTTCCATGTAGGAACATATGCATAAAGTGATCAATTGATATTCTTTAAGCAGTTTACTTTACACTGAAAAGAGCAAAAACTTTGCATGGAACTATTTTAATGATTAAATAAAGACAATAAAACAAGCATACACCAACTATACCATGCATATGCTATTGTTATTTTTCTGCTTAATTCTTACAGAAATATTGTTAAGTACAAGCACTTGTTGACAGATTGGCAATCTCCACTTAGGCCACTAATCCCATGCAAACCATGATCTAAAAGAATCTTGAGAAGGGTCTTTATTCAAGTGGAGAAAATAAAACACAATTTAAATTATATTATATACTATAAAATAAATTAATCCTCAAAAGAAAAAGTTAAATTGAGAGTCTTCTCAAAATTTGCTTCGAATTCGTGTATGTTGCGTTGTGGTATATGACCATTCTTTGACTCATTTGCAAATGTATCAACAATCTTTTGTTGAGTAAATGCATGGAAGATCTCTATTTAGAGTTAGGGTTGTAAATATAGTTTATCGCCTACGCTTAACTTGACTTCGATTTGTTCATAGTTCTCAGGTCAATGTGCACTCATGAATATTAACGTAAATAAGCCAAATTTAATGATCAATTTTTCAAGTTCGATGAAATGAATGATCAAACATATTAGTTCAGCTCAACAAGCTTAATTAGCTTGTGCAAAACACAGACAAATAATATGCAGATCATCTTCTCCAGCAATATCAATTTCTCTCATGACTCACCATTTCTCTCATGACTCACCAGCAAGCTCGAACTCAACTCATAATGTAAATGAGAAGAGCTTGAAAGCTCAAAGCTTGATAGAACTAGACTCCTTTTCAACCCTATTTGGAGTCAATTATACTGTGACACATATATCCTCACTTTGTCACTATTTATTAATTTAGTTATTATTGGAAAAACAATAATTGAATCCATTCTAGTATATTCCTTAAAATATTTGATGAACACTATAATTGGCTACAAACCCATATATTAGAGTCTCTTTCATGTACTTATAAAAAATTATTTACTCCAAACAGAAGATCAACCCACTAATTTAATTAAAATATATATTCTTAAAAACTTTATTAAAGAGTAATTAAAAAGCTTGAATATATATTGATAGATCTTTCCACGCGGGAAGTGTACAGGCAAACACCCAAAAGTCTGATTTTCTTTTGTTGTCGATAATGGGGCTTTCTGTGTGGCCACATGTGGGTTTCCAAATGCTCTTTATTGCTTTATATTGTACTTATAATGATTCATTTTAATTGGGTATTAAAATAGCATAAAGTCCTTATCCTTGAAAAACAAACCAATTTAATTTTTAATGATTAGCAAGTACAAATCCGATCTATTGATCTACTTTTTTCTCAATTCTTTTATGTTTGAGTGTTTAATTTCAGAGTTTGAAATTGGATTTGGAAGAACAATTTGAATTTCGTTGAACTCAAAGTCTTCATTCAATTCAAATTCTAATGCTTGACATTGAGTAGCCAAATATAGCCTGAGTTGACAATTGTAGCCAAACTATTTATTAATTTATCTATACGAAACGGAATAAGTTTCTTTTTTCTTTTAATTCCCTCAAATTTCTAAATATACATGGAGATGTTTGCAATATCAGCATGAGATACGCCGTAGTCATCCAAACGTGCATTTAGAGAATTTAATTTAGAGAATCCGGTCCTAACCAATTAACATTTGAAAGTATTTCTTAGCCTGACAATTATTGGATATTTGTGTGTATATATATATATATATATATATGGGAATTTTCAATAGCTACTACATCCGACTAATCATTGATGATTACTATTATTATTATCTATTAGATCAAAAATTGATGATTAAGATTTAATGTTTAGTTGAAAAATACAACTAATGCAATTAAGTGAATCATTTAATACAATTAATCTCAAGCTTTGATTATATATACTCCCTCTGTTGTGCATGTGTGTGGGTTAAATTGACTATTTTCAGGTTCAACACTTTTTGATAGGCAAAATAAGGGACATTGTTTTGGTGACAAACTAAAATGAAACCATTGTGTCAAAGATTCAAAGGACTAGGTATCCATTTGCTTTTTAGTGGAGGATTTATGTTCCTAGACAAAGTCTTTAAGGGTGACCTAGTAGTAGAATTTGGTCTTACAAAGTGTAAGATCTCATGTTCGATTCCTTTCTACGCCCTCATTAAAAAAAAAAAAAACTTCCTAGACAAAAGATTCAAATTAGTCGTAGTCTAAAGCTAAAAGCATGGATATTAGCGACCTCAAAACCAACCGAAACTCATGAGACTACAGTTAGTATTTTTAGATCTAGCTTTTGAGATGACATGAATCGTTATCACGCACCATCCCAATACTAATTCTCTTAAAACCGATAAAATTGAAACATGTATGCTTCATTTTGATTATGCGCAATTTGTTTTTTTTATCCAACAAGGTTAAGGTAAATGATATAACGAACACAAGCTTGTGGTATTACTACAAGTTTTAGTGTTAGTGCCGTTGAAACAAATTTACTTAGATCTTTACACCATTTATCAAATTGCTCTCAATGTAATAGATTTGATCCAACGATGTAGAGATCTAAGTAAATTTGATTTAATGACACTAACACTAAAGCTTGTAATAATAAAACAAGCTCGAATTCATTTGATCCAATGGTATAGAAATCTAAGTAAATTTAATCCAACGACACTAACACTAAAACTTGTAATAATTCCATAAACTTGAGCTTGTAATATCATACATCAAACTGTTATGTAATTTTTTAGTTCATAGAGCATCACCACAAATGTGAATGTGAAAAAAATTGGGTATCGTGTAAGATTAACACGTTCTTTAAAAATAAAAAAATTCAATACAATTGTGTAGGAGGGCTGTTCATATGATGTGTCAACTAAATTATTTCACATTGACTATAATACTCTTGATTTTTTAACATTCTAGTTGAGGATGTGAATACTATTCACGTTCTCAACTAGAATGTTAAAAAATCAAAAGTCTCATAACCAATGTGAAACAATTTAGTTGATACATCATTTCTATAACCATCCTCCGTAATTGCATTGAAATTTTTTTTAATTTTTATTTTTTCCAAAGAACATATAAATTTTAGATAACACCTAATTTTTTTCACATTTACATTGACGATGCTCGTTAACTGAAAATTGGGGGTTGAAAGGGGGGTTGGGAAACGTGACCAACCTATGAGAATTTGACTTTGCAAGACTCAATCCAAACCAATCAGAGATGCGATTGCTAGGAGGGAGCAGAAACATTCTCAATACATAAATAAAATTTAGGATGATTATATATTTTGGTCCTTTGACTTTTCTGATATTGTTTGTTTGGTCCTACTTTTTTTTTCTTATTTGTTTGGTCCTATATGTCGTATTTTTTGGTCAATGTCATCCCTCATGACGTTACCGTTTGATTTTCCACCTAATTTCTTTCAAAATGGCAAAATTGCCCTTAGTAATTAATAGTATATGATTTGGTCCTTTAACTTAGACCAAACTTTATTGGTTCTACCTTTTTTTCTTCTATTCATTTGGCCCGTTAATCTAGCTACAAAAATCGTCGCTGTTTTATTTCCGTCACTAATTATTTCGTCGATAATTATTAGCGTGTTTTTAGTAGTGTTCCCAGCATTACCGTTACACTTTCCGTCTAATTTTTTAAATGCCAAAAATACCCATGCATTATCATATTCGTTCTTTCTTCTTCACCCACCATTTTTGCCTCTCTAGATCTCTCTCTCTCCAAAATTCCTCAACCATCTCTATCTTTGTTTCTTTTTTCCTTAATAATCCTCAGTGAGCACCAACGCTATCGTCAAATTTGTTATTTTCGCCAAAGTTTGTGAATAGGAGTGTTTTCAGAAGTCAGCTTTTAAAGGTTGAGAAGGGAGCAGCAGATGGATTGCCAAGTGAAAGGGAGATTTGGTTCCCTTTTTGATCTTGCTCATTTCAGGCGTAGGATGTCATAAATTTCCAAATATGAGAACTGAATTCGAAGACCATCACAAGGTCGAAGGTCGCTATGACTTTGTTGATGATTTTCAGATCTAGATATCTTTTTACAACTTGGCGGAAGGCCCCAAAGTAAAACAAAATAGCTAGACAATTGTGAATCGAGTTTTTATTTGGGTGTTGAGTGGTGATGTATAGTGTGAATGTGGAGGTGGTCGTCGTGAGAGGTGATGGTAGTGGTCATGATGATGATTGGAACTATTGGTGGACTGGTCGTGGTGCGATTGAAAGTTTTTGGTGGTGGCGGCATTTGAGAATTGTTGGTGGTGGTGACTGTTTAAAATTGACAGTGTTATGAGTTTAAAGTTGGCGGTGGCAATGACTGTGAGTTTGCGAGAAGGCTCAAATGGGTAGCCATTGAATTTGGTAAAGCTTGAAACATTGAGCCCTGATTGGGTTTTGGTGATAGGGATAGATTGATTATGGGTCCTACTGGTGAGATGATTTGGATCACAAAGTGAGGCATTAATGGAGTATTTATGGCTGGATTTGTTGACAGTGACATTTGAAGATGGGGGAAGATTTAAAGTTAGCATTTTTTGGGAGAGAGGGAAATCCTAAGACTGGATGTCGATGTTTGACCGGTGTAATGAGTAATGACATTACCCTCTTATTAAAAGTAAGGGTATTTTCGACATTTGTAAAGTGTAAGAGCGTCCACAGTGAGACCCCAGCCCACCCCCTAAACCTTTTTTTAGAGTCTTTTACCCCCTTTACTCCCACAGTGGACATTCCACCCTACCTCTTTCTTTAAAACCAACTAATCTACCCTCCAAATGTAATGTCATTTAACATAAATAGTAACCTTTTTTTGTTTCCTGCTTCCCTTTTCTTCCGGTTCCTTCTCCATTTCTTTTCTCTCTCCTCCCTTGCCCCTCACTTTCACACCCACAAAGAAAGATTTGTTCCCTTCTCTATTAATATTTTGGATCTAATGTAGTAAAAAAAATTAAATATATTATTGAAAATGGAGAAATTTAATGATGATTGTAACTTAAATTATTAGTTTGGTCACATATGTGTTTTAGATTATTGAAATTGAAATTGAAATTGAAATTATTAAAATATAAGTACTATAATTTTTATAGAATATAAAATTTAAAATATTTCATTCAGATTGTGCTAGAAAAATAAAATAAAAATAGAATGTTAGTTAGATTTGTTAGTTGAGATGAGAAATATTTAATTTTTAGAGGGTTGTATAAAGAGTGCTTGTTGGAGTGAGTTTTTTTTAGAGTGTTAAAAAAGTGAAACTTGAACGAAAAACGAGGTGTTTAGAGTGTGGTATAGAGAGTTATTGTTGTGGTTGCTCTAATGGTAACGCTGGGAAGGGAGAATATGGTTAAAAAATATAAGATGTAGGACCAAATGAATACGAAAAAAAGAGGTAGGACCAAACTTAAAGGTTGGTTTGACCAAATTATATACTCCCTCCGTACCTAAATAATTATCTTGTTTGAAAATTTTCTTTTTAGGACATAACTTTGACCATTTTACCCTTACTTTTTTTCCCTACTTTAATTATGAGCCATATACACATGAGTCTTAAAGGAAACTACACACTATACCAATATTAATAATCAAGTCAATTATTTTTTCTTAATCCGTGTGCCGATCAAACAAGACAATAATTTAGGGACGAAGTATTAATTACTAAGGGCAATTTCACCATTTTGAAAAAAAAAAATTTAGACGGAAAACGGTAATGTCCTGAGGTATGACATTGACCAAAAAATACGATACGTAGGACCAAACGAATAAGGAAAAAATAAGTAGGGAATTAAGTGGATATACAAATTATGGAGTAGTGCTAAATGACCCGAATTAGGACGTCCAAAAGGGTAATTAAGTAAATTTTGTTATTAATATTAAGGGCGTTGAAGTAATATTGTAATTTATATAACCAAGTTATCCCTAAACTTAAATTCAGCATCCAACCACCTCATTAATGACTAATTTAGAGGCAAAACAATATTACCTCCATCCCAAAATAATTATCATTTTAGCAAAGTTTTTTTATCTCAAAATAATTGTTGTTAGAGGATTTCAAGAAACATCTACCCATAATTTGCCAAAATTGCCCTTAATTAGTACTTTCATTAAAGAGGGTTGATAAGAAGCAAGAGAAAAAGCACCACAATTTACCTACAATAATTGAACTTAAATAAGGGTATATCAGTCTTTTTAAAAGTTTCTTAATCTGTGTGCAAACTGCTAAAATGTCAATTATTTTGGGATGGAGGTAGTAGTTTACTTAGCACAATAATTATTAAAACATATTATCTCTGTCCCTTAATAATTGTCATTTTAGCAATTTTTACACAGATTAAAAAATTTACCTAAAGAATCTTCAATTATTGTAGATAAGCTGTATGAATATTTTTCTCTTTATTCTTACCAACTCTCTTTAATGAGAGTAGTAAATAATGATAATTTTAGTAAAATATCAACAAATATTTATTAAAATTCTATAACAATAATGATTTTAAATTTTTTTTGCTAAAACAATAATTATTTTAAGACAGAGATAATAATTAATTACACTAAACCAACTTTTTAGATCGAGCCGTTTAAATTTATAATTCTTTTCAAACAGCACCTAATCCTGTATGACTCAGCAGCATTTTTAAAAGAAAACAGGTACTCCTCATTAAATGAGTTTCCAAAAATTTCACATATTAACTATGGTGATTTTTTTCTTTTTTATTTTTTTTCACGAGATATTCACAAACTACATTAGGTCCGAAATCAATCCCTGTCCCCAATTAAATTTTCACAATTATTGATTTTTTACCAAAAAACATATAAGAGATGTTTTCAAAACAATGTAAATATAATAATTTATTTACAGGATGCCAACCCAACTAGAGGTGCAGTCATAAGAATGGAGAAAATTGGTGACAATGACTGACACAACACGATAACACGAACCAACACGAAACGATTATAAGTACGAATTATAGAAAGAAATGATACAATTAGACAAGACACGATACGACACAACACAAAACACGACACGAAAGCACAAAATTATAAATTTAGTTAAAATAATATTTATTGTTATATTTATAATAAAATAATATAGATAATTTGAAAACACGATATTACTGCACGAACACGACACGATAACACTAATTGCCACCCCCTTATTAGACCCCGCAACAATAGATCATATTCTGAAAATGCCCTTCTTTCTATACACCAAAGGTTAGCGGGTTAAAGATTTAAAATTTTTTGAATTGATTCTTTATATCTCAGCCACATCATGTTAAACCTCTGCATCAAATAACATACCAAAAATACCAAAAACTTTAGTTGTATAACTTTTGGAAACTTTCAGTACAAAAAGGGACACTCGTTAAAGGACGGAGTAGTATAAATTCTGAACTAATTAGTGTACCAAAATACTTCAAATTTTCAATCTCCAAAAAACCACGGTAAGCTCCCCTCTCTCTTTTCAATTATGCTTTTATCATCCTCTTAATTTTCCATAAAAAAACTATATATTTTTCTATGTCTATTAGTGTTAAAAACTGTTTCTTTCTGCTTTCTTAATCATAAACTGTTATTAAAGAATATCTCTTTCGATCTGTTATGATTTTAAGGAAAACAGGTTGCTAAATTTTAGTATTGCTAAGATTCCTTTTGGGTACGTAAATAAATCCAATAGCAAAAAGTGTTTATGTAGCTAGCCGATCTCGCTCGATTAATTGTGAAAATAAATCTCAGTTTAGTTGAGGTTGGATTAAGTTTCTTCTGGGCAACAAAAAATAGGCCCTGATAGATACTTCTTTTTATAGTTTGTGTTTTTTTTTTGTATGATTGATTAATCAAATAGTCAGAGAGAAACCGAGAGAAAGATTGTGGGGTCAATAAGTGAGAAAGTGAACACCATGATAAAAACCACTAACCACGAAACGAATTATGTAAGCAAGTAGGGCCTAGCTAGTTTGTTTGTCTTTTAAAATATTTTTTGTAAGATGGATCTCCTTGACTCGACTCGCACATACAGTGGGCTGAGCTGTGAGAGACCCCCGTGTATTGGTGGACTGAGTCTTGCAAATTAGGATCCGTAGGAATCTCACAGGAGACTTACTTTTAAGTAACTGATATCTGTTATTAGTAGCTAGATTTGAGTTTTTTGTTTCCCGTAATCCAAAATTGTTTTGTTTTTGATTTGATCATTTATTTTCTTCTAAAGTACGGAGTATTTATTATTAGGTTTTATCTTTCATCAGGTGAGCTTTTTGGCACAAGGCAATCTTTACTGTGCTAATTGAGTCTACTGGAGAGATATGGACAACTTTCATTTGAAGATCTTTCAGGTCCTTTATATATATAGTAATCCTTGAGATTTTGCTGCTAATATTTGAAAGATAGACTGATTTGACTTCCATCTCTTATTAATTACTTCCTTTTAGTTTCATTTATTCAATGTAGTTATATCGATTGATAGTCTCTTCTGATTACAAAGTCCATGTTTTGAAAGTTTTACTTGTAAGGAACTTGTTTCAAAAGGGGATTTTGTAACTACGTAGAATGTGTGCCCGAATGTAGGGAGAGACGTTGGGTGCACGTCACAATGCATAGAGCATCGAGAGTATTAGCCAGGGGTGCGTAAGAGTGAGCGAGGGAAAATGTAGCGGAAAACAACGAGTGCAACACGGTGGTGATAGGGCTGGCGTGGTATCACCATCCAATAAGTATGCAACAATTCCAGTTGGCCGTCGCACATTGGTAGGGCTGATTGATAGTGCCCTTGGCTGTTCCATCCTCATCCTCATGGATGTGTAGGTTATTGCCCCTAAAGGATTGGAAAAATAATCCTTGAAGCCATAACTGTTGGGAGGCCATGGCTCTCCTTGTTGACTGCATTGGATTTTTAGGCCAACTCACTCATGGAGACCATTCATGGTGCCGGCAAACCCAGCGCCCTTGGCCGTAGACCCCTGTTTTGGCTATCACTTGTGGGTGTAGTGTGCTTGTTTGCACGAGCTAGGTCCTAGTTAAGGGTAAGGACTTCGCGATGAAGTGATGTGGCATACCCATGCTACAAAGTCGAACATCCTAAAATCAAAAGAGTGACTCTTTAAGTGTAAAAGAGGGAGTAGTGAGATCATATATTCGAATATTGACTAGTAATCACTGATTGGTCAATAATGCATTTTATTAAGCTGAGCAGTTGCTTATTACTGATTCACCTCAGTCATATCAATATATTTGATCTCATATAACCTATAAAATATCTGTTGTCTAGTTTATGATGAATTGTGTATTTACTAAAACGAATAAACATTACAGGAGCTGCAACACCAACTAGAGACACAAACCCGAAACAAGGAGATGCATTACTTCCAAAGTGGTGACATCGACACTGGATTTAGTGGTTTCGATAAAGTTTCCGAACTGAGCTATGATCACCAAAAAGTTTCAGAGAAGGACATTGAAAATGTAAGACAATATTTTTCTTCCTATTTGCAGACTGATTCTAACTTTTGTAATCTATATTTGATCTCATGTAACCTTGAATTTATTTTGACGCGCGCTGATCCAATATTTTTTTAGGTCCAAACTTTGATAGAACTGTGTCTACAGATGTATATGGATGAAGAAGAGGTGGTAGAAACCCTCTCGGATAGAGCAATAGTAGATCCTATAATTACAAAATTGGGTATGTAACTCTAAGCTTTGAAAAAAGTCTTCAGTTAGCACCCTTACTCTCTTTTTGACTAATTGTTTTATTTTCTTCTTTTCTTATTGACATAGTATGGGAAAGATTGCAAAAAGAAAATGCAGAATTTTTCGATGCCTATTATCAAAGGCTAGAAGTAAAACGGCAAATCTCATACTTCAATCGATTGCTTGAACATCAGTATCATGCAATGAAGCTTGCAGAGCCTTGGAAGCTTCCATTAGAAGAATCAGAACATAATCTGATTCATCGACCCACCCATAATGGTAAACTCGCAAACTTCATCAATTTCCTTGCTTTGGTTATGGAAAAAGCACATTACAAACTTTTGATATTTAGACCAGTTCCTTTAAAGAATTTGTAAGTTGAGCATGTTTATCGTTATAACTTCTGTCTGGATTTCCTATAGACGATTTCGATATGAATAGATGGCAAATTCATTTTTCTATCAAATAGTAGCAGTACTAAACAACACTACTACTCATTTGCGCTGCAGCTAACAACAGTCAAGTGGTATACTCTGCGGTGCAAAGGCCTCCAGTTCAACCAACAGGTCAACCTTATCTTGATTCCATCTTCAGTAGAGTGGCTAGCAGTCAACTAGTCAATGGAGGACCTGCTCAGGGGAATTTTCATCAGATCAGGCAAGCATTTGAGTGTTTGTTAATTTATTTTTGGTTACATCTACAAAGCTCTAAATTTCCACTTAGTATTAATAAACGCGTAAACATTTACATATGATCATTATGATGTTCGACAGCATTGCAGCGGATATTAGCCCCGCTGTTCCTGCAACTGGTGTTACGACATCCATATCGCAGATGCTCCCAAGTCCAGCATTAGTGATGTCAAGCGGTCATTTCTCGCTCAGTACTGCATCGGAAAGAACCATACAACTTGACGGGGCATTCGCACCTGATAATGGAGTGGGACATAGTGAGATTCTTTGGAATTTTGGAGGTAAGTTTGGATCTCACTCATGCTTTCTATACAAAGTACTTTTTCGTTCCTCTATATAATGCTTTAGCTGATGGTATATATATAAATGCAACCAAATTTGCTTGCAGATCAAGGAGCTCTTGGAAGTGATCAAATTTTACCATTTTCACCTTCTGGTTCGGATATTGTATTTGATTATCTTGAACAAGAGAATATAGGTGAGGAGAAACGTAACTCTTCTTCGAGGTTTCTTTACTGTTTGAGTTGAAGTTACCATATTAGAAGGTGTAAAAAATTGAGCCTTATTGTCCGAATCCGTGTTTGATAAAAGGGTTCCAGTATAAAAGTCAAACATTTGAGAAAACTCTCATTTGGGGACATCAGGAGTATGAAAATAGCTCCTGTACTAATGATTGCCCTCATGATGAAGAGGTCGAGTTTGGCCTATTCACCTAAATGAACTCGAGCCAAACCTGAGTTTAAGAGGAACTATCATTAGCCGAGTCTGAGCTAGATTACTTCTCGTGACGATGTAATGCCATGTCTAAGCTTACCCTATTAATATAACGAGCCGACCTATCCATCTAGTTTGTATAATTCTTCTTACTCGTTATTCTCATATTTTGTTTTTCAGGGCAGGACTTTGCTATTGATTTAATCCAAACCCCACCTTTCTCTTATCCCGGGATGAATCAATATCCTAGTTTCAAGTGAGGCCTCTCCATTTCCCCAGAGTAGTTCAGATCGAAGAACACAGATTAATTACTTTTCTTTAGTTTTCGTCTACCGTTATAGTTATTTGTTTACAGATTAGAACTTTTTCGAGCTTTGGAGAAATGTTACTGGATTTGTATTTGGATATCAGTAAGGAATAGGCCATGTTGTATTAGTTTCATTTCTTGTTACCATTATATAATATGATCTACAACAGTTTGTGTAGTTATGTTGAAACCTCGACGTGTTATGCTATTACATGTTTTGCCCATCCAAGTTAAAATTATTTCAAAATGGCACATTGGTGTAATTGTTGTTTCTGTAGATTCTCTCTGCGTGCGTCCTCTGTCTATGTGTGTGTGTGTGTGTGTTTTATCTTTTGGTAATAATTTGTTCTACGAAAAAAATGGAGCGAGCAAGTATTGGCATGTTGAGGCCTGTGGCTGAGTTCAAAAAGGGAGGTTGCTTGTTGATGTTGATTGCCAATATCTAAATGATTTGGAGTCAAATATGTGTAACATATAATCAAACTTTAATTAGAAGAAATACAAAATAATTAAGTTTTCATGTTTACAAAATTATTCCAAATGCAATTACATTTGAACATTGTATAAATAGGATATGATAATTTCTGCACTACATCACGAAATATAAAAATCGGCTTGTTTTGAGGTGTAGATTAGATTCTCACCCTGATGAGACTTGAATTGCATATAGAACTAACTATATTTGCTAGTCTAACCATTACCAGACACATGCATACTTTGTTTCTTTACAAAGTGTACTTGCTGATCACTTTCCTTTTTTAAATTTGATTTCAAAGGTTTGTTACACGCGAAAGTTATTCTCAAAAAGTTTCCAGTCTAGCAATTAATGGGGTTGCCACAGTTATCAGCCAAGGATAATGAAAATGATGCTTTGGGTTCATATCGTTCATGGCAAGTTAGCTTTTCTCATATATAGTCGCTCATCAATTTCTTCTAACTTCCATTAGAAGAATCAAAACAGAATCTGATTCATCGACCCACCCATGGTAAACTTGCAAACTTTCTTGCTTTGGTTATGGAAGAAGCACATACAAACTTTTGAGTTTTAGATCAGTTGCTTTGAAGAATTTGTAAATTGAGCATGTTTATCGTTATAACTTTTGTTTAACTTTCCTACGGACCATTTCGATATAAATATAAATATTGTACATTCATTTTTCTATGCCATTTTTGTATCAAATAGTAGCAGTACTATTCAACGCTACTCATTCTCTCACTGCAGCTAACAACATTCAAGTCCGTGCAAACGCCTCTAGTTCAACCAAAAGGTCAACCTTATCTCGATTTCATCTACAGAAGAGTGGCGAGCAGTCAACTAGTCAATAGAGGACGTGCTCAAGGGAAGTTCCATTGGACCATCACGCAAGCATATGTGTGTTTCTTTATTGTTGGTTACATCTAAAATGCTCTAAAATTTCCACTAATTAGTATTAATAAACGCGTAAACATTTTACATATGATCATTATGCATGATGATCGACAACATTGCAGCGGATATTAGTGCCGCTGTTCCTGGAACTAGATAGTTTTACGACATTCATATTGCAATTGCTCCCATGTCCTGCATTAGTGATGTCAAGCGATCATTTCTTGCTTACTGCATCGGAAAGAACCAGATGACTTGACGCGGCATTTGCACCTGATAATGGTGTAGGACATATTGATGATTTAAGTGGAATCATTGGCCATTTGGTGTAATAGGGGTTTTGCTTCAAAGATGGGTGAGCTCGGGAATACTATATTGTGGATTTGGGGGTGCGGAGTGCACATTCACATAAGTATTTACGGGCTTACGGGTATAAATAATTAAGTATTTATTGTTTCCTTTCGATTTGCGTTTCGCACCGCGAGTCTGGGTCCAGGGGCGAAGCGCCCTGGTTTAGGGGTTCGGGGACGCAACGCCCCCGAAACTTTCAGTAGGACCTGGGTTGCCATTTGAAATCGATTTTCGACAGTTTTCTGACAGTTTTTTGGCAACTGCCGGGTGGTTTATTCTTAACTGTCAAAATTTGAAATTCAAAGAAGGGAGAGGATACAAAAAGGAAACGTATAGAAAATTGGAAGATCAAAAAATAAAGGAGAAATATTAATACAGATTTTCTATCATCTTTGATTTCGTCATTATTTACTAATATTCCATTAGAGATCTCCTTTTTAGTGCCATAAGAGGAGGGCAATTGTAGTCTTATCCCACAAAAATATTCATGTAACCTGGGGCATTTGATAAGGGTTGAATAATTCTTGCAGGAAAGTGTTCCATGCATCTACAATTTATCCAAGTTATGTTTTCGACATTGTTGTAACCCCGTTATCTAACTAACAGGACATAGTGAGATTCCTTGGAATTTTGGAGGTAAGTAATTTAGATCTCACAGTTAAACATGCATAGCCAAGTACAAATGTTTCTCACTGATCATGCTTTCTATGCTAAGTACTTTTTCGTTCCTCTATATAATGCATAGCTGATGCCTGATGGTATATATATGCAATCACATTGATGTCTTATTCCTGGACAGTAGTTGACAAATAAAGATTTCTCCTTTTCTCAGAGCCCTGTTGCGTGTGAGAGAGAATTATTTTCTCCATTGTTTCGTCCGTTCAATTCGTATATCACGAACAAGAATTTTCCTTTACATACTTCTCTTCTGTGTCAAAAAGTTAATAAGAAAGTTTTTTCATCATCTCTATGACTCTATCTCTCTTAAAAACTCTCGATATAATATATATATATATATATATATATATATATAGTTAATGACATTACAAGTCCCTCAACTATGGCCGATTTTACCAGTAGTCCCTTAACAATTTTTTTTCAAATTTCAGTCCCAAGAGTATCAAAAAGTCACGCGGCTAGTCCTTTTGATGGATATAGTTAGAAAAATTCCGTTAAGTGAATCATGTGCGTTGCACGTGTCATTTTTTAAGGGTTATTATGGTAATTCCTAGTGTGATTTTATTATAACAATTTTTTATTTGGTCAAATAAAATTAAAAATTAAAAAATCAAACCTTTCTCTGTCTTCCTCCCCCTCCCCTGATGACTTCTGACATTAGACTCACCGGAGACACAGCGCCGCCGATCGTAAAAGGATTGCCGGAGGGTGACGAAGAGGAGAGAGAGAGAGAGAGAGAGAGAGAGAGAGAGAGAGAGAGAGAGAGAGGATCTCGACGAGAGTAAAAAATATGAGTTTGGGGTTTGAATTTATACTTCATTCATTTGAAATCTGAGTTTTAGATCTAGAGTTTTCAAGTGGATCTCGAGGAGAGGCTCGGGATTCCGAATGGAGTTTTGGGCTTTAATTTGAAACCAGCGGCGTCAGACGAGGGAGCAACATTTCCGATCGCCAGATCTAAGGAATTGGAAAACATAAGCCACGCACTCGTCTGGAATATTCGAAATGTAATCCATTGAATCAACGACAACATAAAGCGACAGTAATGCAACTACTGAGACTTCCACTCAAAGCGCAGGGAAGACTGAAGAAATCCCAGGGATTGACATTCCAACTCAAAAAAGCAGGAAGGTAAAAAGAAGGAAAGTGCCGAATCCAACCAGTTAGGGCAAAGATGGATAGGGAATTCCGCCCTGATATCTCCAATCTAGTTAGACAACTCTTCTTTTGATTCTTCAATCTAAACTTGGCCCTTGAGACTGGGTCCTTCCTTTGGAACTTCTCTTTTTCTTTCCTGACATGTGCCAAACTCTGCAAGCAGTGTCGTTGGACACCACATCCCATGAACCATCTCAGTTTATAACACTGCTTGGTTCCTTCCTATGACATGTGCCAAACTCTGGGTCCGCTGCAATGCTGTATATAGGCTATGTCTCACTCTCTTCAGAACAATTCTGGTCTGGAGATCTCTTCTTTTGATGTAGATGACCTAGATCTGTTGGACAGAAAGAAGAACGGACATCACTTCAGGTACACATTCAATATCCCACATACTTGGTCTATTTAATATTCTTACTAAGCTTTATTAATCTTAAATAGATTGATGTCCATTATAAATAGAGTCTATTCAATTGGTATCAGCTGTCCTTACCTTAGCTGATATTAATCACACTACCAATAATAGACATAACAATTGATATCAGCAGTTCCTACTTTAGCAAATACCTAATACAACCTGCTGATAGTGTCTACATTCATTAAAAGACTCATCAAATCTCTCAAAATTGGTATCAAACTTCAAGATTGGTATCAGACAATCTTAAGACACATTCATCTAAAAACTTCCACATATGTGTCATGTACAACTGTGCCATATGGCTTGGTCAAGTTATTTTGTCCCCAATTCGTCCTTAAACAACCAATGCCGCTCTATTTTTGATTAATTTACTCAAACAACTCGCTTGAAGTAAAATAACAGCTCATAATATCTCTAGACGCAGTTGTACCTATTAATATTACAATAAAGGCAATCAAATTAATCTAATTATGTATTAATTTTAAACTTCTTGTTTGAAAATAATATCAATATACATATCTTCTAGACTGCCTATGTACTAGCCATAATTACACTAAGCATGATGACATAATACCAAATCAGACTATCATTACTATGTCATTAAATGCACTCACTTCTTTAAGCCCCCAAAATGTCTTTTCCCATTCCTCTAATCAAGAAACCCTTTCATCTTCTCAAAAATTCAAAAAGTTGTATAAAATTTGTATCGCTCCAACAACAAGACACGACTTCGCGTACCTCAAAATTTCTCCACCAATAGAGTCATTTGCATCATGTGTTCACCAAATCTGCCATCCTCCTCATCGACCCATTTCCCACACCGAATGGCGTCAACGGATGATGATTCTTCTTGCCACTCCTCCTACTCCAATGATTCAACGACCTCGTCGAATCACTCGTCGTGTAAGGAATCGCCTTCGAGACCCCAGAAACAGTGTATCCAACTTCATCCCTTGGATTCCCACAAGAGACAGCATCGCTACTACGCCCTGCTCCCATCGCCTCAAATGCTCACCTTGAGCAACCTCATCTCGGGAGGAGCTTCAACCAACAAACGTCCATTCTCGTCAAATTCGCGGTCAATGTTCCCTTCGATTAGAATCAGCAGACCTTCATCCTCTAACTCTACCTCATTAGGATGACTAGCTAGGTCTATGGTTTATCAAACTAATCCTCTTTTGTTTTATTATGATAAATAGGTAACGTGTTTAATTTTGTGAACATCTGTTTATCTACATTTGCCATTTTCTTTTGAGTTAAGTATTCAAAATTTGTCCTGGTGCATACTCGTTCATGCCTGCAGTTTACTTTCTTGATGAACTTCAGCAATACCTCGTAGGCAGATCTTACATCTCATGTTTTAGATGTATATCTCATGCATCCAACAAAAGTCAGCATAAGACTCAACCATACTTGCCTGTTTTGACTTGATATACCTTAAGGAGGAGACTATTTTGAATGCTTTACTACTCATCAATTGGTATCACTAATTAAACAGCTTACCCTATTTGCCAATCCTATTACAAAATAAAGCTTGTCACACTACATTCTTGTAAAATCTTCTTACAAGCAATGGAAACACAATTCCTCACCTCGATATCCTATTCTGTAAGTCCTATACATGAAAACTGTGCATTATACGCTATCTGCACACTAAGAATCTGCAAATATGAGGGACTGTATTTACTCGATACGGTCTATATTCTCTGCAGAAGTACATCTAGCTAAATCAATTCAGCATTTCTCAAATGACAGTGTCTAACAAAACCAAACTTCATGCTCTCTACCTGTCACAACTCATAATTCATTTGATCACTATCAATCTTTCTTTAACTTGTGACCATTAAGGAGGAGAGATTGTAATAAGAAAGTAATGGCCCCAAGTGATTATGAAATTGTAGTAATGGCCCCAAGTGATTATGAAGGGAGTTAGGCCTCAAGATTGAGAACAATATTCATTAAGGAGGAGAGATTGTGAAGTTGTAATGCGAAGGAAGTTAGGCCTCAAGAAATTATAGTAGGATTAACTCTATTGAGAACAATATTCATTAAGGAGGAGAGATTATGAAGTTGTAATGCCCCCCCCAAAAAAGTGTGAACTATTAAGGAGGAGAGATAGACAACTTGTAAGGAGGAGAGATAGACAACTTGTAAGGAGGAGAGATAGACAACTAGTAAGGAGGAGAGATAGACAACTAGTAAGGAGGAGAGATAGACAACTAGTAAGGAGGAGAGATAGACAACTTGTAAGGAGGAGAGATAGACAACTAGTAAGGAGGAGAGATAGACAACTAGTAAGGAGGAGAGATTGTGTATCTACCCATACAGCAAAATACTATATGACTATTATAGTACGCTGTCTATTATAAAACTCTACCTATCCTTCACAAACTTTTAAAATCATCAGATGAAGATGCTTAATCAATTCGATTAAGAACAACATGAACAGTATACTTATACTTTCTAATTCTTGCTTAAGCAACATTTTTCAGATCATCCAATGCAAGAATCACATTCTTAAGGTAATATTACCAATTGCCTAAAAACTGTTTCGGTAATTGCTTCGTATTTGTTCTTTCATTTATTGAGTCTGTAAATACTTAGCAAATAGGTGACTATACATACGCTATCGCTTGTAAGTTCAGCCTAGGGCATGCCTTGATATAAATTGAATATTCAGTAGTGGCATGTTATTACTAAGGATTGAACAACTGCTTTAAAGAGCTATATGTATAAGTCAATTGTAGTAATGGTCCCAAGCAAATAGGAGGAGATTGTTAGGAATATGCACGTAAATCAGGTGATATATATGTATGCATATTCCAACACGTGATTTGCTTGTTCCCATTACAACGCATGTTTCACAAGTGGCTAAAAGGGTCGCGCGGTTAGCGTGGCAACTTGTTGAAACAATGCATAGGTCACTAGACTAGGAAGTCTTTGTACATATCCGAGTCTTTGTCCTACCGAATGATGACAAACTTTCATATGAATCAAGCTCTTCAATTGCCGGTGACGTGATCATCGGATGTCTCACTAGAGACATTTCCCTATGATCGCCTAAATAGCCATCTCTACATCGCAGTTCTATATCGGCAGATTCTCGTATCCGCCAAAGCACTTCACCGAGCAACTGCAGAGAAGCTATTTATTCAAGAGGAACATCGTGACCATCGGCGGTTTCTACATCGCGGTTCTATAATGGCGATCTCGAATCGGCCAAATCCTCACCGAACAAGCTGCAGAAACCGTAAGATCACGAGATACATCGGTCGTTACTCAACGCACTTCAAGTCAAAATAGATCCGTTACAAGATCTGTCGACAAATCCAAGATACGCATCGATGTCTGCGCCTTCACGATTATCCAATGGACATTTCCTCTTCGAACAGTGTTCGCGGTCTTCAAAGCTTCATTTCCGAAAAGGCCAAGCCGGACGCCGCACTCCAAAGCAATGATACGTCCACATCAATCACCGCATCCAGGCTAAGCTCGACACGTCCAACTATGTCCGGCTGTGTCACGACCATCTTCAAGACTTAAACCTAGCGAAGGTCTTTGCCCAACAAATCCAAAGATGTACTCGCTACATTATGAGATTCAGATCACCAACGGGCATAAACCTATTCAATACACCAACGGTCACCTCTTCTTCTCCGGCTATATAAGAAGACTCTCATCCTCATTTCCAAACAAAGAGAGAGAGCACAAGCACTAGAACACACAAGCGTGTATGCTTATGCTTGAGAAAGGTTGTGGTATTGATCTTCATTTCTTCAATCCGAACCACTCCTTTAGAGTGAGAAATCACAAGTGTAAGAACAAACACTTTGTGAGAGAGAGAGAAGAAAATCCAAAAGGAGAAGCTCGCTTGATCAACAACCTTGTTGTTGATTTGAGTTCTTCTTCCTTCGAAGAACTCGGTCTCTTCGATGGCCTCAACTTCATCATCCAAGAAAGAGACCAAGTATCTTACGATCGTTGAAGCCGGATCAAGCTTGAAGATGTCCGATGAAGAGCCGAACTTACATGTCCAGATTGCATTCATATCGGCGACTTATACTACATTATAAGTTGCCGATTGTGCAATAAGTTGTCATCATTTTTGGTCGAGTGCTTAGCACTCAGTTGTTCAAATACTTGCTATTTGAACAACTCCTAATATTCTCTTCTCACAACAAATATATCGAGTTGAAACTACAGGAAGATGTCTTAATAAATATTAAGTACATCTTCTAATGTATTTTCGATATATTTGATTTCGCTTTCTTCATTTCTCCTTCTTTTCCTAAGGAGATTGCTAGGATAGAGAGTCTAGGTTGATGTACTAAGCATGTTTGCTCGTGAGCAAACCTCTGCTGAATTTTAATATAATATATATATTTGTTACATTCAGCCTTGATTTCTCTTTCTTGTATAATTTGCTTTATCATGTGCAACTGTTTAAGGAAAGTCAATGATGCATCTAATACAGATTATAGTCAATGTTAAGCTCTCTTTCATATCAAATCTTTACTGATTACTTTAATCTAAATTGCTAAACTTATCTTGTTTATTCTTCCGCTCAAACTCATTCTCATCGCCTAAGTTTAACAAACTTCTTCTGCACATTCTACGTCTGCTGATCAAGGACGTCCGATGTCTCTATCTTCGGCTAAGCAGTCAGAATGAGGAAGATGACCTATGTGTATTAATCATTTCATCTACTCTTCCATTTAAATGTTAAAATTGGATGAAATTTTTATTACATAAAGTATAGGCTATTCACCCCCCCCTCTAGCCTATACACTGAGCAACCTTCGGACCTAACATTAGTGTTTAAGTGTTCCAGTACTAGGGTCAGTGTGACTCAGCCTTGAAACAATGACCACTTGAGGGCACGTAGAATCACATCACACATGACATTCAAGTGACCTAGCACGTTACGTCCTTGTGCTTTATCCCATCTTTCATGAGTGCTGTAGAGAATCAGCCAAATCTCATAGGAAGCAGCCTCGCTTCCACACTGTTGAGAATGGGATGACTCGATTAACCAGGCAAGAGGCCAATTCCTTTCGAGATTTGGATAGCATGCGACCGCATAGTGCGTCTGCATGGAACACTGGAAACTAAGCGTTCGCGTAAGGCGTCCTCGTAAGGTTCTGAAAACCATGCGGCCGCATGGAAGTCTTGCGAATCGTATGCGGCCGCATTGTGTGTCCGCATAGCGACGGGTTTTAGGGTTTTCTATTGTATCCATATAAATAGTTGTATACCTAGAACGGTTTGAAGGTGTGAGCCTCTAATAAAATTTTGACAGTCCGTTGGCCCCAATCTCTCTCTCTTCTTTGTGATTGATCCTATTATACTCTGTTAATTTGTTTGCTAGTCTTCCTGATGGAAGAATTATTTAACCTTGCAAGTGCACGAATCAATTGTAGCATAATTGTGCAAGAACAAGGGTCGAACCACAAGGACAAGTGTTTTGATTTAGAAAACCTAGCAACTGATTTGAATAAAATGATTTAAAGAACAAGAGATGATTTGAATTTTGTTTAACAATTAAATTAACAGAAAAACAATGAAATAAGGAAATTAACAATTGCACTAATTTGGGAGAATTCAAGAATTGGGAAAGCCTAGGGATTGAGGTTCACTTTGTATCTCAATCATATGTCTTGCTAAAGTTACAGTCCGATTCTAGGGTTCGTTTTTCTAAGGTAAAGATTGGGACGCTTTGATCACGATTTGCAATCTTTTAACTCCTAACTATTGTGTCTCCTTGATCCGTTAACACAACACTTAAAAAGTTTATAAAGCACAAAAGAACGAATTAATCCTAATTCCAAAATCAACAATGATCATGTATCATTCGAAATCAATCTCACAAAGAATGGCAATTTATGAAATAGGAATATTGATCGTTCACTAATTCATACATCAAATAATCTTAACAGTTGAACTACGATCCGTAAAAACAACCGATAAAATTCAATCAAGCAATTTTGTAGAGAACTAGAATACATAAACTGAATTGAACAATTAAGTTACGACATAAATTTCGATACTAAGTTACCTCCAATCCCTAGAAGACGAGCTTAGTTACAAAACCTTGAATCTTCAATTCAACTTGAATTTGAGTACAGAAATTGGAATCTAAATGTTATACAAAACTAGCAATCTCCCAGCAAGATCTCCCCCTTCAAAACAGACTTATTTCTTTTTATCTCTCTCAGACCTTGGAACGACTTCGCACCTTGGATTGGAACGACATGAGAAAAACTTCAACAGGCGCATAGTGGTAGGGCGCGTGAAACTGTGCGCTAAGGCCAGCTATGGCAACAGATTCTGATTTTCCAATTTCTTCCTTGCAACCTTTGTCTTTTTCACTCTCAACCCTTCAAGTTCCAAAACAACTCCAAAATGCTTAATTTTTGCATATTTGCTTCGAAGGCCCCTGAAATCTCATTAAATACTAAAAACCCAAATTAAATAACATAAATTCCGAGAATTCACATAGAATAAGATTGAAAAGCATCCAATTGAATCAATACTCATTCATCACTTCCGCTGTACACAACACACTCATATATGTGAGTGTATCAAGGATGCCCTCGCGACTATGACATCCCACCAATACAGACTATAGAACTCATCAAGAGATTTTAATTAATCTCAACCTCTACAATAGTCATGCATGAGATCACATGCACTACACCGTAGAGATGGATATATATAGAGTCATAAAGACTTCAAATGTCATAGTTGTTAATATTTGCTTTGCGAAATTCGTCCAGCTAACACACATACAAAAAAGCTTTACAAGAAGACTTTTGACAAAAAAAAAACTCAGTAATGTTTATCAAATTTACAGGTCCAGAGAAGAAACCTCTCATTAGCTATAGAAGAACAATATTATTTCCACTTGTTCAAGAAATTTTCAAAATAATTGTGTTCATAATCCAATTTTTAACAGCATAAGGTTGTCGCTTGAGATTTTGCTTTGTTGATTGCCAATAGCCAAGTGTTTTCCGAGTCAAATTTATCGAGGGAGTACCTGCTATATATATAAGGTTGTAACTTGAGTTTGCAAAATGATTGAATGAGAAACGTGAAATATATCTAATTAAAGAGTAGAAGTATTGAACTTAATTTCAGTCCTTTATTACTTTGATTCTATACCAAAATATTCTTAAAATTTAAGTAAAACAGCTTAGTGTCGTAACTCTGTATTAATGCAGTACTATAGCCGGTGGTTTTTAATGGAATTTATCTCACTAAAGAGTCCAACCATTATTGGGTTGTTACTGCGTTAAAATTTTTGGCTTTCACTTAGAGCATGTTTGGTGTAGCGTTTTTTGTTTTCAAAACGCAGCGTATCTAAAACGCGGCTTTTTTCTTTATAAATGCATTTGAGATATTATGTCAAAACGTAGATTTTTATTCTTTATTGTGTTTTAAAATTTGTGTTTTGGGAAAAAGTTAAGAATTCCATCGTTTTAAAACGCAGCTTTTTTTACCGCAGCATTGAAACGCTAAGTTAAGGAATAAGCTGCGTTTTAACCCTGCATTTTGACTAAAACGCTTAATTAAACGGGCTCTTAGTGAAGGTGATCATGATGATTGGACATTGTTTTAATTACAAAATCGAGATAAAATGTTGAATTGACTGTGCATTTAATAAAGACCGAGTCACATCTTACTATTTTTTAACATTTCCAAGTTTATATCTTACTTGCGTATGGGGCAAGTATAAAAATCATTGTATTTTAAAGGGAAGTTTCCATTTCATTTTTATTGACGAATGACATTCCTAGCAAACTAGCCTGAGTCCAATGTTAAGAAGTTGTATTCGTGTAAACCAACAAAACCAATCACCTCTCGACCCAAGCTGACCAAAACTCATGTCTCTATAGTTTGTCGTACTGGTTCTAGCTCTTGAGATATATGTGTTCAAATTGCTTGCAGATCTTAGAGCTCTTGGAAATGATCAAATTTCACCATTTTCGCCTTCTGATTCGGATATTGTATTTAATTCTTTTGAACAAGCGAATACAGGTGAGCAGAAACGTATATCTTCTTCAAGGTTTCTTCGTTGTTTGAGTTGAAGTTCCCATCTTAAAAGGCATAAAAAATGGTTAATTTTAACATATCTGCAGTTGCTATATATGATCATGTATTTGAAGGATATTTCAAAGCCAAAAATAATTAGCTTGAATGTCAAAATCTTTGGCTGATAAAAGGGTTCAAGTTTGAAAGTCAAACATTTTGGAGAAAATTCTCATTTGGGAACATCGATCAGTAGCAGGAAATAGCTCCTATTATAATAATTGTCTTCGTGACAATGAGTTCAAGTTTGGTCTGTTCACCTAAATGAACTCGAGTACGTCGAGCTAAACCAAGTCTGAGCTTATTTGAGCTCGTGATGAGGCCATGCCGAGTCTAAGCCACCCGGTCATGTAACAAGATGAGCCGAGCCATGCCAAGGCTCGGTTCATTTGCAACCATACGTCGTAACGCCACCCTTAATATGTTGTTGTTTTTTCAAAAATGAATGTTATGAAGCCGTCAAAAAATGGTAAAGCATTACGTACAAACAAAAAAGAAATACCAAGAGTTTTAATGTATCAATCTCGCTGGCGTAGAAAAAGAATGTGGTGAATCAGTTATTCAACTTTGAATTTTGAAATTATTCTATATATCTAGTAGTAGGGAAAACAAAAACAACAACAACATAATATATCACCATAATTTGATCGTTTTCAAATTGCATTGATTATGTTCAATAGGATAGTTACTTCCCAATACAATCGATAGGTTATAGTTCGAGTCATCAACTCGTTAAATGAAAAACCACAATCGATCATGTTTAAAAGAAAAAAAATTATAATAAAAAAATTCCCACTCATTAGTTTCGTAGTCAATAAAATGTTGCGAAGAAAAATCAAAAAGTCCCACAATATAAAATTTCATATTCAAAGGTTCTAAAATAACTGTTCTATCTAGAAGTACTAATTAAACAAATAAATAAATAAGGGAGTGAAATGACAACCTAACCTTTTCAAGGCAAGGCTAAGTCAAGTTAAATTATTATATATTTTTTCTTTCTTTCTTTTTAAAAAAAAGATTAATAGTAATGACTTGACCTCACGACCTATCGGTTGTAAGTATAGCGTCTTACCAATTAAGTGTTAAGTTAAATTATAATATTAGAGTCCTTGGTTAATTCTCTTGAGCTTGGTTCAATCTCAGTTCATAAAGGTTCACAATGATCCCAATAAAATTGCCATAGGTCACAATATCAATACACTTTTAATTAGGGGTGAGCAGACCGGTCCATCGGCCCGTCAAGCCCGCAGAGCCCGCCAATGCCCAGCCCGCAAAGCCCGTGCCCATGGGCTAGTACATAGTACTGGGCCTTAGATAAGTGAAAGCCCGCGGTCTCGGGCATGGACTGGGCTCTCCAATCCTTCCTGCCCGTTAAGCCCAGCCCGGCCCATCTCTTACTAAAACTACGTTGTTTTATAGTAAGTATATATAAAGTGTAATTCTTTTTGGTTGTTATAATAATAAAGTTTCAATAGTTGGATTTTTTTGGTACTGTTTATTAATTTATTGTAATTATTTTGATCCACTTCAATGTTAAATCGGCATAGTTTTGAAAAAGTATAAGTTAGGTGCAATAGTTGATTTTGATTTTTGGAGTAAATATTTATAAATTGTGTATGTTTGATCTTTACTTGTGTCCATCAATTAGATTGGGATGAAGAAACACTTGAAATTTGACCTGTTATTTTATTTTTCTTTTGTTCGTCATAGTTCATATTACATAATAAAATGTTTGAGTTGAAAAAGAGAGTAATAAATTGTTGCGTAAACTGTCTTGTTTTTTGTTTTTGTCTTAAATGATTTATTTGTGTTTTGTTTTGTTTTTTTTTTTTTTTCAGAGATGGATTGATGGGCTAAAAATAATTTAAAGCCCAAACTTTAATAGGTATAAAATTTTCAAAATAAAACATTTAATTTGTAAGCCCGCTAAGCCCGAGCTTGCCCAATGCCCGTTTAAAGCCCGCAAAAGCCCGTTGATTTAAGCCCGCACAAAGCCCGCTATGTTGGGCTTTTGAAATTGAAGCCCGCAACTAAATGGGCTTATACCGAGCTTTGGGCCCGTGCACACCCTTACTTTTAATATTATTTTATTTTATTTGTACAAGATAATTTTTGTTTTCAACTATAAAGTGTTTTAATCGTATCCTACTAGAATATACGTAATCAGTTTTAATGGTGACAGTGACCATATCGTTACGCCTTTAAGAGCATCACCAATGCAAATGTGATTGTGAAAAAATTGGGTGCAATCTAGAATTTACACATTTTTCAAAGAAAAAAAATAATTCAATGCAATTGTGGAGAAGGGATGTGAATATGATGTGTCAACTAAATTGTTTCCTATTGGTTATTAGATAATTAATTTTTTGACTCCCAATTTCACATCCTCCTTCACAATGTGCATTGGGAGTCAAAAAATTAATTATCTAATAACCAATAGGAAACAATTTAGTTGACACATCATATTCTATAATTGCATTAAAGAATTTTTTTTTCTTTAAAAAATACGTAAATCCTATGTGGCATCCAATTTTTTCACATTCACATTTGCATTGATGATGCTCTAAGAGCGTCTTAATTCAACCAAGTCTAAAACAAATAATGCTAGGGGTTGAACATAGTTAAATGAAAAATAAATAAGGTTTAATGACACCATTAGTCTCTGGAGTGTGACTAATTCTATAATTAGTCCCTTAAGAAAAATTTATATCGTAATAGTCCCAAAAGTTTCAAATTGTCACGAGGTCAGTATTTTTTTTTTTTATAGATGCCGTTAGAAAATTTTCGCTAACTCAATCATATGCGTTGCATATGTCATTTTTCAACGGTATTTCGAGAAATTCCTAATGGGATTTAATTATAGTAAAAAATTTTTTATCTTTTTTTATCTGAATAAGCAAATTTTTATCTTAATCTAATTAAAAACATCAATCATTTCTCTAATTGTTTTTAATAAATGGAATAGGAAAAAGAAAAAAGTAAATGAATATAAAACCCAGTTCATGTTCATCTTCCCGTTTCCTCTGCTCCGCCTCCCTCCTCAATCACTGCCAATTCTTCCGTCCGCTCCCCTTTACCTTTGTCACGTCCAACTGTTGATATCACCGCCCCTCTATCTAATTAAACATTATTCAATTGCTGCAATTCAATCCTATCTTTCTGTGGTCAACTCATTGTTTTAAAGAAACACCATTGCCATGAATATCTTCAATCAGAAACGCCATTGCCATGAATATCTTCAACTCTGAAGAAGCAACAACAACAAATTCTTGATTCTTCTACCTTGTTCGGCTCGATTTCTTCGTCTCCCTATGTCTGCAATTGCAAGGGACGCATAGGTAGTGGTGGTTGATGGGGGGTGGATGAGACGGCAACGATGCGTGGGTGGTTGGAGGGGGGTGTGAGGAACGCAAGGGGACAATCGGAGGTGGGTGGAGATCTGGATTGTAGGCGAAATCATCAAGTAGTCCCCCCTCCCCCTCTCTCTTTCTCTTTCTCCACAACGTTGAACTAGATCTGGGTTGTAGATGAGATCAAGATCGAGATTTAAGGTTAATCTTTGTAAATTTATAGTGGCCCGGATTGGGTTTGTGGAAGTACCGGTGAAAGAACCATTGGGTTTTGACAGTGCAAAATCTAGATTTTGCTATTATATAAACACTAGCTTCAAAATTTTGAGCGTAATTTCTATTTACAAATGGGTGTTGATTGGTCAAAATGACTTAGATTAGAATTCCAATATGTTGAGGTGGCGATGGTGGTGAGGTTGAAGGTGGGTAGTGGCAAAATTTGTATGGTGGGTTTCTTATTTTTCTGGATTTGAAAAAACCATGGTACTACATATTTTGAAGAGAAGGTAGAGAAGTTGTAGATGAAGTTAGTAGAGAGGGGTACGTGAAATTCCATTTTAGACCTTACTCAAATGCACGTGAGAGGTACATGGGACACTTAACGAAATTTTTTAACGACATCCATCAAAAGGACTAACCACGTGACGATTTTAAATTTTAAATACTTTTATGATGCAAATTTTTTAAGGTACTAATCGTGAAAAAGTCCAAAATGAAGGGACTAATGGTGTCATTAACCCAATGAATAAATAAAACTTGCCTGAAAGAAAAGGTCCAATTGAATAATTAAACTTAGGGTTAATGACATTACAAGTCCCTCAACTATGGTCGATTCCACCAGTAGTCTATTAAAAAAGTTTTTTCAAATTTCAATCCCACAAGTTTCAAAAATTAGATATGCTTAATCCTTTTGGTAGATGCCGTTAGAATTTATCCGTTAATTCAGTCATGTGCCTCGCACGTGCATTTGGTTAAGGGTATGAATGAAGTTTTCTTTTATTAACCACGAAGTCTTTCATTTTAAAAGATCAAAATGCCCATATTTTATTTATTATATTTTCATTACATTTATTCTCTCAATCTATATGCATTTGGGATATATGGACACCATTAATGTTCAAGGAGGAAGTTTCGAGCAGAATATATGATTGAGGGTTTTGACAATGATTTGAATTCATCCATTAGACATATTACAAACCCATAGTTAGGAGCTTTGCCTAGATCACGAAAGTTTCACTTTACCATTTACAAATTACAAACCTACTAATAAAAAAAAAAATTGAAACCATCCACTAATCAATTTTTTGAATCTTAAATTTTGGAGATTTAAACCTAAATCTAACAATAGATTTTTCATCCATATTTCCCCCCCAACCACCATCGATATTCCTGCAATTGCCCCCACCACCTACGTGAACCACCACTACCAATGAAGAGAGAAAAAGATATTTCAATCACCCATTTTGTCCATCTCTCTCTCTCTCTCTCTCTCTCTCTCTCTCTCTCTCTCTCAGATGTAGTGAGAAAGAGACATCTGGGTTTGAGTTTGAGCCCTTATCCGGTCTCTCTCTCTTTTTCGTTGAACTTTTCTCTCAACGCAACAGCAGCAGCAACACCACAGCAACAGCAGCGCGCAACCCCCATCATCTTCGGCCAACTCTGAATGACAACCACCATCTCCGGTCGCCCACTTCAACACCGGAGACTTCCTCTCAACATCGAAACCAACAAAACCCCTCCCTCTCTCTCTTAACACATAGCCTTTTCGCCGAATAGTCGGGCTGAACATGTCAAATCAATATGGGAAAATTGAGATCAAATCTTTCCCCTAGAGAGAATGAGGTGGAAGACAAGGAGGTGGTGGTAGGGGGAGGTCAGTAACAAGCAAGTGAAAAGATAGTGGAAGGGGATGAAGATGTTGGGAGAGAGAAAGAAAAGAATAAATTATCTAATTATTACTAAAAACCCTTTTCTAGTTACTAAAGGCACGTGAAATTTCATAAAAGCACTTAATCAAAGGCACGTGTGATGCACATGACTGACTTAACGGATAAATCCTAACGGCATCAACCAAAAGGACTAAATGTGTCTAATTTTTGAAACTCTTCGGACTGAATTAAATTTTTTTTAAGGGACTACTGGTGGAATCGACCATAGTCGAGGGACTTGCAATGTCATTAACCCATAAACTTAAGAAACCCACTTGATCAGTTGAATTGACTTTTCTCCCGCCAAGTCTTCGCTCCTCTCCAGGAATAGACTCAGTCCACAGCTAATTCACGTCAAACCTCCATGAAATTTCTCAGTCGATGCTGCCATTTGCATGCGTTGACTAGAAACAAATACTGGAAAATCTATTTATTTAACGTCACTATTGAACCACCCCCATACTTGATTACAAACCAACAAACAGATTCAATATTTCAAATTTGTAAGTATCTTGAATCATACTCAATTTCTGCTTAATTTTCTGTTCGGTTGGTGAGAAAATATAAGAAAGAAAAAAAAAAGAATTGGAATTGGGTTCCTATCACATTCACTATACTGATTAGAAACCAACGGAGTCAACTTTCCGATTGTAAGTTTCTTGAATCATCTCTTTCATACTCGATTTCTGATTAATTTTCTGTTTGGCTGCTGAGAAAACATAGGAACAAAGAAAATAATCAGAATTGGTTACTATGAACTCAACACAGTCACTACACTGAAGAGGGTTTCAGTAATTTTGGTTTCTTTTCCTCTGTTTTCTCAGCAACCAAACAAGATGGTATATTTGTTGCTGTCTTCTTCTTGATTCTGGATTTTTATCTATTTATTTATATTAATCTCGATTAACTCTGAAACTTCAATAGAATTATGGGTTTTCAAAAGATAATATTTATGAATCATCTATTTCATACACTTAGTTTCTGTTTAGTTTTCCGTTTGATTGCCGAGAAAATACAGGAAAGAAGAAAAGAAAAGGAATTGGGGTCTTAGAAATTTCAATACAGTCACTACAATATAGAGAATTTCAGTAATTGTGGTTCTTTTCCTTCATTTTCCTCTGTTTTTTCAGCAAGATATTAGGTTTTTAAATAAATTCTTCGAATTGTCGCTGTTCTGCCGTGTACCTTGTTCTAGAAATCTTGTACTTTGATCTGGCAAACTGCAATATTTCTTTGTGAAAATGATTTGGCATTTAAAGTTATGAAGATTGTTCAGATTATCCAAAGAGAGAACGAAACCGATGATTATTGCATAGTTGTAGTAATTGTGCCAAACATCAAACATTTTCTGCCAAAAACATCAAAACCAAATACTGTAGCTGACAAAGTTTTGTCTAAGAAGATGGTTCAGATGAAAGTTTAATCACCATTATTGTTGTTTGAAATTATTTCTAAACGAATTCATGGACATATTTATGCAAGTATTCATATGCAACATAATCAATATTTCCATGTCTTATCTTTTGATTTCCTGGTAAATTATGTGTCAGTACTATAAGGATCTTTTTATTTAGTATATGATGGATAGGATCATTATGTGTACTACACAATTTGAAACCTTTTGCAGTTGATTTAGGGTTTATTCTTATCAATGCTTCGACCTGTACCATTTGTGATTGTGAAGAAATCTGTAATTTGAAGTCGATCTTTTGCAGGAGAATGAATTACGAGTTTATTAAAGTAAACAAAGTACATTAAGACATTGAGATCATTTGTATTGGGACTTCACAGTTAAACTGCAGTTATGAACTTCAAGCCGGAGAGATATGTAAGGTCGGTATTGTTCGAGGCCCTAATCTCATTTGCTTAGTTACATAACCATTTTTGCTAAGATTAGATTCTATCTTTACTGTCTTCTTCAGGTTTAAGGAACCAAGTTCCGTGAAATCTTTTAGACCTGATCGACAATCTTCAGAAAATGGATTTTATCAAACGAAAATCAAACCATCTGTCAGTGCCATGATGGAAAGTATTCAAAGAGGATGCAGAAAGGGTTATGAAACGATTACAAGTTTGAAAAGATCATCAACGGTCCATCCATTGAGTGATAATAAACCAACAACAAAAGAGTCTTCATGTACCAAGAAGAAAATCCTTGACCCACAGGGGCCTTTTCTTCAACGTTGGAACAAAATATTTGTTCTAACTTGTGTGCTTGCTGTGTCCTTGGACCCATTGTTCTTTTACATTCCTGTTATTGATGGCAAGGAAAAGTGCCTCAATCTGGACAAGAAAATGGAGATCACTGCTTGCGTTCTTCGTTCCCTCACCGACTTGTTCTATATAATCCACATTATCTTTCAATTTCGTACGGGCTTCATTGCTCCTCCTTCTCGAGTCTTTGGCAGGGGTGAGCTAATTGAAGATCCCTATGCTATTGCAAAAAGATACTTATCCACCTACTTCATCGTAGACATTTTGTCAATTCTTCCAGTTCCACAGGTGCGTATTTGAGCCCTATAATGTTCATAGTGTTCATAGAGATCTTACAAAATTTTACGTTCGCTGTCAGGCTCTCTAACGAAGTCCTTCTCCTTTATCCAGCTCTATAATGTTCGAACTAAATGTCATTTAGCTCTTTTAGTTGTTCTGTGACTTCTGTCTAATCTCTCTTCCTCTCTCCAGGTTACAGTTATAATGGTCATCCCGTCTTTAAGGGGACCTGTTTCACTAGTTACAAAGGACATCCTGAAGTTTGTCATTGTCATTCAATATGTTCCACGATTTTTCCGAATCTATTCACTCTATAGAGAAGTGACAAGAACTTCTGGCTTATTTACGGAAACAGCGTGGGCTGGAGCTGCTTTCAACCTGTTTCTCTATATGCTAGCCAGTCATGTAAGTTCTTAATGCTATTCCTAAAAGGGGTTGTTGTAGATGAGCCAAACTGAAGTGAGCTTGACTTGCTCAAGTTTGACTCGCTGTTTTAAATGAGCTTATAGTAAGTTTGATTTGCAGCTCTTTTACTTGTCAGGCCAGTCTCTGTCTTGAGTTGATCTCGAGTATTTTGATTGTTATTTATTTAGTTTTCTAGCAGGAATCTAGTAGTTGATCATTTAACACAATAACAGAATTCTCATGAACATACTGTGCAAGCTCGAGTAGTTTTGGACTTGGGTAGTTTGATCATTGAACATAATAACGAGATTCTCAACTAAGTGAGCTCGATAAACTTGCAACAAATATGTCAGGTGTATTGTGCTCACAGTATGAATGAACATAATTTCAGATAATTGGAGCCTTCTGGTACTTGATTGCTATAGAAAGAGAAGATAGGTGCTGGCGTGATGCATGCAAGAGAAACAACTGTAACGTTGAGTACTTGTACTGTGGAGAAGGCCGTGTAGGAGACTATGGATTCTTGAATACTTCTTGCCCTCTTCTGGAACAGAGTGACATACGAAATTCGACAGATTTTGACTTTGGCATATTTCTTGATGCCCTTGGGTCTCGTGTCGTCGAAACAAGAGACTTTCCAAAGAAACTCTTTTACTGCTTTTGGTGGGGTTTGCGAAATTTAAGGTTTGTTGCAGTTCAGTTTCCTCCTTGCGAAATTCACCACTTTATTACTACCAAATAAAGCATTTTATGTTTATTGCAGTTCTCTTGGCCAAAACCTCAAGACAAGTACATTTGTCGGAGAGATTCTCTTTGCTATCTTAATAGCCATCATAGGATTGGTTTTATTTTCATTGCTCATTGGCAACATGCAGGTACATACTCCTCTCTACTTCCACATTTATGGTTTTGTGAGGCAAAGGGTTGACGATTTCTTCTTGTGGTGTTGCAGAAATATCTGCAGTCTATCACGGTTAGAGTAGAAGAAATGAGAATACGAAGGCGAGATGCAGAGCTATGGATGTCACACCGGATGCTCCCTGAGAATCTGAGGGCGCGTATTAGGCGGTATGAACAGTATAAGTGGCAAGAAACCAGAGGAGTTGATGAAGAATCTCTCATCAACAACCTTCCCAAGGATTTGATAAGGGACATAAAGCATCATCTTTGCTGGTCTTTGGTCACAAGAGTAAGTGAACTTTTCATCTCCTTTGTGTTTCTTCAATATCTTTGTGGCATGCCCTTGCCAGGGTTCTCAAAGTGGCTAAAATGTGGTAGTAACATCATTTGTGAAGCTTAACGGGTAGGGCTGTAAATGAACCATGCTGAGCGAGCTGAGTGTTTGAGCTCAGCACTTTCACTTTGAATCGATCTCGAGTTCGACCAAGGAATTTATGTTCGATCTCGCTCGAGTACTTCACGAGTGAGCTATAATCAAGCTGCAGTCAAGCTATATTCGAGCCTGAATAAAAATATGATAAAAGTCATTTACTGAGCTAATTCGAGCTGAGCCAAGTTGTGCTTGTTTATACTCAAACCTAAAATCATATTCAATCTCGAAAAGAACCGAAGACAAGTCAAGCTCGAGCCAGCTCGGTTTATCAAGCAGCCCTATTAACTGATCACTTTTCCCTTAAATCTTTTGACCCATTTATAAGAAAATTAACTGGACTTAACATGTTACTACAGGTGCCAATGTTCGAAAAAATGGATGAACAATTGTTGGACGCCATGTGTGATCGTCTCAAGCCAGTTCTTTACACAGAGAAGAGCTTCATAGTCCGTGAAGGAGATCCAGTTGATGAGATGCTCTTTGTCATGCGTGGTGATTTATTAACTATGACCACTAATGGAGGAAGAACAGGCTTCTTCAACTCTGTTTACCTCAAGGCTGGCGACTTCTGTGGCGAAGAGCTTCTCACATGGGCTCTCGATCCCAACTTCTCATCAAGTCTTCCCTCCTCAACCAGAACGGTACAAGCCCTAACCGACGTCGAAGCTTTTGCGCTAATGGCTGATGACCTCAAGTTTGTGGCCTCCCAGTTCAGGCGTCTTCACAGCAAGCAGCTCCAGCATACTTTCAGGCAAGTATTTCATATAAGAGTCCGTTTCGTTTCAGGGAAAATAGCTTTAATAAAAATGATTTTTGAAGATCATTTTCATGCAAATATACTTCTTTTTCCTATGTATGGTCAATGCACGAAAAATTGACCACCCGGAAAATATGTTACCGAAGTCATTTTCATTGAAAAAAAAAACATAGGAGAACAACTTTCAGCAGAGGCAAGAAGAGACGAGAGAGAGAGAGAGAGAGAGAGAGAGAGAGAGAGAGAGAGAGAGAGAGAGAGAGAGAGAGAGAGAGAGAGAGAGAGAGAGAGAGAGAGAGAGAGAGAGAGTAGCTTCATTTTCCAGAAAATGAACTCGAATTCATAAGTCGTTTTCCTTAGGAAAATGAGTGATGTTCCTCATAGCACATTCTACAGATGACTCAATTTTCAAGAAACCACCAAACAGCAGAAAATTTAAGAAACGCTCTACCAATATCATTTTCTTTGAAACAAATGGAGCCCCTAGTATCATGTGAATTGACATGTTATCAGATTTTCATGAAGAGTTCTAGGTTTTTCACCTTGTTAAGTAATAACTCTGTATCATCACAATTTCAGGTTCTGCTCACAGCAGTGGAGGACATGGGGAGCTTGTTTTATACAGGTAGCCTGGCGAACTCACTGTAGAAGGAAACACGAGAAGGCTTTGCGAGAGGAAGAAGACAAACTGCAGGCTGCATTGGCACAAGAGAGTGGAACCCCACCGAGTCTCGGTGCCACCATCTATGCATCGAGGTTTGCTGTCAATGCATTACGGGCCTTGAGACGTAATCATTCACCTAGTACCAAATTGGCTCATAAAGTTCCGCCATTGCTGCTTCAGAAACCAGCTGAGCCTGATTTTAGTGTTGGACATCTTAGATAAATTGTGGTCTTTTTAACGGTTCTCATAATGGTTTTGTCTAGTAAAACAGTAATCCTTGAGGCTCATCCACTGAGCACTTTACGATTATTTTGTGCAATTCATGATGCAAGCTGTACAGAGTCTTTGTATATACGATGCAATTTTGTTCCCTCTGTACATATTCCTCTGTTTAATATTGGTTTTTTGAAGAAATCTCATCTCTACATATCTGAGGTAAAAGCATTGACCAGTTCTGTCCTGGGAACTCAATATCATCACTTTGATGCATAGTATCAAAATCAACTAAACTACAGAGGCGGCGGTTCACAATTTAATGGTTAAAACCCAATGGTGGTCCACGGTTTGATGGTTCAACCACTGGATGAACCGGGTAAACAGTCTTAGCTTTTTTGTTAATGCTCCATCTCTGATCTCTCATACCAGTTGAACTGGTCCACGGAACTCTGATTGGTTAGCACGGTTCAAGCAGTTCAATTCGGTTCAAATGCAGAAATGAGATGGTCTAATTAGAAAATCATACCAAGAAGTGACTGGTTCATAGTTCGACAGTTCTATAACTATACCATTTATGTCCTACGGGGTGGCCCAGTGGTAGAGCCGAGACTTCACAAAGCGTGAGGTCACAAGTTCGATCCTTTCCCACGCCCTCTTCGGACATCAACAAAAAAAAAAAAAAACTATGCCATTTATTGAACGAGTGTATTTAGTAGCAGCTACATAACACAATATTTTTTACATAAACACTGCAGAAACTGTTGACCAAGCAATCAAGAAACCTGTAAGTGGTCTTACTTTCATGTCTGGAAAGTCTGTGATAAGTAAAACGGCACTTTATCTCAAATAAATTACAAAAATACTGCCCATGCTCGGAGCCATCAAACTGGGAAACAGATGAATCCGACAAACACGAGTCAAGAACATATAGGTAATAGCAGAAGTTATTTGATAAATGATATGGATCGATAGGCATTCAATATGATAAGAAGCACAGTAATATAAATCACCGTTCTAGAAGCATCAAATAACTTCTGTAAAAGCGTGAAGACATGTTGGCGCTCAACAATATATATCGAACACTTCCCCCACACGTGTGACCCGTCCATACATGAAGCCCACACGTGGAGAAAATTAACAAATACGTGTGACCCGTCCATACATGAAGACCACACGTGGAGAAAATTAACAAACAAGCCTCACCAAAGGTAACAAAAGTGAGAGAGACGCAAATTGGGGAAAGACGGATGACGGACACAGTTGGTGGTCGAGGGTCTCGAGGTCTTGGCGGTATTAGACAAAATAGTGCGTGACTATTTTGGGCTGTGATAGGTGTGATACTCTGTGGGATCGTGTCAATCCTTGTAATCCTAGTCCTAGGTAGGGTGAGTACATTGAAAACTCTATATTGTAATTCCTCATCGTTTATAGTGGATTTGTTGTTTGCCTTGGAGTAGATTAAATCACATAAATCCTCTGTTCTTTTTTGGTATCAGAGCTTGGAGATAGTCAAAATTATGAATCAAGAGATTGGAGTTTTGAAGATGGGAGACGTTGGAAATTCTACACAATTCCAATTGGAGAAATTTAACGGAAGTAATGACTTTAGCTTGTGGCTAGTTAAAGTTAGGGATGTGTTGATCCAAGCAGATAATGAGATTGCTTTGGAAGGAATGAAAGCAAAACCCGACGATATGAAGGATAAGGTATGGAAGAGAATTGATCAAAAGGCGGCTAGCACTATCCGGCGATGTTGCGCGGATAATGTTCTCTACAATGTTATTTCTGAAAAATCTGCGAAGGCATTATGGAAGAAGTTGAAGAGTCTCTACATGGGAAAATCTATGTCAAACCGGTTGTACCTAAAGAAGGAGTTGTTCAACTTCACGATGTCTTAAGGTACGAATATTCATGATCACTTGAATGTTTTTAACAAGATACTTTGCGAGTTAGCGAATATCGGTGTTAAAATCGAGGATGAAGATCAAGGTTTAATTTTGCTAAAATCTTTGCCACCATCTTTCAAGCATTTAGTTACTACTGTTATACATGGGAAAGACAAGCTTACTTTGGGTGAGGTACAAACATCATTATTAACGGATGATTCTATGAACAAGGGTTCTAAGAATAATAATAATAGTGATGCTTTGTATGTGGGAAGCAAAGTTAATCATGTCAGAAATTCGTCCGGTGAAAGTTCAAGTGGTGGTGAGAAGAAAAAGAAGACTTCTAAGATAAAGTGTTGGCATTGCAATGAGATAGGTCACGTTGTTCGTAATTGTCAAAAACTCAAGGATGAAGTGAAGAAAGAATTAAATTTTAATGCTAATATTAACTTTTTCGATGAGGGTGGTATTAGCAATGACGAGAATAGTGGTGATGTACTTAATGTGATCGTGGGTGTGGGTGGTGCTAATCTACGGACTGAATGTGTTCTTGATTTCGGTTGTTCTTTTCACATGTGTTCCAATAGAGATATGTTTTCTACTTGCAAGAGTGCAAGTGGTGATGTATTTTTAGCAGATGATTCTTCTTGCAAGATTGAAGGTGTTGGGACAATTAAAATCAAGACTCAAGGTGGAGTGAAAACGCTAACTGAAGTTCGTTATGTTCCTAACTTAAGGAGGAATTTAATTTCATTGGGTTCCTTGGATTTGAAAGGTTGCAATTACACAATTCGTGATGGAAAGATAAAATTTTTCGTGGTGGCCGTTTTCTCATGGGTGGAAACAAAAAGGGCAACTTGTATTTACTACAAGGGAGTGTCACTTAGGTGGAGCTCATGTCTTGTTTCAAAGTGAAGATGCCAAGTGTGAAGAAATTTGAAGTATTCGGTTTGGTAGTATTTCATGGAGCGAGTTCAAGGGCCGCTTGAACTCGTGTGTTCGAGATCAATTCTAGGCACCCATGGTGGGGTGCATAACGGGCAAGCAACAATGGGGATAGATGATTGATGGAATTTGAGCCAAGGTGGAGATTTGTTAAAATATGTCTCAAATTCATAAGGATTTTGGAATCCTATACAAACTAGGATTGTATTAATTAATCCTAGAGTTAATTGGAGAAGGTTACACAATTTTATACTAGTTGTAAAAGGATTCCTTTATTGATATGGATTAAGAGTCTTAATCCCAATTTGTTAAGGTTTTTCTTAGGGCCTATATAAAGAGGTGATGAGACGTCAATTAGAGAAAAGACCAAAAATGAGAGAGACACAAATTGGGAAGAGACGGACGACGGACACAGTTGGTGGCTGAGGGTCTCGAGGTCTTGGCGGTATTAGAAAAAATAGTGCGCATTTTGGGCTGTGAGAGGTGTGGTACTCTATGGGATCGTATCAATCCTTGTAACCCTAGTCCTAGGTAGGGTGAGTACATTGAAAACTCTCTATTGCAATTCCTCATCGTTTATAGTGGACTTGTTGTTTGCCTTGGAGTGGATTAAACCACGTAAATCCTCTGTTCATTTTTGTTTGATTCTGTTATATTTTCTATTTTCTTGCCATTATTTCTCCAAATACGTGGTGCTTTTATTTTCGATCGATTCGCTTCCGCATTGAAGATAGAAACTTGAAATTCTTAACCAAGAATATCCTCGTTTTATAACAAAGACAATAATATGCATTTTTAGTGAGTGAGTACCCCACGAAAATGCATAGTTTGGAGCGAGGATCAAGTTTATGGGATGTGTAGGGTCGAAGCCAAGGATAGCATAAGCAAACAAAGCTTCGTAATTTGGCATAGTTAGGATGAGAGGGAGAGTGAAGGGAAAGGGTTGGGGTGGGCATGCGATTAATGAGATAAACCGTGATAAAAAAATGAGGGTCCAATATTTGAGAGGCATTGAAGCATAGAAGAGGAGGGAAAGGCTGGTTTCAACTATGTGTCGATAGTGCCTTTCGGAATAGCCATTGTGTTGAGATGTATGAGGTGGGGAGGTTAGATGAGTGACACCATTAGTGGCAAGGAAGGTATTAAGTTTTTCATATTCTCCGCCATTATCGGAGTAAAGAGTGATAATGGGTCTTTGGAAATATTTTTCGACCAAGGCTTTAAATCGAAGAAAAACGTGTTCTGTGTCGAATTTGTTCTTGAGAGGATAGAACCACACATACTTAGTGAAATGATCGACAAAAATAATATAGTACTTATAGCCGTCATAAGAGTAGAGGGGAGAGGTCCAAACATCACTAAAAATTAAATCAAGAGGTCCATTGGAATTAAGAGTAGATTGTGAAAATGGTAATTTATGGTTTTTATTGCAATCACATGCATTACAATGCAATGAAGTGTATAAAGGAATGGAAAGATTAAAAATTGAACTAAGATGCTTTAGAATAGAATGCAAGGGATGTCCGGTGATGCCAATCGAGAGTAGTAAATAGAGAAGCAAAGTTGATAGTCGGAGTTGTGGAGTGAATTTGAGGATGCCATACATATATGCCAGAATTAGTAGGAAACATTAAGAACATTAGAAAGAGAAAAAGTGTAAAAGAGATAGGAAAGTGAGAGAGAACCAGTGTTGGCAATTGGAAGGCCAGACCCATCACCAATTAAGAGTTGTTCACCACCATCATAAGGAGTATGGAGAGAAAGAGTTTCCAACTCATTAGTTATGTGGTATGATGCACCACTGTCCAATAGTCAACCGGATGAGGGAGGTACGGGTGCACTGGCAGTATAGGCTTGAGGGAAGAAGTGGTGTGGAAAAGACTTGGCAACATGATGAGTAGGGTAAAATGATAGAGGGGCAGTAGGATTGGGTAAGGGAGAAGGAGGTATGGCATTCGAGAATTGAAGATGAAAAGTTAAACATTGGGTTAAATAATGTCCTGTTTGACGACACTATTGGCAGCAGCCTTGAAAGGGGCGAGAGGGTGGATGAGAATTGGTGGTAGGGACTAGTGGAGTCGGGAGCAGGTCAGGGTAAGGAGACGATGGAATGTGGGATCTGTGTTTGTGGGATTGTTTGGCAGCATAGTTGGCAGTGGCAGGGTATATAGGAGAAGAGGTAGATTTTTGTTTGAGGGTGAGTTCACGATTAATTAGTTTCTCGTGTAACTCATCGAATAAAATGGGAGAGTCACAGCTATGGATGGCATTGAGGACATTCTCGTAGTCGGGATCATTGAGTTGCTCAAGAACACGATCGATAATGTCATCAGCATCAAGAGGATTACCAAGAGAGACAAGTTGATCCGAGCACAATTTAATATCATGCATAAACTCGGTGATGGACCGATTACCTTTGGTAATATTCTTTAGGCGATCTTTGATTTGTTTAAGATGGCCCTTGGAAGGATTAGCATATGTCTTAGCAAGAGTTTGCCAATCATCATGAGAGGTGGGACATTGAGATATGAGGGGAACAAGATTGGGGGTTAGGGTGTCGGATAACGCCCCAAAGATTAATTTGTCTTGACGACGCCAAGTTGTATAGGCATGAATAGGAGTGGAACATTGTCAGTAGTGAGAGTAGGAGCAAGGGCAAGGAGGGAACCATCAAGATATTGGAAAAGATCATGACCAATAAATGTGTCCTCAATCTGGGTTTGCCAAGAGATATAATTCGTGGGAGTTAATTTGAGAATGTGATTTAGAGAGATGACAATGAAGGGTTTGGTGGGTTCAGTTTTGTTGGGGATGAGAGTAGAAGTATCAGACTGTTGAGCAAAGGAACACAAACAATGCAACGGAACTTCTTTACCCTTTACTTGAACAAACTAATGTAGTAACTAAATGATATCCAAGGCAAACAAGCAACCAAATAATCTGAAAATAAGAACTCAATCACACACAATGCACGCACAAATTTTTACGTGGAAAACCTCCTCAAGGCGAGAAGAAAAAAACCACGGGACCGAGTCCAAAAAATTCTTCCACTATCAACGGTAATAGGCAATACAGAGAGTCCTCTCTAGATTGAACTAGAGGAATACATCAGCTACAATCATCAAGAGTTACAAACCCTTGGCAAACCACATCAACAGATGATACAAAGAAAAAGAAGAATTCAAGTCAGGATATCACCAGAAAAACCAGCCTTGTTGCAGAAGAAATAACTCCGTCTCCAGGCCTCAGAACCCGATCTTCACCGTTCAGAAATTGCGTCTATCTATCCTAAACGTGCCCCTAAATTTTGAGCTCGATCCAACGATTAACGAATCCGTAAACGCAATTTTTCTGGGACTGCGCTGTGCTGTGACGGGAATCTCTTTTTCTCTTCTCTTAATTGCGGCTCTCTCTCTATATTATCTTATTTCCTCCCACCCTTACACCCTAATCTAATCACTAGGTTTAAGAGAAGAGACGGTATGAGAAATATCCAATTTACCCCTTTTAAATTGCTTAAAATTACCTCTCCATATGGGCTTTAAGCACAAACACATATGGGCAACCTTTGGCCCATCTTCCAACTAGGAGGGAAAAACCCAACAAATCTCCCCCTCACGACTAAGTGGAGGGATTTGCCATCACAGCAACTAAACGACAAGCTTCAAGCTTCTCCCTTGTTAATGCTTTGGTCAACATGTCCGAGCCATTATCATCGGTATGAATTTTCTCAAGTTCTAATAACTTGGAATTCAAAACATCTCTAATCCAATGGTATCGAACGTAAATGTGCTTCAATTTTGCATGAAATGTAGAATTCTTACCAACGTGTATAGCACTCTGACCATCACAAAACAACACATACCTCTCTTGCTTGAAACCGAGTTCCTGAATATATTTCTTCATCCATAGCAACTCTTTACAGGCTTCCATTGCTGCAATGAACTCAGCCTCAGTAGTGGAAAGTGCAACAGATTTTTGCAGTCTTAATTGCCAAGCCATAGCTCCCCCTGCAAAAGTAATCAAATATCCGGATATGGACTTACGAGAGTCAACATCTCCTGCCATGTCTGAATTTGTATAGCCAATCAAATCTGATTTTGTAGCACTATAAGACAACTTCAAACTGCTTGTGCCCCGAGATATCGCATTATCCATTTTACTGTATCCAAATGCTCCTTTCCTGGATTTGACAAAAATCTGCTGACTACCCCAACGGCATGAGCAATATTTGGCCTTGTACACACCACGGCATACATTAAGCTTCCCACAGCTGAAGCATATGGAACTTTTTGCATCTCTTCCTTCTCTTCATCTGTAGAAGGACTCTGTTGGACACTTAGCTTAAAGTGGGTTGCTAAAGGCGAGCTAACCACTTTAGCTTTATCCATCTTGAATCTCTGAAGTACCTTCTCAATGTACTTTTGCTGGGATAATACAATCTTTTAGCTGCTTTGTCACGTTCAATGCGTATTCCCAAAATTTGTTTTGCTGGCCCTAAGTCCTTCAAATCAAAGAACTTGCTCAATTGCTTCTTCAAATTAGCAATCCGTGAACCATTCCTGCCAACAATTAAGATATCATTTACATATAGCAACAATATAGTAAAGTCATCATCAGAAAATTTCTGCACATAAACACAATGATCTGATGTGGTTCTCGTGTAGCCTTGCTCCCCCATAACTGTGTCAAACTTCTTGTACCATTGCCTAGGAGCTTGCTTCAAACCATAAAGACTTTTCTTCAATTTACAAACCAGATTTTCTTTGCCTTTAACCTGAAACCCCTTCGGCTGCTCTATGTAGATTTCCCCTTCTAAGTCACCGTGCAAGAAAGCTGTCTTGACATTCATCTGTTCAACTTCTAAGTCAAGACTTGCAACTAGGGTGAGAACAACCCGAATAGATGACATGTTTACCTCTGGAGATAATATCTCTTCAAAATCAACACCCTTTTTCTAACTGAAACCTTTCACCACTAATCTAGCTCTGAATCGAGGATGTGCATCATGTTCTTCATGCTTGATTCTAAACACCCACTTATTTTTCAAAGCTCTTCTACCCTTAGGTAGCCTTACCAGTTCAAAGGTATTATTCTCATGTAAAGACTTCATTTCATCTTTCATGGCTTCAATCCATTTCTCTTTGTTCTCATCTGCTATTGCTTCCTTGTAGCATTCTGGTTCCCCACTTTCAGTCAACAACACATACTCATCAGTTGAGTATCTTGTGGAAGGTGTTCGATTCCTGCTAGATCGCCTAAGTGGAATTTCAGGTGGAATATTTTCATCACCCTGCTCAACCATATACTGCTCATCACCGGATGCATCATCATGAATTTGACTATTGCCATTTTGGGATCCTTGTTCTGTTTGCCCATTATGCACATTATCATCAACTGGCTCAGCTACTGGTGCAGAATGAACTGGCTCAACTGGCTCTAAATCTACCAGATCATTATAAGACTTGGTCACTGTCTATTCTGCCTTCTCAATATCCTGTATGGTCTGATCCTCCATGAATACAACATCACGACTTCTGATAATCTTATTCTCAACTGGATCAGACAGCTTGTAGCCAAACCCATCTTGACCATACCTCAAGAAGATACACTGCCTTGTCTTCATATCAAGCTTAGAAACATCTTTGGAAACATCTTTGCCACTCCAAACCCTGTCTGGAACATCAAATGACAAAGGCACACAAGGTGAGAGATTTAATAAATGAACAACAGTATTTAAAGCCTCACCCCAAAATGACTTAGGCAGTCGTGCATGAGAAAGCAAACATCTGACTCTTTCAATTAGAGTCCTATTCATTCTTTCGGCTAACCCATTCAACTGAGGAGTCTTTGATGGAGTCTTTTGATGTTTGATGCCTTAAATCCTGCAGTACTCATTAAAAGGGCCTGAATATTCACCACCATTATCTATGCGGATATACTTGAGCTTCCTTTCTGTTTGTCTTTCTACTAGTGCTTGAAACTGCTTGAAAACACCCAGAACTTGATCTTTCGATCTCAATGTATAAACCCATACCTTCTTTGAGTAATCATCTATGAAAGTTACATAAGTAGTAGGAACCACCTTTCGACCTTGTCTTCATAGGACCACACACATCTGAATGCACCAGCTCAAGGGGATTCTGCTTCCTTGTAGGTGGACGGCTTCCAAAGGAAACTCTGTTCTATTTTTCAGCCAAGTAATGTAGACACTTCTTCAAGTGATTATCCTACAACCTAGGCAACTTGTTCTTCTTTTTCAACACTGTTATGCCCTTCTCAGTCATATGAGCCAATCTCTTGTGCCATAACTCGATAGCTTCTTCACCTTTTACAACATTTGCCTCGCCACTCAACAGTTTTGCATGCATGAGATATAAAGAGGAACACTTCTCTCCTTTTGCCACTACCAAAGAACCCTTGGACAACTTCCAAGTATCATTTTTGAAGGTGCTGCAAAACCCTTCATCATCAAGTCTCCCAACTGAGATCAAATTCAAGCGAAAGTCAGGAACATGCTTCACATTCTTCAGAATCAGTTTCGCTCCAGTATGAGTCTCTAAGCATACATCTCCAATATCAGTAACTTTGGACAAACCATTGTTACCGACCCTCACTGCCCCAAAATCACCAGGTGTATATGAGCAGAAAAATTCCCTATGAGATGTAGCTGCACTGACGCTCTACTGTCAACTACCCAACTATGCTCATCTGATGCTATGTTAACTTTATCAGTATCATACGCAATCAGGAAATCTTCAGTTGCATTAACTCGGTCTTCTTCAGATTCACTGTCATTTTGCTTGGGTTTATTCTGCTTCCTCTCTCTCTCTCTTTAACTTTCGACAATATTTTTTGATATGACCTGTTTCACCTCAGTGATAGCACTCCGTATCTGTAAACATGCCCTTGCCCCGGGACTTGCTTCTACTTTTGCCTTTACCTTTTGGATCTTTACTTTTGCCTCTCCCCCTTTTAACTGGATCTATATTTTTGCCTCTCCCCCTTTCAACTGTAACTAGTTCATCAGACTGGGAAGAACTTTGAGTTCCTTCTAACCTCTTCATTAAGAACTCCATTCTTGGCATAAGTCAAGGTCATCTTTCCATCTGGAGCAGAATTGCAATGTGACGTACGGAATGTCTCCCAAGAATCTGATAATGATCCAAGAAAATATAACCCAAGGACCTCATCATCAATTTCAATGTTCATGGATTTCATTTGTTGAAGAATTCCAACATACTCATTGATGTGATCCGCTACAGAAGTTTTTTCTTTGTACCTACAATTCATCCACTCCTTAATCAAGTACATTTTATTATTTCCAGCTTCCTTGGCAAAAGGATCTTCTAAACTTTTCCATAGAGCCTTAGCATTCACTTCTTCGGCAACATGATTAGAAACATTATCATCAATGAACTGACGAATAAAGGCACAAACTTGTTCATTCTCAAATTTTCAATCCTCATCTGTTTTCGACGCAGGTTTATTCGCAGTAAAAACAGGTAGATGCCAACTCTTCACATAAAGCAGATCTTTCATTTTTCTCCTCCACATGTGATAATTAGTTCCATTCAGATTTATCATTTTAATGTTACTCTTCATAATGTTCAAGCTAAACATAAACAATCATGCTCTGATACCACTTTGTTGGGCAAAGGAACACAAACAATGCAACGGAACTTCTTTACCCTTTACTTGAACAAACTAATGGAGTAACTAAATGATATCCACGGCAAACAAGCAACCAAATAATATAAAAATAAGAACTCAATCACACACAAATTTTTACGTGGAAAACCTCCTCAAGGCGAGAAAGAAAAAACCATGGGACCGAGTCCAGAAAATTCTTCCACTATCAACGATAATAGGCAATACAGAGAGTCCTCTCTAGATTGAACTAGAGGAATACATCAACCACAATCATCAAGAGTTACAAACCCTTGGCAAACCTCATCAACAGATGATACAAAAAAAAGAAGAATTCAAGTCAGGATATCACCAGAAAAACCAGCCTTGTTGCAGAAGCAATATCTCTGTCTCCAAGCAACAGAATCTAATCTCCACCGTTCAGAAGTTGCGTCTATCTGTCCTGAACGTGCTCCTAAATTTTGAGCTCAATCCAACGGTTAACGAATCCGAAAACGCAATTTTTCTGGGACTGCACTGTGTTGTGACAGGAATCTCTTTTTCTCTTCTCTTAATTGCGGCTCTCTCTCTATATTCTCTTATTTCCTCCCACCCTTAAACCCCAATCTGATCACTAGGTTTAAGAGAAGAGACGGTATGAGAAATACCCAATTTACCCCTTTTAAATTGCTTAAAATTACTTCTCCATTTGGGCTTTAAACACAAACACATATGAGCAACCTTTGGACCATCCTCCAACTAGGAGGGAAAACCCCAACACAGATGATGCCATGGGAAGAGAATAGATTGAAGCTGGGAGAGAAAAAAATTTGAGAGAAGAAAAAGGATTCTAATGCTTGTTCAAAGTTCAATCAATTTGCAATCTTGATAAGATGCAATGGATAGAAACAGTATAAATAAGATGCATGAATGGAAGAGTGTCTAGAATCATGAAGTCAAATTCTTGAATAACTCTTTGTATTCTTGTACTCTAGAATAATCCTTGGCACTCTATAAATAAGGGGGTCATTTGTAGCGTTGAGGCATCTAAAAGGCCATCAAAATATATTTGTAAAACAAGTTTGGTACTGCTATCATAGCTTCCGCACCCAACAAATTTGGTATCAGAGCCAACTTTATTCCACCACTTCGGTACTGCTATCACCACACCCAAAGCCACCTTATTATTTCTTCATCCCTGCCTCCAAAAACTACTTCTTACGTGCAACATAATTGCTGCCCACTTTGAAGCACAAAAATCCACCGTCTGCCACACCCAATAAACAAGCTGGTTCATTTTTTTTTTGAAGGAGCTGATGCCTTCTTCTTTGGTGAGTCATCCAAGGAAGTGCTAGTCATCATTGATATTTGATTGTCATTTGCTGAACTTGCTGGAACCACAACTTCTCAATGGAAACAAATTCTTCCTCTCCTTTATTTGCATATTCACCGAGTCAAGTTCCAATCTTCGAAGGAGAACACTTTGAGTATTGGAGCAGCCAAATGCTTACATTTTTTTAATTCCATGGAGTTAGGGGACGTGATTGATGGCGAGCTACAAGAACCGGACGAAAAAGATGAAGAATATGAAAGGCTGCAAAGAGAGTTCAAAATGAAGAATGCAAAGGCGCTGCGATACATTCAACAAGGCGTTGGAAAAACAATTTTTCCACCCATCTTTGGTGTCAAAAAAGCCATAGATGCCTGGGAAATTTTGAAACAAGAATTTCAAGGAACCGAGAAGACGATTGATTTGAAGCTTCAATCTTTATGGAAAGACTTTGACAATTTGAAAAAATTCCTCCGTAGTCTTCCCCAAAAGTTTGATCATGCTGTTGCAGCTATTGAGGAATCAAAAGATCTGTCCAAGATGACCATGTACGAGCTAACCGAATCTCTTTATGCACATGAGCAAAGAATCAATCGTTCAGCCAATCCATCACCGAGCAAGCATTCCAATCAAAACAAGTATCAACACCACATTCCAGCAATCAAAGAGTATAATTCAAAGGAGGTCCAAGTCAGAACAAAAACACTAGCAAGCGGAAGTCAAACAAGAAGGAAAGCAATTGGCAAGCCAAACCACCACTAAATTCGGGTAACTTTTTTGGTTGTCTTATTTGCAAGAAGTCTAACCATGAATCAAAAGATTGTTTCTTTAAATGCAAGAGATGCAAAATCTATAACCATTCTCAAAGGGATTGTTGGTTTCAAAACAAAATGAAAAATGAAGGAAGAGAAGAAGTAAAATTCTCGAAAGAATTAGATGAAGAAATTTTGTTCTATTCAAGTGATTATCAAGATTCCAAAAGTCTATGGTACTTGGATAGTGGTTGCAGCAATCACATGACAGGTGATTGTGATCTCTTTGTTGATCTTGATACGAACATCACTTCTCGGATCATTCTTGGCACAGAGAAGTGCAAAAGGAAAAGGAACCATTGCTGTCCAAACTAAAGAAGGTAATCGGAAACTCATTACTAATGTTCTTTATGTGCCCAAACTCTCACACAACCTTCTTAGTGTTGGTCAACTCATTCAAAAGAATTTTTCTGTTTTGATGATGGAAGATGCAAAATTCTTGACAAAAAGAAGAATGTTGTTATCTCAAATATTGAGATGAGAAACAAGACATTCCCTCTCATGTTGTCATTTAATGGGGATCAGACACTCAAAGATGAGAGTGCAGATTTGTCATATCTTTGGCATTTGCGCTATGGTCATCTACATAGAAAAGGTCTTCAACTGCTCAAGGAGAAAAATATGGTGACCGGACTTCCCACCATTCACAAGAATAATCAAGTATGTGAAGGCTGTATCTATGGAAAAATGCACAAGCTTCCATTTCCAAAAATATCTTGGCGTGCAAAAGCACCATTGGAGCTTGTTCATTCAGATCTCTGTGGTCCTACACAAACTCCCACTCCAGGAAATAAGAGATACTTCAAGCTCTTTGTTGATGACTACACAAGGATGATGTGGATTTATTTCCTTCATCAAAAGTCCGAGGCATTCTCTAAATTCTTGCAGTTCAAAGCAATTGTTGAACGAGAAAGTAGTTCTTTGATAAAGACTCTAAGAACAGACCATGGAGGAGAATTTCTCTACAATCCTTTCATGGAATATTGCAAAGCAAATGGAATTAAAAGGCAGTTGATAGTGAGCAGAACACCATAACAAAATGGTGTTGCCGAAAGAAAAAATCACACAATTGTGGAGATAGGAAGAAGCATGTTGAAAGGAAAAGGAGTTCCAAACCGCTATTGGGCAGAAGCCGTACACACAACTGTGTATATTCTCAACCGGTCTCCTACAAAAGCTGTTAGAAACAAAACTCCATTCGAAGCTTGGCACAAGAAGAAGCCGAGAGTTGATCATTTTAAAGTTTTTGGAAGCATTACTTATGCACTCACTCCTTCTCACACTAGTTAGAAATTTAATAAGAAATGTAAAAATCTTGTCTTTATTGGCTATAGTGATGAATCCAAAGGATTTCGGCTACTTGATCCTGAGACAGAAAAAGTCACAATCTCAAGAGATGTTGTCTTTGATGAAGACGCTACATGGGATTGGAAAGGAAAGCAAATTGTGGACGCATAAAATTATGAAGATCCATATGCCTCTCAAGCTCCGAACGTCAGCGATCCAGCTTCGATTTAGAGATTTGAGGAATCTAATGATGAAAGCCCTCCAAGAAGGACACGATTGCTTAATGAAATCTATGAATCATGTGAACTTGGATTGTTCTCTTATAAACCTCAATCATTCAAAGAAGCATCAAAGGATGAGCACTGGATTAAGGCGATAAATGAAGAAATATCTAGTATCGAGAAAAATAAAACTTGGGAGCTCGTTGATCTACTAGAAGGAAAGAAGACTATTGGGCTAAAGTGGATCTTCAAGACCAAATATAATGAAGATGGCTCAATTCAAAAGCATAAGGTCCGACTTGTTGCAAAAGGGTATTCTCAACAGCCCAGAATCGACTTCACTTAAACATTTGCTCCAGTCACAAAGATGGAAACAATTCACACAGTTCTTGCAATTGCAGCTCAATTGGAGTTATATGTCTATCAGCTTGATGTAAAGTCAGCATTTCTAAATGGCGAGATTCAAGAAGAAGTATACGTGGAGTAGCCCGAAGGATTCCAAGTCCAAGGTAAGGAAGACAAAGTTTTTCATCCAAAAAGGCCATCAAAATATATTTGTAAAACAAGAGTGAGCTGTAGCTACTCTGTTCTTTAAAATCCTTTCAATAAAAATGCCCATTTCCCTCCTATCATAGCTTCCACACCCAACAATGCTCTGATACCATAAAGAGGACTATAGTATCGAAAATATTCTTCATAGATTTATGAGATTACAGTGGATCATTATATACAAGAAGAGTACTTTACCTATTCTATTACAACAACCTAGAGGTAGATATGGAGATATTAATAGATAACAATTACAAGCTATTATTAAATAATTACATATGAGATTTATCATCATCATCACCATCATCGTCTTTCTGTTTTTCTGATTTCCCATGCTACTTCAACCTTATCTTCTGTTAGATTATCCTGGTTCTGAAAGTCCCTCTTGCTACCACCACATGTTTTTCTCATCTATTATTGCTTGTATTTTGTGTTCATCATTAGATGAATGATGCATTGCCCACTTGCCATCCATCCATCTGATATATATTCTCTGTATTCTTTTTCCTCTTGAACTTTACAAATCCAAGTTTCTCCAGCTCTCAGTCCTTGCCTGAAATGAGAACGCCTTCCAACTTCCCATATCTCAGAAAATTTTAGTGAAGATTGTCGTTTTTAGTTAGCCATCTTTTGTCATCGAACCTAAAGATCCAGTTAGCAATTGCTTTTTTGTGTGCATGGTTTACATGTTTCTTAATTCCGATCTAAGTTGCACGGATACGGATACGAATACGTGGATACGAAATACGGGGATACAGAATTTTTAAAAAATAAAGGATACGGGTACGGTGGTAATATGTAAATATTAAAAATATAAGTACCAAAATATAAATAAAAAATATAAGGACCAAAATGTAAATATAACAAAATATAAGACGCTAGGGTTCGATAGCGTCAATGAAGCTTCGCAGCAGATCGTCTTCAATTCAATGAAGCTTCGCAGCAGATCGTCTTCAGTGAAGCTTCGCAGCAGATCAACTTCAATGAAGCTTCGCAGCAGATCGACGACTTTCAGCAGCGGCTAAGGTTCGCGGGGGAGTAGCCGAATGGACTGTACTTCGACGAATGACACAGATTGACGGCGGTGGAGGTTATTTGAAGTCGGCTAGGGTTCGTTTTGAGGAGTTGTGGGTCTTTGAGAAGCAATCGACAGACAAAGAAGGGATCGATCGTATAAGGAAAATCGAAAAGTGATACGTATCCAATTCCCGTGTCCAAACTTTTTGAAAATCCAAATTCTGCCCCGGTACGTATTTCTAGCCGTATCCCGCATATCCGAGCCGTATCCGTGTCTGACACGTATCTGACACACGATACGCCGACTTTGAGGCGTGTCCGTGCAACATAGATTCCGGTTAACAACCACTAGGATAACCTTGTGCTTTTGACGTGTCTCCTAGATTTGAAGGACAAATTTCTGGAAAAAAATCATTGAAATTGGAATTATTGGTGCCGACAAAACATTCAGATAAGTTTTCCCTTCTTTTAGTAGTTCAACTAGCTGTGATTTTAGTACTTTAAATATATATATATATATATAAATTTTGTAAAGATCAAATTCAATTAATAACCTCAAACATACATTGATTACGTAGTGAACGTAACACAATCAGTGACTAAATTGCTAATATACTTATATTTGAAGTAAACTCATTTACCTATTAAAAACTGGCTAAAGGAGCATTAAACAATAAGAATATAGATAAAAGTATGTGACAACGATATCGTCCCAGCTAAATCTATACTTATCTTTGAGGTCAACTCTTTAACCTATTAAAAATTGTCTAAAGGTGAGATTCAGTGATTGCTTTATTAGTTAGAGCCTCAGTCCTCTTATTATTGACTCAGAGTCAAATTTCGTTGGGAGGTCTTTAGAAATTTTAGGGTAAATTTAGGATATAAAAAAAAAAAAAGCCCTTAAAAAAAAAAAAACTGTCTAAGGGAGTATTAAACATTAAGAATGAGAATTTAGACAAAATAGTTGACAATGACATCGTCGCCAGCAGTCTGACGTTGGTAAGGTGTATAGAATTTTATATTTTGAGTTTAGGTTCCGTCTGTGGCCGGCACTATAATATGCAATAATATAATATAATAAAATTAAACAAAAAAATATAAGTGCAAAATATTTGACGTAAAATACTCACTTCTTTTCTCCTTAATTTTATTTATGTGACAGTTGATTAAATTAAAAAATGACATGCCTAATTACACAGTTGTATAAACGATTTTGTTGCTAGACGTACAGCGGACGATAGAAGACAGGGAGTATTAAAAAAATAAAATTCCTTTTATTTTTATCGGTCACTAATCTTATTTTATCAACCAAATATATTTTGTCTCATACTAGGCAACTATTTTTTGTTTGGGTGAATTACAAGCTGGTCTCTTTTTCAATATTTGTAATTGTTCCAGTCTACTCATCTTTTTTTAAAATTGAAAAAATGCATTTTTTGGGTAAAAAGACGATTATGCCATTAATAAAGGAAAATACGCGCGCATCAGTAACCCAAGGCATCGCGATGAGTAATCCAAGGTATCGCGTGGGTTAATCATCGTGATGAGCAACCAAGGTATCGCGATGAGCAACACAGGCATCTCGATGAGTAACCAAGGTATCGCGATGAACAACCAAGGCATCGCGATGAACAACAAAGGCATCGCGATGAGCAACCAAGGCATTGCGATGAGCAACCAGATGCCTTGGGCAACCAAGGCATCGCGATGAGAGACACCGTTTGAATTTCATCGCGTTGCCCAGCATACTGCGATTGGTGAATTAAAGGCATCCCGATACCCAATTTAAGGCATCCCGATGCCCAATTTAATATAATATCAAAATTGATCAAAATAGTTATTTTTGGTTTGAAAATTTACATACAAACATGGTATTGACTTCCTATAACAGTATGATATTGATATTATACAAAATTTAAACTCAAATCATTGATTAAAGTCCCAAAATCAGTCCAAGAACATCTCACTCTGTTTTTCGGACAGCACATTGCCAAGCTCGATTTGGATCTCGAAAATAGTATTTTTTTGGTAGAAAAATTGAGCACAATTGTAGTACTAAGTTAGGATAACAATATGAGATTGATTTTAAATAAATTCGAAACTTAAAACATAGATTAAAGTGGCCAAAACAGCCCAAGAACAAAGAAAAACGGAATGAACTCAAAAAATATGAATTTGATCAAATTGTGATCAAATTCGTATTCTAAGCATGGAAATTGATACAAAAACATGAGGGAAGACTATATTAATAACATAAAATCATTTATACATCAATTTGAACTTCAAATCTGAAGCAACGATGTTGTTGAGGGCATTTCAGGAAGAAAATTCTCAAAGTGTCTTTTAGCAGTTTAAAAAAAAGGATGGACTGAAGAGAAAAAAAGTTTCAGAAAATGGACCGGCTAGCAATTTTCTGTTTTTGTTTCTTCCAGAATCACTTTTCCGTTAAAATAATACCCGAGTCCGTTATGACTCAGGCCGGCCCAAGGGTAAAGCAAGGGAAGATTGGGCTTCACGCCTCAAAGTTTTTAGGCCTAAAAAAAATATAAATACTATATATTTTAATAATTATTTTTAAAAAAAAATAGCTAAGTAACTAGGGATTCCCCTTGGGTCACGCAGTGACGCAGACACGCACAAACTCCTTCAATTCTCCTCTATCTCATTCTCATCTCGTTTTCTCTTGCCGTTGCTGCGCCGCCAGCCGCTGTTCAGCTGTTGCTGGCTGCCACAGTGTCGCTTTGTCGTTTTCATCTTATTCTTAGCTTCACGTCCTCCAATTCTCCTCTATCTTATTCTAATGAATCAATGAATCAAATGATTCAAATCATTCTTTATATTGCTGAAAGGTTGAAATGTTGAATCAAAGTTGGGCCTGGGGCTGGGGGCTGGGGGAAAGGTTGAATTTCATAATCAAAATATCAAATCATAGTTGGGGAAACTGGGAAAGGACCGAAAGGTTGAATACTTGAATTCTATTTACATAATTATTAATTACATTGTTCTATTTTAGTGACCTGGCCTCATTTAGTTATTTATTTTAATTGTTTATTTATTTATTTTCTCAATTCTTAAATTATTGCAGAAAAATCTCGTAATTGTTTTTGTTGCATTTAGTCCAACAGAGAATTTTCTTGACAATTAGATTAGGTTTCATTTAATTTAATTTAACTTATAGAAAATGTTAACGATTCCTGTAACTATTGCTTTGACAGAAATAAATTTTTCAAAACTAAAATTAATAAAATCTTATCTAACATCGACAATGTTTCAACAAAAATTAAGTGAACTATTTATTATCAATTGAAAAAGAATTATTAAATGAAATCAATTACAATAAATTAATAAATAATTTTGCATTCCAAAAAGCACGAAAGATATATTTTAAATAAATATACAATAATTAAAATAATTTTATTTTAAAAAGGCCTTATTTTATAATTTGCTTTAGGCCTTCGTAATTGTTGGTCCGGCCTGCGTTAAGTAGGCATGTGCACATCTTCATTTCTGATCTTCTTTTTCCGATGCCAAATCTGTCTTCTTTTTCTATTGCTGTATAAGTTCTATTGAGCCAAACTGATAGTTAACCAAGAGGGAAAATGATGTTTGAATATTTAGTGATAAATTAATTACTGTAGTAGTTACTGATTAGGTACGAAAAGACTATTCTAATCACTTTATTATACAAAATCTAGGTTGACTTGAAGATGTCTGCCAAAAATGAAAGACTTGAAGAAAGATTAGCGAAATAACTAACTTTTAATTGATGATCAGAATGTTCATATAAATACATCTATGCATGATGAATACACCTTACCGTTTAACCAAAAGGAAAAATGGAAAAAGAAAAAGAGAGGTTAGTGCTTGGAGTGATGGTGGTATTGATCTGTCTAATCAAAGCAACAATAGGAAGAGCTCCAGTAGCGAAACCCGGTTGTCAAGAGAGCTGTGGAAACGTTACGATCCCATACCCATTTGGTATAGGATCCAATTGCTCTGCCAATCACGCCTTCAATATAACTTGCAACACTTCCAACAACTCAGCTAGTTCTAAGCCTTTCCTCAATAGCATCAATCTCGAGGTCCTCGAAATTCGATTGTCGGACAGTACCATTCGTGTCAATAGCCCAGTAAACACGTCGGATTGTCCTACGGGTGGGATCAGTAGTACTGGTCCCCGTCCATACCTGAATTTGTCGGCAACTCCTTTTTCGTTCAACAACACCGACAATGTATTCATTGGGATTGGATGCGGCAGTGTGGCACAATTGTTCGATGACACAACAAACCAAGGAACAGCGATAGTAGAGTGTGTGTCCAGGTGCAGCAATGTCACTAGTAGTACCGGAATATTAGAGAGTGGATGCTACGGAATCAATTGCTGCCTGACGCAATTCCCTCCAATATCCTCCAAGGTTGTTACTGTGTCTTTTTCAAGTATTGATATTGATTCGAGGAGTAACAACACAAGTCGATGCAATTATGGGTTTCTTGTGGAGACCAATTATTGGCTTAGTAAGTTGAGGGATCCCTTTGACGTGGAAGCAAGCCAAAATGTTCCTCTTGTGCTTGATTGGACGACAGATGAAAACTGCTATTACCCTAAGTTGTGTAAATACGGTCAGGATTGTAACAACTATCAAGGTCGTAACTTTTACGGATCCGATCGAATGTACTGCTCTTGTCTTTGGGGCGGAGAAGGAAATGCTTATTTGCCAAATGGATGCCGAGGTCAATCCCACCCACACACCCTACTAACTTTGTTCACATAGTAATACTAAATCAGTTTTTACTTACTTTGTTGACATAGTTATTACTTACTCTGTTTGATGTTCGTTTATAGTCGGAAAAGCAGCAATAGCAAAGTCTGGTTGTCAAGACGTATGTGGAAACGTTACGATCCCATACCCATTTGGTATAGGATCCAATTGCTCTGCCAATCACACCTTCACAATTACTTGCAACACTTCCAAGCCTTTCCTCAATAGCATCAATCTCGAGGTCCTCGAAATTCGATTGCGGCCCAGTACCATTCGCGTCAATAGCCCGGTAACCACGTCGGATTGTCCTATGGGTGGGATCAGTAATGGTCCCCGTCCATACCTGGATTTGTCGGCGACTCCTTTTTCGTTCAACAACACCTACAATATATTAACTGGGATTGGATGCGGCAGTGTGGCACAATTGTTCGAATTTGATGCCACAACAAACCAAGGAACAGAGATATTAGAGTGTGTGTCGTCCAGGTGCAGCAATGCTACTACTACTAGTAGGGGAAGATTAGAGAGTGGATGCAATGGAATCGATTGCTGCCAGAAGACTCTGCCTCCAATATCCTCCAAGGTTGTTAATGTGTCTTTGTCAAGTATTGATGCTGCTACGAAAGCTACTAGTTCTTTCAAGAGTAAAAACACAAGTGGATGTAATTATGCTTTTCTTGTGGAGGAGAAATGGTTTAGTAACTTGACGGATCCATTTGCCTTGGAAGGAAGGGAAAATGTTCCTCTTGTGCTTGATTGGACGACAGATGAATACTGCTTTTCTTACAAAGTGTGTGGAAACGGTTTTAGTGGGTCGTGTGAAGAAGACTACTACTACCCTTTTAACATTTACGGATCCGATCGAAAGTACTGCGCTTGTCTTAGGCACTACGAAGGAAACGCTTATTTGCCAAATGGATGCCAATTAGGTCGATCCCACACACACCCTACTAACTTTGTTGACATATTAATTATTAATTAATACTAAATCAGTTTTTATACTAAACGCACGGTTATTACTTACTTTGTTTGATGTTCGTTTACACAGATGTCTACGAGTGCGACAATTCGATGAAGTGCGATGACAACATGATCTGTGACAAATACAATCGTTGCGTCGTTCCTCCAAAATCAAAAACCGTAATGTTTGCTATTGTAGGTAAGGACTTTTCTCTTTTGGTGGGCATGTAAAATGAATATTCTTTTAACATAGGCACACGCACTAAAAAAAAGAACTTGATTGGGTACTACTCCCTCCGTTTCAGGTAAAAAGTTAACTTTTGATCAAAAATTTACATAGATTTATTTATTTTTACAAAATTATGAAAGTTGTAATCCATAGTATATGAAATTTTGATTCCTAAAACACAAGTGAAGTATGTAAAATTTTGATTTGATTTAATCACATGTTAATTTTAAAAATGAAAATTGGACTATTTGCCTGACTCTATTATACTCCCTCTGTTCAAGCAAAGAGCTAAATATACTATTTTGGGATATCCCACTTAAATGGATCACTTTAAAAAATTAACCCTATAATCAACATAAACTTTTCATTTTTGCCCTTCACATATACTATAAACATATTAACTATGCTAAAATATTTTTGTATTTGTGACCAACTTTAATAGCACTTATGTATTTTTTAATTATTAGATTTTTTAAACGTAGACTCTTTGAGTGAAACGTATCCTTCGTCCCATGTAATAGGCTTTACATCTTTGATTCCTATTGTAACTCTCTCTCCTCCTTGACTTGTATCCTTCGTCCCATGTGATAGGCTTTACATCTTTCTCTTCTCCTCTTTGATTTATTTATTTTTACAAAATTATGAAAGTTGTAATTCATAGTATATAAAATTTTGATTCCTAAAACATAAGTAAAATATGTAAAATTTTAATTTGATTTAGTTACATTAACTTTTAAAAATGAAAAGTGAACTCTTTGTTTGGAACAGAGGGAGTATTATTTGTAATTGTATCCTGTTTATTGAATCATACGCATGAACCGCGTAAGACACGACAATACACCAAGGCTGAGGACTCCAATTCTAGCTCTCCATCTTAATTGTTACTCTCCTTTCACCTAAAGAGTCCACGTTTGAAAAGTAATAAACATGTTGGGTACAACTCTGTTTGATGATTTCCTGTAAATGCAAAAAGAAACGTCACAGGAATGAATTAACATTAATTTGGCTTTTTTTGTCTCTTACCACAGGTATTGGCAGTGGTCTTGGGGGACTGTTTCTAATTATCGGTGCGTGGTGGTCGAGGAAAATAATCAAGAGAAGAAAGAAGGCTAAGCTCAAGAAAAAATTCTTCAAGAGAAATGGTGGCTTGTTATTACAACAACAATTGACTTCGGCTGAACAAGGTTATGTTGAAAAAACCGAAGTGTTCACTTCCAAGGAGCTGGAAAAGGCCACCGACGGCTACAACGAGAATCGAATCCTTGGTCATGGAGGCCAGGGCACTGTTTACAAAGGAATGTTGACAGATGGAAAAATTGTAGCAATTAAAAAGTCTAAAATATTGGATGAGGAAAAACTCGAAGAATTCATCAACGAGGTTGTCATCTTATCACGGATTAACCATAGAAATGTGGTCAAATTGCACGGGTGCTGTTTGGAGACAGAAGTTCCTATGCTTGTTTATGATTTCATCCCAAATGGAACCCTTTTCCAGTATATACATCATAAGCAAAATGAAGACTTTCCACTTTCGTGGGACGTGCGTGAAAGTTTTATAGCTATGTAACTCAGAAAAACAATGCTGGAATATAGTAAATGTTATCAAAGATGTGATAACATCTACCGTAACATCCAGTAAATATCGCAGCGGAATTAAAAAAACAGTAAATAACAAATTGTTGTATCCTTTGTCTACAAGTATAAATACTTGTAGACGTGCCAATATGGCAAAATCCTTTCACTAGAAAATATAGAACCGATTACAAAGAAAACAACTAGCGAAACTTTAACAAAAATCCCAACAAAGAAAGTAGACAAAAGAGACTACAAACTCATGCTTTGGTAATACAATCCTGTCTAATAAACACTGACTTCCATCGAGGACAGAAACTTCAACACAGTTTTAGTACTTCAGAACGAGATGTGTTGAAGGATGTGTCTGTATTTCTGCTCACATTCAACACACGACACAGCAGTGTATTAGCACCTTTTTAATCTCAAATCTCTCTCCAAAGCTTACTGAATGAAGGAGAGAACATCTTCTTAAATAAGCTCCAGGACTACACGAAGATCACTTAGAAGGAAATGTTATTGTTAGTATAACAATTTACTATATTTACATCAATCAAAAACCTTGATTGAATCAATCAAAAAGTCAATGACTACATACCACAAATAACTTCAATCATCTACATATAAATAGTTTAAGAAAGGCAAAAAACAATCACACAAAAACTAATCTAAAGTCAACTATTATTTACCTAATTTAACATCAATCATCCTCTAATTAACTAATCAATCAAGATATACCAAAAATATTATTAATCACAATCTTGATTGATTGATCTCAAATTTCACCAAGAAAGGCAAAAATTAATCAATCAATTAGTCAATTACCAATTTACCAAATTAACCCAAATTAAGAATTGATTGAGAGGATTCTAAAATCCAACAATCTCCCCCTTTTTGTCTTTCTGGTCAAAACACACTTTAGAGCAAAAATAATGATCCAAGATCAAAATCAAAATCTCCCCCTGAATTTGATGATAACCGAAATTCAAATTCTCCCCCTACCTTAGAACCCTCTCCCCCTTTTTGGCCAGAAATGGAGGAGGATTTTGCAGGAAGAAGAAGAAACAGATTGGAAGGGAAAAAAATTACCAAATATACTAGGAGACCCAATTTTGAATTATGGTAATAAGAAATTTCCTCCCCGTTGATTGCTTCACAAAGTCAAGGATGAGCCAAAAAACATCAAAAGATATTAGGCAACACAATATTACCCAACATTTATCTTTGATAAATCTTCTGCAAAAATACCATCAATTTGTCTCATTGCTCAAAAATCAAGAACCATTCAAATTGTTTTTAGACAAACAAATTCAAGGATAAAGATTTTCATCAATATACCACACTGGAATAAATAGATAGTGAGAAACAAAGACATGAATATTGTTCACCAGACCAAATGCCCTATTGATATGGCTAACCATGAAGAATAAGACAATGCACACACATGTGAAGGACTTTGTTCAATGAATGTGAAGAAAAATGTTGGCACATTGAGAGACACATTTTCAACTTCGAATTCAATGGATCAAGATTCTTTTCTCTCAGTTCCTTTAAATGATGATTTTTGCCTTAAAGCTGAAGGGATTTAACCAGTAGGTAGCTTTCACTCTACCTCAAGGATAGCCCTTTCTCATATGATCACGTCAAAATTTCAAAGAACATATTGATCTAGATGATAAGATCACATATGAGTGGCTGCATACACATTGAGAAGGTAGCTTTTTCCCTCAAAGGCTTCCAATCACTACTTTGGCTCATTCACTGGGATTTTTTTTTTTTTTTACAAGATTTTGAAAAAAGATCCACATTAAAAAAATGTCTTCCAAATACCACATTTAAGAATGATATCATTTGACAAAGTCGTGCCCAAAACAAATGCAAGATGATTGATGATGATTTTTTTTTTTTTTTGTGTACAACATGCGCATGTGGTCACACTAGGAACCACATTTTGTGAGACACTCAAATGACACACAAACTTAGAGATTTCCTAAGAGTAGAAAATCTCTCAAAATCAAGAGTCTTGGTGAAGACATTAGCCAATTGTTTCTCAGTTCCTATAAAATCCATGCGGACAATATTTTGTTCATCAAAATTCCGAATTAAGTGATGTCTAATATCAATATGTTTGGTACGGAATTGTTGAACATGATTTTTCAAGATATCAATCGCACTGGATTTATCACAATAAACAACAAGGGTATCACTATGTAACCCATAGTCATTGACCATTTGGTTCATCCAAAGAAGTTTAGAACAACAACTATCAACCGCTACATATTTTGATTCGGCGGTTGATAAAGAAACATTTTGTTTCTTACTATACCATGAAACCAAATTATTCCCCAAGTAAAAGCAAATTCTAACATTGACACATTCAGAAGATAAATAAGTCAAGCTTACCATTTTCTTGTAATCGACTTTACCTTTCAGTCTTGTCTTCATACCATCAAACACATTCCCTATCACTTGAGTTGTAGGGAGATTCTTTTGAATTCGCTTGACACATCCAGGTTTTGATCGGATCCGGCTTCATCAACGATTCAGGATTTTTAATTTCGCTTCTATTTCATGGTTACGAATCGTTGCGATGTGTTCGAGGATGTCCCAACATTTTCGGACACATTTATTTCGAATCATTTGAGTTTTGATTCGAATTTCAATACTTTCCTCTGGAACATTGTTGTATAAAGCATCCTCCACTAGCCCTGTAACATCATCTTCGACTATTTTCTGTCCAAGAGTAGCAAAATCATCAAAAGGAACATTTATTGATTCCATTATAGTCTTAGTCCTAAGATTAAAGACTCTAAATGCTCTACTATTTGACGAGTACCCAACAAAGATGCATTTATCACTTTTGAAATCAAATTTTGCAAGATGATCTTTGTCTTTCAAAAGATAACAAATACACCCAAAGACATGAAAGTATTTAAGATTCGGTTTTTTGCCTAAAAGAATTTCATAAGGGGTCCTTGTGCTACCGAATCTTAAATATACACGATTTCCAATGTGACTAGCCGTATTTAAGGCTTAAAAATGTTTAGAAAGATTTTGAGAACTAAGCATAACACGTGCCATTTCTTGAAGTGTGCGATTTTTCCTTTCCGCTACTCCATTTTGTTGTGGAGTTTTGGGGGCTGAATACTCATGAGTAATCCCCTTTGAATCGCAATATTTGGAAAAAGAAGAATTTTCATACTCGGTACCATGATCCGAACGAATCTTAATAACTTTTAAGTCATATAGATTCCGGACCTTTTTGTACCAAGTTTTAAAAGCTTCAAAAGTTTCAGATTTTTCTCTCAAGAAAATAATCCAAGTATACCTAGAAAAATCATCAACACACACAAAGGAATATTTCTTTCTCCCTAGACTCTCCACTTCAATTGGACCCATAAGATCCGTATGAATGAACTCAAGACAACGTTTTGAGGAACGTTGTTGAATTTTTGGGTGGGACACTCTAGTTTGTTTCCCCTTTTGACATGGACCACACACACCCACATTCTTTGTGTTAATCTTTGGTAATCCTCTGACGGCATCATGTTTGATTATATCATGAATTTTATGAAAACTAGCATGTCCTAGTTTTTGATGCCAAAGAGAACTATCATTAACACTTGAGGTATGGCATGAAACAACTTCACCATACATGTAACAATTATCCGAGGATCTAGTACCTGCAAGAATACATTTGTTAGTACCATCAAATACTTCACATGAGTTTTTGTCAAATTTGACATGCAAATCATCATCACATAATTGACTTATGCTGATGAGATTTGCTTTAAGACCTTCCACATGAAGAACATTCTTAAGCCTTGGCAATCCCTCAACATCAAGATTTCCTTTACCAACAATTCTTCCTTTTGCACCACCCCCATAGGTCACACTTCCACCATTAAAGCTAGAATATTCAGTTAAGTGTTCATCTGTTCCTGTCATATGACGGGAGCATCCACTATCAAAGAACCATGAGCCAGCAACATTGGTTTTTAAGGAAGTATATGTAACATTGCATGTTACTTCAGTTTTCTTGACCCAAATTTTTTCGAATTTCGGGGATGTCTTGATTCGAGATGTGGAGACATTTTCCACGACATCTGTATGGAGCAGTTTCGGTGAGAGTTTCTTGCCAAATCGCTTTCATTTTGTAACAATAAGGTCTAATATGACCCGAAACGTTGCGGTAATGGCGGATGTGCGGCGTTTCCGGTGTCTAGATCTTTCTTTGTTAACCTTTTTGTTTTGAATAAAATTTTCACCATTCGTTCTTTCCTTGACAAATGCAATAGGTTTGAATCCTAGTCCAGCCGTGTCTTCTTGACCATAAGTCAAGATTTCATCAAGCTTAACTTTGCCTTTGTTTAGCTTGGACAAAGTTTCATTTGCACTTTTAAGGTCGGTTTTGGTCTTTTCAAGATCAATATCTTTCTTGGTGAGCATGACTTCCGGTCTAGCTATGGAAGCTTTCGGATATCATTTTCTTTTAAGAAAGTTCATTTGAAGCTTTCGAACTTCATTTTCCTTTGAAAGATATTCATTTTCTTCAACAAGAAGATTTAACTTCTCTTCCTTCTTTACCCAATCTTCATAGAGTGCCTTATAATCCTCCAATAAATCCAAATCCTCAGAATCAGATTCAGAGTCATTCTGGACCTGACTATCATCAACTATGGATGAGTTGAGACAATTCAGATCTGGAACAAAATTTTTAACGAGATGTGATCACGAGATGGGGCCACATTTAAGGCAACACCTTTAGATACACCATGAGGATTTATTTGCAACACATTTTGGGTTTCAAAAATCTTTTAGTGCGTTTCATCTTCTAATTGTTCTTCCTCATTGTCACTTAGAGTAAGCCAAACTTTTTCCCTTCTTCTTTGTGGTATTAATACATTCGGCAGCATAGTGACCATAGCCAAAACATTCTCTGCACTGAACAGATTCCTCCCTTTTTGATTCATATTTAGAAGGAAGTTTAGGAGAAAACTTGTCTTTGGAATTATCAATATTGGTTTTTGGAAAAAACTTTCTTGGGACAAATTTTGGAGAGGGATTAGATTTTTGAAAATTATGATAATTTTGACCTTTGGTCATGATGTTATTAAACATTTTCAACAACATAGCTCGAGATTCTTCTCCAAAATCTGTTTTCCAAGTTCATTTGTAAATTCAAGTAATTCCTCGGACAAGTCGGGTTGATTTTGGAAAGAGCAAAGCAATACTTTTAACACTTTTATTTTGCTTTTTGTTCTGCAGAGATAAATTTAACTCAAAGGTTTGAAGGATACCAGAAAGTTTATCTAAGCTCATTCTTCCAGTGTCATGAGCCTCTTCTATAGCAGAAATTTTTATATTGAAACGTTCTGGAAGAGATCTCATCATTTTGCTAACAAGTCTTGCATTGGAAATAGGTTCTCCCAAGGCTAGAGACTCATTAGACAAATCTACAAACTTGTCATAGTAGGATGAAATGTCATCATCTTCTTCCATTTTTAAATATTCAAAACGAGTTGTAAGTAAACGTAGCTTGGTTAAACGAACGCTATCGGGTCCCTCACAATGAGCTTGGAGGGCTTCCCATACTTCTTTGGCTGATTCAAAATGAACAATTATTTTGAAAATGTTTGGTTCTACACAGCCGTAGATAGCATTAATAGCTTTTGAATTAAAATTTGCTACGCTTCTTTCTTCGGTCGTCCAACTAGCTTTTGAGGTAATTTTATAATCTTCATCGATGTCAATTACTCTAGGTGGAGTCCACCCTGTAACCACAGAGAGCCATGTTCTTTCATCAAGAGACTTGAGGTACATGCGCATCTTGGGTTTCCAAGTAGAGAAATTAGACCCATCGAGGACAGGAGGACGTTGAGTACCATACTGAGTATCCGACATAGCTACAACCAGGAACCTCACTTAGTTATGTCAAGTGTAGGCTCGATACCAAATGAAAGTTTTATAGCTATGTAACTCGAAAAACAATCTTTGGAATATAGTAAATGTTATCAAAGATGTGATAACATCTACCGTAACATCCAATAAATATCGCGGGAATTAAAAACGATAAATAACAAATTGTTGTATCCTTTGTCTACAAGTATAAATACTTGTAGACGTGCCAATATGGCAAAATCCTTTCACTAGAAAATATAGAACCGATTACAAAGAAAACAACTAGCGAAACTTTAACAAAAAATCCCAACAAAGAAAGTAGACAAAAGAGACTACAAACTCATGCTTTGGTAATACAATCCTGTCTAATAAACACTGACTTCCATCGAGACGAAACTTCAACACGGTTTAGTACTTGAACGAGATGTGTTGAAGGATGTGTCGTATTTCTGCTCACATTCAACACACGACACAGCGTGTATTAGCACCTTTTAATCTCAAATCTCTCTCCAAAGCTTCTTGAATGAAGGAGAGAACATCTTCTTAAATAAGCTCCAGGACTACACGAAGATCACTTAGAAGGAAATGTTATTGTTAGTATAACAATTTACTATATTTACATCAATCAAAAACCTTGATTGAATCAATCAAAAAGTCAATGACTACATACCACAAATAACTTCAATCATCTACATATAAATAGTTTAAGAAAGGCAAAAAACAATCACACAAAAACTAATCTAAAGTCAACTATTATTTACCTAATTTAACATCAATCATCCTCTAATTAACTAATCAATCAAGATATACCAAAAATATTATTAATCACAATCTTGATTGATTGATCTCAAATTTCACCAAGAAAGGCAAAAATTAATCAATCAATTAGTCAATTACCAATTTACCAAATTAACCCAAATTAAGAATTGATTGAGAGGATTCTAAAATCCAACAGTGCGCTTAAGGATTGCTTTAGAAGTTGCCGAAGCTCTTTCTTACCTACACTCAGCAGCTTCGCAACCAATTTATCATCGTGACGTCAAGTCTACTAACATACTTTTGGATGATAAATACAGAGCAAAAGTAGCTGACTTCGGGACATCAAGATCAACAGATATTGATCAAACCCACATGACAACAAGAGTACAAGGAACATTTGGATACTTGGACCCTGAGTACTTCCAATCAAGTCAATTTACAGCAAAAAGTGATGTTTATAGTTTTGGGGTAGTTCTTCTTGAACTCTTAACTGGTCAAAAAGCCGTTATGCCAATCACATTTGAGGAAGGGCGAAGTTTAGCAACCTATTTTATGTTGAGGATGAAGGAGAATCGTTTATTTGATATTCTTGATTCTCAAGTTCTGGAGGAAGGTGGAAAAGAAGAGATTAATGGAGTCGCCAACCTAGCAAGAAGATGCTTGAATTTGAATGGGAAAAAAAGGCCGACAATGAAAGAAGTCGCAATGGAGTTGGAAGCTATTCGAATCTCGCCCAGAGCTTCACCTCCCAGTCAAGAGCACTATGAAGAGGTTAATGATCATAGTATCATAGAACTAGCTCGCCCTTGGGACAGTGCTTTAACCTCTATAACATCTTCCATGGAAGATAAGCCTTTGTTATTCAACTAGTCCACGTACGTCATTGTTAAGCATCTAAGAGTGAAGGAGTGATTAGGAAACTCGGAACGGAGATATGGGTCTTCTGAGATGGTTGTGTGAGGTTTCCTGTCGTAAGAGTGATATAATATTTTTTGTGTGAGTGCTTGTAATAATAAAAGTATTGGTGCTTAAATGTATTTGTACCCTTTAATATGGTTGATGATGAAAATAAAGAGATCAAAGATGAAAATAAAGAGATCAAAATCATCAGCAACAAGAAAACAAATACACAAGGTGTTAAGTGATCTGTCAAGCATAGTGCGGGGTGTCGAGTGTAAATACGAGAGTTTGTTAGTGATAGTTATTCTGTTTTAGTTAGTTTGTTAGAAGGGTTATTAAACCCTCGATTGTATCTGTTGTTCATTCAAGAAGATGAATACAATTCAATACAATAATTTTTCCCTCTCTTCTCTGCATTTTCTCTCTCTCTTTTCTTGAAATGATGAATCACAAATGTATCATGGTATCAGAGCTTCTTTCCGCAATTACAGATTAGAGTTCAAATCAGTTGATTCTGCATCATACGATCCAGAGATTTAATGATGGCTGGAGAGAATCACAGCGAAGCAGCTATGCAATCTACAGAAACAGAGACCGATGAATATGAATCAACAGAGGTACATTTGGTTATTCCACCTTCGCATCCTTTATTTCTTCATCCCAATGACCATCCTGGCATGAGCTTAGTTACACATGTGTTAAACAACATGAATTATAGTCGGTGGAAAAGAGCAATGATAATAGCCTTATACGCAAATTAAAACTTGGAATTGTTCTTGGATTGCATAAAAGACCTAACTCTCGGTCAAAGTATCTTTCTCATTGGCAAAGATGTAATGATATGGTTACATCTTGGCTACTCAATCTTGTATCACCGAAATTAGTTCAAGTCTTGTCTATTTTAAGACGCAAAAGAAATTTGGGAAGATCGGAATGTAGATTTACACAGGCAATGGACCACAAGTTTTTCAAATTAAAAAGGAATTGATGGCATTGCAACAAGGTTCTATGTCATTACGAATACTTCACAAAATTTAGGTCCATTTGGGACAAATTTGAAGAAATAAGCAATATGCCTAAGTGTGTTTGTGAGTGTTCATGTGGTCTTTGTGAAGAAAATGGATGAGTATGCTCAATTACGAAAGTAACTCGGTTTCTTATTGGACTTAATGATTGTTTTTCGGGATTAGGAGTACAATTTTGGCCAAGTCACCTATGCCAAATATTAGTACTTGTATTGTCTTTATTAATGCAAGATGAGAAGGTTAAGGAGTGCTCTATGCCGGTTTGTTGACACAAATGTAACCACCGCTTTGTTTGCTAAAAATAATCGAGCTCTTCGTCAAAAACTACAACAATTCGAAAAAAAACAATTCCAAAGGTCATTTAGTCTGATCATTGTGGAGGAACAGGTCATGTCAAGGACACTGTTTCTTCATACATGGATTTCCGATTGGCACAAACTACATGGGGTTAAACCCGATCCTGCAAAATGCCAAAGAATCGAAAAATAAAGGAAATATTTCTCATACTAATCTTTGTTTCTCATGCTCACAATGCTGCAACCAAGAGTTCCAATGGAATCATAAGTAGTGGCTCAAGTGTTTCTTCCTCAGCTGTGAATGGTGTGATCTCTATGCCAGAAGATCATTATAAACAGCTTATGTCTATGCTTAATCAACAATGTTCTTCAAATACTCCTACTACTCAGGTTGCAGGTAATTCTCATACATATCCAAGTATTATTAGTTCTTCTTGCTTAAATGTCAGTGCCAAGCATGCTCAGGAATGGATCATAGACTCAGGAGCTTCAGATCATGTTGTATCATTTTAATTTGCTTGTTGATCCTAAGCCTTTTGTTTCCACAATATACTTACCTAATGGATTAACAGCTACTATAACACATATTGGTAAAGTTCATCTTCCAATTGGTCTAACTCTCCTTGATGTTCTATATGTTCCGAATTTTCCTTCAATCTTATCTCTGTGAGTAAACTTGTTACTTCCAGTACATGCTGTGTGTCATTCTTTCCCTCTTATTGTCTCTTTCAGGACTTAGCTTGCAAGAACTTGAAGGGGATTGGTAAGATGGAAGGGGGTCTTTATAAGCTTGATTTGCTTGGCACTGCTTCTGCAAGCTCTTCTTCTGCTGCTTCCATTTCCATTGTTTCCTCTGTTTCTTTTAGTCCAGCAACTTTGTGGCATTTGAGATTAGGACATGTACCCATGTCTACATTGAAACACTATCCCATACATTGTAATAAAGTTGTCAATTCAGATGTATGTGATACTTGTCACTTAGCTAAACAATGCAGAATTTCATTTCCTCTTAGTCTTAGTCATTCTCTTTCTCCTTTTTCCTTAATTCACTGTGATGTATGGGGTCCTTATAAACATCATACCTATAATGGATTTCATTCTTTCCTTACCATTGTTGATGACTTTTCAAGAACAACATGGACTTATTTGCTTTCTTCCAAAACTCAAGTTCTATTTTATCTCAAGGCTTTCATCAGTATGACACATACTCAATTTCAATCTTCCATTAAATCAATAAGATCAGATAATGGATCTGAATTCTTCAATAATGATATCAGTTCTTTCTTAACCAATCTTGGCATTGAACAGCAGAGTTCTTGTGTTGAAACTCCTCAACAAAATGGAAGAGTTGAAAGAAAGCATAGGCATTTGTTAAATGTGGCTAGAGCCTTAAGATTCCAGGCTAATCTCCCTATTCATTTTTGGGGTGAATGTGTTCTTGCTGCCACATATTTGCTTAACAGAACTCCTTCTTCTCTTCTTTCTTACAAAACTCCATATGAAACTCTTCTTAAAAATCCTCCAGCATATTCTCATCTCAGAGTATTTGGATGTTTATGCTTTGCTTCTACATTACAATCTCATAGAGATAAGTTTGCCCCAAGAGCATCCAAGTGTCTTTTCCTTGGCTATCCCTATGGAAAGAAGGCCTATAAATTGTATAATCTTACCACTCACAAAGTGTTTTATTCAAGAGATGTCATTTTCTATGAAGATCAGTTTCCTTTTGCTCTTGATTCCTCCCCTGAAACTTCTCTCCCTATGTTCACTTCTGTTGAATCTTTTCCTCTTTCGATGACATTCTTTTCGATCCTTCTCCTTCTATTCCGATTCTTCTCTTGTTTCTTCACCTCCTATTATTCCAGTATCTCCTGTTATTCCTGAGTCTCCTATTATTCCAGTATCTTCCAGGCCTCTGAGACACAGAACAGTGCCCAGTAAATACAAGGATTATACTGGGCTTCCCTCCCAGTTTACAACTGCTTCTTGTTCTGCAGGTTTGGTCTCTGACTCTTCTGTCTCTTATTCTTTCATTACCTCTCCTTATTATTCTTATATTTGTAATATCTCTGCTCTTACTGAGCCTACTTCTTACTCTCAAGCCTTGAAAGATCCTAACTGGTGTGATGCTATGGCTGCTGAATTGAGTGCTTTAGAACAGAATAATACATGGCTTTTGCATGAGTTACCTGACAATAAGAGGCCAGTGGGTTGTAAATGGGTGTATAGGCTTAAATACAAGCCTGATGGTACCTTGGATAAGTACAAAGCCCGGCTAGTTGCCAAGGGGTTCACTCAGACAGAGGGAGAGGACTATTTTGAGACTTTTGCTCCTGTGGCTAAGATGACTACAGTGAGAGTGTTTTTGGCATTAACATCAATTAAGGGCTGGCATCTCTCTCAAATGGATGTGGCAAATGCCTTTTTGCATGGTGATTTGGATGAGGAAGTTTATATGCACCTCCCTCCTGGCTATACTCTTCCTCCTAATCTTCAGTCCTCCTCAAGGCCTATTGTTTGCAAACTTCTGAAGTCTCTTTATGGGCTTAAGCAAGCTCCCAGACAATGGTACAGTAAGCTTGCTGCAGCTCTTTTGCAGTTTGGGTTTCAGGAATCACAGAATGATCATACTCTATTTACTCTTTCCAAGAATGGTACATTTACAGCCTTGTTGGTCTATGTAGATGATATTCTTGTGGCTGGTTCCAGTACAGATATAATTACTCAGGTTAAAACTCATCTTCATAGTCAGTTCAATATTAAGGATCTTGGCCCTCTTAAATTTTTTCTAGGCATTGAGATTGCTAGGTCTCCTGAAGGGATTTGTATTCACCAAAGAAAGTATACTTTGGACATCATTTCTGATGCTGGTCTTATGTCTGCCAAGTCCTCCAAATTACCTATGGATCAGCATCATACATTGGCTACTGATCAAGGTCCTTTGCTGGCTAATCCAAACCAGTTTAGAAGATTGATTGGCAGGCTAGTTTATCTTACAATTACTAGGCCAGATCTTACTTATCCTGTCCATATTCTCAGTCAATTCCTTTCTTGCCCACGGGATGCTCATTGGGCTGCTGCTTTGAAGCTGGTTCGATATCTCAAAGGTTCTGTTGGTCAGGGTTTGCTTTATCCTTCTTCAAGTCCTGTGTCTCTTCAGGTGTACTGTGATGCTGACTGGGCATCATGTCCTACTACCAGAAGATCTCTTTCTGGTTATTGTGTGTTGCTTGGTGCTTCTCTTGTCTCTTGGAAGGCTAAGAAACAAGGTGTTGTCTCCAGATCTTCCTGTGAGGCAGAGTATCGCAGTCTTGCAAATGCTTCCTGTGAGATTGTTTGGTTACTATCTTTGCTGTCTGATTTTGGCATTCCTTCTCTTACTCCAGTTCCTTTATATTGTGACAATCAGTCAGCATTGCATTTGGTCTCCAATCCTATTCTCCATGAGCGTACAAAACATATTGAGATTGACTGTCATCTCATTCGGGATAAGGTTTTGGCTGGCATTATTCAACCTATGTTTGTTTCTTCCAATTTGCAGTTGGCTGATCTCTTTACTAAGGCTTTACCCTCTGCTTCTTTGTTTTCTCTTTTGTCCAAGCTAAATGTTCTCAATTTGTTTGGGCCCTTTAGCTTGAGGGGGGATAATATGGTTGATGATGAAAATAAAGAGATCAAAGATGAAAATAAAGAGATCAAAATCATCAGCAACAAGAAAACAAATACACAAGGTGTTAAGTGATCTGTCAAGCATAGTGCGGGGTGTCGAGTGTAAATACGAGAGTTTGTTAGTGATAGTTATTCTGTTTTAGTTAGTTTGTTAGAAGGGTTATTAAACCCTCGATTGTATCTGTTGTTCATTCAAGAAGATGAATACAATTCAATACAATAATTTTTCCCTCTCTTCTCTGCATTTTCTCTCTCTCTTTTCTTGAAATGATGAATCACAAATGTATCACCCTTCTCCATATTGTAAAACTTATTTTTATAATATTATTGATACCTTTGTTTTCGTTTTGGGTACGTGACTCAAGATTTAGCATCAGAGCTTGTTTGGTCAAGGACTGTGGCGGAGGTGCTGCCTGTACTATCCGGGATAGTGAAGTACGTTGATCGGGGCCTCCATTAACTTGATAGCATGCGTGGCGCAGGGCCGGCCCAATAATTATGGAGACCTAAAGCAAACTTTAAAGTGAAGCCTTTGTAAAGTAATTTTTTTAGGTGAATTACAGGCCGGTCCCTTTTTTGACATTTATAATCGCTCCAGTCCACTCTAGCCCAGTCATCTTTTTTTAAAACCGAAAAATGGCACTTTTGAGGCAAAGATACAACAATATACCCTTAATGAAACCAAAATACGCGCACATCAGGCATCAGACATCAGGATGCAGTGTCACTTTCTCAAATTAAGTTGGGCATCGCAATGCATGAATTGCGCATCGAGATGAAAACAATTTGGCATTGGGATGCAAACAATTGAGCATCGATTTCATTTAACAATTCTTTTTCAATTGATTATAAAGCTAGTGCACTTAATTTTTGTTGAGACATTATCAATCTTAGATGAGATTTCATTAATTTTAGTTTTGAAAACTTCTTTCTGCCGAAGCAATAGTTACGGGAATCATTAATATTATTCTATAAGCCATGCAGGCTGTACAGAGTCTTTGTATATAAGATGCAATTTTGTTCCCTCTGTACATATTCCTCTGTTTAATATTGGTTTTTTGAAGAAATCTCATCTCTACATATCTGAGGTAAAAGCATTGACCAGTTCTGTCCTGGGAACTCAATATCATCACTTTGATCCATAGTATAAAAATCAACTAAACTACAGAGGCGGCGGTTCACAATTTAATGGTTAAAACCCAATGGTAGTCCACGGTTTGATGGTTCATCCGGGTAAACAATCTAAGGTTTTTTGTTAACGCTCCATCTCTCGTACCAGTTGAATAACTAGTCCAAAGAACTCTGATCGGTTAGCACGGTTCAAGCAGTTCAATTTGGTTCAAATGCAGAAATGAGATGGTGTAATTAGAAAATTATACCAACAAATGACTGGTTCATGGTTCAACCGTGCTTGCTAGAGTTCTGATAACTATGCCATTTACTGAACGAGTGTATTTCGGAGCAGCTACATAACACAATATTTTTAACATAACCTCTGCAGAAACTGTTGACCAAGTAATCAAGAAACCTGTAAGTGGTCTTACTTTCATGTCTGGGAAGTCTGTGAAAAGTAAAACGGCACTTTATCTCAAATAAATTACAAAAATACTGTGCCATCAAACTGGGAAACAGATGAATCCGACAAACACGAGCCAAGTACATAGATAATAGCAGAAGTTATTTGATAAGTGATATGGATCGATAGGCATTCAATATGATAAGAAGCACAGTACTATACATCACCGTTCTAGAAGCATCAAATCAGTAACAAATAGCGCTAGCTTAGATACCATTAGCTGCAACCATCATCCACACTTAGGTTTACAAATTCAGTCATCGTTCCAGTGAATCAACAATTACATATCTCACAAAACATAGTTAGATGATACGCCAAATTCATGGAGCAGTACAATATAGTACTGGAAAAAGTAATTATCACTTTCTCCAGGAGGCTTTAATCACATAATTCATGGAGCAGTACAATATAGTACTGGAAACAGTAATTATCACTTTCTCCAGGAGGCTTTAATCACATCATTTTGCTTATCTTTTGCTTTTGTACAGATCATCAACGACATTCTGCAAAACACAATGTTAAGTATCAACTTTAACAACAGATCATCAATGTGGCACTAGTAAATGTCTTCTTAGACAAACAATCCGCTTGATTATCTATCTAAGAAGATTTTTGGGCGATTGATTTGGTTTGAGGCAAGAACAAGAGTGTACCTGATAGTAATTAAGAAACTGAGGCCTCTTTTTCTTGTAAGTTGGGGTGAGAAGATTGCGGTCCATGTCAAATGGTATGGGGTCGAGGTGGACAGCTTTTATGAACTCAAATCCTTTCAGCTGCAAAGAAAACTCAAATTAAGTTAACGACACTCACTAAAATTTCATGTAGCTAAGGTTGTGTGTGTGTGTGAGAGAGAGAGAGAGAGAGAGAGAGAGAGAGAGCAAAACCTTCTTTTCTTTAGCAATATTGGTTAATTCTCCAAGAATATACGCTTTTGCCTTGGGATTTTCACAGATGGTAGAAAAATCCCCAGCTACTCCATTTGCTTCTGCCCAAGATTCAAGTGATTCCTTATTGGGGTTCGCTACAGCAACAAGGAAGGGCTCAAAGCTGTTCCCATAGATCCATATCTGAAATAGGTAGAAAGATGACTTCAAATTCAATGCAATCCATATGTTTTGAGAAATGAATTCGTAAGAATTAATGCTAGAGACAGCACGCCGTGGTGACAATGGTAAACTTGGGGCTTCACAAAGACTGAAGTGAGTCTCAGTTCCTTCCCATTGGCCTCTCTCGTCACCCACAGAAAGGGGAAAAAGATAGGAAGAAGGAAAAGACGACATGTCCTAGGAGGGTGGAGAAATACCGCATCAATACTAGAAACAAGGGAGTAAATGCTCTCCAGATTCTCAACTGAGACGTACTCTCCTTGAGAGAGCTTGAAAATGTTCTTCTTGCGATCAATAATTTTCATGCTACCATCTGGTTGCCACTCGCCAATATCACCTGCCATAAGCTTTGTTTTTAGCTACATTACAACGGAATAAAACCAGAGTATAAAAATACTGACAGACCTGTGTGGAACCATCCATCTACCATCACCTCTTTGGTGAGATCTTCCCGTTTGTAGTATCCTGAGAACAGTGACTTTCCCCGTAAACATATTTCTCCACGCGGATTGGTCCCTAAGGCATCGTACCCCATATCAGGAACTGATTCTAGACATACATCCACATTTGGCAGTGGAGGGCCCACTGTACCGCTCATTGATAGTTCATTTGGCTGTGCAACGAATGATCCGGCACATGTTTCGGTTAAACCTACACTTAAAGTCTAAGATCAGCCATCTTAAAAATAGATAAAAACATTGATGTTGCCTTCTAAACATTGAAAATTTCACATACCATATCCTTGAAGAACATGAGCACACGTCACCACTCGTAGAAAGGTTTCTACTGAGGTAGAAAGAGGCGCTGCTCCAGATAGAATGAGACGTATGTTTCCTCCTAGGCCTTCTTTCACCTATAGAAAGTTACAATAGGGGACCTCATAAAAAGATGAGAGAGAGAGAGAGAGAGATTAGAGTTGCCTCAGATTATTGCTTCCACTACCTTACTAAATATAATTTTGTCAAACAATGGTGCGGCTTCTTCATGCCTATACCCTTTACTCATGTTACGCAGTTTGCTGCAAAACCAGGAAAAGTGAGATCAGCACAAAACGAATCAAGCTGCTTCCTTTTCTCAACCCAGAGCTGGCTATTTTGCGCCAAGAAGACTACTCAACTGGTTGCATTTTCGGGAATAAGTGAAATTTTGAATACATCACTAGAAACCTATGCCACTTACTAGGAGTAGGCGATATTAAACAAAGAATGTTTGAGAAGACCGCCAGAAGAGATCTTCTCTACCAAACCTACAAGTACAAAAAGATAATAATTAGATATCTGATAACAGAAAGGGAAATAATTAGACTTCAGGAAGGGAATCACAAGCACTCACTCCTTCCCGTTTAAAGAGTCCTCCTTTCTACTAACGACGTTTCACTCAACGCCGATAAGTTTATGAGTTCTCAGAATTTTCATTACAATTTTAACCAAAAAATTAGAAAAACTATCTTGATTCTTAAGATTAAGAGACTTCATAGAAACTTATTTCAAACGTGGACTCGTTGAGAGGATCAAAGGGCCGGAGCAAAATGTTTCTGCCCAAGTACCTGAATAAATTCTATCTAACACACGAGGTACAGCACAAAAGACTGTTGGCTTAAGCTCTTTGAGGTCTTCAATCAGTAGTTTAATATCCTGAAAAAGTGATTGACAAAAGTTGTTATACAGAACTATGCAAAGTCTAACAAGTCACAACCCTCCTCTATCCTTTCTTGACTAAGTTTGACTTACCCCGCGCCAGAATCCTATTGAGGCACCAGTGAAAATGAACAATTCCTCTATTACACGATCAAATATATGGGCTAATGGTAGATAAGAGAAGAAGATGTCGCTAACTCGGAACTGTTAAAAGATAGAAAAAACAAACAAAGAAACATGTCAGACATAGTTGTAGACTTCTAAAACGTATAAACAAGTCTTATGTAACAATACATTATCAAAGGATTTAGCTTCTATGTAGTCTTAAGACACAGAGTGAGATCACCTCTTCATCCATGCTTTCGAGATGGTGTTGTACCCCAGATATAATGGAAAGAATGCTCTCATTGGTTATGACAACTCCCTTGGGTTCACCGGTGGTTCCACTTGTGTACATTATTGTACATACATCACTTATCTTCTTTGGTGGAAGGTCAAATTGCTCATTCATCCCCTGAGAGCGACCGTGTAGTATCACAAACCATATAGTAAGTAGTGAAGGTAATAAAGGTACATCTGAAAGAACGTAACTGAGGATGATAAAAGAAGATATGAAGATGTTCGATAGTCACAAAACCAATTTGAATCTAGTAGCATTGAGCATGCACTTACCAGCTGCAAAAAGTCATACCACGAATATATTTCCAAACCGAACTTTTCAGCCATCACCTTTTGCTCGGCTGTAACCTTGCCAAAGCTCACAAGAGCTACAAGAAGGGTAGAATTTAAATGTATATGAACTTATGAGTGCACCTTGAAATTAAGACAGGGAAAGCAGGCAAAGGCAACTTACTTTTCAAGTACTCTCCAGTATCAGGAAATGTTTTCAAAACCTGCAAGTTATCAGGGTAGGAAAAAAAAAAGGAGTCTAAACTCAAACTACAAGAGAGAACGAGAAAGGAAGAAAAATTCATGAACTTTAAGTACTACTGACCTCAGAAACCTTGGTTTCTTCTGCAAAAATAATTGAAACCTCCGCATGACAAATTATGTATTTGACAGCACCAGCACCTGATAAAATCATATTCAAACGCCCCCAAGTTTTACATTCTGCTAGTTGAGCCTTAGACTAATACTTATAAGTTCAGCAGGGATGAATTGACTAAGAGGCACCTAATCAATTTGTCTCCCATGGTAATCCAATCTTACTGCTGGGGGTGGGGGTTGGGGGACTTATGAAAACCCGTACCTAGAGTGTCATATAGAGGGACACAGAGAAGTCCATGAGCATTGCAAGCCTGGAGAAGAGCCATAAAAATTGTTTGAACTATTAGGAATAGAAAAACTTCAAAATAGTTACGTAAACTGAGACAAGTATTTTTCATTTTAGAGAGTAGACCAACAGTTACCTGCATGCTTACAACCCATTTTGAACAATTGGCACCATATATTCCACATCGTGCCCCCTGATATGACCAATAAAAAAGGTGAGTTGCTCCATAACCATTCCGAATCACACTTGAAATGAGTGTTTGACAAAAATGCACAAATACTCTACCAAAAACTCCAAGCCAGAAATCAAGGTTCGAAGTAATAAAAATGAGTTTGCCCTCAATATAGTCGTGAAAGTTACTTGATCCTCCTAAAGTGAATACATCAAACACTCACCTTCTTAATGCCACAACTGCGGATCGAAGCTCCAACCTTCAAAACTGTGTTATATACTTCCTTATAAGTTGCCCAAACATATCCTCCTGCCTGAAAAGAGGTAGAAAACAAAACATGTTCACAAAACAAATTCAATGAACGGAGACCAGACAACGAAAGCCATTATATCTAAAAGGAGCAAAGAGAAGCAGCAGGACTAAGCACCTTCCCATCAACAATCTCTCGCTCACCAAGCATTGGATTATTAGGATGCTTCTCCACCGATGTGCTACAATACCAAAGCAAATAACATCCTCAATGAACATTATCGATATATGCAACTTTTTTCTTTATCGAATTAAGATAGTACTTCACAAGCCAGACATCATTCAATTTCCGGCAGCATCATTTTGTGTGCCAAATCAGTTCTCCGTTATCATATGAACGTAGCAAGCTCAAGATGAAAGCTTAACTTAAGGCCTAACAAAGTGAAAGCTACGATGCAAGTTCACATCTCCAACTACCAAAAATAGAAACATTCTGTTTCAGTAACGCTAAGGTCATGAAATGGGTAAAAAATTTTGTGCACAAAATCTCATTTCACAGTTGTTGATTGGTTAGACAAAATCCCACTAGCAAGAATTACAAACTACATAACCAATCATAGAATGCCAACTGGCATGCCACATTATTTTTTGCTCTTTTGGTAGGTGTAACATTATGAATAGGATAATACTTTGGGCACAAAGAAGGCACAAAAATTTGGTCACAAAAGTCATGTCAATTTTGGATTGGTTTTTTTCATTAGTTAGTGGCGGGCCCGTAAACTATGTAATCAGTTAATAAACGCCAACAAAGATTGTGTGAAAAAAAATTTGTGACTTATTTGTGCTCATAATATTGCTCTTATAAATATTATCTTGATACTCTATAAACAAGTGCTTCGCTATATTTTAATAATAAATTAATTACTGCATGTCTGTCACGTCAAATAGGTCAAATGTTTGACTTTTTAAAATTAATTTGACCGCTTACTTTTTGGAGTCCATACTTATAAAATCATACTCCTATATAACACTGTACATACTTAGAGATATGTGTGTTACTGTGTGTGTGATTTGCATACAACTAAATTGGAAAGAACCTCGAAAAATGAACAAACTCCGAAAATGCATCAGTACGGTCTCCATATAAAACACAGGATCTTTCGATTGGTTAAAGAGATAGCCTGAACCTACAGTTTGTTTGGCTATGGAGAAAACTGAAAGGAAAGAGCGGTAAAATCGAAGGAAGACAAGGGAAATAGCGCCCGAGCCGAGTCTAATGTCCAACCTTAGCCTTGGGCCTTATCCAAGCCCAACTTAACTGAACAATCAGCCCATAGCTTTCCAAATTTTGCTATTTTGGGTTTGGGCGCCTTAAAATTCTTACGCATTTTTGGCTAACAAGTACTCCCTCCGTTTTAAATTTTTTTTTTTTTCCGTTTCAAAATAATTATCTTGATTGAAAATTTTCTTTTTTATGATATAACTTTTACTATTTCACCTTTAACTTTTTTCTTACTTTAATTATAAACCACGTACACATGATATTAAAGAAAATTACACATTATATCAATATTAATAATAAAGTCAATTATTTTTTTTAATTCGTGTGCTGATTCAAACAAGACAATAATTAAAGGAGGAAGAGAGTAACAATTACTCTTCGGTTGTGTTTGGAAGTAGATGGTCGAAAATTCATACTAGAACTAGAGTTGGAATTGGAATTTGAATTCAAAGTAACAATTAACATGCATGAAACGAAAATCATTTTATGTAAGTTGAGCGAGTTCAAGAAATAAGCGTAGATCTTCTACGAGATCGTTTAAGACGGAACGCAACTCTTTCACCGGTGAGTCGAGTAAAGGACAGTATTATTTAAATTTTTGCTAAAAAATAAACACGTGAGAAAGATATGGCTGCCAAATCTTTTCGTTTACGAGTACTAATATTCGCAATCTAAAAAGTGATTTTCGCGCATTGAAATGCACAACTTTTTTATACAAACAAACAGTGCAACTACATTGAAGTGAGATTATCTGAGCACGGCCAATTAAGGGAAGTAGCCTTACCGGAACATATCCCAGCAGCTCTCGACACCTTTAGCCGGCGGCCGGAACCCGTCTTTCGCCAACACATTACGGTAAACAGGCCCGACGGAGGGCCGCCCGTTTACAGCTTCCTTGGCCTTTTCAACCTCAACTACATACTTTGTCGGTGCCATTTTCTTTTCTGTATAATTAGCGGAGTTATGGTTGTAACATTGGACATATATGATCTAGAGAGAGAGAGAGAGAGGCTCACTTTTATATATATATGGAAAGGCAAAATCCATGACACAAAAAGGAAACAATTTCAAAAAAATGTTCAGTAGCTTAATTAATGGGGTTTTCATGACTTTTAACAACTTTGGTAGCCAAACTAATTAATTGGTTAGAAAAATGTAAACCTGTAAAGCCTGCAATATTTTTGGTCACCAACCCAATTTAGCGTAACATTTCCAAGAGTTGTGAATTGACTGCTGGTGTGTGTGTGTGCATGAGAGAGATTTTTGGTTTTTTCAAAAGTGTTCGAGGTCTGAAAGTCCAAGACGTGTGTGTGTGAGAGTGGCAGTGGGAAAGAGAGATTTTGCAGAGAATTGACTGCAATTATTGTGCATTTAATAATTTTTTAATTATAATTGGTTCATGTAATTATAGATATCACATAGAGTAAACTCTGTACAAAAGGATCAGTTGTATTAAATTCTTGACTTTTTTTTTTTGGAATTTTCTCGTAACTGAAAAATGAAATTAAAATTGCATTTAGTTGGAATTATCATGCTGTTGTTGTTGTAACTGATCAACCTTCTTAGAAAACATTTACTACTTTCTCAAAGGTTTTTATGACTACAAAATGAATTCAAAGTTGCATTTCATTTTCATGTAATGCCACAAAATCCTATAATGTGACTTGACCATGCTTCTGTTAAAAGAAAAATAGAACTATTCAATGAAGTCGATTAAGCTCTAAACTTGCTAAAAATTTGGTTTGATCTCAAATTGGAAGTGATATAGGTCAAATTCAACCAAAAATTTAGACCCCAAGTCGACGAAGTCGATTATTTTTGTTGATGTAGTTGTAATTTTGCTTTTCTACACCCATAAAAGTGTCATCATGTAAATACTTTAAGTGTCCTATTTATCAGCACTCAATTTGATTACCAACTTCAACCGGTACTCCAAATCACCAATTTGGGACAAAAAAACAACTTCAAACCATTCCAAACTCCCCCCACAATTTGGTGTGATTTGGGGTGATACTATTCATCTAATCCCAAATTGGGGTTGATGGGACCCACTCCTTTTTAAAATAAAAATTAGTTTTTAAATACAAAAAATTATTAATAATAATTTAAAAATATTTTAATTGATTAATAACTAATAATAGATATTATAGCTATGTAATAAATTTTAATAATGTAATTTATTTTAAAGTATTAAACACTATAAATTCAATAAATTGGTCTATAAATTCAATAAATTATAACTAATAATTGATTATTTTTTTTTTGTAATTTTTTAAGATTCTAAATAGATGTATTGCTTGCTCTATCCTATCATAATGTATGAGTTTATATTTATCAAATGGTTAGTAATTTAAAATATATTAAATTACTTATTTTTAAATATTATTAATTATATAAATAATATTATAAAAATAAACTTATTAAATATAATAAAATTATTAATTGTGTAATCTTAATAATTTCAATTTTAAAATGCTAGTAGAAAATCAAAATAGAATATGCTCAAAAATATTTTTTTTACAGTAAAATTTAGTGTGAAAGGTTAGAGTTTGAATAGTAGATGTTACTGAAACCGCCCCAAATTGAGATTTTTGGGTAGGAATTGGTCTAAGAACTTAACTTGTGCAACTGACTATCGTAATTTGATCATTATAATATAATAGAGTTAGATAATTAATACGGAGTATTAATTTATGTTTGCTTGTTTAATTGTATCACTTTATTTGTTGACAGTTTATTTTATGTTTATTTTTTATTGTACTTCCACCGTTCTTAAATTATTGTTCTGTTTGATTTTTTTTTATCAAATAAGATATTTTTTAAATGCAAATTTGATGTGTATTTTTTTTATTTTTTAAAATTATAAAATACGTAATTCGTAGTACTTTTATTACTACGTCAAATTTGCGTTTGAAAAATATTATTTTTTACCAAAAAAAAAAATCAAACATAATGATAATTTAGGAACGGGGGAGTATGAGATTACTAACTAAAATACTACTCCCTCCGTTCCAGGCAAAGAGTCAACTATTCTATTTTGAGATATTTTATGTAAAGAGTCAACTTTCAAAAATTATGTCTTTTAATCTTTATAATTTTATAAATTTACCCTCTACATGTGGTATGAACATATTAACTATGCTCACCTATTTTTATGATTATGACCAAGTCTAATAATATTTATATATCCTTTAATTATTAGATTTTTCAAATATGAACTTTTTGGGTACCAATGCTCAAATTTATATAGACTAGTAGACATTAGTCTAAAATAAGACTTAAATAATTTTTTGGTCACACGATTTTGACAAATATATGCGTTTGGTTAGGACTGTAAACGGTTCGATCTGGTTCGATCGGTTTAGCCTAAAACCACAGATCGAACAGCTCCCATCGGTTTAAGATTTTTCCAAACCGAACTGAACCGTGCACAATCTCAAACCGAATTGAACCAAACCGTGGGATATCGATTCAGTTCGGTTTGAACCGCAAGTCTGCAAAAAAAAAATTAAAAAGAAAATTTGGAGAAAATAAATTCCGCAAAAAACCCTTTTTTGACCATAGATTTTAGGGTTTTCTTAGAAAAAAGACTTCAGTCCTTCCAATTACAAAAAGATTTTTACCAAAAATTACAGCAAGTTGCAAAAGGAAACTATGAGTAAACTATATACAATGAACCTGGACTCATTTTCATATTATATATTCAGTAATACATTAATCCCTTTGATTGAGCTTTGAGAACAAGTCAATCAATCAGTTTACTCCTACCAATTACAAAAAGATTCTTACCAAAAATTACAACTATGACTATACACGTATGTACGCGGCATACCCGATCTCTCTCCTTTTGGGAGGAGATGAAGGCTTTCACTTGGCCACTGAAGAATGAAACTTGATGCTTGCATGATCCAAAGGAAGAGATCGGAGAACCATCACTGGAAGCAAGAGATTAGTGATGTCGCTGATGAGGTAAAGGGAGGACTGATGAGAGAGGGAGAGGGAGGCGTAGAGTTGGGAGGAGATGAAGGCTTTCACTTGGCCACTGAAGAATGAAACTTGATGCTCGCATATCCAAAGGAAGAGATCGGAGAACTATCGCTGGAAGCAAGAGATCATAATGTCACCGGTGAGGTAAAGGGAGGACTGAGAGAGAGAGAAGGGGAAGTGTAGATTAGAGTATAGACAAATGATTTTAGGGTTTATGTTTTGTGTTTATATATGGTATCAATGAACGGTTTAGATTAAATTTAAAATAGATGAATGGCCAAGATATTACCCAAAAATATATAAACAAAAAACTCGGTTCGGTGAACCGCGGTTTGGAGTGCTGAACCGTAAACCGAATCGAACCGTTCGGTTTACCAATTTTTAAAACCAAACCGAACCATTAATGGTGAAAAATCAAACCAAACCACTCGATTCGATTCGATTCATCGGTTTATCGATTTATACTTAGACCCCTACTTGGTCCCCTCGTTACAAAACAATTCATTATGGTCCCTTAAATTTGTTTTTTTTTTTTTGTTAGATTCCCCCTTCATGCCGTTAGCGTTAGACATTCTGTCTGATTTTTAAAAAATTATCAAACTACACTGCTTTCAACAATGGCATCCTTCCGTCCATTCTTCACCAACTTCATCTCTTTAATTTCCTCCTCTACCTTGGCTGCTTCATCTCCCTCGCCTCCTCCCACCATCACCAAACGAAAGAAAAACTAAATCTTCTCTCTCCCTCCATCCTTCCACCCTCAAAACCCAAAAAGCCATTCACTTCTCTTGGTCATTCCTCAAATGCATATTTTCCCCCAAACCCAGGGTTGCTGGAATTTCTTCTACGGTGATTTGTCGAACAATAGATCTAGGCATAGGGAAGGTTTAGGCGTGATAGTTAACGACCTCGATGACGTTCGCTGGTATGGGGACGTCGAGTTGGGTGACGGCGTGTGGAGATTTGGGCAGAATGCAACTCGGGGTTGTTGGTGGTGGTGGTAATTACCCTCATACAGTACGCTCTCTCCCTCTTTCTCTTGGACTGCCACGCACAAGGAAGGCCTTCGCCACCTTCTAATTGGGTCTCACTGCCTTAAAATCGAACTCGTCGAAGTTTGCAACCTTTTTTCCTGAGGTTTATTTGAGTTTTCATGGTTCGGCGAATTCGTGGATCTCGCCATGGACGGCAGCAAATTAAGTAGAACATGTCCTGGACGAAGTTGGAGTGTTCGGTTAAACGGCTGCGTTCCCCGCCGTAGGTCTTATCTTCCTTGGTAAGTGCCCAGAGGATGATGAATTCGTCACGGGAAGAGGTGACGATCATGTCAGCATTGTCGATTGAGGTCGTGATTGCGGTGACCCAATCAGTGTGAGCCCTCATTATTCTTCTCAAAACTAGATATTTTGCCATATTCACTCTCTCGAGGTCTGAAAATTCCTTAATCTCTGTTTTCTGCTAAAGGTTGAGAGAAGAAGAGGTTATGAACAAAATGAAGGCAAACCCTAAAGGTAGTTTTGCAATTTTTCTTAAAAATTAGATGAAAATTTTAGTGATAACGGCATGGAGGGGGATCTAACCAAAAAAATACAAATTGAGGGACCACAATGAATTATTTTGTGATGGGGTGACCAAACACATATATTTGTTACAATCGAAGGACCAAAAAATTATTTAAGTCAAAATAAAAAGGTTCGAATGGCTTAATATTTGAACTAGGAAGTTATGGACCGGATCGACCCATGTATATTTCATTATTCAAATGAAAAATTGCTGGCCGGTCCACTTTTAAAAGTTTTTATTCTCTCCAGTCCATCCCTTTTTTTTAACCGCTAAAAGGGTATTTTCATAAAATTGTTCCTAAAATGCCCCATAATAACATATATAATAGTTTCTTCCTAAAATTTCTACGGTGAATCTTCTTTTCTTCCTAAAATTTCTCCGGCCAATCTTCTAAATAACTGCTCTTAATATTTCTCCGGTGAATCTTTTTTTCTTCATAAAATTTCTCCAGCCAATCTTCTAGATAACTTTTTCCTAATATTTCTCCGGTGAATCTTCATTTCTTCATAAAATTTCTCTTGTGACTTACTAAAATTTCTCCGGTAAATCTTCCTTTGGCTGCATCGCGATGATGGAATTAGGCATCGGAATTTGACATCGAGTCCTAAAATTTCTCTAGTGAATCTTAGTTACTAAAATTTCCGGTAAATCTTCATTTGACTGCATCGATGGAATTAGGCATCGTAATTGGGCATCGATCGAGTCCTAAAATTTCTCTAGTGAATCTTACTTGCTAAAATTTCTCTAGTAAATCTTCATTTGGATGCATCGCGATGATGAAATTAGGCATCGCGATGATGGAATTAGGCATTGCAATTGGGCATCGCGATGATGAAATTTCTCCGGTAAATCTTTCATTAATGACATAATCGTCTTTTTGCCCCAAAAGTGCCTTTTTCCGGTTTTCAAAAAAGTATGGTGGATTGGAGCGATTACAAATGTCCAAAAAGAAATCGCCCTGTAATTCACCCTTATTCTAATCTTTAATTAATGATTGATGAAAAGGGTCTAATGTGTAGTATATTGCATTATCGATGTCACTTTTTTGTCCTCGTCTATAAAAGTTAAAAAAAAGGTTGCTTGTTTGTGATCGTAATCATTTACTGTTATGAAATGTATTTCAGAAAATTGGTGCACTTTTGTAAGCAGGCTGATGATGCCAAAAGATCAGATTGGGAATGGGATTACTGAATCTAAGCTCGAACCATGGACAGTGTGTGACGCGTGTTGATGTGAAAATCGTCGTGGATTATAGGATAGCTGGTTAAGTTGTTCCTAAAAGTGAACAACCATGAGAGGGGCGGCGAGGTTTCTTCGCCTAAACTCTCCGATCATGTGATAATCAATATCTCATTATAAAAGAGAGAGAGAGAGAGAGAAAAAAAGAGTGAGTGAGTGTGTGTGTGCGTGTGTGCTCAGAATGTGTGTGGACCAAAGTTTGGAGAGAGGGTAAAGAGTGAAAAGACTCTCCCTATTATGTGTGCATGTTGCTCCTTTTACCTGGTTGAGCCGGATCTATCTTTGTGTACGGGCTTGGCCCATACTTTTTAGAGGTACCCTCTTCGGGAGTACTTTTTAGGAATAATTGTGAGCCGGTACTTTTTGTAAGATTTTCAATCTCTTTAATCCACCACAATTTCTTTCAACCGCTTAAGTCCATTTTAAGTGATAAATTGACTAATTGTTCCAAAACTGCTCCCGTAACAACCTAAAATACGTTTTAAGCTGTGTATTCTTTGATTTCTGCTGTAAATCTCGATTTTCCTTCCATTACAATTACTTACCCTTATTAAATATCCTTAATTTTTAATATCCTTAATTAAATCTTAAGTTGTGTCTTTTAATTATTTAGTTTGTTAATTTGACATTTTTCTCACACTAAAAAATATATTACTTGAATGTCAACCTTATATATTGTGAACAGATATCTTTAATTAAATATTCTTAATTAAATCTCAAGCTGTGTGAACGAATGATTTATTACTTACCTTAGTTAGCTCTATTTTGTATAGTCCAAGTTCATTGTATACAATTAGTCTTACCTTCCTTTACTCCATGTAGCATTCTTGGCAAATATCTTCAATGTAAATTGGGCTTAGATTGATTGATTGACTCAATCATTGAAATTTTGTATCTCATAATGTATATAATGGAAGAAAATACGTCCAACCAAGGTAGATTGAGATTTTTTTAGTGTTTTCTATTCTTTTCTTTCAAGTCCGTGTCTATTTTTCTTCTACTGTGCGTCTTCTTCCTTTCATGTCTTTTAATCGGAAATAAATTGCATGCATCGCGATGCAACAAAACAGTACGTTTTAGTATAATTTTGTGCATCGTGATGTACACTTTTGATGCATCGCAAATGTAATGTTGATTAAAAAGTTGTGCATCATTAATAAAAGTTGTGCATCGCGATGCATAAAAACAGTATTTCTTAGTACAACTTTATGCATCGCGATGCACACTTTTGATGCATCGTAAGTGTAATGTTGATTAAAAATTGTGTATTGCGATAAAGTTGTGCATCATAGATAAAAATTGTGCATCGCGATGCACAAAAAAATGTAGTGCATCGCGATGCATCAAGGTCAAAATTATAGGAATGATGCCCAAAATTATGGGCGTGGCGCCCATTTTGAATTCTTAAGGAAATTTCATTCATCGTGATGCAACAAAACAATACTTTTTAGTACAATTTGTGTATCGCGATGCACATTTTGAATTACGATGCATCAATATTTTGTTTTGCGATGCATAGCATGTCTGTTCCGTGTTTTTTAAAGGCATAGACGATATTTCGCAACAAAAGTGTTCTTTTCCGGTTTGAAATAATTATAGGAGACTAAAACGGTTAAAAATATATTAAAATTAAGGTACCGGCCCGAATTTCGCCCTAATTTTTAGGGGGTAGTATATGATGGGCACATCACAAGTTAAGTTTAAATTTAGCTCCTAATAAAGTTGTTTTTATAAACAGGAAATTACTGGCCAGTACACTTTGAAAAGTTTTTATTCTCTCCAGTCCACCATTTTTTTTTTAAAACTGGAAAAAGGCACTTTTAGAATTTTCTTCCTAAAATGCCCTCGTCTCTTTGATGATGAAGATTGACTTTCACAGCCCAGCTCCCACGCTTGAAAGCTTCATAGCATTTAAATATGAGAAATATAAAAACCTTTGAATGAGATGCCCAATTCGGGAGAGGAATTTGGAAAGAAACCTTTGAATGAGATGACAACAAATGTTGTTTGCAAGTAAAAGTTGAAAAAACCAACTCAATGAAGAAAGGGTGGGTGAACAGGACAGATATGGAGAAATATTTTCAATTTCATTAACAGCACATGTTAGATAATTCAAATACTGGGCAATGCAGTATGCTGGGCAACACAACGGGGATCCACCTGAAATTCAAATCTCCTTCAGCGGTTGAAATTCAAACGGAGCATCGCGATGCACAAAGTATAGCATTGAGATGCACAAAGTGAAGCATCGCTTTTTGTCTCTGTGAATAAACTGAAATGGATGGCTTGAGCAACAGCTCGCCTTAGCAAGCAACGAAAAGCTTGGCCTAGCGAGTAACGACAATTCAAAATTTTCAGTTGGCCCCCCTGCTCGCTAAGGCGTGCACCGATTGGTTCCCTAAGGCGCGCTGCGATGATCGCGATGCACCAATTGTTGCATCGCGATGCCCCAATTTGCAAAAGTGGTGCATCGCGATGCAAAAGTGGTGCATCACGATGCCAAAGTGGTGCATCGCGATGCCTTGGTTACTCATCACAATGATTAATCCACGTGATGCCTTGGATTATTTATCGCGATGCCTTGAGTTACTGATGCGCGCGTATTTTTCTTTCATTAATGACATAATCGTCTTTTCGCCCAAAAAATATCTTTTTTCGGGTTTCAAAAAAGATGAGTGGACTGGAGTGATTACAACTGTTTAAAAAGGGACCCGCCTGTAATTCACCCTTGTATAAATGGTATGGTGGCAGGCCAATATATGAGGCCGAAATTCCGATTCGAAAGCCTCAATTTTAGTTTAAGTCGAATTCAGGCTTGAAAATGTGGGTGGAGCTTCGAAAGAGTTTGGTCAACCGCTTATAGAAAGATGAATTCAAAAACTTACAACCACAAGCTCAGATGGTTTAATTTTCATTTAGAGCAGTGTTATGCTTACAGAAAAAAAAAAAAAAAAAGCAGCATGTTAAAAGTTGTACAATATTACCAACAATTTCACTTTTCATTTGCATTTAAGAACAATGATATAACTGCTTTCATTCTTTGGCTGAAATCAGAGAAATGTTGAAGGGCTTGTGACTTGTATACAGCTTGAACTAGACCATCGATATTTTATTTGAAGTCCCATGCACTTTGTCGATCTCGTTTTTCTCAGGTCAGCTACTCGAGCGGACTTGGCTTGTCGTGAGTTTGCAAATGTGTTCTCCGACGACGGGTTCACCCATAATTTTCTTATTCATGGAGATTGTAAAGTTGTAACGTGTTTTAGTATGCAATACTAGTATTATTGCAGATATATATTAGACTTTAAATTCAACCTATTCATTAGTATAAAGTATGCCACATGAAATTCCTCGACTACTATTGTATGCCATTGAATCTCAATCGTTGTAACGCGCCTCTAGATAGCGGACAGTACAGTTCATGAACTCACACAGACAAACAAAAGACACAGACCCATTTTCCCGAGGGACGGGGCACATAGCTCGTCATGTTAGGTGTTTTTGTCAACAGGAACAAGGTTATAGTCTACTCCACATTTTTCATGAAGAATTGAAGAGGGAGACGATTTTGATTAAAAACCTTCAACTTAACCAAAGATTGACTTCCAGTTACTAATTGCTACTTGATCAGCTTTAATTCCGTAATGTTCTGCATGTTCCTAACACCTGGCCAACAAGCATCCGACGGGCGACGGGTCTTCTTCACCTTTCAGGTAACTCAAGCATGGTGCCACTATGCTGCTAACCAGTGAACATGAAGGTGTAGCCACCATGACCTTGAAAGCATCATTAACAAAATTACCATTGACCATAGATTGTTTTCCATTTTTCGTTTCTCAAATGCCTGATGTTTAATTATGATTGTGAAGGAGGTCAAATGAATAAATAGGGATGTTGAGTGGTTTAGTTTCTTCGAATTCTCTTGCTTATTCATGCATCTTTTGTTCTCTTATCACATTTTCCTAGCTATATTTGTCAATTGGTGAAAAATCATTCAGTGTGACGAAACCATATTGGCGTATCCAACTTAAAACCAATGGGTCGAAAGGCTGGGAGGCTTGTAACTTAAAATCATGAAAACTTAGTATACATTTCGATATTTTTATATATATTGAATATCAATCTGTTGTCGTGTGCTTTTAGAAAATTCTTGGAGTATACGATACACATATTGCAGGACGGAAAAAAAAACCTTAAATTCAATCCCGCATGAGAAGACAATGCTTTAGCTCATCTTATATAGAACTCATGACAAATACACAAACACAACACTATGGTTGGATTCAAAGAAGTCATGTCAAACACTCCTATCTTATTATGGAAGGTGTTTTTATAGACGGAGAGAAGGTAATAGTCCACCCTATATTGTTCATGAATAAGGTTAATTAGGACACTTTGGATCAAAAACCTTAAGTAAGCCAAAGATTGCTTACGTAGATTAGCTTTGGTTTCCGTATTGCTCTCCGTGTGCTTGCCCAACAAGCATCTGATGGGTCTTCATATATTCATGAATGGTTTAATTTCTTCAAATTCTTTAGCCTATCTGTATATTGTGAAGAATGTTTGTTCCATGTTCTAGTTTTTGCAACCATGCATAAATTGAGATATACTTGTGGGAAAAAAACCCTTTCTATGCAGTGACAAGAAGAATATTTCTTCATATTCTCTAGCATATATATGTATTGTGAAGAATGTTTGTTTCCTATATATTCCAGTTTTTTGCAACCATAAATTTAGATTTCTATGTTTTGACAAGGAGAATAAACTTGTTCATGCATCTTGCATGTTTCTAATTCTATCTATCATGCACGGTCTCTTGCTCATATATATATAGGTGTCATATATATCAGGGCCTTCCATTTATCACTGTTGGAGAACTTAGTTTTCAAAAGAAAACTCAATTCATTTTACTTTCCAGCTTCTTTCTTTCTCTTGGTTTTAATGTGGAAAAAAGTTGATGATGAATTCTCAAAACGAAAACCCACATGTTGTTTCTATCTTTGTTGTTGGTTTTCATTTGAAAAAAAAAAAAAACTTGAATGAGAGAAAATGAGTAGAAAGCTCCTGCGAATTTCTAGGTTGACAATTGGAAAATACATCAGCAATTGCTGACAAGTTAAGGTGACGAAAGGTTCAAAACAAATTCCAACTAATCTTGGCCAAACTTGTCTTTTTCACTTTGTCTTCCTAGCTTTAATTAGTCTTCTTCCTTCTTCATTTCCTTTTCTTTCTTTTGATTAATAATTCGTAATACACTCTGATTTTAAATTATTGTTATATTTGACTTTTTTTAATCAAACGGACCGTATTTTAAATAAAAATTAAACTTATATTTTTTTTTCACTTTTTTTTAAAATCACAAAATACGTAATTTGTAGAACTTAAAAAAAATACTACAAATTACGTATTTTGTGATTTAAAAAATATATATATACTTCAAATTTTTATTTAAAAAACAGTTTGTTTGACTCGAAAAATTATACATGACAATAATTTAGGAGCGGAGCTGTTCTAACTACTAAGGTTAAAGTTTTTTTATTTGTCATTTTCTCTCTAATAAAGTCTTTATATTTGTCATCTAATTCTAGTAGAACATTCATTCATTGGTAAACGACAAGTTATTATCCGCTCCCTCCACTTCAACTAAAGACTAACTTGTCCCTTTTATTAGAGAATAAATCAAATTTAATACTCTCTTCGTCTCAGAATTATTGTCTTGTTTGACCTAACATACGAATTAAAAAAATAATTGACTTAATTATTAATATTGATATAATGTGTAGTTTTCTTTAATGTCCATGTGCATATGACCCATAATTAAAGTAAGAAGAAAAAATAAAAGTAAAATCGTAAAAGTATTGTCTTAAAAAAAAATTTCAAATAAGAAAATTATTTTGAGACAGACAAAAAAAGAAAAACAATCGAATACTTTTGGGACGGAGGGAGTATGTAATATTGTATAGATATGATTAGATTAGAATAAATTTTATTTGATATACTTATAGTTAGTAGTCAATATCTAGAATATTTTTCGTAATTCTTGTTAATCAAGACACCATGTATATATTAATATTCCACCAATTAATTCAATGAAGCCTTTATTCAGTTTTATTTTTTAATTATTATATATTAGATAATAAGAGCTCATTTGGTGCAGTGTTTTCAAAACGGAAACAAAACACGGTTCTTTTCTTATAAATGCGTTTGGGATATCGATTTTTTTTTTCCTATCACGGTTTTAGGAAAAAGCTAGGAATCTTAGCGTTTTAAAACGCAGTCGCAGTTTTTTCTGCCATAGCATTGAAACTCAATTTTTACAAATAAATTACGTTTTGGTCAAAACTCACGACCAAACTGACTATAAATCAAATTTAATATGTAATATGGTATAGATATGATTAGATTAGAATTGATTCGATTTGATTCACTGATAGATGGTAAGTCAATCTCTAGAATATTTTACATATATATTGATATTCTACCGAGTACCGATTAATGAAATGAAGCGTTTATTCGGTTTTATTACTTAATTCCTATATATATATATATATATATATATATATGTGTGTGTGTGTGTGTGTATAGTATGGTTTACTTATATAGTTGGAGTCAAACTCTAAAATTCCGTGATTTTGTTAAGATTTGATATATTCTCTAATACCTTTGAGAACACTATCTTTCTTTCATTCTTTCCAGTCCAACTCCCAGAAACACCACATGTCTTTCTCTCTCCTTTCTATCCATCTTCCTTCAAAAGCCTCCAAGTTACATATAAATATTTCTTTCATTGATCTCAAAAACAACATAATTATCTCATCCATTATTCCTACATAACCTAAACACAACTCCCCTTTGAAATGGCTAGAAATTCACGCACAATAGAAATCAACGTCATCTCCGGCGAAGCCCTACGCGTTAACCGAAGACGATCTGTAAAGAAAAATGCTTTCGTGATCGTCCGCGCAGACGACTCAAGTGAGGTTAATGTTACGAACGTCGATACGGAAGGAGGTAGCTATCCTGAATGGAACCAAAACTTCGTTATTGACATTCCCATGCATGCAAGGTATTTCACGTTAGAGGTTCAATGCAAGAATTCTTCGGGCGATCGAGTTATCGGGTTGGCTAGAGTTCCTGTTTCGGACTTTACTGCTGAGTATTTTCCAAGAAATTATTTGCATTTCTTGAGTTATAGGTTGAGAGATAGAAAAGGTGAACGGAATGGGATTATTAACCTTTCCGTCAGGGTCAAATCGGCGGAGGATGACAGTCGTGCCACCAATTGCTTGAAGCCGTGGATGCCGGCTCCGGTTGGTGGCAAGGTAGTTCATCAAGCGCTGGCAATGGGTGTTCCGATTTGGTAATCAATGGTGTCAACTGTGGATGATTTCTTAGGTTTAGATTTAGTTCGTAATAATTGTTTTTGGTAAATCCTAAAGGCAGGAGTGAATTGGGCTCAAAGCCTGATTTAAACTTAGAACCGAGTTTGAGCAAAGTCTCGATTTAGAGTCGAGTTCCAGCTTGAAAATCGAGCTTTTTAAAGGTATAATTGTATGCCGGACCTTTTGTAAAATTTTTAATCGTTTTAGTCTATTTTAAGTGATAAATTAGATAATTGTTTCAAAACTGTTTCTGAAACTGTTTCCGTAATAACTTAGAACACGTTTTAAGCTTTTTATTCCTTGATTTAGTGCTCTAAATCTCCACTTTACTTCCATTGTGATTTCTTACCCTTATTAAGTATCCATAATTTTTAATATCTTTAATTAAATCTCAAGTTGTGTCTTTTAATTATTTAGTTTGTTAATTTGACATTTTTCTCACACTAAGAAATAATTACTTGAATGTCAACCTTATATATAGTGAACAAATATTCTTAATTAAATCTCAAGTTCATTGTATGTAGTCTTTTTGTATAGTCCAAATTCATTATACAATTAGTCTTAATTTCCTTTACATGGATTAAAAGAAAGTAAGACTAATTAAATAATTTATTATTTACTTTAGTTAGCTCTATTTTATATAGTTCAAGTTCATAGTATACAATTAGACTTATTTTCCTTTACTCCATGTAGTATTTTTGGTAAATATCTACAATATAATTAAATTGGTAAGTGTAATTAATATGCTTAGATTGATTGATTGACTCAATCATTGAAATTTTGAATCTCCTAATGTATATAATAGAAGAAATTAGTGGTTTCTATTCTTTTCTTTGAAGCAGGTGTCCATTTTTCTTTTGCTGTGCGTTTTCTTTCTTTTATGTCTTTTTATCGGAAATATAGTTCATGCATCGTAATGCACACTTTTGATGTATCGCAAATATAATATCGATTAAAAGTTGTACATTAGAAATAAAAGCTATGCATCGTGATGCACAAAAATAGTACTGTATCGCAAGTGTAATGTTGTGCACTAGTACTATTTTGTGCATCGCGATGCACTTTTGATGCATCGCAAGTGTAATGTTGTTCATCGCGATACACAAAAATAATATTGTTTGTGCATCGTGATGCATCAATTTTAGAACGGACGTGACGCCCGTTTTGAACTGTTAAGGCATTGCGATGCACAATAATAATACTTTTAAGTACAATTTTGTGCATTGCGATGCACACCTTTTGTGCATCGCAAGTATAATGTTGTGTTGCAATGCATAGCGTATCGTTTCGTGTTTAAGGATATAAATAACATTTCGCAACAAAAATGTTCTTTTTTGGTTGAAACAGTTATAGTGGATTAAAGTGGTTAAAAATTGTGTAAAAAGATGCGGCCGAATTTTGCCCCATTTTAAGCCTGATTTTGCTAGCCAGCAATGTACTCCCTCCGTTCAAGACAAAAAGTCAACTTTTGACTTTTTTGTCAACTTAGTTAAAGTCTGACCAATAATTTACATCAATTTAATTATTTGTACAAAATTATAGAAGTTATAATCCATAGTATTCTTAAGGTAGTTTTTAATTAATGAAGTTTTATTTTCTAAAACATAAGTAAAGTATGTAAAATTTTGATTTGATTTAGTCTCATGTTGACTTTTAAAAAAGGAAAGTAGACTCTTTGTATGGAACAGAGAGAGTATACCTTTTGCGATTTAAAGAAGGGAGAGACTATTTTCACTACATATTTTGCTTGTCCACTACATTATTAATTGTGGCTTTAAACTAATATATATTTGGACAAAACTACCCATTAATTAATTACTTGTCATTTGAAGTTGAGTAATATATTTTTTATTTTTAAATTATCTTTTACTCCTTCCGTCCCTAAATTATTGTCTTATTTGACCTAATACAAGGATTAAGAAAAATTAATTGACTTGATTATCAATATTGGTATATATTGTGTAGTTTTCTTTAATGCTCATGTTCATATGGCGCATAATTAAAATAAAAAGAAAAAATAAGAATAAAATAGTAAAAGTATTGTTCTAAATTTTTTTTAAAATAAGATAATTATTTTGAGACGAACATAAAATAATAATAATAATAATAATTTAAGAACTGAGGGAGCAATTCCTAACCTATGGACAAGAAAGATATTTTTTTCTATTTATATTTATTTTTTATAAATATATTCCAAAACTGTTGGCTCTAGGCCATATATCACTTAATAGGGTTCGAACAATCATAGTCGCTGGATCACTTCAATAAATCCGACACCATAGGGGGATTTTCTTCCACAGCACCGGCCATCCCTAGAGGGATTTTTTTTTATTACGTAAAAGATATGCCTCCCTAGTGGGATTTTTCTTAAGGACCCGCCTCCTTTAGGGATTTTCATAAATTTTGATTTTTTTATTTATACCAAATTTTAATTAATTAATTATAAATAAATAATTAAATTAAATAAAAAGTAAGTAATTAAATATACAATTATAACTAATTAAATAAAAATTAAGTAATTAAATATACAATTATAACTAACTAAATAAAATTTAAACAATTAAATTAACAAATATAGTAATTGAACAAAATTAACATAAATTATAAATAACTTAAATAAAATAAATATAATTACATCATCCGCACTATCCATTTTTTTGATGTATTCATTTTGCTTGAAGGTTGTTTGAGTTTATAGAAAAAGAAAGGGATACTCTAGCAAATGGAGGGTTGAGATATTGTATTTAGCGCAATAAGAATGCTGCGTTTAGCTTCACTCTCTTTTATTAAAAGAGATGATGCTTGTAATACTTAACTATATACCTCGGTAATTAACCGTAGGAGAAGATGACAGGTGAGATGAGATGGAGAGGTTCCTTCCCCACGACTCACGAGCCCCACCCCCCACCCCATAAAGCGAACAGCAACAAATCAGAACCTATTGCCATGCAATTATAAATTCTAGGTTAGGCTAAACCCATCATTGGTCAAGTGCAAAAGTAAAAAGACAAGAGAAATGATGGAACTACAACCAAAAGGTTGAATTAGAATACTTTTGATACCTTTACTTAATCATTCATGTTTCATCATATACCTTTACTTAACCCAGCAAATTTCCAGACTACAAAAGTTTGCAATTTCCAAACTAGAGAGTTGTAAAGTTAATCTCTTTTATGTTCCCCTGAGTTCCTAACCCTCCAACACCTAAAAGAAAACCTCTCAAAACTCTCTCCACCAGTCACTCTCTCTCTCTCTCTCTCTCTCTCTCTCTCTCTCTCTCTATTGTGTGTGTATTCTCTTTGGTTGATCAGTTAGGTCTTTCTTGAGTTTTATGGACCAACTTGGGCCATTACCAGATCAAGCAGATCCAGAGAGATGGATAAAGGCAGAGGAGAGAGCTGCTGAGATACTTGCTTGTATTCAGCCCAACCCATCATCTGAAAACATCAGAAATGCAATTATTGATCATCTGAAACAACTGCTCCAAAAATGCTTTTCTTCCCAAGTCAAGGTCTTGCTCTTTTCTTTGATTTCCCTTTTATTTATCTTAATTTCTGCTAGTATGATTACAAGACTTTCTACCTACTATCCCACCCCATCCAAATTTAAAAAATGTTAGGAAAATGCAATAGATTTTGTTTGTAGCCGTCCACTTTGAATAAATATTAGTATGTGGTCCATGAAAATTGAAAAGATATACACTTTGTTTTTGCCAATGGAGCACCACATAAATTTATACTAAAACCCCTGTACTATTTTGAGCTAAACTTGTTGCCCTTCACATTTTCTATATTATGACTGTAAGTGAAGTGAGGGAGCTATCAATGGGTTTGATTTTTGGTTATGTAATGGGGTTGGGGAGGAGAAACAGAAATTTCTGCCCAAGTGAAGCGATTGAAGTCCCGATGTTGAGGTGTGGATTTGTTTGGGCGAATGAAAACAGTGTAAAGAATAAAGTTGGACGTGCAAGGCTTGTCAATAGTTTAAGGAGACAGAGTTGTATTATCACAGCAGTATTTCTGTACATGTATTTCAATGATATTTCTGTGCATTAGCCGTCAGGAGTTTTGGGTTAATAATGCAACTCATTTGATCTTAACTCGACTGAAGGACTAATGATATGTCTAATTTCTAAAGAAGATCGAAGTTTAGGGAAAGCTACAGAATATGATCAAGTATTGCACTGCAAAGAATGTAAAGTATATTACATCTCTCTGGCCCTTTCCCCTGTATTGAATTTGTTTGCCTAGTCAGATGCTGGGTGTTTGTCTCAACACGTGTAGTCATGTACCTATGAGTAAACAGACCGTTGGTAACTATAATATCCCCAACCCACATCGGCTAGATGTGGGGCTTTTGTGTGTTTTATAAGTGGTAACCCACTACCACTAGACACCGACATCATTCATGGACAATGTGTGGGGCTTTCGGGAGTTATTGTCATTTCCTTCCATTATAACTCTCTAATCTCTATATTATGTTTTGTAGCTGAGCCAAAACAATAAATAAATTATGTTTTGTAGGTCTTTAGTTTTGGGTCCGTTCCTCTGAAGACATATATGCCTGATGAAGATATTGACGTAACAGTCTTCAGTAAAAAACGAAACTTAAGAGATACATGGGCTAACGAGGTCCATGATATGCTTAAGAATGAGGAACAAAATGAGAATGCTGAATTTCATTTCAAGGATGTTCGGTGCCTCCAAGCAGAAGTATGCCAACTCTTCCATATCATTAACATATTGATTTCATGAAGTACTCGTTTCGGTGTCTCTTTCTGGCAATCGGTCTTTTCTTTTTCAATTCTTCATCGTCAATCAAGCAGTCTATTTCTTTTCTCATAATTGCAGGTGAAGAAGATAAGATGTATTGTGGGAAACATCATGGTAAACATATATTTTAACCAACTTGGAGGAATATGCAGGCTTTGCTTTCTTCATGAGGTTAGTAAATTGCTGCATAATCTTCTCTAATAATCCCATTTTGTATTCCTTAAGAGGATAATTGACAATGACAGTTTCACTTCCGTAGGTTGACTATTTAGTAAATCAGAATCACCTGTTCAAGCGTAGCATTTTGTTGATTAAAGCATGGTGTAATTATGAGAGTTGTATATTGGGTGCTCACAGAGGACTTATCTCAGCTTATGCCCTTGAGATCTTGGTTCTTCACTTATTTCATGTTTTTGACATTTCATCGTTTGGACCACTCAAGGTTGATACAATTATGAACTTCTCGTATTTTTATTTTATTTTTTTGGTTTCTTATTTTTCCAATTTTTTTTCGCTATTATGTTTGAAGGATTGTTTTGCATTTCGAGCTGCAGGTGCTGTACTGTTTCCTTAATTTCTATAGTAAATTTGACTGGAACAATTTCTGCCTTAGCATATGGGGACGTGTACCCATAAATTCACTTCCACGTGTATATGGTAACGGTTCTTAAAGCTTTTCGATTTGATATTGACCTAGTCCTATAGGCAATATTGGACCTTTTTGTGCTAATGTTATATTGAAACTACAGTGGAAACTCCTCGGAGCAACAGTGGAGAGCTGCGGCTGACCCTTGACGCTTGTTACTCTCGATATGCTGTTTATTCTAGTGGCCGGAAAGATCAAGGACAAATTTTTCGTTCCAATTTCTTTAATGTCATCGATCCTCTGTGCTTTAGGAGTAACCTTGGAAGTAATGTTTGTGAAGGTATTCAAATCCTTATTTCTTTCTAAAAATTAGGAATACAATCTAGCTTTTTAATATTTATTGAAATATAGTTTCTCTTAGTCATAACATGTTTATGTCACTGGTATGACTTGTCCATGATATTATTCTTAACTATATGTAGCGTTGACCAAATATACTGGCTTTGTTAGAAACAGAATGTTGCTGCTCTATCTCGCTACTCCGGACTACCAAAATGACTAAAATATAACTGCAGCAATTGGAACAAAAATGTTTCACGTCTTGTCATTTGCTCATGATGCCAAAGAAGACCAGAAAAAATTGCGTATTAATGAAAGGTCTGTAGTGTGTAGTAGCTCTCAGATCTCCAAGAGAATCTAATTTGTCCTTGATTTGTTCCTTGTTAGTGTTTTTGGGTATCTCTATCAATTGAGTTTTTTTTTTTTTCATATGTTATCGTAGGAACCGAGTAGAATAGAGAAATTGCTGCACAATATTTGCTCTCTTGTACTTCAAACAGTAAGGCATAGGGGTGTGATACACAGCATAGTCAAGAAGGTGGTGTGCTACGGATAGCTTTATATTTGAATTATAGCTTCTGTAATTTCCTGTTGACTGAATTATTCATGCTCATGTATGTCTTAGTTATGATGATATAATCGGTACCTTTCTTGCAATTTTGCTTATCGTGTTAATATTCAAGCTCATAAGCTTTATTTTTGTGTACGTGGCTGTGCCCGGAGGCTACTTCGTCAAATACATAGCTTCTTGCTTAATATTTGCATTACGTGTCTTCTTTCCAGATAATTTTATCAAGATATGTCATGCATTTACAACTGGGATCAGAAGCTTGTCAAGATTACTCGACTGCCCCAAGGAAAATTTGGTTTCTGAAGTTGATAGGTTTTTCATTCATACATGGAATCAACAGAGAAAAAGTATTCCTGGAACTGAAACTTCTCTTAGGAATGCTCCAGCACAACATCTGACTGACGAAGAGTATGATATTATTGACATTGACGACTTTCCTAGCCGTTGGCAGAACTTGCAGTATGGTCGCACTTGCCCTATTCCACGCAAGAGAAATATGGTAAAGTTAAAGGAAGGTTATATTGAACTTTTTGATAGAGGAGAGATTGAACAGACTGTTCTTTACAAATTAAGTAATTCCATAAGAGCAGTAATTTGTGGTGTTGCTGAACTTTGCAACAAGCCAGGATGCCTACCGTTGAAAGCCCTTATGAACAGTGCAGATAAAAGAAAAAATGAGAATGCTTACACATTAAGTACTTGGGTGGCTGAGATTGAGGAAGAGGAGAAACAGTTGAATGTGGCAAAAAAAGTGAACAAACGTGGGAACAGGAAGATAACAGAGAGAGTATATTCGGAGAGAAGATTTTCTCGGAAATACAAAGAATGGGGTGTTTGGAGGCCGTCTGAAGAAGCTAAATTGCTCATACGAGAATTAATTCGTGCTGTTGCTGAACATCACAGGAAAGGACACTTCCATGGTGGATTGAAGTTCCTTAGGAATATTGCAGTTAAAAGAAAATATAAAGAAAATAACATTGAAGAGATCCGTGCTGTGGAAGTAACTTTGACTCTCGGCAAGATTGAGTCAGGTGGACCAATGAATTTCATACAGGGCCTGGAGAATGATATATTTGATTTGTTGGGTATAATTTTTGGCAAAATCCTTGCCGATAAAGACATCCGAGAATACCCCAAGGATTTGCAAGACCTTCATTGCATGCTTCAAAATGCAAGTTGGGCTGTACATAACCTGCACCTCATTGCTGAGCATACATCTCTGTCACATTGGAAGGAAAAGTTAGGCTACTTGAGCAGAGTACGGGCAGCGATCAAGCGAGGAAGTGACGAAGAAACAAAACGCAAAATAGAAGCTGTTCTTAGGAAATTAAACATCAGTGGTGAAGGAGACGGGTGTGGAAAGGCTCCAGCTAGTCGATCTCGTCGAAAAGGGAAAGCTATTTGCAACAAAGGAAATATAGGCAAAGAAAGCTGGCACTCAAAGGTTCCACCAGGTCCATTCCGCAAGTTAATGAATGATGGAAATGAAAAGAAGTATGGTAATGATATAAAAGAGTTGATACGCTTTCTTAGGAACGTTATCGAGCATCTGAATGAGGTAAAAGGTGCAAGTGGAAAGAAATATATCGATCATGATACTGAAGGTGAGTACGAAGACTTGCAATATGTTGAGCATTGCATCAGCGAGGCATTCCCGCTTCTCTTGGTGGAATTGCATAAAGGCTTATATTCTGATGGCGTCGATGTCTAGAGTTTTGACTAGGCATTACTTTTGTGAAACTATGGGAGATGAGGTTTTTTGTTGTAAAACATGGTTGTGGGAGTTGGGTTTTCAAGCAATACTTTGAGAGAACTAATAATATTTGTGAATTATATATCATTGTAGAAGTCATGTACGATTCGAGGAAAATAACAATATCATCTGATAATTGTATTTTATGATCGGTTTTCGTTAAATGGAAACCAAATTTGGATGTTAACAGATGGTTTTCCTTTGGAAATGATCATATAAAACTTGGTTAAGGAGATGATAAATCCCTCTTCTCATTAAGATGGATGTTAACCAAGGGTTTCTGCAGCATGGCCATGTTTTAGATTTGCATAACACTGTTGCAGCAGCAATCGCTGGATGGCTTAGCGCCTTGACCTTGTAGGTAGGTCGTACGTGGTGTTAGTTGACCGATAACAGCTGAGGATTGAGTTTATCTACACACTGATAACATCGACAACACTGCCGAAACATGAAAGTACTCGATCGAGCCATGATTGATTTTGACTTTTTGCCATGCAGTTCTTCCTTGAACTAAATTTTGCTAAATTTATATTCCGAGTTTTATTTTTTCTAGATTAATTTACCATCCAATAAAATAAAAAAAAATGCTCTAGTAGACCATTTTGACGTTGTTAATTATTTGCTTAAATATCAATTTCGCCACTTTATTTTTTCAAAAAATTTAATAAGTTTACTTTACTTTTTTTTTTTCACACTTTAATCACTCTACTTGGACTTTTCCAATCAATAAGCTCATTGATTGAGTGAGCTTATTAATTCTCCTGACCAAGTAGAGTGATTAAAATGTGAAAAAAAGAAGTACCGTGAGCTTAATGAATTTTGGGTGAAAATAGAGTGACTAAATTGGTATTTAAGCCTTAATTATTCTGATGAACAAACTACTATAAACATAACACAAAGTGTAGGGAAAGATTAGAAAAATTTATGAGGTAGGGAGCGGTCCAATTTGCCGTTAATTTGACTAATCCTGCGTCATTGTGGTAAGCAGCGTGTGTAGGAGAAGATTAGAAAAAAAATATTTAGCTATATATGTGAATAAGAACATGACTGATGACAAGAATATATACACTTATTTTATGTTTGGATGCTTAATTCCAAAACTCGAAATTGAAATTAGAAGAACAATTTGAATTTTATAGAGCTCAAATTGTTCATCATATTCTAATTCTGAAGCTTGATATTGAGTAGCCAAATATAGCTATTTCTTTTTATTGGTGCAATAGCATTGGAAAGACAATAATTTATCTTGCGTGTTCTTGATGTCTTTCACTTCATTTTTCACTCTAGCTGTTTACTTAAGAGCACTGGCGGATCGGAAAATTCTTTGAAAAACTAGCTTTAATCCATTTCCTCTTTTACATTAAAATGACAAAAAATTTGAGATTTTTTAGTGGAGGAAGAAGGGGTTTGCCGTTTTTAGTTCGTTCTGCTGCTTGTGCGTAGGCTGCAACCTTCGCTGTGCTTCTGCCCTGCTTAAGAGTAATGCTACATATACATATTTCATTTACGGCATGCTTCAAGTATTGTATATTTTAATCAACGTACAACATTTTCAAGCATACTATATATGTATTCTGTTGATTGATTTTGTAGACGTAACATTTTCCTTAACTTAATTTGTTTGTTCATAGACTATTGTCCTTATGTAACTTATTAATTCATATCAATAATTATATGGCGGGGGATATTGGCACCCCATGATTGTTTTTAGGGGTGTGCATGGGCTCAAAGCCCGATCCCAGCCCTACTGCGGCCCTTATTTTGAAAGCCTAGTATTAGGTGAGCTTAAGTTGGCGGGTTAAAAGCAAGCTTTAAGTAGGTTTGGACCTTGCGGGCTTACAAAATAAATATAGTGTTCTATAATGAAAAATCCACGCAACATAATACATTACAGTTTTAACATTACATATAGGAAATTTTATAAAAATATTTAAGTAAAAAAGAACCAAATTAATGGTTAAAATAGACATAGTGCGACACGAATAAGATAGATTTACGATCATTGTTGATTCGGGTGACGTCCAAAGGGAATAAAAAAAGCAAAATGTTACAAGTACTCCTTTCTTCACAGCTGTTTTTGGGTCATAAAATGTGATCGAAGGTTCCTGCTTGCCTAAATGGATGTTGTTTCTTTTGATTTCCTTGATCCTCTAAGTTAAGTTTAGAAATAGATACAATATAATGTTCATATCTATAAATATATATTTCTGTTCTAAAATGAATATTCATCAGCAAAAGTAGACACTCATTTTGAGATGAGAATAATATAAGTTTTGCAATTTAAAGAAAGTATATATATATATATATATATATATTTGATATTATAAATTTAATTCTGTCAAAGAGTTTGAACTTTAATTGAGACTTTTATTTTGCCAAGAGAGAGTATTAAATTATGAGGCTTGCCTTTATTAGGCTTCCCCATCATGGTTACCAACAAACTGGACCCCATCAATCAATTTCTTAACAGACTGGAGTGGTCCGACCGTCCGAGTGGTGGAGGCTGGACTGGACTGGAGTAGAGCTGTGGAGGGCTGGAGGCGCTGAACTGGAAGTCGGTCTGGAGCGAAGGCCGAAGGGGGAGGGAGGGGTAAAAAGCTAGGGTTTTAAAATAATTATTAAATTACTCTTTTGCCCTCAGTCCGCGGGCCAACCCGAAAGTCCGGTGGGCTAGCCCGTTAAACCTGCGGCCCTATAGGGTCAGCTCGTTTAGCCCGGATTCTTAAACGGGCCCAAAAAAAGTGACCCTAACCCTAATTTTTTTGGTTTAAACGGGTTGACCCTACGATTTGCGGCCCTTTTAACATCTCTATTGGTTTAGAGTGTATATACATTTTCCAACATTAAAAAAAGGGTAGAATTGACATTTAGAAAAGATAACACATTTAGGTTGATGAGTAATTATCGCCAGCAAAAAAGGGTAGAATTGGTATTTAAGAAATTGCTATAATTAGGCTGATTAATGACAAAGGCAAAGATGGAAGTTCAGTCAAGGAAAAAGGGACGTGAAGTGCCTAGAACAAATTTTGAGCGCCAATATATCCCCTCCGATATTATATTATATATGAGTAATGCAATGTGTACCAAAATTGTGCATTAAATATGTGCTAAAATCTTAGTTACCATATTCTATTTTGATTAGTCAGAAATTATTAATTGGTAGGACTTACAAATTACTTAACCGACTGAACATGCCAACTAGAATTTTAATTCATAATTTATAAACAATTTTGTATATTATAAAGGAATGCAATATAAAATTGCTCATGTACAAAGATAAAGGAATATAAACAATTTATTTTGATTTATTGATAATTTAAAGTTTTAATTTATCTAAATTAAGAAACAGAAAAAGTAAAGAAATTAGGCAGTGAGCGGGTTTGGTAAGGTGTATAGAAGAATTATTCGTTGTTTTATTTATTTATTTATTCTGAATTTAGGTTCCGTCTGAGAGCCTCTAATGCAATAATATAATAAAATAAAAATAAAAAATTTGACGTTGAGTATTTTGAAGGTGACAAAACTGAAGAAATTAAGAATTGCATAGACCAGTCAAAGCCATTGTTGATGAAGACGTACTATGGATACAACAACAATGGAAGAAGCAATATATTGAACGGATCAAAGTCTGATCGATCCTTATGCCTTGAACAATTAGCTCTTCTTCTTAGGGAGGGGAGCGCCATCAACTATTTCGAGCTTTAGATTTTATTCAATTTGTAAAACACAATTTGAAACAAAGGCGTTTCATTACCTTATGTTTTCGCATGTATTATTTTATTTACACACAGAGATAAATTCCTTAGATCATATTTAGCTATGGGTTATGGTTGCGCATTAGATGACGATCATGAAACATGCCTTTAAGGTTTTGGTCTTAAATTAGTTTCAAGTCATCAATGGTTTTTTTTTTTTAAGATAGTGACGCAGCGAAATTCAACAACAGAAACTCTTACCACGAGAAATTCCTAACAAACAAGCTAGCTTACCATGGCATAAAAATATAATTATTGAAAAGCTAACTTCAAATGTGTTTAAGGGGAGTATTTATACCCTAAAACAATCCAAACCCTAAAAGGAAAAATTAAACTGAAATTTACAAAAATACCTAAAATCGTCTAAAAAATCTTTCAAGCCCAATAATACTGCTTAAATAGCATTTTTTGGACTTAAAATGTGCGAAACACTAAGTAAACCCAATATTTTTGGTAGGCCTCGTCGAGAACTTCGATTTGATACGTGGTGGGTCCCGTGATTTATCCGACGCAAAAGTTACGGCATTCTGAAGACAAACTCAAACTCGGGTTTTCTACTAGTACATCTTTTCAAAATTGATACTTTGCACCCTTCAATTTTATTTTCTTCCCAAAACTTTTCGAACCCTTCATTTTAGTGTGAAACATGTAGCCACTAGTTCTACATCAGATATGACATTGAACGACCCCGTAAAACTTTCATATATGATTGCTTGCTCGTGAGACGAGAATATTGCATTCCATTAACATCAACATTAAGATACAAACACATACATTTGAGTGCTTGTTGGATAACAAGTTTACTTCACATGGCCTAATGGAAATTTTTAGCTGGAGTTTTCCTATGTGGAATAAGAAATTTCATATTACAATAATATATGATTAGTCTTGAACTTGTGACATGACGATAGCCTTGTGTACACCCTACAATACTTTAATTTATCCTCTAATTGCTTGACAATCATAAATAGAGTATTTTGGGTATTGCATTAATGTCTAATGTGAATGGAGGTTTGTGATTACACGGTGTTCATGGAGTTAACATTTTATTTTTTCCTTAAAGACATGTATGAATTATGGAATGAGTTCCAACAGTTTTTAATAAAAATAATCTCATTTGATTAAAAAAAACCTTCATCTTTTTTCTGTTAAAATTAATTTAAATTGTAATATCTACTTCCTTCTGTTAAGGGTCTATTTGTTAACCCAATTAAGAGCTTAATTATAAAATTTTTTAAGTGAGCTTAAAAATAAGATTGTTTGATAATGCAATATTATATCACTTAAAAAATAAAGTATCACTTAAAAATAGCTAAAATTTTAAGTTAAAAGAGGATGCTTGATGTTTTCAGCTCTACTTTTTCAGACATTAATTTTTAGAACTTAATTTTCAGTTTTAACAAACAGGCCCTAAGTCGTTACCATTTTGTTACAACTTTTTCAATATTGTTAAATCTGGTTATTTATAAGTTTGTTTAGGATGCTTATAAATATTTTTGCACCGAAATCTAAATAACACCTTCAAATATATAAAAATAAAAAATTCCCCATTTTGCATTTACTTTTTTCTCATTAACTAGCTTCTCATGAAAAAGATGAAAAAGATAAGAGAAAAAGATATTCAAATCTTCTATCTCACTCCCTGTTACATTTTCTGTCCCAATGAATCTTAGTCCTACATGTATCCTTATAAAAATAATATATAAAAGAGTAGTGTAATGAACTAAAATACTAATGAACTAAAATACATGGAGATTTGGTTTAGGATGACGAAGACTGTTGGATTTTTGAGATGGAGCTACATGTGGAGCTACATTCAGTACTTTCACCTACATTCAGTGCTTTTACCGTCATGTACTCATGTTATGTTGATTTTCAGAAGTTACCAATTAAGTTCACTTGAGTGCATATTTATTTATAAATTATTGATTAAAAAACGAAAAGACTATTCTAATCATTTATATATATATATATATATATATATATATATATATTAATGAATGAATCACCACCTAGCTACACCTTACTGTTTAACCAAAAGGAAAAATGGAAAAAGAAAAAGAGAGGTTAGTGCTTGGAGTGATGGTGGTATTGATCTGTCTAATCAAAGCAACAATAGGAAGATCACCAGCACCAATAGCAAAGCCCAGTTGTCCAGAGAGCTGTGGAAACGTTACGATTCCACCAAAGAGTCCACGTTTCAGCACAAATTGGACATTTTTTTTCAAAATTGTTTTTGATACTCATCTGTTTGACCAAAGAATTCACATTTAAAAAGTCTATCTATTAAAAGATATATTAGTATCATTGGAGTTAATCATAATTACAATAATACGTAAGTACAAATAAGATGATTACAACACAAGTGAAGGATAAAGATGAAAGATTATGAAAATTGTAAGTTAACTCTTTAAGTAAAACATTCCAAAATAGTATAGTGGACTCTTTGCCTGAAATAGAAGGAGTAGTATTTACATACTTGTATGTTCTTGAAGAATTAAATTTCGTAATTTCTTATATTTACAAATATTTGCGATTTATAACAAATATGTTTACATTTAATATTGAGTATTCTCAAGGATATCTTTGTTAAAAATTTAAGTTAAAGAAAATAAATTCTTAAACCCTAAAATACAATTAACCTTTGAAAAAAGTTTAAGCAAATTAATATCGTAGATGGCTTTATGCAGCCGATTGACCATCACATTGTATCGACACGAGATGCAGGTGCTCCCCAAACCCACTCTTTTTTCTCCACATTACCCTCATAAATCAATCAAATTTACTGGACTACCCCTCACTCGTCGCTGCTTCTGTAAAACAATCTCCGGTGCTTCGTCTTCCCTGTCGTCAATGGAAGCACCTCCGCCCGGTTATAAAAGAAACGTCGGTATCTGTCTCATCAATCCTTCTAAAAAGGTTTCTTTCTCAATGATATCTTTGTTAAATTTTTTTAAGTTAAATGTAATAATTAATACAGATCTTTTCATAAGATGACCATGATTTTTCAGATTTGCCAATATAAAATAATTTTTTTTATAAACATTAAAAAAATGTAAAACTTATTTTCTTGTTCAAGATTTGATAGATCTGAGAAAACAAATTCAGATCTATCAAAATGGCATTGTTTGGATCTCAAGGATATCTCTTGCTTATGCTACGCACAAGTTTTTTCAAGAAAAAATGGCTTTGTTTCGGTGTTTACTTGATTGATCTGGTATGAGTTTTAAGAAAATTCTAAACTTGAGGGTCACATTACTTCAATTGATAGTTGACAAGGGACAATAGTTGAAAGGGATTTGTTAGGAATATGCCTGTAAATCAGCTGATATCTATGTATGCATATTCCAACACAGTGATTTGCTTGTTCCCATTACAACGCATGTTTCACAAGTGACTAAAAGGGCTGCGTATCGGTTAGTGTGGCAGCTTGTTGAAACAATGCATATGTCATTAGACTAGAAAGTCTTTGTACATATCCGAGTCTTTGTCCTACCAAAGTGATGACAACTTTAATATGGATTAGCTCTCTTCATGCGCCAACAGACATACTCATTGGCAATGTCTCACCAGCAGACATTCCTTCCAGCCATGTCCAATCAGCAACCTCTACTTCAGCAGTTATCACATCGGCAGATCTCAGAATCGGCCAAGGTCTTCATATGAACAAACTGCAGAGAAGCTGATTATCCAAGAGGAATATCGGTCGTTGATCAGAACGCTACAAGTTAAAATAGATCCGTTACGAGATCGATTTTGACAAGCCAAAGATACGCATCGATATCTGCGCCTTCACTATTATCCAGCAGACATCTCCTCTTCTGTGTTTAAAATTCGGACTTCAAGACTATATTCTATAAAATGACGAACACAGTGCGCTACATCCCAGGCTAAGCATGACAAATCAAAATCTGTCAGCCTGATTTACGGACCAGCTTCAAGACAAAAGCCTAACGGACGGTCTTTGGCCAACAGTTTGAACGACGCACTCTAGTGCATTAATGATTCAGATTTCCAACGGGCAGACTCATTCAATGCTCCAACGAATTCTTCATCTTCTCCAACCTATATAAGAAGACTCTCATTCTCACAATAAAAATAGAGAACAGTGTATGCAAATACCTGTGAGAGGTCGTGGTATTGAAATAATTCTTCATTCTTTCAATCTGAAAACCATACCCCTAAAGAGTGAGAAAAACACAAAGTGTAAGAACGAAACACTTTGTGTAGGAGAGATAAACAGAAATTCCAAAGGCTGAGAAGTCCAGCTTGATCAAAAACTTAGTTTCTGATTTGAGTTCTTTCTCCCTTCGAAAGACTCAGTCTCTTCAGAGCTGCACTTCAAATCATCAGCAAGAGACTAAGCCTCCTAAAATTCGTTGAAGACTAATCAAGCTTGAAGATGTCCGATGAAGAGCCAGAGCCTAATAATCCACATTGCATTCATATCGGCAGACTTATACTACATTATAAGTGGTGTCAATTTTGCAATAAATTGTCATCACATTTGGCCGAGTGCTTAGCACTCAGTTGTTCAAATACTTGCTATTTGAACAACGCCTAATATTCTCTTCTCACCTCCGCCTCCACTTTACTCAAACAAGCACCTTCCCCAAGGTACTTGGTGAGAGTTAAAAGTTGGAGGTTAGTTATAAGTCTTCCCGGTATCCCAATTGACTTTCCTTCTACCCCTAGGGAGATTGCTAGGTTAGAGAGTCTAGGTTGATGTACTAAGCATGTTTGCCTTTGAGCAAACCTCTGCTGAATTTTAATATAAATTTATATTTTAACACATTCAGCCTTTACTTCTCTTTCCTGTACAATTTGATATATCTTGTGCAATCTGGTTGTAGAAAGTAATTGATGCATCTAATATAAGATTTTAGTTAACTGTTATGATTAAGTTGTACACATTCACTTACAGTTGCTTCAATCTTGTTTGTTATACTTAAGCTGTTTATTCTTCCGCTGCTCAAACTCTTGTCTATCAGCCAAGTATAACAACATCTTCCTTTTGCATGTTCTTCAAAACTGCCGATCCAAGTTGTCCGATATAACCAACATCGGCTAAGTTGTTTGAACTAGGAAGATGACCTATTTATGTTAATTATTGCATCCATGCTTTCAACGTAAATGTTAAAATAGGATGAAATTTTTAATAAACGTAGTATAGGCTATTCACCCCCCTCTAGCCTATACTCTGAGCACATCACCATGGACCTAACAATTGGTATCAGAGATAGTACTCTGAGAATTTCATTCCAGGCTTAACAACCTGAGAGTTTAGATCCAGTTGCTCAGATTAGATGCATAGTCAAAAAGAGTCTTTTTCAAAAATTTTCATTTCCAAAAATCTTCTTGACTGAGAGACCTGGAAGCCATTTGAAAACGCCTTTTTTTCAAATTAAAATCAATTTTGTTTTCAAAAACATGTGAGAAAGAATATTGTGATGATTATGTGATTACTATAAGAAAATCTATCATATATCAGAAATATATTGATATTATGAAGAAAAGTACTATAGTCAAACAGAGATTGACTTGCTAAGGATTATATATTCACTTCAAAAATTGTTCATTGTCAAACTCATGATATATCCTATGGCAAATGTGTCTACTTCATACATGATGGATGAATTACTCAGATTCACTTCTAAAGATTTGCTATCTTGATATAAGGCTAACGATTGTATCAATCTAACACCTTTTGTCGCGACCCGCACCCGGACTCCTACATGGAATCCCGAGTCGGACCGCGAACGGGACTCACGAAATATGCATAATAAAAAGGGGATTATTATATTTTTGACCAACGTACTAATTGGGGATTCCTGATTTTACCAACGTACTTTCATTAACCCAAATGTGACCAACGTACTATCAATTTTGTTGCAATGTTGACCCTGCCGTTAAACCTCCATCCAAAAAATTAACGGCTAACGGTAAAAAAAATTACATTAACGGTAAAGGGTCCAAAATGATACTTGTAAAAAATGGGGGGTCCACCGGCTCATCCTCTCCGTCACCACCACCGGCTTCCTCATTTCAAAAATCAATTCATCTCTCGAATCACAAATCGCAACCCCAACCCCAGCCAAAGTGACTGTCCGTACAGAACCACGGCCAACACTTTCCTCTCCAATCAATCCCTTGAAATAAACCCTAAACACATCGTCATCATTCACACTCTTAGACGAGATGGTAGGGTTTTCATTCAATCCAACCGCCATTGAAGAACCTCAAGAACAGGATCAAGAAAGCTTCAAGAAATCGAAAGACAACCCGCTACTGCTTGACCACTCTTTACCAGAATCGGAAGACCTTTTTTTGTCATTCATTGACTCATTTCTTAATTTTGACGATTGGGTTGAAGAAAAACCAGACCCGCCATTTTTCGATCATTCTATGGCTGATTTTGGGCTCGATTCAGTAGAGGGAAAAGTTGTTGAGAAATCATTGGAAATTAGCGGTGATGGGTTTGATTCAGTAAAGGTTGAAGTTGTTGAGAAATCTTTGGAAGCTAGGGGTGATGGGCTTGATTTAGTACAAGTTGAAGTTGTTGTGAAATCCTTTGAAGTTGCTGAGAAATCTTCCGAAGTTCGAGGTGATGGGGCTTGCGTAGGGAGTGAAATTGGAGATGGGGTTGGGAAGAAAATTGGGGATTTGGGTTTGTTGATTAAAGAAGAGATGGGGAAGGTTAGTTTGGGAGGGGAAATTGTTAGAAGTGTTGAGTGTGAAACTGAGAAGGGTAATAGGGTCAAAAATGGTGAGACATTGCCTGTTGATGAAGATGATATTGGGTCCAAGAATGAGGTTCAGGTACTTATAAATTTTTGTTGGATTCTTAAATTTTTTAGTTCTGTATTATCAGATAGGAATCATAATCGCCAGCATTTCAACACTATTTTTTCATTCTCAATAAACATTGATATGATTCTCCATATACATATATATATATATATATATATATTTCTAACCAACACTGTTTGGAGAGGAAGGAGGGGGGTTTGGTGGGCCCCCCATTTTTCACAAGTATCATTTTGGACCCTTTACCGTTAATGTAATTTTTTTTACCGTTAGCCGTTAATTTTTTGGATGGAGGTTTAACGGCAGGGTCAACATTGCAACAAAATTGATAGTACGTTGGTCACATTTGGGTTAATGAAAGTACGTTGGTAAAATCAGGAATCCCCAATTAGTACGTTGGTCAAAAATATAATAATCCCTAATAAAAATTCCATGTGCAATAGATGTAAGTATGAAGCATATGCACAAAACCCTGTAATGCACGTGCGATACTTTTCTTTGAAAACCATGTCAACACATCATCGGCATTAATAACAAGCCGGAAACTGGACTGATTTAAAACTTGGTTTGAGTGTAAAATCAAACATATAACATAAACCTCCACGAGCAACGAGCTCGGAGAACCATAACAACTTCAAATCAGAGTATGCGGAAGTAACGAATATTAATAATTACATCACGCACGACAACCGTGTCGGCACAAACAAAAGAATATTACAGTCATAAAGACCACACACTACCCAACATTACAAAGTTTAAGTAACATTGTATTCCCTCGGCCTCACCAAAATAAATATCAAGGCCCAAAAGAACAACCTGCAGAAAACGCCGAGACGAAGCCAAGACTCAACTAAGGGTTCCTCGCCGGACCGTGATCTAAGGAAAACAAATAAACATTGAATGGGGTGAGTTTAAAACTCAATAAGCTACTAATGCAACAATATGTCATACGAGATGCAAGACAGTAATAAGAACAAGTAATACAGGCTATAACAAGATTTCATCAATCTTCATGCATAGCAATATAAGCATCTCATAACAATACGTTACCCTACACTACATGAGAGGCTCAACGATCGCCAACCGATCCATACCAGTTGGAAACCATGACCAACATTCGCATATGTAGGAACCATATAAGTGCAATAAGTAAACACATTCTAAAAGGATACAGTATTGAGGTACACCTCCAATATACCCAATACTTCCAACCAACCAACATATAATATACCAATGTAGGAGCCGTTGTTGACGTGCTCGATCGACGAATCAAAACCGTTAACCGATACTCAATAACCAATACTGTGTGAACCATTTTCTGTATTCACGTCGACGGGTGATCTTAGTCCCTACAACCCAAGAATCAACCACGGAATAGCTTACCAAGGTTGCATTTATTCCATACAACAGATGGCGCTATACCCCTACCGCGGCCAACGGTAAGGCGAGGCCCAGTGCATTGGCCTTCAACTATTACGTAGCCCCGGCTCCCGCAATAATCGAGCGTCAATACACCGCCAACAAATAATCCATGGACATAACAAATGTACAAGTAGATGTTTACTTGACATTCTCAACAACAAATCAAACTCCCAAATGTGGAGCACAACAACATTTAACATGAATGTCTCAAGTAGGTCATAATAATCCTACTTACATAATCAACCATCTCATAATATTTACGAGAATTAAACAACAACATCATGCACAATTTCGGGTAACTAATTTTTCCGATAAACTCTCGTATCACAACGAAATCCCCAAGTCACACACGTGGTCTCATCAATTATAAAAACCTATTTGACTCCGTTAGAGTCGTTATTCGTTTCTAATGAGTTCGAATCAAAGAGAAGCCATTTATACTTCAATATTAACAAATGATACCATTTCTATGTGTATCAACCAAGACAAAACAAGTCTTTTAACATGCAAAATATGTCATCCACGAATTTCACATGGCTCAACAACAAAATATACTCTAACATGTTGATTTCAACATATAAATGCCATTTTGCAAGGCAAATATGTCATACAAGACATAAATGAAGAAGGAGAGGGGTAGTAGCTTACCTCTTGAAGAATTCAACCAAGAAAAACTCTAGATGAGCAACATGCAACTCAAGGGATGTGCTCTCCTAGTCCACAGCTACACAACGGTGAAATCGGATTGTGATTTGGATTACAAATGAGCAAACTAGCTCACTTTCTCTCTCAAGAACTCTCTCAATCTTCTCTCTAAGTTTGCTGATGTAAAAGGTTGAAATGAGAGTGTTCTATACTCTCCCATGGTGTTATAAGGGTCAAGGAGGTCAGGTTTAAGCTGTGGGGGATGTGGCTCAACCTAGGCCAAAGTTTTGGAGTCAAAGCTGGTCAACTAGGAGTAAGTTCGTAACAGCTGTCAAAGGGCGCGCAGGCAAAATCAACATTCTGCCTATGAAGCGATCGCTTTGAGTCGGGACAAGGCGATCGCTTTGGTACAGGGCGATCGCTTTGTGGGATACAGGGCGATCGCTTTGTTTCCAGGTCCAAGTTATAACTTTCTGCCTAGAGAGCGATCACTTTGGTGAAGAACAGGGCGATCGCTTTATGTCCAGAATTAAGGTACGACTTACTGTCTAGAGAGCGATCGCCTAGGAAGAGGACAGGGCGATCGCTTTGTGCCCAGTAAGTCTCAAACTGTTATAAAACTCTCCCAAAGTGGTTCTCAACAACCCAAAATATTTCTAAGTCCAAAAATGAGATCAAAATGCTCATTAAAAGTTCCCGAAAAGTCTGGAACGAAGCTAGAATTATAACACAAGACTCACAACTTCACAATTACTTGCAACACTTTCAACAACTCAGCTAGCTAGTTCCAAGCCTTTCCTCAATAGCATCAATCTCGAGGTCCTTGAAATTCGAGTGTGGCCCAGTACCATTTGCGTCAATAGCCCGGTAATCACGTCGAATTGTCCTACGGGTGGGATCAGTAGTACTGGTCCCCGTCCATACCTGAATTTGTCGGCAACTCCTTTTTCGTTCAACAACACCTACAATATATTAACTGGGATTGGATGCGGCAGTATGGCACAATTGTTCGAATTCGATGCCACAACAAAGCAAGGAACATAGATAGTAGAGTGTGTGTCCATGTGCAGCAATAGTACTAATGGCAGTAGTACCGGAATATTAGAGAGTGGATGCTACGGAACCGATTGCTGCCAGAAGACTCTCCCTCCAATATCCTCCAAGGTTGTTAATGTGTCTTTGTCAAGTATTGATTCGAGGAGTAACACCAGAAGTGGATGCAATTATGGGTTTCTTGTGGAGGAGTATTGGTTTAGTAACTTCATGAGGGATCCCTTTGCCGTGGAAGGAAGGGAAAATGTTCCTCTTGTGCTTGATTGGACGACAGATAAAAAAGGAAATGAAGATAATGATTTAGGGACGGAGGGAGTATTAATAATTAGAAGTAAAAAAATAAATAAAACAAACTATAATTACAATCCAACATCTACAAATTACTAACCTATCATCCCCACCCTCACCCATCTCCCTGTACGCCCCATGGGCACCACCATCTATTGACTGTTGACTTGAAGAAGTCAGCCACATTATATAATATATTCATGAATGAATCACCGGCCACTTTATACCTTACCGTTAAACCAATAGGAAAAATGAAAAAGGAAAAAGAGACATTAGCGCTTGGAGTGCTGCTGCTGCTATTCTGGCTAATCAAACCAACAATAGGAATTGCACAAATAGCAAAGCCCGGTTGTCAAGACGTTTGTGGAAACGTTAAGATCCCATACCCATTTGGTATAGGATCCGATTGTTCTGTCAATCACAACTTCACAATTACTTGCAACACTTTCAGTTTCAACAACTCAGCTAGTTCTAAGCCTTTCCTCAATAGCATCAATCTCGAGGTCCTCGAAATTCGAGTGTGGCCCAGTACCATTCGCGTCAATAGCCCGGTAATCACGTCGAATTGTCCTACGGGTGGGATCAGTAGTACTGGTCCCCGTCCATACCTGAATTTGTCAGCAACTCCTTTTTCGTTCAACAACACCTACAATATATTAACTGGGATTGGATGCGGCAGTGTGGCACAATTGTTCGAATTCGATGCCACAACAAAGCAAGGAACAGAGATAGTAGAGTGTGTGTCCATGTGCAGCAATAGTACTGATGGCAGTAGTACCGGAATATTAGAGAGTGGATGCTACAGAACCGATTGCTGCCAGAAGACTCTCCCTCCAATATCCTCCAAGGTTGTTAATGTGTCTTTGTCATGTATTGATTCGAGGAGTAACACCAGAAGTGGATGCAATTATGGGTTTCTTGTGGAGGAGTACTGGTTTAGTAACTTCATGAGGGATCCCTTTGCCGTGGAAGGAAGGGAAAATGTTCCTCTTGTGCTTGATTGGACGACAGATGAAAAGTGCTATTTTTGTGAGATGTTTGATCATTACACTGGCTGCAACGATCGAGCGTACTGCGCTTGTCCTGGGAGCTACGAAGGAAACGCATATTTGCCAAATGGATGCCAAGGTCGATCCCACACACCCTACTAACTTTGTTGACATATTCATTATTAATTAATACTAAATCAGTTTTTATACTAAACGCACGGTTATTACTTACTTTGTTTGATGTTCGTTTACAGTTATCCACGAGTGTGAGAATTCGACGATGTGCCATGACAACATGATCTGTGACAAATACCATTTTTGCGTCAATCCTCCAAGATCAAAAACCGTAATGTTTGCTATTGTAGGTAAGGACTTTTCACTTTTTCCGTTTCAGGTAAAGGGTTCACTTTTAACTTTTTTGGATCAACTTAATTAAAATTTGATCAATAATTCATAGATTTATTTTATTTTTACAAAATTATGAAAGTTGTAATTCATAGTATATGAAATTTTGATTCCTAAAATACAAGTAAAATGTGTAAATTTTGATTTGATTTAGTCACATGTTGACTTTTAAAAATAAAAAGTGAAATCTTCGTCTGGAACGGTGAGTGTATCTTGTTTATTGAATCATATGCATGAACAGACACGGCTGTACACCAAGGCTGAGGACTCCAATTCATCCCATGTGATAGGCTTATTTACAGATTATTTAGTGGTCCATTTATACCTTAAGCAATTTGATTTGATCGCACTGTCATGGCCGGTGACTCATGGTTTTTGTCTTCTAGAGCATATCTAGTTAGTACTGCACTATCCAACTTCTAGTTATAGTTTATTATGGGTTTTCTTCGGATAGATCGAGGTCTCACTTTTGGCACAGAGCTTGGCAAAAACATGAAATTCGAGGTACTACTCAAGTTTGAACCTCAAACCTCATTATTGTTATGCGCCGCGGGCCGAGAATTTTAATTAATAGATGCTTGAAGCTACTTTACAACAAGACTTGGAAGAAATTAAGAGGTAAACCCTAAAATAATGGCATGCATCCAGCTACATACAACATGTTAGTGAGGAGGATCCATGCAGTCCTTGCTACATTACCCAACTTAATTGTTATCTTTTTGTGTCTCCATCTTAATTGTTATCTTTTATCTCCTAGGATAATATTTTATCATTCATCCCATCCCATCCCATCCCATGTGATAGGCTTTACATCTTTGACTCCTATTGTAACTCTTTAGATCTCTTTTCCTTGACTTGTATAAATACAAATCCCACTCATGTTATCGTGGGCCATTAATACATTTGCATTGGCTTAATATGTTGGGTATCAGAGTCTGTAGGATGATTTTTTGTAAATACAAGAAGAAACATCACAAGAATGAATTAACAATAATTTGGCTTTTTGTGTCCCTTACCACAGGTATTGGCAGTGGTCTTGGGGGACTGTTTTTAATTACCGGTGCGTGGTGGTTGAGGAAAATAATCAAGAGAAGAAAGAGGGCTAAGCTCAAGAAAAAATTCTTCAAGCGAAATGGTGGCTTGTTATTACAACAACAATTGACTTCGGCTGAACAAGGTTATGTTGAAAAAACCAAAGTTTTCACTTCTGAGGAGCTGGAAAACGCCACTGATGGCTACAACGACAATCGAATCCTTGGTCATGGAGGCCAGGGCACTGTTTACAAAGGAATGTTGACAGATGGAAAAATTGTGGCCATTAAAAAGTCGAAAATAGTGGATGAGGAAAAAGTCGAAGAATTCATCAATGAGGTTGTCATCTTATCACAGATCAACCATAGAAATGTGGTCAAATTGCACGGGTGCTGTTTGGAGACAGAAGTTCCTATGCTTGTTTATGATTTCATCCCAAATGGAACCCTTTTCCAGTATATACATCATAAGCAAAATGAAGACTTTCCACTTTCGTGGGATGCGCGCTTAAGGATTGCTTCGGAAGTTGCTGAAGCTCTTTCTTACCTACACTCAGCAGCTTCGCAACCAATTTATCATCGCGACATCAAGTCTACTAACATACTTTTGGATGATAAATATAGAGCAAAAGTGGCTGACTTCGGGACATCAAGATCAACGGATATTGATCAAACCCACATGACAACAAGAGTACAAGGAACATTTGGATACTTGGACCCAGAGTACTTCCAATCAAGTCAATTTACAGCAAAAAGTGATGTTTATAGTTTCGGGGTAGTTCTTCTTGAACTCTTAACTGGTCAGAAAGCCGTTCTGCCAATCACATTCGAGGATGGGCGAAGTTTAGCAACCTATTTTATGTTTAGCATGAAGGAGAATCGTTTATTTGATATTCTTGATTCTCAAGTTCTGGAGGAAGGTGGAAAAGAAGAAATTAATGGAGTGGCCAACCTAGCAAGAAGATGCTTGAATTTGAATGGGAAAAAAAGGCCGACAATGAAACAAGTCGCAATGGAGTTGGAAGCTATTCGAATCTCGCCTAGAGCTTCACCTCCCAGTCAAGAGCACTATGAAGAGGTTAATGATCATAGAATCATAGAACTAGGTCGTCTTTGGGACACTACTTCAACCTCTATAACATCTTCCGTGGAAGATAAGCCTTTGTTATTCAACTAGTCATGTCATTGTTAGGCTTTTAAGAGTGAAGGAGGTTCCGATTTCGTGAAGCAGTAGGCAGGATATGGGTCTTCTGAGGTGGTTGGTTGGGTGAGGTTTCCTGTCGTGAGAGGGATATAATATTTATTGAGTGAGTGCTTATAATAATAAAAGTATTGGTGCTTAATGTATCTGTACACTACTCCATATTGTAAAACTTATTTTCATAATATAATTACTACCTTTGTTTTCGTTTTTGGTGCTTAATGTATTTGTAATACTTATTTTCATCATTTATAAATCTAAGTTGCTATTTATTTTACTCCCATTCCAAAATAAATGTCCCTTATTCCATTTTGGGACATTCCAAAATAAATATCCTCTTTTCATTTTTAGAAAGATTTTTTAAAGTAAATTGTCTATAATACCTTTTATTAATTGTAAAATAAAAATAATAGACCTTTTGATCTGACACCACTAAGAGATACTTTAAGGGCACTAAAAAAAAATTTACATAGCCACTCCCTTTCTTAAAACCCGTATAAAATCAATAGAGAACACTGAGAGTAGCATTTATGCATACGTAAAACTTCACCAGAAGTAGACTTGTTCAAGACATTATAGAACTATTTCAAATTGAGTTGAAAGCCATATGATACAGTTTTTTTTTTATTTTTAATATTAGATTACACAGTATAAACACCAATTTCTGATGCTTTATTGTTGGGTATAAACTGAGCAAGATTTCACAGTATTTGCATAGCTATTTACATTTGGGCACCTTGCATAGTCAGTATCATGGGTTTATAGAGTGTTGAGAGTCGGATTTGGAGTCAGGTGTTCGCTTTTTGTACATTGAGCCGGCCGTTGGAACTGAAAGTAAAAGAATTCTTAACAGCATATCCATTGTATTTCTTTGAGTATTGTAAAGCCATGTCTCTCTGTATCCTCATACATTGGACTGGGCTCTCTGTACATTGCCTATATATTGCTGTTCTTCTCATTGAATAAAACATCTTGGGCAATCAATCTATATCTCAATTATCAACTCTTACAGGAACCTCGCCATGCAAAGAGACTGTTGCAGAAAGAGGCTGGAAATTCGTATTACGAACAAACCAGTAGAGAGCCCATTTCAAGTTGCAGAGAGTGTACTTTAGAGCTTTGGTCCAGCTCTATCTCCTGTTTGTTGAAACTCTGTGTGATGGAATAGCTTTCCACTTTGTCATTCTCAATCCTGCAAATGGAGCCTTAAATTAAGAGCGGAGAACAGAAACCGTGGAGGAAATCTTCCAAGTTCTTATATTTTTCTGTAACTTGTCCACCATTCCTAGCAAGAGATATGAAGCCAACTCTATTTAGAACAATTCACCTTTGCTATCTATCAATGTCGGCATGCCCACTTGCAATACTTTAGCGTGAACACTAAGCTAGCGGCATTCATGGACATGTTGTACTATAATGGCTAAAAGTCAACTCCCTTAATTTTTGTAAGAAACTAAAAATGGACCTCAATTTGAAACACAGGGAGTAGATTTTACCATTTTAACAAAACCACTTTCAGAAAGTCTTAATCATCTCTCAAATATCACAAAGTTCCGTGATTCCATCCAGAAATGTGTAACAACATAATATGTAAATAAAGATGTTTGAAAACCAAGTAACTTAGAAAATTTGGAGAACATAGTGTTAACCATTTGGCAAGAAGAGTTAACCAGTTCATATATTTGATAAGCAACATTAAATACAAATGCATGAATAACCTTCTTAAATGGAAGAACAGAGACGTAATTGTAAGGAAGCTTGAAACATTTCTCAGAAGGTATGTTATTTTCTTTATCCTTGGAATTCGCAAAGTCGGCAAAGTCCTTGAGGCAAGTCAAGAATAATGTCATTGCCTTGTCGTACCGAGTGCTCCAAAACAGATTCACTGGCCCAAACCTAAGAAATGCAGTGCCAAATTAGAGATGACTTGAGCAAGAAGAAGAAAACGAGAAGAATAAACAAGCCCATGAGGAGAACATCCTAAGACCACTCCCCTCTCATGCACCACTTGCAAAAGATCACTAGTGAACTGTTGAGCGGAGAACTGCATTAACTTTTCAATAATGAATCAAATTAAAGAAGTTAATGTAAGAACACACTAAAAGCTGAAGAGTCCAGTTCATGTATTCTGTACATTCATTCATATGTATTCTGTTTATTCATTCATGTATCTCCTAATGTATCTCCAATGGAGCTTGTGTATATATTCAGTACACTGTGAATACAATGAAATTATCTTGGGCATTCAAGCTACTGTCTGATCTTACATGGTATCAGAGCTTCAACAGGCTCACGCCATGGCAGGAGAAACCTTCACCTCTGACTCCTCTTCAACCTCAAACCACCCCCAGTCACACTCCAATAACAATGGATACTCCCTACCTGTTTTCTTTAATCCTCAATCCCTCATGGCAAATTGTCTCTTGACCCATGAGAATTATCTAAACTGGTCAGCCCAATTTCTGTCCGTGCTTCGAACCTTCTCACTAGAACATGTTCTCAGTGACAATAATCCATCAGATGAAAAGCTTGAAGACAAAGTAACCAACAATCCAGCCTACCTTAGATGGCTTGAGGCCACCAGCCTTGTCGTAGCCTGGATGCGCTCCTCAGTTTCGCCCCGGCCCCATCTCGCAAATGTTAAAACTGCACCCGTTGCCTGGGATATCATCTCAAGAAAATTCGGAGCCACCTCAGCAGCACATGTACGCAGCCTAAAAGAAAAATCATACAATCTTAAGCGAGAACCCGAGCTTTCGATTTCAGACTACCTGCTCCGTGCCACCACAATTTCAAATTCCTTAGCCACTGCCGGTGTTGTTGTTTCTGATGAAGACTTGATCGAACGAACACTTCATGGCTTGGACCATGACTACAAGGAATTTTTGACATCATACAACCAACACCCAACAACCAATTTCGATGAATTCTCGGACCGTCTTCTACATGAAGAAACTCTTCAAAATAGATTCTCCACCCTTAATTTAAACCTTGGCACTGCCCTGTTAGCAACAAAACAACAACCCCCACTTCAACCTTTCCTCAAACCAATCAGTTTTCACCACAAACCAACCAGCAACATTCCCCATCAACAAACCCAAGCCAACATCACTATTCCTACAATCGTGCCCAACACCAGCAAAATAGGAATCATAATCGTGGTCGTGGGAGAGGACGAGGGCGAGGACGATCGAATGGTGGCCGAGGGATTCTGTCTAACACTCCGTATCAGTCCACTGGCTTTCCAGGCATCCCATCTAACATTGATCTATCTCAAGTTCAATGTCAGATTTGCCATCGCTACGGACATACTGCAGACAGATGCTACAATCGTCACAAAGCTGCTTACACAACCACCTACGCTCCATCTCCATCTCCAAACCCCAATTGGTGCTTAGATTCTGGGGCAACTCATCATATCACGTCTCAGCCATCTAATCTTCATCAACCCACACCCTACAATGGCCATGATTCCGTAACCATTGGTGATGGCTCTCAAGTACCCATATCACATGTTGGCTCCTCCTCGTTCTCTTCCGGTAACAAATGTTTTCAATTAAACAACATTCTTTGTGTCCCAAATGCACATAAGTCCTTACTTTCAATTCGTCGTTTTTCTCACGATAATCACTGTTACTTTGAACTTGACGCCTATGGTTTTCGTGTGAAGGACCTCCGCACCAAGAACATCCTTCTTTCTGGGCATAGTTCAGGCGGTCTCTACAATCTTGCCTTTGACCCTTCGGTCCGAAATAGTCCTCTAGCTTTCATCGGCGAACGGATAAACCAAGATATTTGGCACTCCCGTTTAGGACATCCCTCATCCCAGATTTTACAGCTTCTACACAGCAGATTTAATTTACCAGTTCATGGTCGCATTAGTCCCAATAAATTCTGTCAAACGTGTCCGTTAGGAAAATCACACAAATTACCGTTTGTACTGCGTTCCTTTAAAACAACAGCACCTCTTGCTTTGTTACATTTGGACATTTGGGGACCCTCTCCTGTTGCGTCATTAAATAAATTTCGATATTACTTTTCCATTGTTGATGACTTTTCTCGCTTCACGTGGATATTCCCCATTGCTCGTAAATCTGATGTGGTTGATGTTTTTGCCAAATTCAAGCTAGAAATCGAGAACCAACTTTCCCGTCGAATAAAAGCTATCCACACCATCAAAACAGTACAAACAGATGGTGGTGGTGAGTTCATAAGCAAAAATTTTCGACTCTTTCTCGCATAACACGGTATTAAACATCAACTCACATGTCCCCATACACCACAACAAAACGGCGTCGTCGAACGAAAGCATCGACACATTGAGGAAATAGGATTGTGTCTCTTAGCTCAAGCTAACCTTCCCATGCATTTCTGGATGGAATCCTTCAGCACCGCTGTTTTTCTGATCAATAGGTTACCGATGAAACAACTCGATTTCATATCACCCTTCCAAAAACTTTTTTTTCGTACCCCTGATTACCGGTTTCTCAAAACATTTGGCTGCTCATGTTTTCCCTATATTGTCCCATATAACAAACACAAGCTTCAACCAAAATCAATTCACTGCGTATTCATCGGGTACGACAACAATCGTAAAGGGTACCGTTGCTACAATCGAAGTACCGGGAAAATCTATGTTACAAGACATGTATTATTTGATGAACTCTCTTTTCCCTTCTTTCATGACAGGATATCTACACCAATATCACAGCAGCCAAGCTTCACTCAGCCAGGCCCCATGGCTCCGTCCCAGCTTCCTCCTGCTCCGCCCCAGCGACCTCAATCAACCACTCCAGCTACAGGCCCAGCCTCACCCACACCAGCATCAACTCCTTACTCTCTTACACAGTTACCAAATTACAGCCCAGCTCCAACGTCAGTTTCATCACCCATTCTGGATCAGTCTCCCATCACACCACCAGCTCCTTTACAAAGCCCAACAAATACAGGCCTCCACTTTCCGCACCAGAAGACCCATTCGGCCTCCAGTAACACACATTCCCCTAATAATAAATTCAGAGGAAAATCCCATCACCAGCACAGATTCTCTCCCAACAACCCCCTCATCAGATACCTCTCCCCCCCCTTCGATATGAAAGCATAAACAAACTGGTTTATGGGTCTCCTCGACATCCTCTTCCCCAAGCATACACTGTCAACACAGTAACCTCTCCATCGTTTGAACCCACGACGTTTAAGCAGGCCTCAACATCTCCTCACTGGCAGAATGCAATGCGTGAGGAATTCACAGCCTTACAAAAAAATAACACTTGGACTCTCGTTCCTCACTCACCATCCATGAACTGTGGATGCCGGGTATACCGAATCAAACGGAAGGCCGATGGCTCTATTGATCGATACAAGGCAAGACTCGTTGCGAAAGGCTTTAATTAATCAACAAGAAGGATTAGACTACGCAGAGACGTTCAGTCCCGTCGTGAAACCAGCAACCATCAGAACTGTCCTGTCTATAGCTCACTCCCGCTCTTGGCCTATAAAACACTGGATGTCCAAACGCCTTCTTAAATGGCTATCTTTCTAAGAGGTATACATGCAAAAGCTCCTGGATTTAATGACCCGGCCGTCCGCACTGTGTGTAAACTACATCGTGCACTATATGGTCTAAAACAATCACCTCGGCTTGGTTCCATCGCCTCAGCGAGTTTCTTCTCCAACATGGTTTCTTTAATAGCCGTTCGGACAGCTCATTGTTTATTCGGCACAATAAGTCGACTACAATGGTTATACTCGTCTATGTTGATGATTTAATAATCACTGGATCTTCTCTCACTAACATATCAGCCTTCATCGATCGCTTGTGCTCTACATTTGACAGTCGCCAACTCGGTGATTTGGGCTATTTTCTCGGTATTGAGGCCACACGTACCAAGTCTCTTCTCCATCTTAAACAGACACGGTATGCCATTGATCTCCTCTCTCGTTTCAATATGGTGACTTGCAACCGTGTTCTATTACCCCAAAATCGGCTCTATTCCGGATGTATACATGGTCGGTGGCAATTTCCTTTCTTTGTAAATCAAATATGTCAATTTATGCACACGCCTCGGATAACTCATCTCCAAGCTGCTAAACGCATCCTTCGCTACATCAAAGGGTCTCTTGAAAAAGGGTTGTTCCGTCAATCTCCCAAGCTTGACATTTGGGCTTACTCCGATGCCGATTGGGCGGGCGACCCCGATGATCGACGCTCCACATCTGGCTCGTGCATCTTTGTTGGTGCCAATCTTGTTTCTTGGTCTGCGAAGAAACAAGCTACAGTTTCCCGTTCAAGCAGTGAGGCAGAATATCGAGCACTTGCCACCACAGCGGCAGAAACACGCTGGTTTTCCTATTTATTTCGAGAACTTGATATTCTCCTTCCATCACCTCCAGCTCTCTTCTGTGACAATCTCTTTGCGTTTCAAATGGCTCGCAACCCCGTCTTCCACGCTCGTACTCGTCACATTGAGATCGACTACCATTTTGTCCGAGAACTTGTACAAAGCCAGTCCCTCCGGCTCTTTTATGTCTCAACAGGTGATCAACTAGCCGACCTCTTTACAAAGGGCCTAAGTCGACTTCGGTTTGAACTTCTGTGTTCCAAGCTCCGTCTCTGGTTCCCTCCGTCTCGCTTGAAGGGGGGTGAAAGCTGAAGAGTCCAGTTCATGTATTCTGTACATTCATTCATATGTATTCTGTTTATTCATTCATGTATCTCCTAATGTATCTCCAATGGAGCTTGTGTATATATTCAGTACACTGTGAATACAATGAAATTATCTTGGGCATTCAAGCTACTGTCTGATCTTACACACACAGGGTTATAATAAGAACTTACAGCTCGTATGTATTGTTGCTGCTGTCCATTATTCGAGGATAACTTCCCATAGGAAGAATTTTTATTCGGTATCTGTACATTAACATGTTAAGGATATATTATTTCAAAAAGCCAACACATTAGAACAAGGTCACTGCTTTTGCCTTCACATCACTTAGCATTTCTTGAATTTCACAAAAAGATATTGATTTCAAACAAATTTCAGGGATGATTGATCCCTAAGAAAGGATACTGGAATTTTGGTCGGAAATATTGAGCCATTGTATGGAGAAGAAGACATGCTTGGCCCCAGGCAGCATTTATCTCATCCCACTCAACCTAAGCATTTCCAAACACAGAAGATTATTATCATAGACATTTCTAAAATGAATTGGCAGGAATCAAACTATTTAATTAAATGAGGAATAGGAGAGAGAAGTGAATCGGGGGATGAATCTCCGTGGATAGCACCACTGCAACCACTAGTCAATAAACCAAAGAAAGAGCACAAGGTTTATCAAAAACATTCAACTAAGAGGTAGAGAAGAGTAGTTGGCCTATGCCTACCTAAATGCAGATAAGAGTTCTTGGTTGATGATACAGTAATATCTTCTCTCCATTTGTACATATATATTTTCATATTTGCAATGAAACGGTCAGAGCAAAATATGTTTTAAATTTATTTTAGTTCAGATCATATATTTATAATTGTTAAGAAAGATCATTTTAACATGCTTACACTCGTGTCATGTATGCCATGCTACCAGGGATTGAACAAAATTCTGCTAATCCATTCAAATATAATATTAAAAGCAGCATGATATTACAATACAGGGAGCTTCATTTACCGGAATTTTAGGAAGTCTGCCCAGCCAGAAATTGTTAATTGTTCCAAATTCTCTATCATACCAGATAGGAAAAGCATCATTGAGGACATTAGTTCGCTTCAATAGTTGCAAATGTGCTTGTGAAACTTCAATCTTGGCCAAAATTGCATCCCTCTATTCCTGTCAACAGAAAGACCTATTTATTTTTAAAGATATACTGAAAGTAGAGAAAAACATCTCCCATAAGCAGAGGAGCAACTATGTTTTGCAGTATACTATTTTTCAGGACTCAAAAGCTGGGAACCATTGATTGATGAGAATGAGACATATATGAGCAACAAACCAAATAATGACCATTACATGCACAGCATTAAAAATATATTCCAAGAAATGCATAGTTCAGTGATGTTAAAACAACCGATCATTTCCCCCAACTCGCTCTCTCTTATCTCCCTCAACATTAGAGGGCATTGGGGCAATTTTGCTACAACCATCAAATTGCTTTACTGAGGATTCCACGAAAACTATTAAAATGAATGACAGTAGACCAAGACTAAGTATAGAAATCAAGTGTGACAGACAAAGGTTGGGAATCTGATATTATGTGAATGTAAGTAAAATTTGATGAAAATCATGGGAAAGGAATTTTGTTTGGCGGCAACTCACCCGATGCGATATTAAAAACGAAAATTATTGAACTCATGCTAATACCTGGTACAAACAAATTTGTTAGAAAACAGTGGAACTCTTTAAGACACAACTCACTTCCATGATATTATGTATTTAGAACAACTTACCGCTCCTCCAACTCCTTAAAGCGATTAGATTTTAGCTCCAATTCCTTCAATTCAGAAGTTACTACTGCACATTGTTTTTCTGTTTCTTCTACTACAGCTTCAAGTTTCCGTTCTTCTTCTTCTATCTTAATAACATTTAGAGATGATAATATGAATATTACGACCGAAAAAAGAAAAATGCCACCATGAAATCTCAAACAAGACCACATGATATGCATGTCCAAGAAAAGCAAAAAAAAAAATAATAATAATAATAATGAGAGGAAGAAATAGAAAATATATCTGGTCAAGTGTGACCAGCTGAAATTGTTTTGAAATGCAATTTTATATCCCCAATCCAAATGCCTTTAGATAGGTTTCCATAACTGATTTTTGTGTGGAAGTAGCATCCAATCTATATTACAATACAGGGAGCTTTCATACGTGTGCAATTGACTAAGGACAACTACTGGCCCAGATTTACTGAGTTACTAAATATCTAAAGCTGAGATTTATTTAGATTTTTGCACGTGTGAATGGCAGTTACTGACTCCACCTTCCTCTTTTGCGTTGGCGTACTCCTTCTCCAACTGACTCGCTCTCTCTACGTCGTTCTCTCCTCCGTCGTGCAATCACAACTCCCGGGTTCGTCCTCTCTCTCTGTTATATATTGAAGCAACATGAATTACGCCTTCTTCAATCAATCAATGGATCAATTAATTCGTCTTTTTTCTTCAATTTGTTCTTTGTTTCGAAATCCAAGGCACATCTCAGTCAACGATTTTGATTTGCAGAAAAGAGTGAATTTCTTTATCCTAAAAGATTGTGGTGAATTTCTTTCTCTCTCTGCAACCCTTTCATCTTCCATCTCAATATTTTCTGCCTCCCCCTATTCAACCTTGCCGTGGAAAGTACGATTTCATTGTTTGTTGAACTTTTGAGTTACGATTTTGATTTGGAGCTATTTGGGTTTGTGAATTCTAACAGGGAAAACTTTAATTCTTTCGGCCTCCCCTCCTCCTTGATTCTCGAATACTTCGACCAAGATTGCCCAGGTAAGTAACATGTCATTGTTTGATAGATTTTATTGAAGCTACGATTTTGATTTGGAGCTATTTGGGTTTGTGGAATTTTAAACTTTGAATACGATTCATGTTGAAAAGGTTTATAGAGAAATGAAATCATTGTGAGTCATTTTTTTTTTCTTATTCAATTCTCTTTTTTAAGTGATCTAGAACTATGACAACAAGTTACATTATATTTTTTGGGACAAAGCCTACAACATTCCTTTCCCGATAATTGATCAAGCTGCTTTGTTGAACCATGACCGTTTTTATAATTATTCTCTGTAGGAAATCACGGATAAATTATTACAGGAGGATTTTAGGGATATTCTTAGAAACAGAAATTAGGGGTGATAACCCAGATCCTAAAGCTTAGGAGATTGATTGCATAAAGTTTAGGTGATTGATCATTGCAGTTCATTTCCTTATTTTATGTAGCAGAAATTGTATATATGTGTGCGATATAAAACAGTTTGTAAATACACAGAAAATCATAATAAAGTTTCATTTCTGGTTCTCTTCATGGTATCAGAGCCACAAGGCTGAGATTTCTGGGAAAATTAGGGCACTATACAACAGCCCTTTCCGTAAATCACCACCACTCCAACTCTGAATTTTTCCTTTTTTAAATCTTTTTTTCTTCGACTCAATTTCCAATTCCAACCTTAATCGCTGGTTTATCCTTGCCTTTATCTTTGATTCCGGCTTTAACCGCTGGTTTATTATTTGCCTTTATTACTAATCTTCTTCTTATCCTTATTATTCGTTGCTATTGTCTGATTATATTCAATCATGATGAACACCACATCGTCGACTCAATCACCTTCAACAGAGAATTCTGTCCTTTTAAGCTCTAAGCCACAAGGGCTAACCCTTGACAGAGCTACTGCACACAGATCTAGCCGATTGAATACTCACAAGGATCGTGATGAGATGTGGTGCACGTACTGTAAGAAACCAAGACATACCAAAGAACGATGCTGGAAATTACATGGGAAACCCTCCACTAATAGCCGTGAATGGGGACCGAGGACAATCAGCGCCAGGCCATCGACAAGCTCATGTGTCTATCCAAGATTCAACCCAGACCTTTGGAGGATTCAGTATGGATGAAATTGAGAAACTTAAAGGTTTTTTAGAAACAATGGGAAATCTGACACCAAAGTCTAGCCCTCAGACATCAACTTAGGGTATGTGTTCATTAACACTTTCAGGTGAGATTCTAATCTCTCTTGGATTGAATGCATTAGGTAATGAGTTTAAGAATTCATGGATCCTTGATTCTGGTGCCACCGACCACATGACCCATAACTCCAGCTCGTTTACAACCTATACACCTTGTCCAAGCAACCGAAAAATTGTTGTTGCTGATTGTTTAACAATCACAGTAGCAGGAGTAGGAAATGTTCAAATCACCCCAAAATTAGTACTTAAAAATGTCCTCCATATTCCTCAACTTTCAAAAAATTTGGTTTCCATACAAAAACTTACTCAAGATCTGACTGGTTGTGTTATATTCAATGCTTCCAATTGTGAATTTCAGGACCAGGGGTCGGGGACGAGGATTTAACTTGCTAAGGAGCACAATGGACTCTATTACTTGAATACATCAAGTCAACCGGAATTGAATAAACCAACTTTATTTTCATTGTTTTCTTCTTCCAATAAAGATGTTATTTGGTTACATCATAGGCGTCTAGGTCATGTGTCTTTTCCTGTATTGAAAATAATGTTTCCTACCTTGTTCAAGGGTTTGGATGTTCAATCTTTTCATTATGATATATGTTAGTATGCAAAACACACTCGTGCACCCTTCCCAATCAGTAATAACAGATCTTCATTTCACTTTTTTTAGTTCATAGTGACATTTGGGGACCATCCACCACACCAAGTAACTTGGGGTATAGGTAGTTTGTAAGTTTTATTGATGACTGTACAAGAGTCTCTTGGATATATTTATTGAAAAACAAATCTAATGTGAGCCATATTTTTCCCATCTTTCATGCAATGATTCAAAACCAGTTTGGCACAAAAATAAAAAATATTCGCTCAGAGAATGCCCGTGATTATTTCAACCAATCTTTGAGTCCCTATTAAAAAAAAAAGGGATTATACATGAGTCATCTTGCATTACCACTCCACAACAAAATGGAGTGGCAGAGAGGAAAAACCGACATCTTCTTGAGTGCACTAGAGCCTTATTATTCCAACAGAATGTACCAAAATATTTTTGGGGAGAAGCAATTCTCACTTCAGCCTACGTCATAAATAGAATTCCATCTAGAGTCTTAGGATTTAAAAGTCCATTAAAAAGCTTGTCCAAATTCTATCCTGACATTCAAAAGTCCTTCAATCTTACTCCTCGAGTTTTCGGATGCACGTCTTTTGTTCATGTTTATGGTCATAACAGAGGGAAACTAGATCCTAGAGCTATTAAGCGTGTCTTCGTAGGGTACTCATCCACTCAAAAGGGTTATAAGTGCTATCATCCTCCCATTAAAAAGCTCTATGTTTCGGCCGATGTTACTTTTGTTGAACATAAACCATATTTCCTTGCTCCTTATCTTCAATGGGAGTTACCTATAGTGGAAGATAAGGAATCAAGTCTACCATCACTCAAAATACCCTTACATGAGTCACACAGATCAGAAAAAGAGCCTCCAGCGTCAGTATCGCATTCAAACTTCCAGTCTAAACAGCCACAAGATGTAGATGGGAAAATCTTTGATCATTTCTGGTATGATAAGGTGTATGAAAGGAAAAGAGCCCCTATTGTGACTACAAGGCAGGAACAATTCACTGAACCGAGTCCTGGAAATGAGGTAACAATCTGTGAAACGAATCTTACTATACCACACGTAGACTCTCTTTCCAACTATGATCCACCTAATCTTGAAGCCTCTAACCTTGATCTGGATCTTCCTATAGCCTTGAGAAAACAGCCCCGAGAATGCACTAAAAAACCACTTTACCCTCTGTCTCACTTTGTAACTTTTCAGAAATTCTCTTCAAGCCATCAAAGTTTTCTCTCAACCTTGAACACAATTCCTATTCCTAGCTCATTATCTGAAGTATTATCAAAGAAAGAGTGGAGACTTGCTATCGAGGCAGAAATGGATGCATTACAAAAGAATGAAACTTGGGAGTTGGTTAATTTACCGAAAGGGAAGAAACCTAGTGGGTTGTAAGTGGGTTTGCTGTAAAATTTAAGGCAGACGGATTTCTAAACGCTAAAAGGCAAGGCTGGTTGCCAAGGGATATACTCAAACATATGGGGTAGATTACCAAGAAACATTTGCTCCAGTAGCAAAGATGAACACAGTGAAAATATTGTTGTCCTTGGCTGTTAACTTTGATTGGTAATTAGAGCAGTATGATGTGAAGAATACCTTCCTTCATGGAAGGCTAGAAGAGGAGATCTATATGATTATTCCACCAGGGTTTAGTGGAGCTCATGATCACAAGGTTTGCCATTTAAAAAGGACATTATATGGGCTGAAACAATCCCCTCGTGCTTGGTTTGGACGGTTTAACCAGCAAAAAGTATTTTTGTGCATCGCGATGCATCAATTTGGAATCGCGATATACGAAGGTTTAATCGCAATGCATCAATTTGGAATCGCGATACACAAAAGTGTCTTTTGTCGGTTTAAAAAAAAATAGAGAGTACTAAAGCAGTTAAAAATCCACTAAAGAGGACCGGCCCGAATTTTTCCCATATATTAAACCATTCTCAGTACTTGAAAATAACTACGACACTTCTCTACAATCCTTCAAAAAAAAATTACTTGTACAAATTCAAAAACAAATAAAGATTTAAAAAAGTTAGCTTCAAAAGTTATAAATAAAAATAAGGCAGAGTCTATTTCCACTACAATATTTGCTTATCCACTACATTCACTAAAATTTAATTAGGTTAATCAATGTCTTGACACAAATTCCCTTCACAACCAATTAAGTTAGTTTTATCCTTTATTTGTTTTTGAAAATAGTATTATATTCAATCTAGCACATGAAAATAAAAAAAATTATATGCAAAAATTAGAATATATAAATGAGATATCTAAATAGAAAATAATGCATAAGTCTAATTTCTTTCGCTTACAAATAAAAAAATACAAATGACAAATTAGACTAAAGAAAGGAGTGACGTGAGTTATAAAGAAATAATGGATAGACTTAATTTTCTAGCGTTGACAAATAGGCATAATTATTTGAGAAGATATAAAATAATTTTAAGTTATAAAGAAATAAAATAAAATAAGGCAAGTACTTGATACTAAAACAAGGTAAGTATTTAAAGGGCAATTGTGTTATGACAATTATTTATTCATTTAACCATTAATGAATGTAGTAGATTAACAAAATTTGTAGTGAAAATAGACTCTCATTCAAAATAAATTATCATATACAAGCTTGGTGTGCCACACGTACTATTCAATGACCAGTAATCCAAACCCAAAGTTGTTCAGAGTTAAATATATGATAATTGGAACTGACATACTCCTATCTTCAGAAAAAGAGTCAAATTTTTTTACTTTGGTTTATCCCAATAATATTTGCATTTTTTTTAATTTCACCTTCGATTCTACATATCTTTTTAAAGTTATTTTCTTTCTTTTCAAAAAATTTAATATTTATCTAACGTGTCATGCAAAATATGAAATAACTTTAGGCAATCGATATATAAAGAAACAAAAGTAAAATATTAAAAATATAACTTTTCAAATGTGACTCTTTTTTCAGGACAGAGAGTATTATTTGATAGTTTTGCGAAGAGAGCATTGAAACCAAAAGTTACTTGTAGATAAGTTTATCGTAGTATCAATTTCAAATCAAAATCAATCCTAGAATTTCAAAAAGGAAATATAAATCATAGTGCAGGAGAAATGAAGAATATTACTATAAATATTTAATCTCATTATTTGTTAATCCATACATTTAATACATAAAATAGGTTTAATAGTTGATGCCCAAATTCAAACTTTCCGCCCATTTATTTTAAAGAAATTCGGATTAACACGTATATGTTCTTCACAATAAGTATTTGTTCAATGTATACATATAGTTGTTTGGAATGCATATAAACTGCTTGTAGAAATTGGTTCAACCAACTTGTCGTAACAACTTAGAAAGTGCGATCGAGACTATAACGTAAATAAGCATTTACTCCTTCCGTTAAAATAAGAGTCTCATTTTAACCACTATTTGAGTTAATATTTAGGGTAATGATACACATAGTGAAAAATTGATCATGAATTTTAAAGCTCACACATGTGGCACAAGGAGATCACTCTCTTCTCCCTCTCTCTTTCTCTCTCTAACCAAAATACTTAGATCTCCTTGTGCCACATGTGTGGGCTTTAAAATTCATGATCAATTTTTCACTATGTGTATCATTATCCTAATATTTAACATGCTTTTACTTAGTTGTAAGAATATAAATAATGACACTACAAGTCCCTTGAGTATGTTCGTTTCCATTGGTAGTCCCTTAGGAAAAAATTATTATCGTCATAATCCTTAAAAAGTTTAAAATTGTCACGTGGTTAGTCATTTTAATGGATGCTTTCACCCACCTTCATCCCAAGGTCGCCAGCTATACCTGTACTCATAGACTCATAAAGCCATCCCACAACCACATTTCAATCCTTTTAGACACATCACATATCCATCACCCTTGCCTCATCATGACTTGTCTGTGCATGTTTAAGGAACAAGAAACACACACTCCGAATCTGGAGTCTCATTTTGATTGAAATTTTTGCATAGCTTCTCTGTTTGTGTGAGCTTGCATTTCAATATCTGCTGTATCAAACCCTTGCAAAAGCTAATCTTCTGCAGGTACCTTCCTTGGATCGAGGACACTACATCATATCAACAATCACCTTCCAGGTTTCCCGAGTCGCGAAATAAAGCATCATCAAGGGCCCAGCATCCAACATGTTATCAGGAAACGTCGCTGATGCCTCAGCACTTTCATCATCTCCAGCGGAATCCCCATGGGACTCTACACATTTTATCTCAACAGAAGCATTGCCAATTGTTGTGCACACCATCCCCAACAGTATCATTTATTCGGTCGTTTCCCCACAGGTTTAAACCTGAGGCCTTTGGAAATTAACTGCTCAACCGACACAGCTCAGAAAACATCACTGACGACTTAGCACTCAGAACCATCCCCAACAGTATCAGTTATTTGGTCGTTTCCCCATAGGTTTAAACCTGAGGCCTCTGGAAATTAACTGCTCAACTGACACAACTCAGAAAACGTCGCTGACGACTCAGCACTCAGAATCATCCCCTTGCAGTATCAATTATTCGGTCGTTTCCCCAAAGGTATAAACCTGAGGCCTCTGGAAATTAACTACTCAACTGACATAGCTTAGAAAACATCGCTGACGACTCAGCACTCAGAATCATCCCCAGCAGTATCAGTTATTCAGTCGTTTCCCCACAGGTGTAAACCTGAGGCCTCGGGAAATAAATCGCTCAACCGACATAGCTCAGAAAACGTCACTGACAGCTCAGCACTCAGAATCTATCCCATCGGACACCATTCAAGACGGTATCTCTTGGTCATTTCCCAACGGGTGAAAACCTGGGGTTCATGGATTTGACTATCCAATCATATCTTGCAGTGCATTCACACACGTTTGCACATCCAACTATATCACACACAGATGTTTATAGCTTTGAAAAAAAAACACATGCTTTACAGCTTTCAAAAACAAAAAAACAAAGACAAAAAATTTTTTAAAAAACAAAAACATATTCCACATCTTCAAAAAAAAAAAACAACAAACATATCCCACCCCTGAGCTACGTTTTGGTCTGATTCCCGAAACGGGATACGTAGGCAATCTCTTGGGAGGTACGACCATCCAATTATGTCTCACATCGCATGTTTGCTAATTGCCATGCTCGTTACGTCAAATTTCCATGTTTGCATGTTGCCATGTTTGCATATTGCCATGTTCGCATTTTGCCATGCTTTTCGAATCCCTGAACTACGTTTTGGTCTGATTCCCGAAATGGGATACGTAGGCAACCTCTTAGGAGGCACGACCATCCGACTATATCACACCCGAACTGCATTTCACTTGATTCTTATTTAGAATACGCAGGTAACCCCTAGGGGGCCCAGCCAATGTTTTCGTCACATACAAACCTGGATGTCTATCTTTTTCGACGACGCTCGCTTACTTTTAAGCGAACGTAGTTGAGGGGCTCTGTAGACACCCAGAATTCGTACCCCATTTTATACGAATTGTCCTACAAATAATTATTTATTTACAAATGGACTAACACTTGTTTCTATGATTATTTCAGGGAACAAAATATTCAACAGGACTAACGACGTCCAACAAACATTAACAACTTCAGTTAGATCAACATCACGGGTCAAATCTGAAGATACAAAGCTTACAGGGTGCAAAACATAAAAGAAGATGATTTCAAGGTTGAAAAGCCAAAGGAACAACTTCAAGGCACAAAGATTAAATAAAATTGACGGGGGACCTGAAGCATAAAGAATGAAGGATGAAGATTCTAAGTGTAACATTCAAATCAAAGCTTTGGTGCGCCACTTTCTCACCTTGTTCGTCGCGCACCAAAAGCTGTAAAGCTTTGGTACGCCGTCTCCTTTTTTGGTGCGCCGCGCACCAAACCAGCATTTTGTCCTCAAAGTTTAGCCGTCGGCTGCTGAAGACTTTTGTGCACAAAGAAAGCTTCGTGCTTTACTTGGCCCCGAGAGTAACACAAATATCTCTCAAAATCTTACCTATAAATACACTCTCCCTCTCAAAGGAGAAAACACACCAACAACACACCATCAGCTCTCTCTTCCTCTCTCTCGGTAGAAAGAAAGAAAAGAAAAAGAAAAAAAGAAAAGCTCTCTGCTCTCTCTCTCTTGCTCTCCTTCAGCCCGAGAAAAAAACCGTTCTCTCCCTGGGCAAATCACACACACAAACACACAGTGTTCTTTGAACACACCCAATATCAAAACGTAAGTCTTCCTTTTCTCGTATCGGAAGCAGTGGAAGCGCAATGGTCAGGCTACGAGCTAGCTTGATCAAATATAACACAACACCTAGAACTTGGCCCGGATTCTATAAAACGATAGAAGGTAATCCCTTCCATTCGTTAGTTTATTTATCCGTTTCAATATGTAAATAAATACATTCGATTTGTAAATGTGTATATTTATTTGGATACGTTTGATAAGTAAATAAATGTATTATATTTATTAAATTTGAGTTCCGGAGCATTCGGTTTATTTATATAGTTGATATTATATGTGTGTATATATATATATATATATATATATATAATAGATACTTTAAACTAAAATTTTATTTTAGTTATTTCCATTATACATATTATATTTATCTTGTTTCTTTTGTAAATAATAAATTATGTATACACTTTATAATATAAACAGAGATATAAATCTCCGTAATACATTTTCTCCAGTCACATAATATAATGAACCCGTAGCATATAAACTCAAGCATGCAATCATAAGAGACTGAAAGGGCGAGTTGGGTGCATAAAACCTTCCCAACTCATAACTTAGCCTCCGAACCCACAATCTCAGTTTTTCTCTCGTTTCCTATATAAACGAGCGTGGCGACTCTGTTTTAAATATAAAGTGTTGTGCACATTTATTACACACTTTTATTACGGGAGTACAGAGCGAAAAGGCCCAGGAACGATCTGCGGATCGGGGTGCTTACAGACGTGTTTGGGAGTTCAAAGCATTTATTTTACTTGGTGCACCTGTATCGAAACTTGAAAGAAATATTTACTGGTAAACATTATTCTAACGTGTTCCGCAGTAGTTTGTGTTCAAGACTCAAAGATTGTGTTTATGCCCCCAACATTAGACTGTTTAATGAGAAAATTGAGATATTTAAAAAAGAAGGGGACAGGTTACTTGTGATTTTTTACCACCATTCCTTACGATAAGTAGGCGATTGCATATTGCCACGAGAACAGGTATGCCGAACTGACATCAAATGCCGTAGAATAGTTCAACAATTAGATTTTAGATGCTCGCGGTCTTTCCATCACTCACATGGTCGATTGTATAAGATCGAAAATCATGAAATGGTTTAAGGAGAGACTTCGCAATGGAAAGAGATGGAGCAAATTATTATGTACGAAGATGAATAAAAACTGAAACGAGTACCTTAATGTTGGGATCACATAGCAGATTCTTATGGGACCCAAGTCCATATACGACATTTTATCCGATCCAAGCGTCCAGATTGATTTGAGGAATCACAAATGTTCATGCTATCAATGGCATATTCAAGGATTCCCGTGTTGCCACGCAGCTATTGTGATTGTGAGATCTAGGAAAAATATTGAGGATATGGTTGATAATTACTTCTTAACAAGTAATTACATCAAGTGTTACGAGGGAAGCTTAATGCCAATTGTAACTACGGATAGGTACGAGGTACAGAATTCTTGCGAGGGTGAGACCATTTTACCACCAATAATGAAGAGATTACCCTGACGTCCTAAGAAGACAAGGATCCCATCAAATGGTGAATCAACAAGCAAAAAGAAAAGGATATGTCGCAGATGTCACAAGCTTTCTAACCACAACTCTAGGTCATGCAGAAAGGCTATATAAGGTTGATTTGTTATGTTTCAATTTTTAAAGTTCATTGTCCTATTATTGTGCATCGAAAACAAAAATCATGCATTGTGATGCAATAAACAGTACTTTTGTTAGGACAATTTTATGCATCGCGATGCACACTTTTGTGCATCGCAAGTGTAATGTTGATTTATTCAATACAAATATACAATATTGTGTATCGGGAAAAAAGGTTGTGCATCGTGATGCAAGGAAACAATGCAATTTTGTGCATCGCGATGCACACTTTTATGCATCGCAAGGGTAACGCCAAAAAATAGAGAAATTGCACAATGTTATCAACACACATCCATAAAACTGCATATGTTAAATCAAGTCTAAATTAGTGTTAACACACACAAAATGTATTCAAATATTTACATGTATTCAAATACAGGAAAATATAACACCACAAATGTATCTAAAAAGTTTAATAACAAAGAAGCACATTTAATCAATATTTATTCTCATTCCATCGGTTTCCTTGCACTTTCTCCTAAAGGCATTCACCATATTCCTTTTTTACCTCCTGATTTTTTTTGTCCTTTTTCAATTTTAGCTTGCTTAATTGTTTGACTCACACCTTCTGGTTGATTTCTGACTTGTATTTGAGTCACACATTCACTCACAACCGGATCAGTCACCCCAACCCTCTTAATTGGTGATCCCCTGGGTGCAGCTTTAGCATTTTTTTGATCATCCACAGCAGCCTCACAAAGAATTGTTGGATCCCCACCCATCTTAATTGGTGATCCCCTGGGTGCACATGTACCATTTTGTTGATAATCTGAATCCACACCTATATTCACCTCAACTAAATTCACGTTGTTTGTTTCCAGGGCATCCACAGAGGCCTCACCAAGAATTTCCAACTCATTGTTTCTCTTTGCCCAAAAAAGTTATTTTTCATCATTTGTTTCTATGTTTAGAACATCATCAAACATCTGCAAAACAATAAAAAATAAAAATAAAATAGTGTATAAAAATTGTGCACCGGAATAAAAAGTTGTGCATCACGATGCAACACCTTGGTACTTTTTAGTACAATTTTTGTTCATCGCGATACACACCTTTCATACGAATCTGTAAGTGTGATGTTGTTAATGCAATACAATTGTGTGCGTCGGAAATAAAATGTAACAGCCGCTTCATTTGCATCTTACACGTCATTCATATCATTTATGAATATTATATGTGTCACCTTGATTAATACTACTAACATTTTTCTTGAGCCTTTATATTTTATTTTGGTGAGGTCGAGGGCATACATGTTATTTAAACAATGTAAAGTTGGGTAGATGTCCCGCACTTGATGTTTTATTCATATTCTTTTGTAGATGCCGACATGGTTGTCAGGCCTTGTAAATATGGTTAACTCTTTTTATTCCGCGCACTCTGTTAATATCATATGTTTATCCGAGCTCTATAGCTCGTGGGTTTGTTGGCTAGCTAATGTGTTTTTCTCCGGCTTATATGCTGCCATGAAGTGATGTTTTGTTTTTAAAATAATCATACACTTGCATTACAGGGTTTTTGCACGAAAAATGATTTTTGTATTGTGCATTTTATGTTCCCGTCTCACGAACCGGACGAGGTTCCACTTAGGATCTTGGGTCGGGGCGTGACAATTGGTATCGGAGCATAAGTTAGCTCGCTGGGATTGGATCCTTGGCTTAGGAGGGGGTTGGTTGTGTGTCTGAGTCGTAACGCCGAGTGTTTGTTGCAGGTATTCAGTCATGGTAGAGACTCGTAATGGAGCTGGCACGAGTAGGGCTGGTGAGACTAAAAGAGATAGCCGCCGTACCGGGCCATCTAACCCATCTCCTAACCAACCTGGAGCCCAACCTACAGGGCAGTCGTCTGAAGGATATATGAATCAGAATGAGACCTTCATGCATACTATGCAAGGGTTCATGCAAACAATGATGGAGATGAATCGACAAACCATAGACATGAACAGACAGGCCATGGATGGACAGGGACAAGCAGGAGGACATAGAGTAGTACAACCGGTTGGGGGAAACGGAGACAATGATCGCAGATTGAAGAGGTTCTTGAAGATGAAACCTAGAAGCTTTAATGGTGAACCAGATCCGGAGAAGGCAGAGAGATGGATTGAGTCGACAGAAAAGATTTTCGCAGCAATGGGATGCACAGATGAGGATAAGATCAAGTTTCCACGTTTAAGCTGGAAGATGCAGCTGAACATTGGTGGACGGTATTGGAGGCTAGCTGGGTACAGGATCAGGTAGTAAGAACATGGGAGCTCTTCTTGCAGCGCTTCAGGAATCAGTTTGTTCCGGATATAATTCAGGCAAAGAAGGAAGTGGAATTCCTTAGTCTTGAGAAAGGAAGTTTGTCGATAGCTCAGTATTCTGCCAAATTTACCGAGTTATCCCGATATTGCACTCATCTACTTTTGACAGAGGAGAAGAAAGTTTATCGTTTTGTAAAAGGATTGAGGACTGAGTACCATAAACAACTCATACCACTTGAGTTGACGAGTTGTCAGAAGGCAGTGGATAAGGCTTACAGGATCAAGCACGATATAGAAGAGCACCGCACCAAGCCAGGGAATACTAGTGGGACTCAGCAAGCAGGACAATCAAAGTGAAAGAATCAGAATAGCAGTAGGACTAATAACAAGAGAGGTAATAATAATTGTCGAGGTGGTCAGTTTCAGCAAAGAACTGGGAATCAGGGAAATGCTTCTCAAGGGCAACGTGGTTTGGGAATGACATGTAAATTTTGTTTGAAGATGGGACATACCGAGGATAGATGCTGGAGAAAACAGGGAAAGTGTGTGATTTGCGGTGATGGCATGCACTACCAAAGGGATTGCCCAAAGAATAAAGGGGTCCAACTGGGAGGTGCACAACAGAATGTGGGCGTCAAGAGAGACAACGAGGGACATCCTAGAGTCCAGGGTCGAGTCTTTGCCCTAGACCAAATTAGAGTTCTCGAAGCCAATAACGTCATAGGAGGTACCCTATTTGTCTCTAGTGCGAAAGCTCGAGTGCTTATAGATCCAGGGTCATCACATTCATACATTGCATCGCATTTTACTTGTCATATACATGCCATGCCTGAATCATTACCATATGTGTTGGAGGTGTCTACTCCGATGGGAGAGTGCCAAGTAGCTTCGATGTTTATCATGATTGTGATGTGATTATTGATGGTCATCGTTTGCCTACGGATTTGGTTGTTTTGCCTATACGTGACTTTGATGTGATTTTGGAGATGGACTGGTTACATGCACACCATGCTATTGTCAATTTTCGTAAAAAGTTTGTTACCTTCGATATGCCGAACATGTCTTCTTTTGTATTTGTTGGTGATAAGTGTATGGGTGATATTCGTCTTATTTCGGCCTTGAAAGCTCGTAAGTTATTATCGCATAGTTGTTCGGGGTATTTGGCTTGTGTGGTGGATAAATCAAAAAGGGTGGTTATATTGGAGGATGTTTCTGTGGTGCGTGAATTTCCGGATGTGTTCTCGGATGATTATGAATTGCCCCCTGATAGAGAGTTAGAATTTTGCATTGAGTTATTACTGGGTACCGCGCGATATCGAAAACACCTTATCGCATGGCGTCGGCCGAGTTGAAAGAATTAAAGATTCAGTTGCAGGAGTTGCTTGATCGGGGTTTCATTAAACCGAGTGTATCACCTTGGGGTGCACCAGTATTGTTTGTAAGGAAGAAGGATGGTTCATTGAGGTTATGTATCGATTATAGGGAGCTGAATCAAGTTATGATTAAGAATAAATACCCTCTCCCACATATTGATGACTTGTTTGATCAACTTCGACGAGGTTCTGTAGTGTACTCTAAACTTGATCTTAGAAGTGGTTATCATCAGTTGAAGGTTCGGAAGGAAGATATTACTAAGACGGCATTTAGGACTAGATATGGGCATTTCGAATTTGTGGTTATGCCCTTTGGTTTGACTAATGCACCCGCAGTATTTATGGACTTGTTGAATAGGGTGTTCTTGCCGTATCTTGATTGTTTTGTGGTTGTTTTCATCAATGATATTTTGGTATACTCTAAGTCTCGAGAAGAGCACGAGAAATATTTGAGGATTGTGTTGACAGTTTTGAGGGAAAGAAAATTGTTTGCCAAGTTTAGCAAGTGTGCTTTTTGGCTTGAGGAAGTAACATTTTTGGGCTATGTGGTATCGGGACAAGGGATATCAGTTGATCCATCTAAGATAGAGGCTGTGGTGAGTTGGAAGAGACCTGAGACTGTGACAGAGATTCGTAATTTTTTGGGTTTGGCGGGTTACTATCGGAGGTTTATAGAGGGATTCTCTAAGATTGCAACCCCATTGACGAACTTCACTCAGAAAAACAAACCGTTTGTGTGGAATGATAAGTGTGAGGCGAGTTTTCAAGAGTTGAAGGAAAAGTTGACTACGGCTCCTATTTTAGCATTGCCGAATGGACACGATGGGTTTATGATCTACAGTGATGCTTCGAAAGAGGGTTTGGGTTGTGTCTTGATGCAGAATGGAAGGGTCATCGCGTATGCTTCACGGAAGTTGACTCATTATGAACAGAACTATCCGACACACGATCTCGAATTGGCTGCGGTTATATTTGCTCATCATAAATGGAAACATTATCTATATGGGGCTAAGTTTGAGGTGTTCACGGATCATAAAAGTCTTAAGTATTTATTCTCGCAAAAAGAATTGAATAATAGACAGCGTAAGTGGATGAAACGGTTGAAGGACCATGATTGCACCATTCTTTATCACCCGGGAAAGGCCAACGTCGTAGCGGATGCGTTGAGTAGGAAAGCATATATTTCTTGTTTGATGACTAGAGAATGGAAGATTCTTGAGGATATTCGTGATTGGAGTCCTAGTGAATCTAGCCATGGGGTAATTTTTGCTAATATTCGGGCTACTCCGGTGTTGTTCCAACGGATTAAGGAAACCCAAGAGAGTGATCCGGAGTTAAAGAAATTGATTGATAAGTTAGGTGAGGGTAAGACCCCGAATTTTGCTAAGAATAGTGAAGGTATTTTGACATTTCGAGGAAGGGTTTGTGTACCAGCGATCGAGGAAGTGAAACGGCAAGTATTAGATGAAGCCCATAAGTCTAAATATACGATCCACCCGGGGAGTACCAAGATGTATAGGGATTTGAAAAATAATTTTTGGTGGAGTGGAATGAAAAGGCAAATTGCCGAGTTTGTGTCGAAGTGTTTGACTTGCCAACGGATTAAAGCAGAACATCAGAGGCCAGCTGGATTGTTGCAACCTTTGAAGATTCCGGAATGGAAATGGGAGAACATCGCAATGGACTTTGTGACAGGGTTACCACGGACTCGACGAGGTCATGATGCAGTTTGGGTTATTGTTGATAGATTGACTAAGTCGGCCCATTTTCTCCCCATTGCGGTGACTGATTCCTTGGAGAAACTTGCTTCGTTATATATTCAGGAGATTGTGAGGTTGCATGTGGTGCCAATGAGTATAGTATCGGATAGGGATCCACGGTTTACTTCTCGATTTTGGCAGTCACTTCAGAATGCTTTGGGGACGAAGTTGAATCTGAGTACAGCATTTCACCCGCAAACCGATGGACAGTCCGAGAGAACGATTCAGATACTTGAGGACATGTTGAGAGCGTGCTCGATGGACTTTAAGGGAACTTGGGATTCACACATACCATTGATTGAGTTCGTCTACAATAACAGTTATCAATCAAGTATTGAGATGGCTCCGTATGAGGCACTTTATGGAAGAAAGTGTCGTTCTCCAATTTGTTGGGATGAAGTTGGTGAAGCGAAGTTGTGGGGCCCTGACATGGTTCATGAGTCTGCAAAAAGTGTAAAACTTATCAGAGAGAGATTGAAAACGGCTCAGAGTAGACAAAAGAGCTACGCGGATAATAGACGTAGGGATCTTGAGTTTGAAAGTTTCACCTCGGATTGGGGTTAGAAGATTTGGTAAGAAAGGTAAATTGGCCCCGAGGTATATTGGATCGTTTGAGATCTTGGAAAGAGTCGGAAAGTTGGCTTATAGACTCGCTTTGCCGCCATCGATGTCAGGTATTCACGAGGTATTTCATGTGTCGATGTTGAGGAAGTATTTGACAGATGCTTCACATGTGTTGGAATATGAACCGGTGGATTTAACGCCCGATCTCTCCTATGTTGAACAACCTGTAAAGATTTTGGATACAAAGGAACAAGTATTAAGGACGAAGACTATACCTCTTATGAAGGTATTGTGGAGGAATCATAATGTCGAGGAAGCCACTTGAGAGACAGAACAAGAGATGCATGAGAAATACCCCGCTTTGTTTGATGGAGTCGGTAAGTAAATTCGCGGACGAATTTATTCTAAGGGGGTGAGAATGTAACACCCGCTTCATTTGCATCTTACACGTCATTCATATCATTTATGAATATTATATGTGTCACCTTGATTAATCCTACTAACATTTTTCTTGAGCCTTTATATTTTATTTAAACAATGTAAAGTTCGGTAGATGTCCCGCATTTGATGTTTTATTCATATTCTTTTGTAGATGCCGACATGGTTGTCAGGCCTTGTAAATATGGTTAACTCTTTTTACTCCGCGCACTCTGTTAATATCATATATTTATCCCGAACTCTATAGCTCGTGGGTTTGTTGGCTAGCTAATGTGTTTTTCTTCGGCTTATATGTTACCGTGAAGTGATGTTTTGTTTTTAAAATAATCATACACTTGCATTACAAGGTTTTTGCACGAAAAATGATTTTTCTATTGTGCATTTTATGTTCCCGTCTCACGAACCGGACGAGGTTCCACGTAGGATCTCGGGTCGGGGCATGATATAAAAGGTGTGCATCGCGATGCTCAAAAATAGTACTTTTTTAGTACAATGATCGCGAACCTTTGTGCATTGCAAGTGTAATGTTGGTATTTCTAATAGTATACTAATGTGTCATTTTATAACCACTCACCTGATTAGTCATGATCCTTACAAAATTGGATTCATCCAATACGCTGGACAGTGTCTTCAAATCCCATTTGACAAACCTCGGGATATAAGTTTCGCGAGTCGGTTGCACAACGTTACTCTTCTCGCACAACCAATACTTCATAGTGGAATTCAACAAATTTAATATGATCAAATCAACATGCATCATACACAAAAATTGCATATAATAATACCAAGTGAACTTAAAGTTACCGGTAGCAGCAGCAACACGCATCTCTTTAGGTGGTCATCAGATGTAGTTTCCAAGCTTTCCAACAACAAATCAACAACATGTTTTGACTAGTTTACGTTGATATTGTGTTCAAATCAGATACAAGGCTTGTGTAGACCCAAGGTATATAGGATGTCTTGGTTGCAATCAATAAGGTCGCGAGAACAAGCAGGGTCATCAAGCCAGCGATACAGTCGATATTCGACTCTCTATCATTTCATTAATTCTAACAAAAACCGACTTTGGCTTCAATCTTATGTTATTTAATTCTTTTGACATTTTGTCCAGGAAGCACCTTTGGAGGAAATCAGTGTGATCCAATTTGTAAAAAGATATGTTTATTTCCTCCTCTCTATCGTTGATGCCGAATATGAGCTTCGCATCTATTGGTTGAAACTTCAACCTTTTCTGCCCAAACTGGAAACGCCTTTGCCCCATGACATAGCATTTGACAATAGTCCTTATTATCGAATCGTCATTCTTACAATGATCGTGAACTACATCATCACCAATTATGCTCATTATGAGGTGCCAAAAAGGTATTTTCTTTAGCGTTGTTTTATGTTCATCCCTGAAATCGATATTCTTAATCTGATATATGAGGAGCTGCATACTTGATCTATATACTATCCTGGTGGGATTTTTAGTCATCGCAGCTGCATAACACGTATATTGTGGTTACAGTCACATAATTGAAGAATTACAAGAAAGAAGTAAAACAGTCAATTGTGGATCGCGATGCATAAAATCATTCATTTCGATGCACACATTGATGCATCGCGATGCACCAAATTTTAAATCCTACGAACGTTGTTCATATGTTTTTTTTTCAAATAATGCAACACGATGCATTAAAAATAGAATATGCAAATATATACTAATTTCACTCTATTCAGAAAGTTATAAATAAAAAGTACAACTATAAAATGTATTACATACCTGAAACTTCTTCAACTTCATGTTTTTATGTTTTCCTATTTCTGGTGTTCTGTTGTAGTTGCGAAGACATTTTTGCTCTGGTTGTTAGTAACTCACCACAATGTTTTCAAATCTTTCACAAAATTGCGAGATGTTGCTTGCTTTGAAATCGCCGGATGTTTTAAGTTTTTTTTAAAGTTTCGAGGGTGGTTCTTGGGAGCGTTTTTGTGTTAAACATTCAATAGCGTACTATTTTTTGGATTGGGAAGCCGATGCATCGCGTACGTGTCAGACGAGGCATAGTGTGTCTGTTCTGTGTTTTTTAGGGTATAGATGACATTTCGTAATAAAAGTGTCCTTTTCCGGTTTGAAATAATTATAATGGACTAAAGCGGTTGTAAAAGGGAGCGGTCCGAATTTCGGCCTAAGTTATACTACATGATGTCCTTCGTTCATCAACTATTATTATATAATCATAGCTCATTAACTAAAGTATAATTTCGAATTATAATTATACATATAAATTAAACCATTCACAATACCTTAAAATAACTATGCCACTTCTATACAATCCTTCAAAAATAATTATCAACATAAAAAATTTACTCGTACAAATTCAAAAACAAAATAAAGATTTTGAAAAAGTTAGAAACCTTATAAATAAAAATAAATGGAGAGAACATATCAAAAACTCTCAATAATATATTTGCAAGTGTTCGGTTATCTTAGAGTATATGAAATGAGTAGAATAATGACAATAATGCTCTTTAGTTATTTTTCTTCGGATATATTCTGAAAAGTCAAGGATTGCAATATATTGCTTAACTTGAAAACTTTTTCATTGAGTTCTTTTGATATATTTTTGCATTGAGTGTAGTGTAGAAATCGGCTGCTTTGAAAAAGTATGCATCTCATTAAATGAGCTAGAAAAATAGATTTTTCATAACTAATTGGTGTGATAAAAACTTGTCAAAGGCTGTGGAAATATTGTGTCTACTGAAGCTATCTAGAATTTCAAAATACAATATGCTGATAGAGAAAAGAGAAGTCGTTAATTTACATCATATCAACATTTCAATAATGCACCCACTTAAATGTATTTGAAGTCAGTAAATGGTTTCTACAACATTTATTGTTACGGAAAATTGCTGGCCAATCCCCTTTTCAAAGATTTTAACCTCTAAAGTTTACCTTTTTTTTTAACCGAAAAAAGATACTTTGATAATTTTCTTCCTAAAATGCCCCCGTCTTTTCATCCAAAACATCTATGGCTTTCTGTAAACACTAATTCGTCTTTGCAACTATACCAACTACATTGAGCAATATACCACTAACTACTTATCCTTTTTTTTATCAAACCATCGACTACATACGAAACTTTTACTCTTGTCATCCCATCAAACAAGCCGACATGCTAGCTATAGGTGTTATAACTTCATGTACAGTCCTGGGTGTATTATTAGTTATTACCACCAGCAAAAAGAAGTTCGTGTTACAAAGCAGAAGGCTACTGATTGTAAGGAAACAATATGCAGAGATTTGTTAATCGCGATGAACTTCAACTATACAAAGATGAAGATTTATTAATCGCGATGCAGAGATTTGTGCATCACGATGCCCAATTGTTGCATCTCAAATTGAATCCTGATGCACAATTCTTGCATCTTAATGCCTAAATTAATCTGAGAAAGTGGCACTACATCCCGATGCCCAATTGTTTGCATCTCAAATTGAATCCCGATGCCCAAATTAATCTGAGAAAGTGGCACTGCATCCCGATGCCCAATTATTGCATCCTGATGTCTGATGTCTGATGCACGCGTATTTTGATTTCATTAAGGGTATCGTAGTTTTTTTGCTACAAAAGTATATTTTTTCAGTTTTAAAAAAAATATGGTGGATGGAGCGATTACAAATGTTGAAAAAGGGATTGGGCATGTAATTAACCATTATTATTTTGAAAAGTATGTCACATCATTTCCCATTCAACTTTCAAGGGCTTAACACTTTTGGCCCACAAAATAGTTTATTAGTAAAAAAGACCCTTTATCCTGAAAGTAATGTTTTAAGAAAATTGATTGATTAGAAAAGTAAGTTTGAGTTTTAAAAGAGCCCCTATTGCTAATTTAACATCATGATATTTCTACCCATTCTTATGTCTTCTTAAACTTCAAGGGAGTATTCCACCAACTTAATATGCAATTTCTTCAAAGTTGTGTACGTGCAACTAATATAATTTTCTCTTTAATAATATATATATATATATGTATATGTATATATATATATATAGTTAACAATGTCGATGGTGAAACATCATTAAAACATTTCACAAACATTTGTTCAATAATTTCTCCATCTTTATGAGACAACTACCATTGATATGTATTACATGGAAACCAAATCTGCTCCCCCGTAATATAATAATATATGAAGATAATTAGCATGAACTTCTCCAAATTCAAGTCACATTTGTCAAGTAATAAATATTTCCCCTTGTCATCAGCAAATAACACATGTAAATATTTTGCCTACGGATAATATTTCTTCCCCCTTATATAGTAAATAAGAAATGATTAAGCAAATATAAGGATATACTCAAGGGTTTTGTAAGTGTGCAAAATCATTCTTCACTCAAGGGTTTTGTAAGGATATACTCAAGTTGGTTTTCAGTAAATACAAACTCAAGTGTGACTTCATTCTTATAATGTACATGATCTTTAATAAAGTGCTATCTAATTTCAATATGCTAGTACGTTAGTGTTGGATAGGATTCTTTAAAATCTATTCTCACACCTTTATCGGTATACTATTAAATAATTTGAGTTCGTAATCGCTTAGCATTTGTTTCATCCATAAGTTTTGAGCGTAGCATAAACCAGCAGCAATATATTCAACTTTAGCGGTAGAAAGAGCTACAGAAGTTTGTTTCTTACTATGCCATGATACTAGGCAGAGTCCTAAAAGGTGACAAGTTTCACTATTTTTTTTCTATCGACTTTACATCCCGCAAAATTTGCATCCGAATAACTTACTAAATCAAATGAGTTGTGTTAGGTTCAACTGGTAAGAATTAGGCTAGATGGGGTGTGAATAGCCTCTTAAAAACTTTTAAAACTATTATAACTTTTAGCAAAATAAATAGCACATATTAAAGTAGCTACTAATTAATACTCCCTCTGTTCCTTAATTATTGTCTTGTTACGAATTAAGAAAAAATAATTGACTTGATTATTAATATTGGTATAATGTGTAATTTTGTTTAATGTCCATGTGTATGTGGTCCATAATTAAAGTAGGGGAAAAAGTAAGGGTAAAATGGTGAAAGTGGTGTCCTAAAAAGAAAAATTTTCAAACAAAACAATTATTCTGGGACGGACAAAAAAGGAAAAGAAACAATAATTTAGGGACGGAGGGAGTATATCATTAGGGGCAGCGAAATAATAAAGGGCAAGTTGATTTCATAGGTAGGTAAAATTGGACTAACGAGTTTTAACTCAATTGGTACCGCTCATTCTTCTAGCGGAGAGGTCTGGTGTTCAAATCTCATCATGGACACCCTGGTACGTAACTACTCTAAACGGAAAGGTCGAGTGTTCAAGCGAGTGTTCAAGTCCCTCCAAAAGGCACCCTGTACTACTCGAGGTCAGGTGTTTAAAGTCTCATTAGAGGCACCATTTGTTTTAGCCACAACAAATGCAACACATAGTCTTAATTGTAATCATTAAAAAACATTAAATAATAACACTGAGGGTTGGGGTAAGATTTATGTTCCCTCCAACGTTTTTTTATTGAAAAAAAAAAGTAGCTAAAATCGGCAAGTCTACCTAATAGGCAGTTTTCACTAACTAATATTTAAAATACATAAGCGCTAAACGCAACCCCCTACGAAATTACTAACTTGTCTTTGTCTTTTTATTGTGAAAATGTGCTCTACTACTTGTGAACATCGAAATTGTATATTTATTCGTCCAAAATAATGTTTTGACTTTTGACGATGGAGATATTAATGCCTAAAGTAGGTGGGTTGAAGTTGGATAAGTGAGTTTATCCCACATTGGAAAGAAAGCAAAAACAAAGCTACTTTATATACAAGCTCCTTTCTTATATGGAGTAAATTTGTATAGCATAGAGACTCTCTCTTTGACATGCGCATGGTGCTAGTGCATGTACCTTTTTTTTTTTTTTTGCTAAACGCAGCTTTAAAATAAACACTCATCTAGGGAAATTAATAGTTGGTTTAAACTAAGAGTCTCGTCTTGACCACTTTTCGAATTAATATTTAACATATTTATACTTAATTGTAAGAATATAGCTATAATCTTCTTAAACTATACTAAAAATATTATAAATCTCGTGTTCAAATATTTTAGGAAAAAACCTAAATTTGTATTAAAATTTCAATTAAAAAAGTCAAGTTAATTTTGTAGTCAACCTAACTTGCTCCACACACACACACCCCACATTTTCCCTTCTCTCTCTCTCTCTCTCTCTTCTTTTCTCCCTTTCTTCCATTTTCTTTATCGTTTTCTTTCCGCACTGTTTCTTTCATACCTTCTCTGACTACAACTCCCCCTTGAGCCATCACCCTCACTCTCACCTTTTTTCTAATTCCAAAACATACTCACAAACATATCAATTCAAACCAAGTATTCCTCTTGACTAGGGCCTTAAGTGTGGGGTAGAGAGAGAGAGAGAGAGAGAGAGAGAGAGAGAAATGTCAGAAAATACAAAAAAAAGGAAGAATTTGGCGGAGACTTTGAGGTAATAAGTCTCCTCTACTTTTCTTGTGAATTTACTTACTTTCCTTTCTCAGCAATGGAATCATCATACGAGTGCCACTGCTCTGCTGGCTTTTCATAATTATTACGTTGACGAGCCGTCAATGGATGAGCTTCTGAGAAAGCACAAATCCGTCAATGGATGAGCTTCTGAGAAAGCACAAGTCTATAAGGACGAGAGCTGAAAGTATATAATAGATCAAGATGGGACCTAAGCTGAACATGTTGCCTCAATGAAATATGATTAGGATAATTGAATCATATATCCAAAGGATCAATGACTAGTACGTACTCCAAACCCAAATTTGTTCGGAGTTAAATATATGATAATTGGAACTGATATACTCTTATCTCAAGAAAAAGAGTCATATATATATATATATATATATATATATATATATATATTTTTTGGTTTATTCCAATAATATTTGCATTTTGTAAATTTCACTTTCAATTCTATATATCTTGATAATCAACAAGCTTCAGTTGTAAATAAGAAGTTCAAGGGTAGCGAGTGTAATACTTGAATAGTCAAGGGACAGCAAGTGTTATATTTGTAAAGTATAACATCAGCTAAGTTAGTTAGTATTATAAGTATGCAGAATAATTTCTCTTTCTAATTTTTCTCTGTAAATCTCTCCAAGATGATTCTCTCTCTGTATAGTTCAATCTTTATGAATGAGATTCCTCACAAACCTTCAATTTAACATATCATTTTAAAGTTATTTTCATTCTTTAAAAAAAATTAATTTTTATCTAACATGCCGTGCAAAAAATTAAATAACTTTAGGCAATCGATATATAAAGAAACAAAAGTAAAATATTTAAAAATATAACTTGTCATATGCAAATTTTTTTTTTCAAGACAAACGGATATTATTTGATAGTTTTGCCAAAGATACCATTGAAACCAAAAGTTACTTTTAGACAAGTTTATCGTAGTATCAATTTCAAATCAAAATCAATCCTAGAATTTCAAAAAGGAAGAATATTACTATAAATATTTTTCTTAATTAGACAAGTTAATCCCATTATTTGAAGAATATTACTATAAATATTACTACAAATATTTTTGGAGTCAACCTGACTCGGCCACACAGAACACACACCACACTTTCCGCACTGTTTCCTTCATACCTTATCTGACCACAACTCCCCCTTGAGCCATCACCCTCACTCCCTGGCGTCACTCTCACTCTCACCTCCTTTTTTTCTAATTCCAAAACATACTCACAAACATATCAATTCAAACCAACTATTCCTCTCTTGACTAGGGCCTAGGGGGTGGGGTATACAAAAGGGAGAATTTGGCGGAGACTTTGAGGTAAGTCTCCTCTACTTTGAGGTAATAAGTCTCCTCTACTTTTCTTGTGAATTTACTTACTACTTTCCTTTCTCAGCAATGGAATCATCGTTTGAGTGGCGTGCTCCTCCTCGGCTGGTTATTCAAGCTAAGCTTAAATCTCTTCAACTTAGCTCTTAAAGCCTGACAATTCTCCAATTAATGTTGGTGTGGTCCCAAAATTTAAAATTAATTTTCTCAAGTAACACTGTTTTACAAGAGATCCTACTCTACCAAAGGTAAAAACTTAAGAAATATCATTTTACGGGTATTTTTTGTAAGACTAATCTTTCTGACATAATCCATCGTGTGTTGGTAGAATGAGCTTTCAAAGAATGAGGCTATATTTTACGGATTATAATTCGTAAGACGATCTCACAAAAAACTTATTCAATACTAAAATATTTTGAAATTAGTTCAAAACTGCGTAATTTTTATCTACTTCACACGTTAACTTGCAACATTTTTCTAAAACACGGATAAGAAGTCTAATTCTTCTCTTACACAAAACTGTAAATAAAATGTGGTTAGTTAAATCAATATATCAATACGTGGAATATGTAATTAACTTCTTTTGAGTTGGGAGTGTAGTTGACGTTGAGAAAGTCAACACGCGCGGGGACTAAGAAATTGACAAGGATCTGTCCAATTCTTTGATGAAGACTACTAATTTTAAAGTTAAGTTAAAAATCACGGTGAAAGAAATTAAAGATCATAATTAATACTTTGACAATTCGTTATGGATAAGCCTTCTGAGAAAACACAAGTCTTTTAAGGATGAGAGCTTAAAGTTTATAATATATCAAGATGGGACCTAAGGGCGTCCACAGTGGGAGCCCTCCCACCGCCCCCTAAAAACAATTTTAGAGATTTTTACCCTTCTTTGATCCTACAGTAGTCCCTCTAGTCTACCCTCTATCTCTAAAACCAATTAAATCATCCTCTAAATATAGGGTGAATTTTAACATGAATAGTAACTCAAATCCTCTACATTTTTCTCACTTTATTTGAGCACAATATATTTTTGTTTAATATTTTGAAATGAAAATTATTAAAATATACTCTCTCCGTCTTTAAATTATTGTCTTATTTTTTTATCGTCCCTAAATAATTATCTTTTTTAATCCGTCTCTAAATAATTGTCTTGTTTTAAATTTTCATAGTTTAGGAGATCATTTTTACTATTTTACCCTTATTTTTCTCCCTACTTTAATTATGAGTCATATACACATAGGCATTAAAGGAAATTACACATTATACCAATATTAATAATCAAGTCAAAAAAAATTTTTAATCTGTATGTCGGGTCAAACAAGACATTAATTTAGGAACAGAGAGAGTACAATATACTTTTCATAGTATATAAAATTTAAAATTTAAAATATTTTATTTTAATTGTGGTGGAAAAATATAAATAAAAGAGGAAAAATATAAGTAGTAGTTAGATTTGTTAGTTGAAATAAGAGATATTTAATTTTTAGAGGGTCGTATAGAGAGTGCTTGTTGGAGTGGATTTATTTTTAGAGTGTTGAAAAAGTGAAATTTGAACGGAAAACGAGGTGTTTAGAGTGTGATATAGAGATGTATTGTTGTGGATGCTCTAATTTCTAAGAAGGCAAGTGTGAGTTGAAATCTATTAGTGGACGCACCATAATTAATATTCCAAAACTTCAACGCTCGCTATCAAACTTGGATGTTATTTTCCCCCTTTGATAGCAAAAATTGTATTTGATTTGTTGACTTATTGGACTCTTTCCATTGTGGAAACTGGAAACTTAATAAACATTTACGCGTCGAAATAAATAATTGGGGAATTGCGTTAGGAAAAAGTAAAATATGAAAATAGAGAAAATGACATTATAAGATGAAAATATAGTTAGAGGAAGAAGGAAAGAGCACATGGATTTGGGTGGTTGTCATGCATGTACTTATAGGATTAAATGTAGTCATATACAATGTATATGCCTACTTAAACTCTAATGATAAAGTGATTGTGGTTTAAAAAAAAAATTAAAAAAAAAAAACTAAAGTATCACCAAATCTCACTTTGCATTCTAATTTAAAAATTTGTGTCTAAATAACATTTCACGTTCAAATTTGTCCGTGACAGGTGTTAAAAAGTTAACAGAAATTAGCATGTGCCGATCATGCGATGACTATTTTGGTCATTTCTACCGTGGATAAACTAATAATAATCATATATTTATAATTAGAAGTAAAAAATTAAATAAAACAATCCTAAATCTACTAATTACTAACCTATCATCCCCACCCTCACCCATCTTCCTGTACGGCCCACGGGCACCACCATCTATTGACTGTTGACTTGAAGAAGTCAGCCACAATATATAATATATTCATACATGAATCACCAGTTATACTTATTCCTTAAACCAAAATAAAAAAGAAAAAAAAAAGAAAAAAAGGAAAAAAGAAAAAGAGAAGTTAGTGTTTCTGAGTGATGCTTGTATTCTGGCTAATCAAAGCAACAAAAATAATTATTGTTGCTTGAAGAACAATAAGGAAGTTCTTTAGGCAAAATTCATTTTTATTTTTTTAGATATTACAAAAATGCTCCCATTAATCCAGATTAAATTGAATCAATAATTATTCCATAATATTTTGACTGCGACACCAGCTAGTAGCCATCACCATGGATTTAATTAGTCTTGAAATCCTTCATCAACTATTGAGTGCCGAAATCCACTGGATTTGTTTACTATGAAGTCCCAAAAATACCCTTACTTTAACACGTGAGAAGCATGTGTGGCTCATTCCCGGTAAACAAGCCAAAACTACCCTTACTTAATATTCCCAACTTAATAATGAAATGAAGAGTCCGTATAGCGCTTATAAAATGCAGTGTTTTAAAAACGCAGGTCTTTTCTTATAAATGTGTTTTTTTTTTCCTAGCATCGTTTTGTGAAAAAAAGTTGAAAATTCCAGCGTTTTAAAACGCAGCTGCCTTTTGAAAACATAATTTTTTCTGCCGCAACATTGAAACACAACTTTTGTAAATAAGCTACGTTTTAGCCAAAACGCACGACCAAACGAACTCAAAATTACAATACTTGAAACAAATGCATAGATTACATGGTTGTTTTCTTCATTAACTCTATTGCATGATTAACTTCTCTTTCATATGTTACTTTCTTCCCATATTCTTCTACTGTAATTTAATTTTACATTTGCATTATTGTACCTTAAAGAACTTCCTTGATCTTTTTTCTTAGCTTGGTGCATATCCACCCATAATAATGCATCACATTCAGGCTGTCCTCTGCATCTGAGGAATCTACACCCATTGTTGTGTTGTTGATGAGACCTAAAAGGCTTCATGCTTTGATGGCAACCTCCTCTAACACTGGGCTTGTCCTTTAATGGACAAGTTTTAACCCAATGACCTTCATCCCCACTGTAGAAACAATTTCCACCTATAGCATGCACCACTCTCAGCCATTAGATGTTATTGTTGTTCATATATACTCCATTTGATTTGTGTTGATGATTAGATTTTTGTATCAATGTTTATTATTGTGTGCTTGCTCTGTTTTTATACTAAATTGTATGTTAAATGCAATGTAGCTAGAGAATAAATGTCTCCAACCGCTATATAGGTAAGTGGCAGCTATTAGGGGTATTTTTGGGACTTCATAAATTGGCTAACGTAAGTGGATGAAACAATCAAACGGCAGGGCTCAAACACAAATGTTTCAAAACATGAGGCCTTATCTCAAATTATGATGAAAACATGGGGCCCATTATCAAAAAAATCCCTATATAAATCACGAATGAATCACCAGTTATACTTATACCTTATCGTTAAACCAAAATAAAAAAGAAAAAAAAAAGGAAAAATGAAAAAAGAAAAAGAGAGGTTATTGTTTCGAGTGATGCTTGTATTCTGACTTCGGGACATCAAGATCAACGGATATTGATCAAACCCACATGACAACAAGAGTACAAGGAACATTTGGATACTTGGACCCAGAGTACTTCCAATCAAGTCAATTTACAGCAAAAAGTGATGTTTATAGTTTCGGGGTAGTTCTTCTTGAACTCTTAACTGGTCAGAAAGCCGTTCTGCCAATCACATTCGAGGATGGGCGAAGTTTAGCAACCTATTTTATGTTTAGCATGAAGGAGAATCGTTTATTTGATATTCTTGATTCTCAAGTTCTGGAGGAAGGTGGAAAAGAAGAAATTAATGGAGTGGCCAACCTAGCAAGAAGATGCTTGAATTTGAATGGGAAAAAAAGGCCGACAATGAAACAAGTCGCAATGGAGTTGGAAGCTATTCGAATCTCGCCTAGAGCTTCACCTCCCAGTCAAGAGCACTATGAAGAGGTTAATGATCATAGAATCATAGAACTAGGTCGTCTTTGGGACACTACTTCAACCTCTATAACATCTTCCGTGGAAGATAAGCCTTTGTTATTCAACTAGTCATGTCATTGTTAGGCATTTAAGAGTGAAGGAGGTTCCGATTTCGTGAAGCAGTAGGCAGGATATGGGTCTTCTGAGGTGGTTGGTTGGGTGAGGTTTCCTGTCGTGAGAGGGATATAATATTTATTGAGTGAGTGCTTATAATAATAAAGTATTGGTGCTTAATGTATCTGTACACTTCTCCATATTGTAAAACTTTTTTTCATAATATAATTACTACCTTTGTTTTCGTTTTTGGTGCTTAATGTATTTGTAATACTTATTTTCATCATTTATAAATCTAAGTTGCTATTTATTTTACTCACATTCCAAAATAAATGTCCCTTATTCCATTTTGGGACATTCCAAAATAAATATCCTCTTTTCATTTTTAGAAAGATTTTTTAAAGCAAATTGTCTATAATACCTTTTATTAATTGTAAAATGAAAATAATAGACCTTTTGATCTGACACCACTAAGAGATACTTTAAGGGCACTAAAAAAAAATTTACATAGCCACTCCCTTTCTTAAAACCCGTATAAAATCAATAGAGAACACTGAGAGTAGCATTTATGCATACGTAAAACTTCACCAGAAGTAGACTTGTTCAAGACATTATAGAACTATTTCAAATTGAGTTGAAAGCCATATGATACAGTTTTTTTTTTATTTTTAATATTAGATTACACAGTATAAACACCAATTTCTGATGCTTTATTGTTGGGTATAAACTGAGCAAGATTTCACAGTATTTGCATAGCTATTTACATTTGGGCACCTTGCATAGTCAGTATCATGGGTTTATAGAGTGTTGAGAGTCGGATTTGGAGTCAGGTGTTCGCTTTTTGTACATTGAGCCGGCCGTTGGAACCTCGCCATGCAAAGAGACTGTTGCAGAAAGAGGCTGGAAATTCGTATTACCAACAAACCAGTAGAGAGCCCATTTCAAGTTGCAGAGAGTGTACTTTAGAGCTTTGGTCCAGCTCTAGCTCCTGTTTGTTGAAACTCTGTGTGATGGAATAGCTTTCCACTTTGTCATTCTCAATCCTGCAAATGGAGCCTTAAATTAAGAGCGGAGAACAGAAACCGTGGAGGAAATCTTCCAAGTTCTTATATTTTTCTGTAACTTGTCCACCATTCCTAGCAAGAGATATGAAGCCAACTCTATTTAGAACAATTCACCTTTGCTATCTATCAATGTCGGCATGCGCACTTGCAATACTTTAGCGTGAACACTAAGCTAGCGGCATTCATGGACATGTTGTACTATAATGGCTAAAAGTCAACTCCCTTAATTTTTGCAAGAAACTAAAAGTGGACCTCAATTTGAAACACAGGGAGTAGATTTTACCATTTTAACAAAACCACTTTCAGAAAGTCTTAATCATCTCTCAAATATCACAAAGTTCCGTGATTCCATCCAGAAATGTGTAACAACATAATATGTAAATAAAGATGTTTGAAAACCAAGTAACTTAGAAAATTTGGAGAACATAGTGTTAACCATTTGGCAAGAAGAGTTAACCAGTTCATATATTTGATAAGCAACATTAAATACAAATGCATGAATAACCTTCTTAAATGGAAGAACAGAGACGTAATTGTAAGGAAGCTTGAAACATTTCTCAGAAGGTATGTTATTTTCTTTATCCTTGGAATTCGCAAAGTCGGCAAAGTCCTTGAGGCAAGTCAAGAATAATGTCATTGCCTTGTCGTACCGAGTGCTCCAAAACAGATTCACTGGCCCAAACCTAAGAAATGCAGTGCCAAATTAGAGATGACTTGAGCAAGAAGAAGAAAACGAGAAGAATAAACAAGCCCATGAGGAGAACATCCTAAGACCACTCCCCTCTCATGCACCACTTGCAAAAGATCACTAGTGAACTGTTGAGCGGAGAACTGCATTAACTTTTCAATAATGAATAATTAAAGAAGTTAATGTAAGAACACACAGGGAAGAATTTACAGCTCGTATGTATTGTTGCTGCTGTCCATTATTCGAGGATAACTTCCCATAGGAAGAATTTTTATTCGGTATCTGTACATTAACATGTTAAGGATATATTATTTCAAAAAGCCAACACATTAGAACAAGATCACTGCTTTTGCCTTCACATCACTTAGCTTTTCTTGAATTTCACAAAAAGATATTGATTTCAAACAAATTTCAGGGATGATTGATCCCTGAGAAAGGATACTGGAATTTTGGTCGGAAATATTGAGCCATTGTATGGAGAAGAAGACATGCTTGGCCCCAGGCAGCATTTATCTCATCCCACTCAACCTAAGCATTTCTAAACACACAAGATTATTATCATAGACATTTCTACAATGAATTGGCAGGAATCAAACTATTTAATTAAATGAGGAATAGGAGAGAGAAGTGAATCGGGGGATGAATCTCCGTGGATAGCACCACTGCAACCACTAGTCAATAAACCAAAGAAAGAGAACAAGTTTTATCAAAAACATTCAACTAAGAGGTAGAGAAGAGTAGTTGGCCTATGCCTACCTAAATGCAGATAAGAGTTCTTGGTTGATGATCATACAGTAATATCTTCTCTCCATTTGTACATATATATTTTCATATTTGCAATGAAACGGTCAGAGCAAAATATGTTTTAAATTTATTTTTGTTCAGATCATATATTTATAATTGATAAGAAAGATCATTTTAACATGCTTACACTCGTGTCATGTATGCCATGCTACCAGGGATTGAACAAAATTCAGCTAATCCATTCAAATATAATATTAAAAGCAGCATGATATTAAAAGTAGCATGATATTACAATACAGGGAGCTTCATTTACCGGAATTTTAGGAAGTCTGCCCAGCCGGAAATTGTTAATTGTTCCAAATTCTCTATCATACCAGATAGGAAAAGCATCATTGAGGACATTAGTTCGCTTCAATAGTTGCAAATGTGCTTGTGAAACTTCAATCTTGGCCAAAATTGCATCCCTCTCTTCCTGTCAACAGAAAGACCTATTTATTTTTAAAGATATACTGAAAGTAGAGAAAAACATCTCCCATAAGCAGAGGAGCAACTATGTTTTGCAGTATACTATTTTTCAGGACTCAAAAGCTGGGAACCATTGATTAATGAGAATGAGACATATATGAGCAACAAACCAAATAATGACCATTACATGCACAGCATTAAAAATATATTCCAAGAAATGCATAGTTCAGTGATGTCAAAACAACCGATCATTTCCCCCAACTCGCTCTCTCTTATCTCCCTCAACATTAGAGGGCATTGGGGCAATTTTGCTACAACCATCAAATTGCTTTACTGAGGATTCCACGAAAACTATTAAAATGAATGACAGTAGACCAAGACTAAGTATAGAAATCAAGTGTGACAGACAAAGGTTGGGAATCTGATATTATGTGAATGTAAGTAAAATTTGATGAAAATCATGGGAAAGGAATTTTGTTTGGCGGCAACTCACCTGATGCGATATTAACTGAAACTGAAAATTATTGAACTCATGCTAATACCTGGTACAAACAAATTTGTTAGAAAACAGTGGAACTCTTTAAGACACAACTCACTTCCATGATATTATGTATTTAGAACAACTTACCGCTCCTCCAACTCCTTAAAGCGATTAGATTTTAGCTCCAATTCCTTCAATTCAGAAGTTACTACTGCACATTGTTTTTCTGTTTCTTCTACTGCGGCTTCAAGTTTCCGTTCTTCTTCTTCTATCTTAATAACATTTAGAGATGATAATATGAATATTACGACCGAAAAAAGAAAAATGCCACCATGAAATCTCAAACAAGACCACATGATATGCATGTCCAAGAAAAGCAAAAATAAAAATAAATAATAATAATAATAATGAGAGGAAGAAATAGAAAATATATCTGGTCAAGTGTGACCAGCTAAAATTGTTTTGAAATGCAATTTTATATCCCCAATCCAAATGCCTTTAGATAGGTTTCCATAACTGATTTTTGTGTGGAAGTAGCATCCAATCTATATTACAATACAGGGAGCTTTCATACGTGTGCAATTGACTAAGGACAACTACTGGCCCAGATTTACTGAGTTACTAAATATCTAAAGCTGAGATTTATTCAGATTTTTGCATGTGTGAATGGCAGTTACTGACTCCACCTTCCTCTTTTGCGTTGGCGTACTCCTTCTCCAACTGACTCGCTCTCTCTACGTCGTTCTCTCCTCCGTCGTGCAATCACAACTCCCGGGTTCGTCCTCTCTCTCTGTTATATATTGAAGCAACATGAATTACGCCTTCTTCAATCAATCAATGGATCAATTAATTCGTCTTTTTTCTTCAATTTGTTCTTTGTTTCGAAATCCAAGGCACATCTCAGTCTATAATTTTGATTTGCAGAAAAGAGTGAATTTCTTTATCCTAAAAGATTGTGGTGAATTTCTTTCTCTCTCTGCAACCCTTTCATCTTCCATCTCAATATTTTCCGCCTCCCCTTATTCGACCTTGCCGTGGAAAGTACAATTTCATTGTTTGTTGAACTTTTGAGTTACGATTTTGATTTGGAGCTATTTGGGTTTGTGAATTCTAACAGGGAAAACTTTAATTCTTTCGACCTCCCCTCCTCCTTGATTCTCGAATACTTCGACCAAGATTGCACAGGTAAGTAACATGTCATTTTTTGATAGATTTTATTGAAGCTACGATTTTGATTTGGAGCTATTTGGGTTTGTGGAATTTTAAACTTTGAATACGATTCATGTTGAAAAGGTTTATAGAGAAATGAAATCATTGTGAGTCAATTTTTTTTTTCTTATTCAATTCTCTTTTTTAAGTGATCTAGAACTAAGACAACAAGTTACATTATATTTTTTGGGACAAAGCCTACAACATTCCTTTCCCGATAATTGATCAAGATGCTTTGTTGAACCATGACCGTTTTTATAATTATTCTCTGTAGGAAATCACGGATAAATTATTACAGGAGGATTTTAGGGATATTCTTAGAAACAGAAATTAGGGGTGATAACCCAGATCCTAAAGCTTAGGAGATTGATTGCATAAAAAGTTTAGTGATTGATCATTGCAGTTCATTTCCTTATTTTATGTAGCAGAAATTGTATATATGTGTGCGATATAAAACAGTTTGTAGATACACAGAAAATCATAATAAAGTTTCATTTCTGGTTCTCTTCATGGTATCAGAGTCACAAGGCTGAGATTTCTGGGAAAATTAGGGCACTATACAGCAGCCCTTTCCGTAAATCACCACCACTCCAACTCTGAATTTTTCCTTTTTTAAATCTTTTTTTCTTCAACTCAATTTCCAATTCCAACCTTAATCGCTGGTTTATCCTTGCCTTTATCTTTGATTCCGGCTTTAACCGCTGGTTTATTATTTGCCTTTATTACTAATCTTCTTCTTATCCTTATTATTCGTTGCTATTGTCTGATTATATTCAATCATGACGAACACCACATAGTCGACTCAATCACCTTCAATAGAGAATTTTGTCCTTTTAAGCTCTAAGCCACAAGGGCTAACCCTTGACAGAGCTACTGCACACAGATCTAGCCGATTGAATACTCACAAGGATCATGATGAGATGTGGTGCACGTACTGTAAGAAACCAAGACATACCAAAGAACGATGCTGGAAATTACATGGGAAACCCTCCACTAACAGCCGTGAATGGGGACCGAGGACAATCAGCGCCAGGCCATCGACAAGCTCATGTGTCCATCCAAGATTCAACCCAGACCTTTGGAGGATTTAGTATGGATGAAATTGAGAAACTTAAAGGTTTTTTAGAAACAATGGGAAATCTGACACCAAAGTCTAGCCCTCAGACATCAACTTAGGGTATGTGTTCATTAACACTTTCAGGTGAGACTCTAATCTCTCTTGGATTGAATGCATTAGGTAATGAGTTTAAGAATTCATGGATCCTTGATTCTGGTGCCACCGACCACATGACCCATAACTCCAGCTCGTTTACAACCTATACACCTTGTCCAAGCAACCGAAAAATTGTTGTTGCTGATTATTTAACAATCACAGTAGCAGGAGTAGGAAATGTTCAAATCACCCCAAAATTAGTACTTAAAAATGTCCTCCATATTCCTCAACTTTCAAAAAATTTGGTTTCCATACAAAAACTTACTCAAGATCTGACTGGTTGTGTTATATTCAATGCTTTCAATTGTGAATTTCGGGACCGGGGTCGGGACGAGGATTTAACTTGCTAAGGAGCACAATGGACTCTATTACTTGAATACATCAAGTCAACCGGAATTGAATAAACCAACTTTATTTTCATTGTTTTCTTCTTCCAATAAAGATGTTATTTGGTTACATCATAGGCGTCTAGGTCATGTGTCTTTTCCTGCATTGAAAATAATGTTTCCTACCTTGTTCAAGGGTTTGGATGTTCAATCTTTTCATTATGATATATGTCAGTATGCAAAACACACTCGTGCACCCTTCCCAATCAGTAATAACAGATCTTCATTTCCCTTTTTTTAGTTCATAGTGACATTTGGGGACCATCCACCACACCAAGTAACTCAGGGTATAGGTGGTTTGTAAGTTTTATTGATGACTGTACAAGAGTCTCTTGGATATATTTATTGAAAAACAAATCTAATGTGAGCCATATTTTTCCCATCTTTCATGCAATGATTCAAAACCGTTTGGCACAAAAATAAAAATATTCGCTCGTAGAATGCCCGTGATTATTTCAACCAATCTTTGAGTCCCTATTTAAAAAAAAGGGATTATACATGAGTCATCTTGCATTACCACTCCACAACAAAATGGAGTGGCAGAGAGGAAAAACCGACATCTTCTTGAGTGCTCTAGAGCCTTATTATTCCAACAGAATGTACCAAAATATTTTTGGGGAGAAGCAATTCTCACTTCAGCCTATGTCATAAATAGAATTCCATCTAGAGTCTTAGGATTTAAAAGTCCATTAAAAAGCTTGTCCAAATTCTATCCTGACATTCAAAAGTCCTTCAATCTTACTCCTCGGGTTTTCGGATGCACGTCTTTTGTTCATGTTCATGGTCATAACAGAGGGAAACTAGATCCTAGAGCTATTAAGCGTGTCTTCGTAGGGTACTCATCCACTCAAAAGGGTTATAAGTGATATCATCCTCCCATTAAAAAGCTCTATGTTTCGGCCGATGTTACTTTTGTTGAACATAAACCATATTCCTTGCTCCTTATCTTCAGTGGGAGTTACCTATAGTGGAAGATAAGGAATCAAGTCTACCATCACTCGAAATACCCTTACATGAGTCACACAGATCAGAAAAAGAGCCTCTAGCGTCGCGCATTCAAACTTCCGGTCTAAATGACCACAAGATGTAGATGGGAAAATCTTTGATCATTTCCGGTATGATAAGGTGTATGAAAGGAAAAGAGCCCCTATTGTGACTACAAGGCAGAACAATTCACCGAACCGAGTCCCGGAAATGAGGTAACAATCGTGAAACGAATCTTACTATACCACACGTAGACTCTCTTTCCAACTATGATCCACCTAATCTTGAAGCCTCTAACCTTGATCCGGATCTTCCTATAGCCTTGAGAAAACAGCCCGAGAATGCGAAAAACCACTTTACCCTCTGTCTCACTTTGTAACTTTTCAGAAATTCTCTTCAAGCCATCAAAGTTTTCTCTCAACCTTGAACACAATTCCTATTCCTAGCTCATTATCTGAAGCATTATCAAAGAAAGAGTGGAGACTTGCTATCGAGGCAGAAATGGATGCATTACAAAAGAATGAAACTTGGGAGTTGGTTAATTTACCGAAAGGGAAGAAACCAGTGGGTTGTAAGTGGGTTTGCTGTAAAATTTAAGGCAGACGGATTTCTAAACGCTAAAAGGCAAGGCTGGTTGCCAAGGGATATACTCAAACATATGGGGTAGATTACCAAGAAACATTTGCTCCAGTAGCAAAGATGAACACAGTGAGAATATTGTTGTCCTTGGCTATTAATTAACTTTGATTGGTAATTAGAGCAGTATGATGTGAAGAATACCTTCCTTCATGGAAGGCTAGAAGAGGAGATCTATATGATTATTCCACCAGGGTTTAGTGGAGCTCATGATCACAAGGTTTGCCAGTTAAAAAGGACATTATATGGGCTGAAACAATCCCCTCGTGCTTGGTTTGGACTGTTTAACCAGCAAAAAGTATTTTTGTGCATCGCGATGCATCAATTTGGAATCGCGATATACGAAGGTTTAATCGCAATGCATCAATTTGGAATCGCGATACACAAAAGTGTCTTTTGTCGGCTTAAAAAAAAATAGAGAGTACTAAAGCAGTTAAAAATCCACTAAAGAGGACCGGCCCGAATTTTTCCCATATATTAAACCACTCAGTACTTGAAAATAACTACGACACTTCTCTACAATCCTTCAAAAAAAATTACTTGTACAAATTCAAAAACAAAATAAAGATTTAAAAAAGTTAGCTTCAAAAGTTATAAAAAAAAAAATAAGGGAGAGTCTATTTTCACTACAATATTTGCTTATCCACTACATTCACTAAAATTTAATTAGGTTAATCAATGTCTTGACACAAATTCCCTTCACAACCAATTAAGTTAGTTTTATCCTTTATTTGTTTTTGAAAATAGTATTATATTCAATCTAGCACATGAAAATAAAAAAAATTATATGCAAAAATTAGAATATATAAATGAGATATCTAAATAGAAAATAATGCATAAGTCTAATTTTTTTCGCTTACAAATAAAAAAATACAAATGACAAATTAGACTAAAGAAAGGAGTGACGTGAGTTATATAATACTATTAAATTACGAAGTACAAATTATGAATTTTAAATAAATAACTTGAATGGAAAATTAATTAATGAATATATGATTGTTTAAAAGATTTTAATAATAAATTGGCAATTGTAGAACATCTTTTAGTTTTTTAATTTGACATTAATATCAATTTTCTAAAAAAAATAGTTGAAGAAATTAAATAAAAATAATGGATAGACTTAATTTTCTAGCGTTGACAAATAGGCATAATTATTTGAGAAGATATAAAATAATTTTAAGTTATAAAGAAATAAAATAAGGCAAGTACTTGATACTAAAACAAGGTAAGTATTTAAAGGGCAATTGTGTCATGACAATTATTTATTCATTTAACTATTAATGAATGTAGTAGATTAACAAAATTTGTAGTGAAAATAGACTCTCATTCAAAATAAATTATCATATACAAGCTTGGTGTGCCACACGTACTAGTTTGGTGAAATACGATTCAATAACCAATAATCCAAACCCAAAGTTGTTCAGAGTTAAATATATGATAATTGGAACTGACATACTCCTATCTTCAGAAAAAGAGTCAAATTTTTCTAATTCCAAAACATACTCACAAACATACTCAATTCAAACCAACTATTCCTCTTGACTAGGGCCTTAGGTGTGGGGTATAGAGAGAGAGAGAGAGAAATGTCAGAAAATACAAAAAGGAAGAATTTGGCGGAGACTTTGAGGTAATAAGTCTCCTCTACTTTTCTTGTGAATTTACTTACTTTCCATTCTCAGCAATGAAATCATCATACGAGTGCCACTACTCTGCTGGCTTTTCATAATTATTACGTTGACGATCCGTCAATGGATGAGCTTCTGAGAAAGCACAAATCCGTCAATGGATGAGCTTCTGAGAAAGCACAAGTCTATAAGGACGAGAGCTGAAAGTATATAATAGATCAAGATGGGACCTAAGCTGAAACATGTTGCCTCAATAAAATATGATTCGAATAATTAAATTATATATCCAAAGGATCAATGACTAGTACGTAATCCAAACCCAAATTTGTTCGGAGTTAAATATATGATAATTGGAACTGATATACTCTTATCTCAAGAAAAAGAGACACATTTTTTTTTTGTTTATTCCAATAATATTTGCATTTTGTAAATTTCACCTTCAATTCTATATATCTTGATAATCAACAAGCTTCAGTTGTAAATAATAAGTTCATGGGTAGCGAGTGTAATACTTGAATAGTCAAGGGACAGCAAGTGTTATATTTGTAAAGTATAACATCAGCTAAGTTAGTTAGTATTATAAGTATGAAGAATAATTTCTCTTTCTAATTTTTCTCTGTAAATCTCTCCAAGATGATTCTCTCTCTGTATAGTTCAATCTTTATGAATGAGATTCCTCACAAACCTTCAATTTAACATATCTTTTTAAAGTTATTTTCATTCTTTAAAAAAAAATTAATTTTTATCTAACATGCCGTGCAAAAAATTAAATAACTTTAGGCAATCGATATATAAAGAAATAAAAGTAAAATATTAAAAAATATAACTTGTCAAATGCAAATTTTTTTTCAAGACAAACAGATATTATTTGATAATTTTGCCAAAGATACCATTGAAACCAAAAGTTACTTTTAGACAAGTTTATCGTAGTATCAATTTCAAATCAAAATCAATCCTAGAATTTCAAAAAGGAAGAATATTACTATAGATATTTTTCTTAATTAGACAAGTTAATCCCATTATTTGAAGAATATTACTATAAATATTACTACAAATATTTTTGGAGTCATCACACTTTCCGCACTGTTTCCTTCATACCTTATCTGACCACAACTCCCCCTTGAGCCATCACCCTCACTCCCTGGCGTCACTCTCACTCTCACCTCCTTTTTTTCTAATTCCAAAACATACTCACAAACATATCAATTCAAACCAACTATTCCTCTCTTGACTAGGGCCTAGGGGGTGGGGTATACAAAAGGGAGAATTTGGCGGAGACTTTGAGGTAATTAATAAGTCTCCTCTACTTTGAGGTAATAAGTCTCCTCTACTTTTCTTGTGAATTTACTTACTACTTTCCTTTCTCAGCAATGGAATCATCGTTTGAGTGGCGTGCTCCTCCTCGGCTGGTTATTCAAGCTAAGCTTAAATCTCTTCAACTTAGCTCTTAAAGCCTGACAATTCTCCAATTAATGTTGGTGTGGTCCCAAAATTTAAAATTAATTTTCTCAAGTAACACTGTTTTACAAGAGATCCTACTCTACCAAAGGTAAAAACTTAAGAAATATCATTTTACGGGTATTTTTTGTAAGACGAATCTTTCTGACATAATCCATCGTGTGTTGGTAGAATGAGCTTTCAAAGAATAAGGCTATATTTTACGGATTATAATTCGTAAGACGATCTCACAAAAAACTTATTCAACACTAAAATATTTTGAAATTAGTTCAAAACTGCGTAATTTTTATCTACTTCACACGTTAACTTGCAACATTTTTCTAAAACACGGATAAGAAGTCTAATTCTTCTCTTACACAAAACTGTAAATAAAATGTGGTCAGTTAAATCAATATATCAATACATGGAACATGTAATTAACTTCTTTTGAGTTGGGAGTGTAGTTGACGTTGAGAAAGTCAACACGCACGGGGACTGAGAAATTGACAAGGATCTGTCCATATCTTTGACGAAGACTACTAATTTTAAAGTTAAGTTAAAAATTACAGTGGAAGAAATTAAAGATCATAATTAATACTTTGACAATTCGTTATGGATAAGCCTTCTGAGAAAACACAAGTCTTTTAAGGATAAGAGCTTAAAGTTTATAATATATCAAGATGGGACCTAAGGGCGTCCACAGTGGGAGCCCTCCCACCGCCCCTAAATACAATTTTAGAGATTTTTACCCTTGATCCTACAGATTCCTCTACACCCTCTATCTCTAAAACCAATTAAATCATCCTCTAAATATAGGGTGAGTTTTAACATGAATAGTAACTCAAATCATCTACATTTTTCTCACTTTATTTGAGCACAATATATTTTTTTTTAATATTTTGAAATAAAAATTATTAAAATATACTCTCTCCGTCTTTAAATTATTGTCTTATTTTTTTATCATCTGTCCCTAAATAATTATCTTTTTTTTTAATCCGTCTCTAAATAATTGTCTTGTTTTAAATTTTCATAGTTTAGGAGATCATTTTTACTATTTTACCCTTATTTTTCTCCCTACTTTAATTATGAGTCATATACACATAGGCATTAAAAAAAATTACACATTATACCAATATTAATAATCAAGTCAAAAAAAAATTTTAATCTGTATGCCGGGTCAAACAAGACAATAATTTAGGAACAGAGAGAGTACAATATACTTTTCATAGTATATAAAATTTAAAATTTAAAATATTTTATTTTAATTGTGGTGGAAAAATATAAATAAAAGAGGAAAAATATAATACTCCCTCTGTCCCTAAATTATTGTCTTCCTCTCCTTTTTCGTTCGTCCCTAAATAATTGTCTTGTTTGAAACTTTCCTTTTTAGAACATCACTTTTACTATTTTACCCTTACTTTTTCTTCCTACTTTAATTATGGGCCACATACACATGGACATTAAAGAAAACAACACACTATTTCAATACTATTCCAATATTAATAATCAAGTCAATTGAGTTTTCTTAATCCGTGTGCCGGGTCAACCCAGACAATAATTTAGGGACAGAGGAAGTAGTAGTTAGATTTGTTAGTTGAAATAAGAGATATTTAATTTTTAGAGGGTCGTATAGAGAGTGCTTGTTAGAGTAGATTTATTTTTAGAGTGTTGAAAAAGTGAAACTTGAACAAAAAATGAGGTGTTTAGAGTGTGATATAGAGATGTATTGTTGTGAATGCTCTAAGCCTAATTTCTAAGAAGGCAATTCTAAGTTTTAAGAAGGCAAGTGTGAGTTGAAATCTATTAGTGGACGCACCCTAATTAATATTCCAAAACTTCAACGCTCGCTATCAAACTTGGATGTTATTTTCCCCCTTTGATAGCAAAAATTGTATTTGATTTGTTTGACTTATTGGATTCTTTCCAATATTGTGGAAACTGGAAACTTAATAAACATTTACACATCGAAATAAATAATTGGGGAATTGCGTTAGGAAAAAGTAAAATATGAAAATAGAGAAAATGACATTATAAGATGAAAATAGAGTTAGTGGAAGAAGGAAAGAGCACGCGGATTTGGGTGGTTGTCATGCATGTACTTATAGGATTAAATGTAGTCATATACAATGTATATGCCTACTTAAACTCTAATGATAAAGTGATTGTGGTTTAAAAATAAAAAAAAAAAACCAAAGTATCGCCAAATCCCACTTTACATCCTAATTTAAAAATTTGTGTCTAAATAACATTTCAGGTTCAAATTTGTCCGTGACGAGTGTTAAAAAGTTAACAGAAATTAGCATGTGCCGATCATGCGATGACTATTTTGGTCATTTCCACCGTGGGTAAACTAATAATAATCATATATTCATAATTAGAAGTAAAAAATTAAATAAAACAATCCTAAATCTACTAATTACTAACCTATCAACCCCACCCTCACCCATCTCCCTGTGCGCCCCACGGGCACCACCATCTATTGACCGTTGGCTTGAAGAAGTCAGCCACAATATATAATATATTCATAAATGAATCACCAGTTATACTTATTCCTTAACCAAAATAAAAAAGAAAAAGAAAAGAAAAAAGAAAAAGAGAAGTTAGTGTTTCGAGTGATGCTTGTATTCTGGCTAATCAAAGCAACAAAAATAATTATTGTTGCTTGAAGAACAATAAGGAAGTTCTTTAGGCAAAATTCATTTTTATTTTTTTAGATATTACAAAAATGCTCCCATTAATCCAGATTAAATTGAATCAATAATTATTCCATAATATTTTGACTGCGACACCAGCTAGTAGCCATCACCATGGATTTAATTAGTCTTGAAATCCTTCATCAACTATTGAGTGCCGAAATCCACTGGATTTGTTTACTATGAAGTCCCAAAAATACCCTTACTTTAACACGTGAGAAGCATGTGTGGCTCATTCGCGGTAAACAAGCCAAAAATACCCTTACTTAATATTCCCAACTTAATAATGAAATGAAGAGTTCATTTAGTGTAGCGTTTACAAAATGCAGTGTTTTAAAAACGCAGGTCTTTTCTTATAAATGTGTTTGGGATATCACTTCAATACGCAGCTTTTTTTTTCCTAGCAGCGTTTTGGGAAAAAAAAGTTGGAAATTCCAGCGTTTTAAAACGCAGCTGCGTTTTCAAAAAGCAATTTTTTCTGCCGCAGCATTGAAACACAATTTTTGCAAATAAGCTGCGTTTTAGCCAAAACGCACGACCAAACGAACTCAAAATTACAATACTTGAAACAAATGCATAGATTACATGGTTGTTTTCTTCATTAACTCTATTGCATGATTAACTTCTCTTTCATATGTTACTTTCTTCCCATATTCTTCTACTGTAATTTAATTTTACATTTGCATTATTGTACCTTAAAGAACTTCCTTGATCTTTTTTCTTAGCTTGGTGCATATCCACCCATAATAATGCATCACATTCAGGCTGTCCTCTGCATCTGAGGAATCTACACCCATTGTTGTGTTGTTGATGAGACCTAAAAGGCTTCATGCTTTGATGGCAACCTCCTCTAACACTGCGCCACTCTCAGCCATTAGATTTTATTGTTGTTCATAAATATTTGATTTGTGTTGATGATCAGATTTTTGTATCAATGTTTATTATTGTGTGCTTGCTCTGTTTTTATACTAAATTTTATGTTAAATGCAATGTAGCTGGAGAATAAATGTCTCCAACGGCTATACAGGCAAGTATTAGGGGTATTTTTGGGACTTCATAAATTGGCTAACGTAAGTGGATGAAACAATCAAACGGCAGGGCTCAAACACAAATGTTTCAAAACATGGGGCCTTATCTCAAATTATGATGAAAACATGGGGCTCATTATCAAAAAAAATCCCTATATAAATCACGAATGAATCACCAGTTATACTTATACCTTATCGTTAAACCAAAATAAAAAAAAAAAAAAAAAAGGAAAAATGAAAAAAGAAAAAGAGAGGTTATTGTTTCGAGTGATGCTTGTATTCTGGCTAATCAAAGCAACAATCGGAAAAGTAGTAATAGCGAAGCCCGGTTGTCAAGACGCATGTGGAAACGTTGCCATCCCATACCCATTTGGTATAGGTTCCGATTGCTCTGCCAACCACACCTTCACAATTACTTGCAACACTTCCAAGCCTTTCCTCAATAGCATCAATCTCGAGGTCCTCGAAATTCGATTGTTGGACAGTACCATTCGTGTCAATAGCCCAGTAAACACGTCGGATTGTCCTAAGGGTGGGATCAGTAGTACTGGTCCCCGTCCATACCTGAATTTGTCGGCAACTCCTTTTTCGTTCAACAACACCGACAATCTGTTCATTGGGATTGGATGCGGCAGTGTGGCACAATTGTTCGATGACACAACAAACCAAGGAACAGCGATAGTAGAGTGTTTGTCCAGGTGCAGCAATGTCACTAGTAGTACCGGAATATTAGAGAGTGGATGCTACGGAATCAATTGCTGCCTGACGCAATTCCCTCCAATATCCTCCAAGGTTGTTACTGTGTCTTTTTCAAGTATTGATATTGATTCGAGGAGTAACAACACAAGTCGATGCAATTATGGGTTTCTTGTGGAGGAGTATTGGTTTAGTAACTTCATGACGGATCCCTTTGCCTTGGAAGGAAGGGAAAATGTTCCTCTTGTGCTTGATTGGACGACAGATGAAAACTGCTATTACCCTAAGTTGTGTAAATACGGTCAGGATTGTATCAACTATCAAGGTTACGGATCCGATCGAATGTACTGCTCTTGTCCGGGCGGAGAAGGAAACGCTTATTTGTCAAATGGATGCCGAGGTCGATCCCACACACACACCCTACTAACTTTGTTCACATAGTAATACTAAATCAGTTTTTACTTGCTTTGTTGACGTAGTTATTACTTACTTTGTTTGATGTTCGTTTACAGTTATCGGAAAAGCAGCAATAGCAAAGTCTGGTTGTCAAGACGTATGTGGAAACGTTACGATCCCATATCCATTTGGTATAGGATCCAATTGCTCTGCCAATCACACCTTCACAATTACGTGCAACACTTCCAAGCCTTTCCTCAATAGCATCAATCTCGAGGTCCTCGAAATTCGATTGCGGCCCAGTACCATTCGCGTCAATAGCCCGGTAACCACGTCGGATTGTCCTATGGGTGGGATCAGTAATGGTCCCCGTCCATACCTGGATTTGTCGGCGACTCCTTTTTGGTTCAACAACACCTACAATATATTAACTGGGATTGGATGCGGCAGTGTGGCACAATTGTTCGATGCCACAACAAACCAAGGAACAGAGATATTAGAGTGTGTGTCCAGGTGCAGCAATGCTACTACTACTAGTAGGGGAAGATTAGAGAGTGGATGCAATGGAATCGATTGCTGCCAGAAGACTCTGCCTCCAATATCCTCCAAGGTTGTTAATGTGTCTTTGTCAAGTATTGATGCTGCTACGAAGACTACTAGTTCTTTCAAGAGTAAAAACACAAGTGGATGTAATTATGCTTTTCTTGTGGAGGAGAAATGGTTTAGTAACTTGACGGATCCCTTTGCCTTGGAAGGAAGGGAAAATGTTCCTCTTGTGCTTGATTGGACGACAGACGAAAAGTGCCATCTCCCTTACAAAGTGTGTGTAAACGGTTTTAGTGGGCCGTGTGAAGAATTCTCCTACCCTAATAACTTTTACGGATCCGATCGAAAGTACTGCGCTTGTGATAAGTACTCCGTAGGAAACGCTTATTTGCCAACTGGATGCGTAGGTCGATCCCACACACACACCCTACTAACTTTGTTGACATATTAATTATTAATTAATACTAAATCAGTTTTTATACTAAACGCACGGTTATTACTTACTTTGTTTAATGTTCGTTTACACAGATTTCTACTCTTGCGATAATTCGACGACGTGCTATGACAACAAGATCTGTATCAATCATTATTGCGACTTTCCTCCAAAATCAAAAACCGTAATGTTTGCTATTGTAGGTAAGGACTTTTCTCTTTTGGTGGGCGTGCAAAATGAATATTCTTTTAAATGGTTGCACACACACACAAAAACAGAGACCGGATTGGGTACTACTTCCTCTGTTTCAGGTAAAAAGTTTAGTTTTGATATTTTTGGGTCAATTTAATTAAAATTTAATTAATAATTTACATAGATTTATTTATTTTTTAAAAATTATGAAAGTTGTAATTCATAGTATATGGAGTTTTGATTCCTAAAATACAAAGTAAAGTATGTAAAATTTTGATTTAATTTAGTCACATGTTTATTTTAAAAAATGAAAAGTAGACTATTTACCTGAAATGGAAAGAGTATTAGTTTTAACTTTTAATTGCATCCTATTTATTGAATGATACGCATGAACTGTGTAAGACAAGACTGTACACCAAGACTAATACAAAGATCTTTATTGTTATCTTTATCTCCTAGGATAATATTATATCCTAGGATAACATTAAATTTAATTTAAAAAGTTATACAGATAAATCTGTCATTGTAATTATAAAAAAAAAAGTTATAAATAAAAAAAGGATAGAGATTTTCATTGTAATTATAAAAAAAAATGTTATAAATAAAAAAAGTCTAGAGATTTAGGATACGGTTAATTGTTATCATTCATCCCATGTGATAGACTTTACATCTTTGACTCCAATTGTAACTCTTTCTCTTTTCCTTGACTTGTATAAATACAAAGATCACTTCTCACTCATGTTGTCGTGGGACATTAATATATTTGCATTGGCTTAATACTGTTTGCTTCAACTTGGTATCAGAGCCAACCAAACTAATCCTTGTTGGGTTCAACTCTGTTTGAATGAATTAACAATAATTTGGCTTTTTGTGTCTCTTACCACAGGTATTGGCAGTGGTCTTGGGGGACTGTTTCTAATTACTGGTGCGTGGTGGTTGTGGAAAATAATCAAGAGAAGAAAGAAGGCTAAGCTCAAGAAAAAATTCTTCAAGCGAAATGGTGGCTTGTTATTACAACAACAATTGACTTCGGCTGAACAAGGTTATGTTGAAAAAACCAAAGTGTTCACTTCCAAGGAGCTGGAAAAGGCCACCGATGGCTACAGCGAGAATCGAATCCTTGGTCATGGAGGCCAGGGCACTGTTTACAAAGGAATGTTGACAGATGGAAAAATTGTAGCAATTAAAAAGTCAAAAATAGTGGATGAGGAAAAACTCGAAGAATTCATCAATGAGGTTGTCATCTTATCGCAGATTAACCATAGAAATGTGGTCAAATTGCACGGGTGCTGTTTGGAGACTGAAGTTCCTATGCTTGTTTATGATTTCATCCCAAATGGAACCCTTTTCCAGTATATACATCATAAACAAAATGAAGACTTTCCACTTTCGTGGGATGTGCGCTTAAGGATTGCTTCAGAAGTTGCCGAAGCTCTTTCTTACCTACACTCGGCAGCTTCGCAACCAATTTATCATCGCGATGTCAAGTCTACTAACATACTTTTGGATGATAAATACAGAGCAAAAGTGGCTGACTTCGGGACATCAAGATCAACGGATATTGATCAAACCCACATGACAACAAGAGTACAAGGAACATTTGGATACTTGGACCCTGAATACTTCCAATCAAGTCAATTTACAGCAAAAAGTGATGTTTATAGTTTTGGGGTAGTTCTTCTTGAACTCTTAACTGGTCAGAAAGCCGTTCTGCCAATCACATTCGAGGAAGGGCGAAGTTTAGCAACCTATTTTATGTTTAGCATGAAGGAGAATCGATTATTTGATATTCTTGATTCTCAAGTTCTGGAGGAAGGTGGAAAAGAAGAGATTAATGGAGTCGCCAACCTAGCAAGAAGATGCTTGAATTTGAATGGGAAAAAAAGGCCGACAATGAAAGAAGTCGCAATGGAGTTGGAAGTTATTCGAATCTCACCCAGAGCTTCACCTCCCAGTCAAGAGCACTATGAAGAGGTTAATGATCTTAGCATCATAGAACTAGCTCGCCCTTGGGATATTGCTTCAACCTCTATAACATCTTCCGTGGAAGATAAGCCTTTGTTATTCAACTAGTCCAGGCACGTCATTCTTAGGCATTTAAGAGTGAAGGAGGGATTAGGAAACTCGGAACGGAGAGGTTCCGATTTCGTGAAGTAGTAGGCAGAATATGGGTCTTCTGAGGTGGTTGTGTGAGGTTTCCTGTCGTAAGAGTGATATAATATTTATTGTGTGAGTGCTTGTAATAATAAAAGTATTGGTGCTTAATGTATTTGTACCCTTCTCCATATTGTAATATGGAGTACTTATTTTCATAATATAATTGTTACCTTTGTTTTCGTTTTGGGTACGTGACTCAAGATTTAGTATCAGAGCTTGTCGGTCAAGGACGGTGGCGGAGGTGCTGCCCTGTACTATCCGGGATAGTGAAGTACGTTGATCGGGGCCTCCATCAACTTGATAGCATGTGTGGAGGTTGTACAATTCTTGGGCGTTCTTTATACCCAAAGTCTACTTGAGTTCCTCGAAATCATCAGAACAGGAAACTTTAATGCATTCCAAAGGGATTTGGGCCATAACATGTTGCCCAACCGTATCTGATATCAAGTTAGTTGGGCCTCTGCCACAAAGATCATGTCTGATATTGTCTATCGTAATTTTGCAAGATGGAGAGATAACACTTGAAATACAAACCTTTCATTGTAATAAAGTTATGCTACATGATGTACTTCATTCATCAGATATTATTATATCATTGTCGCTCATTAAAATTCATTTAATGAAATATCCCACAAACTATAACTACTAACGAGCCTTTAGCTACATAGCACAGGTCACTAGTGCACTTTACAGCTAGTAAATCAATGAGAAGACAATGATTTAGCTAGTACATATTCTTACATATAACACACAGAGAGAGAGAGAGAGAGAGAAGAGAAAGAGAGAGTTAATGGAAGCTTGAACTGATGTTATATAATCGTATCAACTGACCAGAACATAAATCTCACTCGCTTTATTCTGTATCCAAAACACTGAAAAGGGGAGAAAATGGGAACCAGGAGAGAGCTAGAGACATTTGAGAATCCATCAAAACCTCGGAACTGTATCATATGATCATCTATTTCTATAGTAATTGACTAAAAAAAACATAGCAACTGTTTTATTTCATAATTCTTCCAGACTTCGGTCAGTTTGCGTGAAAACTTCAGGTAACAGCATCGATTTATCCAATACTGCATTAAGAAGCAAAACGAAAAGGTTAGCCACATGAAACTTCTTCTGCGCAAGAATATCAAAAAAGTCTCTGTGTGCATGTGTGTGTGTGTGTGTGTGTGTGTGAGAGAGAGAGAGAGAGAGAGAGAGAGTACGTGGAGCAGTCATAGTTGGGATCCATAGGAGGCATCTGAAAGGAGACACCACAAGTTTGGGGAAGTCCAGCAACGCTAGATGCAACAACAGATTTAAGCTGAAGCAACTCTTGCTTTATGCAGTTGCAGATAGCTACGCGATCAGGTTGCTGCTGCGTGGCCAAGTTATAGATTTGCTTAACACCATCACAGCAGTTGCCCGGTGGTGAAGCTGCTTGACCTTGTATGTAGCTCGCACATGGCATCAGTTGACTGATGACATCCGAGCATTGAATTTCTGCCACTGCTATCATCGATAGCATTAAGAACATCACGAGAAATGCAAGTACTCTAGCCATAATTGATTTTTCTAAGTACAACTCAAGCACACAATTGTATTGAAGATTTGATTCTTATATAGAGGTCTGCCCAGTGGTTTCTTTACCTAAAATTCCAGGGTGGTTAGCAAATGCCAATGTCGTGAACTTCAGACAGGTTATGTGATCATTCTGTCAGGAGGATTCACACAAAGAGACTGATTTAAAATCTTCATTTCTCCAGGAGCATGTTCAGGCAAAGTTAAGCCTTGTTTGGCTAAAACCAACTTTTTGAGAATTGGCTAGCTTTCTGCATTGTTTTCTCTATAAGCATAAGCAGCCTGACATAATTAAAAAGTAACGGAACTGAATCAAACATAGGTCAAAAGAGCTTTTCACTCTCGTTCTCAACTTGCAAAGTAAGCATTTGTCAAACATGCCCTTAAGTTTGTTGGAGGCGGTCTTTGTGTGTGGAAGTTCTTGCATTTTGTATGGGCACTCAAATACTACAAACCTAGCTGAACATATCGTTCAGCCTTGCTGACATCTAGGATTTCACGTGCCCAAACCTAGAGCTGTAAGCGAGCCAAGCTAAATCTGAGCTTTGAAATTTCATGCTCGGCTCACCAAATTTTTAAACTGAGCTAGCTTGAGCCAAGGCCAAACTTCAATCCAAGCTGAGCAACTGAGCTCAAACTCAACTGATCGATTTACGTCATTTGTGTCGAGCTTAAACTCGAACCTCTTGATAAGCCTAAACTTGCACTAATCAAGCTTATTGAGTCTGGCCAAGCTGGCTCATTTACTTTAGAGAGCCTAAACTTGTGTACTCTCATTTCCTTAACGAGCTCAAGTGAAATCAAGCTAGGAAGGATCCGAGAATTAGGCCAAACTCTAGCCAGTGAGCTTTAGAAGCCCTACCCAAACCATCTTATACGGTCTTAAATATATCCCGACTCGAGTTCTGCCAGCCATCATTTATAAATCTCTGTTGCTATTTATTTAACTCCCAGCCATCATTTATAAATCTTTGTTGCTATTTATTTTACTCCCGTTCCAAAATAAGTGTCCCTTATTTCATTTTGGGACATTCCAAAATAAATATCCTCTTTTCATTTTCAGAAATATTTTTTTAAGCAAATTGTCTATAATACCTTTATTAATTGTAAGATGAAAATAATACACATATTGATCTCACACCACTAAGAGATACTTTAAGGGCACTAAAGAAAAATTACAGTCACTCCCTTTCTTAAAACCCTTATAAAATCAATAGAGAACACTTATTTTAAACAAAGTGGGTAGCATTTATGCATACGTAAAACCTCACCAGAAGTAGACTTGTTCAAGACAACAATATAGAACTAATTCAAATTGAGATGCTATATGATACAGAGGTTTTTTTTTTTTTTTTTTTTTGAGTATTAGATTACACAGAGTATAAACACCAATTTCTGACGCTTTATTGTTGGGTATAAACTGAGCAAGATTTCACAGTATTTGCATAGCTATTTACATTTGGGCATCTTGCATAGTCAGTATCATGGGTTTAAAGAGTGTTGAGAGTCGGATTTGGAGTCAGGTGTTCTCTTTTTGTACATTGAGCCTGCCGTTGGAACCTCGCCATGCGAAGAGACTGTTGCAGAAAGAGGCTGGAAATTTGTATTACCAACAAACCAGTAGAGAGCCCATTTCAAGTTGCAGAGAGTGTACTTTAGAGCTTTGGTCCAGCTCTCCTGTTTGTTGAAACTCTGTGTGATGGAATAGCTTTCCACTTTGTCATTCTCAATCCTGCAAATGGAGCCTTAAATTAAGAGAGGACACAGAAACCGTGGAGGAAATCTTCCAAGTTCTGGTAATACTTTAGCGTGGACAGTAACGGCATTCATGGACATGTTCTACTAAAATGGCTAAAAGTCAACTCCCTTAATTTTTGCAAGAAACTAAAAATGGACACTCAGTTTGAAACAGAGGGAGTAGATTTTACCATTTTAACATAACCACTTTCAGAAAGTCTTAATCATCTCTCAAATATCACAAAGTTCCGAGAATCCTTCCAGAAATGTGTAACAACATATTACGTAAATAAAGATGTTTGAAACCAAGTAACTTAGAAAATTTCGCGAACAGATGGTGTTAATCATTTGGCAAGAAAAGTTAACCAGTTCATATATTTGATAAGCAACATTAAATGCAAATGCATGAATAACCTTCTTAAATGGAAGAACAGAGACGTACTTGTAAGGAAGCTTGAAACATTTCTCAGAAGGTATGTTATTTTCTTTATCCTTGGAATTCGCAAAGTCGGCAAAGTCCTTGAGGCAAGTCAAGAATAATGTCATTGCCTTGTCGTACCGAGTGCTCCAAAACAGATTCACTGGACCAAACCTTGAAATGCAAAGCCAAATTAGAGATGACTTGAGCAAAGAGACAAAAACAAGAAAAGTAAACAAGCCCATGAGGAGAACATCCTAAGACCAACACCCCCTCTCATGCACCACTTACAAAAGATCACTAGTGATCTGTTGAGCGGAGAACTGCATTAACTTCTGAACAATGAATCAAATTAAAGAAGTTAATGTAAGAACACACAGGGTTATAGTAACAACTTACAGCTCGTATGTATTGTTGCTGCTGTCCATTATTCGAGGATAACTTCCCATAGGAAGAATTTTTATTCGGTATCTGTACATTAACATGTTAAGGATGTATTATTTCAAAAAGACGACACATTAGAACAATGTCACTGCTTTTGCCTTCGCGTCACTTAGCATTTCTCGAATTTCACAAAAAGATAATGATTTCAAACAAATTTCAGGGATTACTGATCCCAGAGAAAGGATACTGGAATTTTGGTCGGAAATATTGAGCCATTGTATGGAGAAGAAGACATGCTTGGCCCCAGGCAGCATTTATCTCGTCCCACTCGACCTAAGCATTTCCAAATACAGAGAAGATTATTATCAAAGACATTTCTAAAATGAATTGGTAGGAATCAAATTATTTAATTAATGAGGAATAGAAGAGAGAAGTGATGAGGGGATGAATCTCCGCAGATAGCACTACTGCAACCGCTAGTCAATAAACCAAAGAAAGAGCACAAGTTTTATCAAAAACATTCAACTAAGAGGTAGAGAAGAGTAGTTGGCCTATACCTACCTAAACGCAGATAAGAGTTCATGGTTGATAATACAGTAATATCTTCCCTCCGCTTGTACATATATATTTTCATATTTGCAACAAAACGGTCAGAGCAAAATTATGTTTCAAATTAATTTTAGTGCAGAGCATAAAGTAATAATTGTTAAGAAATACATTGATCATTCTAACATGCTAACACTCGTGTCAGGTATGCCAATCTACCAGGGATTGAACAAAAATTCAGCTAATCCATTCAAATATAATATTAAAAGCAGCATGTCTAGTATGTATACCGGGATTTTAGGAAGCCTGCCCAGCCGGAAATTGTTGATTGTTCCAAATTCTCCATCATACCAGATAGGAAAAGCATCATTGAGGACATTAGTTCGCTTCAATAGTTCCAAATGTGCTTGTGAAACTTCAATCTTGGCCAATATTGCATCCCTCTCTTCCTGTCAGCAGAAAGACCTATTTATTTTTAAAGATATACTGAAAGTAGAGAAAAACATCTCCCATAAGCGGTGGAGCAACTATGTTTTGCAGAATATCTACTTTTCAGAACTCAAAAGCTGGGAACATTGATGGATGAGAATGAGACATATATAAGCGACAAACCATATAATGGCCATTATATGCACAGCATTAAATATATGCAGCTCAATTGCAATAAATTCAAAAGATTCCAAGAAATGCACAGTTCAGTGATGTCAAAACAATCGACCATTTCCCCCAACCCGCTCGCTCTTATCTCCATCAACATTAGAGGGCATTGGGGCAATCTTCACTACAACGATCAAATTGCTTTACTGAGGATCCCAAGAAAACTATTAAAATGAATAACAGTAGAGCCTGACTAAGTATAGAAATCAAGTGTGACAGACAAAGCTTGGAAAATGGATATTATGTGAATGCAAGTAAAATTTGATTAAAATCATGTGAAGGGAAATTTGTTTGGCGGCACTTCACCTGATGTGATATTAACTGAAACTGAAAATTATTGAACTCATGCCAATACCTGGTACAAACAAATTAGTTAGAAAACAGTGGAACTCTTTTAAGAGACAGCTCACTTCCATGATATTACGTGTTTAGAACAACTTACCGCTCCTCCAACTCCTTAAAGCGATTAGATTTTAGCTCCAATTCCTTCAATTCAGAAGTTACTTCTGCACATTGTTTTTCTGTTTCTTCTATTGCCGCTTCAAGTTTCCGTTCTTCTTCTTCAATCTTAATAACATTTAGAAATGATAATATTATGACCGAAGAAAGAAAGATGCCACCACGAAATCTCGAACAAGACCACATGATATGCATGTCCAAGAAAAGAACAGAAAAGGGAAAGAAAAAAAAAAAAAAAGCAAGAAATAGAAAAATATATCTGGTCAAGTGTGACCAGCTGAATTTATTTTGAGACCCATATGAATTCAAATACAATTTTATATCCCCAATCCAAATGCCTGTAGATAGGTTGCCATAATTGATTTACAGTGGAAGTAGCATCAAATTATTTATATGTGTAAGAGCTTGTCATAAAATAAACAAATTCACTTTTGGAGCGAAAAAGCAATAATAGTAATAATTATAATATAAATAAGTACCTTTAGCTTCTCCTTCAAAAAATCAGCTTCACTAAGAACATTTCGTGCCTCCCCCTCCAAGCGCTGAAGGCAGGCTTCATACGCTTTTATGTCACCATTCACATCCTCAACCTCCTTATCAAGTTTATCTGATAACACCCTCATGCACTCAAGGCACAGAGGTTGCTCAACCTGGTGAAGTGAAATTTAAAAACTTAAAGATCAATAATCGCAAGAACCATCTCAAATCAAACTTAATGTAATTATGAAGTTCCTTCACCATAAGAAATCAATAAAAGTTGAGCACACCTGTGTCTGGGTAGTGGCAATATCAAATGCTCGCTTCAAGACAGTTATGGTGGAGTGGAACCCAGAATTATTTGGCTGTGAAGGAGCGCTAGTGGGTCCACCCTCCTGGGATGGCAAATGGTTCCCACCTCCATCAGACGCAGACTCACACTTGTAAACAGATGCAGCAGGTGGAGGCAACACCACAAAAGAATCCTCCATAGCTTTTCCAGCTGGGCTTGTATCAGGCTGAAAAGCTGCACCACGAGGACGAGGGGGGACCCCTGGAACCTGATTTCTTTGTTTCGACAAAACGACGAAAGAATGATCCATACGTGTTGAACCTAACACACTGCCTGCCCCATGGACTGAAGAGCCCTGCATCCCTGAATGTTTCATCTCAGATTATAAATGAACCGTCATACTCTTCCAACTTACTACATTGTAAAACATTCTGTTTGATCCGAGTCCTTGCAATAAGGGGTAGAATGGTAATAATACCAGGTAAGAACTGGTGTTACACACCAGAATATTAAGAGAGTGGGATAAGGGAGAATGAAGTCAGACTAGGCTCAAGAGGGAGGACAGGAAAATTGAGGTAGCACATGAACAGTAAGTCTTCTTGTCTCGTAAATGCAACGACCGACCTATTTATACGTACTGGGAGGGGCCTCACGTGACGGACCACATGATGTCCGTACGGTGCGGTGGCACTACCTCATTTTCCAAGTCGTATGATCGCACAAGTGAGAGCCACGTGTCCCTAGGGAGGAGGGACCATCCACAACCTACTGAACCTAGCCCAGCCACATGTGACTGGGATATTGGTCCAAGTGGCAATACTTCATTCTAGCCTCCAATCCACAACCCTTTTAGTAATCCCGAATGCGGAAAGTCTACGATGCGAAGAAATGCGCGAATGTTCTTCCCGTGGGCCCAACTTGCCTTGGTTGTCCTTCTAAGGCTACTGTGAGACGAGTGTGGAAATACGCGTGAAGTGACTTACGTGGATCGAATGTCGCCAGATACTTGACGCAAGAAAGGTCATACGGGACACGTGTCGTGGCATAATGGCTTGCTAATTGACGGATGTAGACGCTAGTAATGCATACCTATTCCACACATTCTATCTCACGCAATAACATATCACAATATCACGCAAATGATTTTTGTTTTCCCTACTCAAGTGACATAAATCAGTTTAGCATGAAAAACAAAAAGAGCAATTTCAGTAAGACTTGTGTTAATGTGGATCAACCACCAAAAGCAATGAAATGCAACTGTAATAGTCAAGAAAGTTCAAACCTAAAGCTTAAACATGCTATTGTAATTGTTATTGTGCAAAATTTCACTTGGCCATAAATACTTCAAATGAATCCTATGAATATATAGTCTTGTGGTTCAACTTAAATATTTCAGTCTAAATAGCAAAATGGTAAAACAGGATTCATGTCGACACTAAAAGTTGATTTTGATGAGTTGAGACTTGAATTCACCAGTTTTCGTAAATTATCATGATGACATCACCCAATTATTCATAAAATCAGTTCCATCAAACTCAAGCATCCCTCACATCATTTAATAGAGAAGTTTCATCCCATAAGTTTCCCTAAACAGAATCTTCTCTGTCTATGTGGTACAAAACTTGATACAAACCTACACTGAAATGGGTTAAATTCCTAATCTCAATATATCATATACATCACCTGTGACCCCACCAGACACAATTTCATAAATTCATTGGGGGATAGCACTATTCAATCGCCTGATAACAACCAATCACTTTTCTGGGAGTGTCTTTGTTTAAAGGAAAAACCTTGATACGAGGGATAGCTAAGCCATCTCTACATACTGCTGGAAATTTTTTGAAGTAAAACTTAAAAGTGCCAAATATTCAGTAAGGAAATGATAAGGCAGCAACCAGGGGTTCTGTTCAGCTTGTGTTCAGCTTGCGCTCTGGTGGAGATATTATTACACGCTATTTTGGGTTCTTTTACTAGTGATAAGATTTTGAAATATCTGATTCTGAATACAACAGATATTTCCCAGATTCCAAAAGTGGAAATTCTCAATACTATTGACTCATGCATCTTCTGCTATAATCTTAATAATTGGATTCGAAATTGACAGAGCAAGTAGTCAAGTAGATGGATTCAATGAAGACTTACAACTCATTGCCTTGGGGCATGATTTTGCATTCCATGCGTACTACGAATTTTCCACACAAGATAACAGCTCCTAGAGTACTAGTCATTCTGTGTCTTGAATGGACGGTAAGATAGATATCTCTGACGGTGAAGGGTTGAGAAAAGGAGATTCTAAGCCTCTTTGCCCCATATTTTTTTATAGTGATATACTCTTTTCCAGGAATTTTACAATGGCACATTAGCCGCCTTCCTTTATTATGTCCGCCATCCTAACTTCAAATTTCCGGTACTTTTTCTTATGAAGTTAAGAGAAATCAAATTTCATAAAAAATGATAGAAAGAAACTTGAAGCTGAATCCGACACTTTCCCGTCTATAATAAATGCATAAATTGTGCATATGAATTAAAACTTATTTATCTATCCTCTCCTATTCTTTTTTTTTTTTTTTTTTTGATAAGAAAAAAATACAAGTAAATTATCCTCTTATCTATCCTCTCCTATTATTGAAATTCACCCTTAAAAGTGGGCCCGTAAAACAATGGGAGGCTTAGCAAAATTTATATTTTGCCTTAAAATCCCAAGATAAAAATTTTAAGTAATGTCACAGTAGACAAAGAACCGTCTCTTGTTTCGGAAACTTTTCCTTTCACATATTATCTAAAATGCATGTGAGACCTTCATCGAGCATGTCGACTATTGATAGTAAGTGCGACGATTTTATTTTTCAGCAGCAAACTAAGGCTAAACTATTATGGGTAGCACTCTCGCTCCTACAATACATTCCTTCCTCACGAGGCTCACTCTGATTACATGCGGGTGTATTGAGCCTTTTTCACCTCACGTAAAAGAAACTAATACTGTCAATTTGAAAAGCAATTATTTATGTAATAAACAATAATATTTAATCAAATTCACAGCATGCAAATAAATATACTAGTAATGTAGTACATATGACAATAAACAACTACTTAAAACCATGTACCAAATTGGGTTGTTCACAATATTTTGCTAGAGAATATGTCGGTTATCAAACCAATTAATTAGTTCATCACTTCATCCCCATAAAGAAATGCTACATTAGGTCCAGCCAATGATAAAGACTTCTCTTGCCGACACTAAGTTTCAGACCCAAGTACCCCGTACGCTCGGGTGGTATCTAGTTTGGAACTGTCGCTGGTCATGATTGTTCTCTCTTCAAACCTCTTTATTCTCACAGCTCACTGGTGCTACATGCATCCCTACAAGATCACTCTCTCTTTCACTCACTCCATACACACAGAGTACACTCCCAGAGAGATAGACATAGACCACTCTCTGTCTATACTCCTTGTGTGTGTGTGTGTGTGTGCGCGTCTAAGAGAGAGAGAGAGAAGCTCTCAAGCTAAATTCTTCCTTTTCTTTTCTGAGTTTTGATAAATTTCCACAGGATTGTCCTTTCTTCAGCTTCTTTTCATATTTTCATTTAGTCAACATTCCTCAAAAATTGCTTCTTCTGCGTCCTTTAATTCACTGTGTAGTATTCACCCTCTTTGTTTAGCCATTTACAAATTGTACTACTAGAATTTTTCTTTCATCCTACTCCGCAGAACATTAACTTCCACTATTTATGTAAGTTTCTCCACTAAGAAGTTGCAGTAATTTTCTAGCAAAATTAAGAAAATCAAATTTCATACAAATGATAGAACTATTTTTTTTTTTCTAATCTTTGATCTGATACATCAATGCTATCATGATATATAAAAGGCTTCAGTATGTTGTCTCCATAGAGATAGCTCCAGTTCTGTTTCCTGTGTTTCTTAGCTGTTTTTTTTTTTCCATACAGATGGGATACCTTTTCAATCTATCATACAAGCTGAAAATTTTAATCAAGTTAATTTTTTCCACAAGGCACCTCGTTTCAGTCCAGTCGAATACTTACAGTGGTCTGAGGCTCCAGGGGCTCGTTGCTGAGGCGAGGTGCCTCTGGTCAGAGGTTTTAGGTCCTTAAAAACACTTTTTCTGGGAACAATTGGGTGCAGAATTGCTCTTTCGACAATCTAATGCCCTAAATTACGCTTACGGGTCATTCGAAATGTTCAGTTTCCAGCTACAAGTTTGACCTAAACTATCAAATTCATCACACAAGTCCCAAAATGAAATTGCGGAGAATGTAAAAGAAGTTGAAAAATAGAAAGAAAGAAATAGTTCGAACCGGAACGGAAGGAGGCGGAGTCATTGAAGAACTTGTTGTCGGCGTAAGGATCGACGCCGAAGATGGAGATGTTGTGACGGCAGTTCTGGCAGATCCATCTCGGTAAGTGCGGGTCAACAGGGAGAGCCCGACCCTTATCCGCCACAATGTTGTTGCTGTTCTTCATCTCTTGAGACCCTCTCAGAAGCCACAAATCATGTAATCCGCGATTTCAAATTGCGTCGGAGAGAGTAATCGGAGGTTTACATGAGCGAGCGAGCGATAGATAGACTGTTGGGTTTGACATGAATCATGATCGGGTCATCTAATCACTGATCCGGTTTATGTTTTTGGATGTGCTAATAGTTACCCCTCAAGTACAGTGTAAAGTGTTAAATTGGAACATAAGTTTTTGTTGATTGAAAAAGAGGCTCCTAATTCTTACCCAATTCCTTCCCTACATTTATATGCATTTAACATGCGTCTACCGGACCTTGGTTGTGTCTTCTTATCTAACCTAGACACTACTTTTTGTTAATTAGAGTAGTCTATTACCAAAATCTCTCGAGAAGATAGCGCTTAAGATTCTAATCGAATTATAATTGGGCATATTAGTTTGCTTTATAATACTCCCTCCGTCCCTAAATTATTGTCTGGGTTGACCCGGCACACGGATTAAGAAAACTCAATTGACTTGATTATTAATATTGGAATAGTATTGAAAAAGTGTGTTGTTTCCTTTAATGCCCATGTGTATGTGACCCATAATTAAAGTAGGAAGAAAAAGTAAGGGTAAAATAGTAAAAGTGATGTTCTAAAAAGGAAAGTTTCAAACAAGACAATTATTTTGGGACGAACGAAAAAGGAAAGGAAGACAATAATTTAGGGACGGAGGGAGTATATGTTAATTCCATATTGTTCTTATATATGGAAAGTGGATTAGCATTAGATGACATGATAATTAAACATTGGTTGTTTACTACTAAAATTTTAATGAAGGATGGTAAGACAACCAAGCTTGCTTAAGGTTCATTCAAGGTTGGTTCAAGCAAAGTTACTATATGATAGAAACATTCATATAACTTGAACGGTAGATAAAGTTTCCTAGCTCAAATCGTGTTTTTAACGTAGTAGCTCAATAATAGTCCATACGACTCGAGCTTGTTAAGCAAATGAGTTGAACTTGAACGTATTCTAATGCATTATATATCAAATGAGCCAGCTTATCCTAGATTGAATAACCTCAGGGAGTGCAAACTATATGCAATTTTTGTATTTTAGTATATTGTTTAATAGTAGTATTTTATTAGGTGACTAGCCTAACCGATTTGATCTCAACTTGACTTCAGTTTGAGTATTCTCATGTAAATAAGATAACCTCTCAAGCATAGGCCGCTAAATTTGAATGAAGTTCAAGATTAATGTAAACTCATTTAAGATTTAGTGAATTGAGCTTCATATTTCAAAGATTAATAGAGTCAAGCTCAACTCTAGTTCGCTTTTGAATTGTAATAAACTAATCTTGAATTCCAAAGCATGACTCGTTAGTAGTCATATTTTCTATTAGGAGCTTCATAATTAATCACACTTCTACCATCTATTTATCCATATTATCTATAACATGTACTCTTAATTGTTAAAAAAAGGAAGGAAGAAAATGTGACGTCCAAGTTTTTTATCAACAAGAATGAGGTTTATACATAGACACCAATCGTCATTAGTGAAAAGCTACTATAATCAAGTAAAAAGAGACAAAGTAACAAAAAGTTCATGTCTAAATGGAAGCATCAACTCTTGACAATTAATGTAATCTTACTCAACTATTTCTTACAAAACTGTCATTACAAGTTAAAAAAAAAAATTGAAAATGGAAAAGAAAAAGAACCAACAGGAAATAGCCACTATATCTCAAAAGTTACTAACTGGTTTTTGTCTTGCTTTTAGGATTGAATCAAGAAGTAATGCATACATTAATGTAAGCCACAAATACAGCTTATTTGTCCATCTGCCGACTCTCTTGATGCATTTTAGGCATGTTAGCCTCATGGCTAAGAACCGAAAACTAAAAGCTAGCACTCAGCCCGAAAAATTAGAAGCTAGACTCCACGATGGAAGTTATTTATTTAAAGTTGAAAAGGGCAATAGATCGTAGTTAACTCATTATCTTCTTCCCTATCAAATAAGGTAAAGAAAGATTGTTTGGGTCATTGAGCATTATAAACATCTCGAGGGGGGCATAAGTAACAAGAGGTATCGGGTCAATCATATAGCCGAGTTGGACTATATAAGCTCACCGCGGCAACGACTCAATTTCAATCGTCAAAATCAGAAGAGAATAGGGCTCAGTTTCTCCCCACAGTCCCCTGACATACACACAGATTCATTCAATTGGATCAATCATGGAGGAAATATACCAAGCAATCACGAAATTTCTTGACGGAAAACACCAAACCCTAAATTTCACAACCCCAACAATCCCAATTCTATCAATCAAAGCCCGAATCCAAGAACTCACCGCCATCCCCATCGCCGACCAGCTTCTCCTATCCAATGGAAAACCCCTCGACAACACCCAAATCCTAACCCGACTCGACAAAACCCATCACTTCCCCACCTTACACCTGCTGCTCCGTCTCCGGGGCGGCAAGGGAGGGTTCGGGTCACTCCTCCGTGGTGCCGCTACAAAGGCGGGTCAAAAAAAGACGAACAATTTCGATGCCTGCCGGGATATGAGTGGGCGGAGGCTGAGGCACGTGAATACGGAAAAGAAGTTGGAGGAGTGGAACGCGGAGAAGAAGGATAGGGAGTTGGAGAAGATGGCGGAGGAGTATATTAAGAAGAGGGTCAAAATGGCGAAGAAGAGTGGGCAAGGCGGTGATGGGGGCGCGGAGAAGTATGTAGAGAAGTATAGGAAGGATTCGGCTAAGTGTATGGAGGAGGTGGATAAGAGTGTTAGGGAATCACTTGTGAATGCGTTTAAAGGTAAGAGGAAAAGTGTAGTTGAGGTGGGGGAGAAATCGAAATCTAAGAAATTGAAGATATGGTAAGCCCTCATGCTCAGTTAGTTTATGATTAACATGTTTTGTTTTGATTTTTAGAATTGAATTATGCTATTCATTTGAGCTTATTAAGAGACTTCGGTTCTTACAGTATTAGTGTTTGTTGTGTTATGTGTGTAAAAGTGGTTTGTTCTATTTAGTCTGGTTTTTGTTGCTGATACATTTGGTTCGAATGTGTTGTTCGTTGTGGGTTTACTTGGAAAAAATGGAACTCTAGTAGAATTGCATTGGTTTAATCTCTATAGGTAGGAGGAAGGTTAATATAGGGGAATGGAGTGGGTCAACTCAAGGGCTTTGAAGTTTGGTAAGGGTTATGGTTGATTGGGTTTTTTCTAATCTGCTTTCTTTGTCTGATCCCAAAAACTAATAATAATAATAATAATAATAATAATAATAATAATAATAATAATAATAATAATAAAATCTGCTTTCTTTGTGTATATAGTTGAATTGTAGGCATTATGATGTGCATTGACGTTAGGCTTTTTTGGAGACATGACTGATTACTTTGGATTGTTATTTGTTCTGAATATGTTTGAAAGGATTCGTTTGTTACGTTTCGGTTTTGAGTGCTGAGAAAATTGGGTAGAATATGATGATTTCTCGAGGATTTAGCTCAAACGCTTGAAAGTTTAATCAAATATCACCCATGTGTTTAAAAATAAAAATCTTCGACTTAACAGATTTGATTATCCTTTATGGTTTATTGGTCTGCTTTGTTCGGGGTTAGAGTTGAATCATAGGAATGGTTGTGTGCATTCATTTGAGGTTATTAAGATACATGATTGATTTATTCTGTACTGAATTACTGATATTTTGGTATATGATTTTTAGTTGTCTCTTTTGGCTGTGCTTTGGTTGCTGATTAATTATTGGGGGAAATTGTCTTTAGTTATAAAAGTCTGCAACTTGAAGCTTCCATCTAGTTTGTGTTAATTTGCTTGGATTGAGTTTAGTGACTTTAGACCATCGAATTTGAAGGCCTGGTTATGTGCATTTGTCTGAACTCAGTGGGAACACTATATTACTTCTGGTGTTATATGATTAAAAGGCATCATTTATTTTGGTTTTTGGTTGCTGAGAAAATGGGGTGGAAGTGGAATATGTTTATTTTTTGTGGATTTAGATGGAAAGAATGGGCTTTCCGTCAGACTACATCACGGTTAAATAGCTTGAGTTTAGTTTGTACTGTGTTGAGCTTAGATTTGAATTTAATATTATAGGCATGGTTATGTGCATTTATTGAGGTTACTTATATATGCATGATGGGTCCTTTTATTACTGGGGTTATTTCTGCTTTGTTTTCGTTGGCTGCTGATAAGTTTTGTGGGAAATATGTCTTTAGATAAAATGTTGCAACTTGAGTCTTCATTCAAATTTTTAGCCCATTCATGTTTGCTTGCTGCTCATGATATTATTCTATAGAATATGTTTTTAGGAAATCGAACTCTAAATTCGGAGGAAAAAAGATACTGTTTTTGGTAGAGAATGAAACTATAATATCTACTGAACTCTCTTCTTATATCTTCAGTGTCCTTAAGTACCTCCTCTCACATCCTCACTTTTTTGTTGGCATGATTTTGATTACTCAAAAGGAATGTTATTTTTAATGAATCAAGATATCATGAAACAAAACAACACCCTTCTCCCCTGGCCACCCACCAAAAAAAGAAAAAAAAAAAAAAAAAAGAGGAAGAAAAGAAAAAAGATGAAGACACATACCCTCCTCCCCCCACCCCCACCCCGGCGGCAACCTGAGAAAAAAAAAGGGTAAGAACTCGACACTTCGTGGTAGACACTGACACGATTACTCACATAATGAAGAGCACTTATTAACACCCCTATGCATTTTGTTGTAATGGGCTCAAAATTAGTATTACCTGAGTTTGGCTCAGATGGGGGTATAATTAATAATATTGTACCTTTTTTTTCTAAAACAAAGGGAGTCAAAAGATAAAAATGTTGCTGTTAATAGTAAAAAATCATTTTCTCTTAATTTAAGGGTATACAAAAATGACGTATTTGCAACGATAAAAGGGGCAATTAACCCCTTATCCCTATATGTAGCCTTGCCACTGCCCCTGTGGTTTATGTATCTGGGGGGTTATGCTTTTTTCTGGAAAGGGAACAACATAAATCTGATTTTTTTTGAAGAACCGACAGATTTTATACACTTGAGATTCATCCTTTGCTGATTATGCGTATAACTATTTAGGTTCATTTTGTAGGATGGGAAAGAGAAAAGTGGATGAGAGTGACAGCGATGAGGAGGATGATGACAGTGATGACGCGATGGGTGAGGAGACTGAGAAGTCTGTTGTTATCAATAATGAGAACCATTCAGACTCAACTAAAGAAGCAGATGGGAGTTCAGCTTCCGTTACGGGTGGAAAATTGGATGGAGGATCTTCAGTTGGGTGTTCATCAGAGGGCAGCTCCGAGGAAGAAAAGGAGACCATTCCAGATGGAAGATTAAGATCTGCTCAAGATTCTGATAGTGGCTCTCTTAATGATGAAAAGGACGATCCAAGTAAACCAGTTTTAAAAATTCATGAAGGTACCATAGTTCAGAACAAAGATTCAGATGTGGCCGCTGTGTATGGAAATGGAGCTATTCAGGCCAAGTTGGACCAGTCTAATAAAATGGAGGTCGGTACTGTAGAAGAGACAATCTGCCAATCCTCAACTGTTGATAGTGTGCAAGAGGCTGGAGTTTCTACTGCTGACATCGAACCAATAGTTGATGTTGAAACAGTCGCTGCAAGCAGTGATGGTCCTTATTTGGAGAAGCCACTGAATTTCGATGACTTCAGCTCTCCAACAGAGATGGAGGTATGCCGATGTCATTAATTTTTTTTCCCATAGTTGAATTATTTATCATAGTTTTTATCTAATTTGATATCTTCAACAACAATTTTATTATTGATTGTAGGTTCTTGGCATGGAAAGGTTGAAATCTGAGCTTCAAGAGCGCGGTTTAAAATGTGGAGGTACTTTGCAAGAACGTGCAGCCAGGCTCTTTCTCCTGAAAACCACTCCCTTAGAGAAGCTTCCAAAGAAGTTGCTTGCCAAGAAATGACTTCCATCTTTATGCTTAACTTGACTTGGTTTTTATTGTAGATCTATTTGTAGCCCTTTAAAGATTTGCATTCCCCCTTGGTTCGTTGTTGTCTTTGTTATGTAGTTAATTTTCTACTCAGCCGCAAACTGTACAACTGATAGGCTTCTCACAAATTTTCCGTGATTAATGAGCAAACGCTACTCTGTATAATTTGCTTGACTGTGATGATATGGATGTTGATTCAGAAGTGTTTAATATAGCTTATGTTTTCTCGACTGTGATGTGATGGATGTTGATTGTGAAGCACGGTTGCATTGTAAATAATTGAATTTACGAGTAACTCTACAACAGGGACAGTTTATACTGATCAGCAGAACCCAAAATATTTGTAAATAACTGTCAACTAAAAAAGAAAGAGGAATAAAGAGGCCCGTTTATAGTGAAACCTAATACAACAATTCTTGGATGAAATGTACTATGAATATGCATGAGCAGGGCAAACTGGACACCGTAGCCGTGGAAGCAGTGTTAGACCTTACTGTTTCTTCAGTATTGTAGTCTGATAAGCATAATGGACATGCTGCATCGTCATAGTCTCTGATGAGAAAGGATGTGTTCGATTGTTTGGTCCAAGAAAGTGCACACTTCCACCAAGAACTACCATGGCACAATAGTTGATTTATCAAAGACCTGTTGTCTGAGGGTCTGTTGTTATAGCAGCTAAACTCAAAGTGTATATGGTTCGAGTAGGTGTTTCACCATGTTCGAGTCTCGGTGTTTTGCCATTGACCCTTTGCATATCCTGATCGGAAGATGTCAGCATACGATCAAGAAGGAAACCATGATCCGAGTCTCACAATTTACCCTAATGTCAATTTGTGATCAAGAAGGAAATGTGATTTGTCTCTCACCATTTACCCTTCGCATATCCGGATGTGGAGATGTCAACTTATGAGTTTATGCCGTCTGATTTTGACCCCTAAACTAGAAATATAATTAGGTAGAAATATAATTAGGGATACTTGTTATAATCCCCACCAAGTATTCTGAGGCTCTTTCATCTCAGTTGACATTGGTTTTTGTTTATCCAACTCAGTATTACCAATCTCTCCACATATTAATAATACTCCATCCCCAAAAAAAAAAAAAAAAATGGTCTCATTTGACAAGTCAAACATTTTAAGATTGTAGCTTTATATGCTATCTTTAGAACTGAAACTATTTTTTGGGGATAAACCAAAGAAGTAAGAGGGACTATTTTTTTTGGAACGGAGAGAGTATCTGGATTCAAACACAATTAAAGATTTTCGTTTCTTATCTTAAGTGAAAATCCTCGATCGATTTCGATTGGTACAGCTTTAGGCTCGAATAGAGCTTGAGCTCGATTAAAAATAAAAGAGAAACATCAAGCTCACCTCGGCTCGTTTACAACTAAAACTGACTAATACTCTCGCTCCGTTCCACCCAAAGAGTCCACCTTTAAAAAGTATGAAGTGATATATTAGTGTTATTGGAGTTGGTTGTAATTCCAAAAATACTTAAGCACAACCAAGATGATTACAACACAAGTGGAGGGTAGAGGTAAAAGATTATGAAAATTGCAAGCATAATTTTTTTAAAGTTTACTCTTTAAGTGTAACATCCCAAAATAGTACAGTGGACTCTTTGTCTCGAACAGAGCGAATAGTTTCTATGAAAAGACGATTTACACAGCAGAACCCAAAATGTCATATAAACTGTCAGTGCAAAAGGGAAAAAAAAAAAAAACAAAAGTTCATTTACAGTAAAATTTAATGGAATAAATTTTGAGATAGACGTGCTACGAATGAGCATGAGCAGGAGAAGGTGAATTCCGGCAAACTGGACAAGTGCCGTTCAGCCGTAGCCACTCATCGATACATTCTGCATGGAAGCAGTGTTTACACTCAGGTATGCTCCTCACTGTTTCTTTAGCATTGTAGTCTGCTAAGCAAATGGGACATGTTGCATCATTCAGTCCAGGGACGCGCATGCTTTCACCTAGAACCACTTTTGTATACGACTCGATAGTTGATTCATCGAGACCTAGTATCACAGGGGGAATCTCTGGTGTGACTGCAGAAAGAGTTATGTTTTGCTGCCCGTTGTTTCTGTTTGATCGTCTGTCCCCGAAAAAGCATATGAAACATGTGATAATTATGGAACATGTCATCGCAGGTACTGCGATGGACAATGCTATGATTTTGAAAACTTGGACCCCTTGCATCCCACCTGAAAAAATGGAAATCAATGGGGTCAGAATCTTGTTCCGAGGGTCTTTTGACGTTTAGGCAAGTCTAGATGTTCTCTCTACGCACTTTAAATCGGGCACAACACATTTTCAACGCATGGCTCGCGTAATTTATATTGCAGAATGCTTCCAACCTTTTAAACAAGCATGGTTCGATTCGAGTCACTCACCGTGTACCCTTCGCCATATCGGATGGGAAGATGTCAACTAATTATGGTCAAGAAGAAAATAAAATTATAGAAATTATAAACATAACGTTATGTTAATTATACTCATTATGTTTGACCTTTGAAAAAGAAATATTTAAGAGGGATATTATCCTTTATAAGCCAAGAACAAGCCGTTTCTAATGGACTGACATCACCATCAAATAATATTCCAAGATTTTGATCCAGTTGCCATTGTATATTTCTCAAACCTGTAATTTCCAATGCCTGCACAGATTAATATATACACACAAAATAATCTTTATTTTAAAGTCAAATTGGACCAACCTATAGTAGATCAATATATCTCATCTGTCCCCTACATCTAACTCTCACTGTTTGACCTTCAAGCGTCAACAACACCCCCTCCCCACCCCCCACACACACACACACATGTACAAAAATAAAAAATTAAATAATAATAATAATAAAAGAGAAAAAATAAATATCAACAGTCCTTTTCATGAATAAACTTAGTTAACTTCCATGGGCTTCATACTCAGATATGTTGAATCAGTCCTAGTTCATCACATTTCTTACTAAGTTTGATTCATTACTTGCCTGAAATCAAAATTTCAGTGGCTTTTCCTCGTTTTCCAGTGATTCTGTTTATAGCACAAATTTGAAAATGGGCATCTTCCTCGATCTCTTGGTTCTTCTTTCCTTGAATTTTCATGTTTTCTCTCATTTTTCCGATATATGTTAGTTTGTGGTTATGATTGAGATTGTGACATAGGAAAACATGAAGAAAAAAAATGAGGACTAAGAAAGATTCTTTTTACCTTTTTTATCATAGGAACATAGGATGTCTTGTTTTGAACTGTTTATGAATCCACATGTACCACCATTTGCTTCACAATCTTGACAATTAGGTGTATCCCATGCCAGATAAAGATCCTGGTTCAGCGTCGATGAAAACTCGTTCTCGTATTGAACTGGCTGTGAAGCTGGAACTGGCACAGACCCAATGACCCGGCAGACAGTCTGATTGATCAGTGCTGCAGCAAGACTCATTGAAGCAGTAGCTATAGTAGAGGTTGAGGAGTTGCTGAGGCAATCAATGGGAGTAAAACGAGCTCGTGTGACCTCAGATGGACAGCTGAGAAAGGTGTAGTTTCGATAATCAGAAGCCGTGAAAGGCGAGCCAGAAAAATTCAATCCTAAAAGCCGGCGTGGTAGACACCTGAATGGATCATAGAGCTGTATCACCTGGGCACGATAATCAATGTTGCGAACGAAGAAATCCCCTGAATTAGGGAGGTTAAGAACTACCATTCCCTGAGGGTTGCAACTTAGATTGAAGCCAGGGTAGCCACAGTTACCCGGTCGCTGGTCTCCGAATTGGAAAGGGAATCGTATAACAAAGTAGTTTCTGCCACAAAAAGTAGTTGGACAATCATTTGCTGCTTTGCAAAGTAAAGGGAAAAAGAGGAAAAGAAAGAAGACTTTTAAGACATCCATATGTTGAGAGGAGTTTTTACCAAAGTGGAAAGGGCCACAAATATATAGAAGGAATGGCTTAAAGACTTCTTCCAGCATTTACTAATAGTTTCCGAAGGCAAAAGTTATCGACCAAGCACCAGGAGCCTTTACAGTGGCCAAGAGACGATAGTTACAGTTTTCTAAAGTCAACCGTTTTTTTTAGCATTTGTGAAGAGTATATCTTTATTATTGCTTGCGTTACATAGGTGCAAGGTCAACCTCTTTGTTTCTACACAATTGGTATATTATGAGACGGAGGGAGAGGAAGAGAGAGAGAGAGAGAGAGAGAGAGAGAGAGAGAGAGGTGTGAACGGGAAAGACTTAACTAGAACACTAATATTTGGTTTACCGAGTACAATGGCTCGAGCACGATAGTTGCTGTTACGAGTGGAATGTTCCCAAATCAGGAAGTGTTTCTTTTTAATATTATTTGCAATGTAGTTTGATCTAAAGCGCAGTTTTAAGGCTGTTGGCCCTCCAATTGGGAAAGGATTCAAATAGTGAATTTGTCAGAAACAGAAACTCGGACTTTATTTGCAGGAATGCTCGTCCAGTGGTGACTAGAGCCCATGCTGATCTAACCTCATTTCTGCTCATAAGTCATAACACAACCAAGAATTTAGCAAAGTGGTCTGAGGCAAAGTCAAATATCCTGTATCATCCATAGTGCTGGACAAAACCGAATCGGGATAAACTGGAAAGACGCTACATACTAACTATAATGGTCTCCTAGTCAGGAGATATGGAAATGCATATAAAAGTTGTTGCACCACGAGCTGAATTACACGCTCTTACTCAGCCTACCAATAGCCTAACATCCACCGTGTTCTATATGAAGTACAAAGTACTTACAGCTCTGCCTTACACAAATAAAGGATGCTATTTCTTACAGTTCTAATCTATTTATTTGTTATTTGCTGACTTATACGTGTATCTGACTACTGATGTTCATATTGGAAAATAGTTCTAAACTTTATGGGGAGACAGAGAGAGAGAGAGAGAGAGTCCCGAGATTGTGAACAGAGTTACAGAAGCTGCTGAGAGAGACGGATCGAGACAACCTTGCCTTCTGCTCCAGCGGTCATGGTGTGGTACTTTATGTTAATGCCTGCTTCGAAAAAAAAAGGCACAAGATTAGTTCTCTTCAGTATCATCAGAAGTTTTATAGGTTAGTGTCGACCTTTTTTACCTTCATTTTCTTGTAAATTGGTGTTGACAGCAATGGCATGGAGAGTTATCATTGCTTTTGGCTGCCAATCACTAGGTTTCCCCACCCATGACTTGAGATTAAAGACCTCTGAGAAAAAAAGAAGATCAATTTGCATTCTTAAACTATCATCAACGTACGAAATTAGGACATATTGTGAAAAAGATATTCTAGATAGTTGATCAATTAAAGGCTTGAGAAGAGAGTTTACCAGATGTTGATGGATCCTTCAGATACTTAAGGTCAAAAATGCCACCAGAAGCTCCCTCAACATTTTTTCTGATATTGTGCGATCCTATCAGCTTGTAATCCCAGCTTCCATCCTTGTACCCTTCGGTGAGAAACAGCTCCAAGTGCCTTACATCCAATATCTGCATTGTTCCTGAAAAAGTACAGCAAAATTTCTTAACATTTCCCGAGTAAGTCCACAGTCACACAATAGAACTCCTTCCAAGCATCTGTTTTAAACACTGTAAACTTGCAGTCAACTATCATTGGCATCATATCCAAAGAGTCATGCCTATATCAGGCTACCATAGTCTTTTTTATTCAAATTAGCGGAAGTTTTAATTCTGTCAAAGTTATATGGAGAAAATGTATCAGTTGCTTACCATCACATGTATTTAGGTCACAGACAGGGCATCGAACAAGCTGCAAATCTAAAAACAAATTCAAGCAACTATAAATATCACAATACCTTGAAAACCGGCTGAAAAAAATCATATTTTTGAGTCAAGACTAAGGTACCTGCTATCCATATTCCAGATTTTATGTTGTGTATCATGCAAGTGCCATATTTTTCCAGCATTTGCTCTACCATATCTTCCTTTGGGAGTCGCAAAGGACAGATCAGGTTCTCCATTAGGAATGCGACTGAAGAGTCGAAGCAAAATGCACCAAGCCTCATCCAATCTGAATTTGATCCACCAAAAACAAAGAAATTCACGACTCCACTTGGTTTGTAATATACATTGTTTTACTTATTCAGCAAAGTAATGTGGCTTTCTTTGGCATATTGTGATGCAGTAGTGATGCAGATGCAAGTAGCAGTTAACGTGTTTTCAAGAGGCAAGTGCAATAACAACAAATGTTTATGATGGAACATTCAATCATTCATTCAAAGATAAACGGATGTTAACTAACAAATGTCCAACCATTGACTTTATCGAGTCGCTCCCACTTTATTATGGTGACCCAGGAAGGAATATAGATCGCATACATGCATTGTCAACCAGCTTAAACTACTCGCTAATAAGAAACAAAACCATCAACGATAGATAGTTTCAGTTATTTAGTTCCCTATGAAGAGAAACCAATTATAGGCTGTGATAGATCCACCTAACTCCCCTCATTGCCAAAAATCAGTTAACAAAAACAGAAGAAAAAGAAAGGTTACCAATATGTTTCTCCATCTGGCGATACGTGTAAGAGTGATCTCCACCTGAAAAGAGTTGTTCATATGATCTGATCAGCCAGTGAAACAATTGTTATTTCACCCAAAAACTGAAAAACGATCACTGGAGAACAGTAGCACGGTCAGATTTATACCAAGAGCTGAACCATAAAGCTTGCTCCACTTGTATGTTGTAGCACCACAATCAGGGACCTGAAGATCACGCAAACAAGCATATTTCCAAACGCTGTCCTCCATGACAATGCAGTGAAACCATTTGCTGGTTGCTGCAAGCATCACCAGAGATTTTCCATCCAAGTATTTGGCTATCTCTGTCCACATGTCCTGTTCGTACCTTTATTTTCAAAAATAAAGCAACATGAGTTAAGCAGTATAAAGAAGATTGACTTATGATGATGGCCGATGCAGTACGCGATCTTCAGTTTTTCTGACAGTAATATGATGAAATTAAGTGTTCAGAGAACAGAAGAGAAGCAATGCCAGTACATGCTGTTACTACTGAAATTAGACAAGATCTTTGCCTGCTGTCACAGGTTTATCTCCATATACAGGGTAGCATTTTCATTGATCCGTTTGGTTGCTCAAAAATGCAAGTGAGGAGAGAAATATGACTTCCATCCCAGAACTTCTAACATCGAAACTCAATGAATCAAAGCAATAACTTGGAGCAACCTGAAACCGGTATTTGTCATTTAATGGAACTAAAACAAAGGGGGGCCTTAAAGTTCATACAATCTTCAAAGTTTTTCTACTAGTAGGACACCTGAGGCCCCCGGGAGTCCAAAGTAACTCGACTTATACCTTCAAAAGTTGACAGCGAACTTGATAGATTAACCTCTAAAAGGCGAAACTGTCATTGAACCTGAATCTGGAATTATATATTCAATGCAGATTTGTTTTCGTAATTTCCTTTGCTGCCAAACAAGAGTATGTGAATTCACTCAAGTCACTCGTGCCAATTAGCAACATTCAAACAAATATCGGAATTGCATGTACACAAACACATTTATTACAGTTCTGAAGATCAAAAACCAGAAACTATTCTTTGAACTTGAATGAAATTTCAAAAACTGATACTCAAATTCATAGGTTTAGCACTAATTAAGCTATCACGATTCAACTAAGAGACAGATTTGTGTACTCGAGCATGAAATTTCACACCAAGTTCACAAAGAGCATTCAAATTCAATTGTTTTTCTTACTTGTAAAACTTGCAAAATTTAAACGACTTTCACATATATTCTCATTCCAGCTTAAATTTTCGAGGCACAACTGTTTCCATTTGGCTGCATATTGATAGAAGTAAAGCATCTACGTGGAGAGATAGATAGATAGATAGATAGATAGATAGATATATATATATATATATATATATATATATAGAGAGAGAGAGAGAGAGAGAGAGGGAAAGAGAGATGCAAATTAGGAAAATAGATTTGTTACTCGAGCTAGAATTTCTGCCGGAATTTCGGTCTCTGTGCGCCTTCAGATCGATTTCTCAAACAACATTCAAGTTTAATTGTTTTCACACTTCCTGAACCAGAAAAATTCATCCACATATCGCATTTGAGCTCAATTCATGCGATTGTATATCTACATACATGTATGCACACACAGAGAGGATATATAATTTTCATCTATACACAAATTCATACTGAAATCTATAAGAACATACAAATTCAATTCGTTTTACTTATCGAACTTATAAAAATCGTCAAAATTTCACAGAAAATTCATTTGAGCTCAGCAATTGAGATACAGATTATGTTCATGCGACTGTAAATCTACATGCAAACAGAGAGAGACGGACCAGTTGAAAATGGAGTGAGGAGATAGAAAGGAGAAGCGAGGAGAGACACAGCAGCAGATTGACGTCGGTCGTCGGAATCGTTTCCCCATTATTTTTTATTTCGTTTTCTTCGTCTGTTCCTTCTTCAACAAACCAATCCGCAAATTTTGAAATGAGCTCTGAGCTGGGCGGCTTTATATATAACCGCGCGAAGACCACATTCAAATAATTTATAAATTAAATCAATTAGAAAGATTGAAAAGGTTTTGACTTTTCTCGCTGACGTGGCCGTATATAATACTCCCTCTTTCTTAAAATTAATAGTCACTTTCTTTTGATAAATCTATATTGAATGCAATATGTGATTTGGTACTTTTTAATAGGTAAGGAATTAGGGCTGCGCTAAACACAACACATTTTTATGATAAATACAATACCCCGTAAAATTATTATTCCTTTTGTTTTTTTGAAAATTTATATTTACAATTATAATCCTTATATTCCATTAATTATCATAAACTATCCATTAAGTCTTTATGAATAAAATTCTCACTTTCATTTTATATTCTCTCTCTAAATTCTTTCTAACTCTCTCTCTCTCTAAACTCTCTCTCTTTCTAAACTCTCAAGTAGTTTCGAGTTTCAGGCATTTTTTTCAAATACGATATGTTTTAAACACCTTTTCTGTCTATATATCTTTTTTTTGAGCTTGTTATTGTATTAATTAGCATTATATATATATTGATATTTTTCTTTTATAAATGCAAAAAAAAATGTTATAAACAAAAATTATCAACAAAATAATATTTATAAACTAAAATTAAATTATATGAAATTATAATTTTTATAAACTAAAATAATAATTTAAATTAATTTATGAAATTTTAAAATAAATTACAATAAAGCCACCTAGGGGCGGCGGAGGTCAGGCATAGGCCTGCCTGGTGGCGGCGGTTCTGAGTCTTGAAGCCCGCCTAGGGTGGGCGGTCCTCTATGGTTCCAAAAAAAAAATTTTTAATTGCAATTAATTACTAATTGAACAATATTTAGCCAAAAATTAACACTAATTAGCATATAAATTTGCAATTAAAACTAATTTAACATAAATTAAACTAACCTGATTTGGATTCATTTTTGAGAGATGAAGATTTTGAGAGAGAAGATTTGAATGGAATTTTGAGATATGAAGATGTAAATTTTTTTGAGTTTATGAAAGTTTATTTTATAATGCAAAGAGAGGGGTTGTTTGTAAATTCTAGAAAATCTAAGGGGGCTACTATAATTTACATAAATGGAGGGGGGCTGCTAATAATTTTAAAACAAGGGTATAACAGTAATTTTTTAAGGAGTGTTGTATTTAGCTTCTATGAAAAAATATTATGTCACTTTTTTCACCGTTGCATTTAATATTTCTCTAGTTTGTCCCAAGTCTTATTTGTAAAAGGTATAGCATATTTTAAAAGTGGTACAATTGAGTAAAGCTATAGTTTTAAGAAGCTTAACTTGTCCATGGACTATTTTTTTGAGACGAGGACCATATTTCTTTCAGAGTAATGCTACATATACAAATTTTATCAACAAATATAATTTACAACTTGCTTTAAGTATTGTACATACCAACTAACGTACAATATTTTAAAGCATGCTGTAAATGCATTTTGTTGATAAAATCTATGAACGTAGCATTTTCCTTCTTTTTAAGTGTCCACTTACTATTTTTTTTTTCTCTTTGGATACTAATTTACCATTTTACCCTTGATTTATTGTCACTTTAGTTGACAGATCCCAAGTTTACATGGACGGAAAAAACAACACTCCCTCCGTTCTTAAGTTATTATGCTATTTGACTTTTAACCGGACACTTTAAGATACAGTGCACAGGAATTATCATTTACAAGTAGAATAAAGTAGCGAATCACTATTAATACTCCAAGTTACAACTTACAATTGTGGCACTTCAATTTATTAATGTTTTTTTATGCTTGTACTTATTGTTTAACATACTCATTAAGTTCATTAAGAACTCTAAATATTATAAGATATGTCTTGCTTAAAAAGTGAAATGGAATTAGCATTGGCATGCTATCTTTAGTCTACCTTTCAACCAAAGTACTCTAACTACTTTTTTGTTTTACTAGTTATAGAACCCGTATTTTGCATGGGTGTAATTTAACTTTTGTGTTTAATTGCTACATTTTATGAATAATTTTAGATAAAATTATTATTATTAAATATAGGCGTGATCGTTTAGTATAATATTTTCGTTTCAAAATAAATATTTTTTATTGGTGGTCAATATATGTATTTTCATTTTTATACATTTTTGTTGGGTTGCTTTTCCTTTGCTTTGTTTTCATCTTGCACTTAATAAAGATATTTTGGACATATATTTGAAGAATTTTTTAAAAAATAAAATATTTACTTTTGAATTTATTAAAGAAATATAATTTTTTTCTGAACAAAGGAGAATTGTTTAAGGATTGAATATAATTATATTTTATAAAATGATTTTTGAAGATCATTCAATAATTAGAGAAGGTTTATTTAGATACTATATTTACAAAATAGTTTATTTTTTATACACTGAAATAATAATTAAAATAAATGGATATTATAGTATATGAGTCTCATGACCCTTACTTAACTATAATATATGTTGTATTCTAAAAACATACATATAATATAATTGGTTAAGTTGGACTAAGGTTAGTATACATATATTAAATGGTGTGGGTTCAAATCTCATTAAAAACATAATTTTGCTTTTTATTTCCTTGTCAATACCTAAAGTTCTTCACCTATTACTATTTACTATTATATATACTCTTTATTTTCTTGCCAATACCTAATATTCTTTACCTATTACTATTTACTATTATATATACTCTTTATAATAGTTATTGTTATTAGGTAATATTATACCTAATAACATCCTCTCCTAATAAATAAGAATTTGAAAAGTCAAATTCACTATTATATATATATATATATATATAAGGATTTGCAAGTGATGTTCTTATCATACATCCCATCTGTTTCAGTCAAACAATTCATGTTTGAAAAGTCTAATAAAGGGATATATAAGTATCATTAGAATTTGTTATAATTACAAAAATATTCGAGCATAGTTATTATATTTATACCATATGTGGAGGGTAAAGTTATAAAATTATAAAGGTTATAGGCATAATTTAAAAAAATGATTATTTATGTAAAACATCTCAAATTTTGGAACGTAAATATCATACCACATAGTATTTCCTGTAGTTTACAATGACTCATACTAAATAAAGTACAGAATTACTACTCTTATTAGAGCATCCCTAATGCCAACGTGAATGTGAAAAAAAATGGGTGTTACCTAAGATTGATATCTTCTTTGGAAAAAAAAAATATTTTCAATGCAAATGTTAAAAAGCATTGTGAATATGACATGGCAAAAAAAATTTTCACATTGTGGATAAGAATGTGAATTTTTCACATTCTAGTTGAGGGTGTGGAGACATCTAGTCATTATTTTTTGAATTAAAAAATAACTAGATCTCATCTCTCTCTTCACTTTAGTTGTGGGACCCATGCTATATGGGATCAAATTCACATTTGCATTGGAGAGACCTCTTCTAATTAAACATGAAAGAAGAGATAAAAAAAAATCACATGTGATTAACGGTGTTAATTACTTACAGCCACATCAGATCAAATCTACGGTTGCATTGGTGATGCTCTTAGTTTTGACACTCTGAATAAAACACAACGCATATTCCATTTGTTCCAAACTAAACAAGTATGCTCCTGGCTTTCTAATTTATAAAACAAGTGCTTTACAAAAATGATAAGGGTAAATTATAAGCAACCCTCCTCAATTGTAGGTTGAGTTTGAATTGCCCCCTCAACTACCAATTGAAGCAATATGCTCCCCTCAACTATAGCATTTTTTTTAATCGTAGTTTATGTTTAAGCATTGTCATTTAAGTTGACGTAAAATGACGACGTAAGACTCATGTGACCATCTTTAGGCTTTTTTTTTTAACCATAGTGTCATTTTGGTATTTCAATTAACTGTATTACCCTTGTTGTTCTAAGACTCTCTTTGTACATAAAGATAGTCATTTAAAATAATTTTGTATCTTTATTTTGAATATTATGGTAAAAATCATACGTACAGATAACGTGAGTATTTGGTGGACAAATTTCGTGAATTCAAACCGCAGTGTCTAAATAGAAGGTACAATATAAGAAAATGTTTTGAGGGGGCACACTGCTTCTATTGGTAGTTGAAGGGGGCAAATCAAATCCAACCCATAGTTGAGGGGGGTTATGTGTAATTTACCCAACATATAATTCTATTCTACAAAATTAAATAAAAATATTTTAAATATCAATTAGAAAATTAGTCAAATTAATTGAAAAGTGATCAAAAGGATGCCGTTTATTTTGAGATGGTGGTATTATGAAATTGTTCACAAAAGGCATTCTGAAATTCTGGAAATAATCTTGGAACATTAATAATAAGTTCACTGTTGAATATAAGACAAACGATTAAAATAAAATAATTAACTTTAAAATTGATGCAATTAAAAGAGAAAAAATAAAATGAAGAAAAAACAGTACTCGAGACTTTTCCAGTTTTCTGGAGTATATAGTTGACCCAGTAAGATCATGTAAGGGCCTTTTATTGTTTTGATGTTGCAAAATTTTTACAACTATTAGGATATTTGTGCAAAGAGTTTTGTCAAAAGATCAAACAGTTATCTTATAAACTGTTTACAAACAAAAAGGCCTTAATTAAAAAGAAAAGTCAAATCAAATGAGTTAACTGAAACAGTTAAGATCAAACAGTAATGATCAAACAAAAAGAAAAAGCTATGAGCAGCCAAACAGCTACGAGCAACCAAACAGTTATGAGCAATCAAACAGCTATGAAGAATAAACAGCTATATATGAAGAATAAACAGCTACGACTCAGTAAAGCTGCGTCATGAATATTACAATATACAATTATTTAAGGAGTATTACTGTTGCAAAACCCTAAAAGAAACAGTTAATGACTGACAAAGCAAGTAGACTACAAGTTACAATGTAAGTAGACTGACAATTAATTACAGAAGAATAATTTAGATAAGTTATTCATCCTAGCTATCGTTATTTAACAGTTAGTTTCTAACAAAAACCTCTCAATCTCTACCTACAAAAGGAAGAAGGATTTCTTCATACACAGAGAGAGAAGAAATTACATAAGAAATATAACATAGTGGATGGTCTCTATAAAAGATAAGAAGCATATATAGATCAAATCATCATCAAGAGTGTAGAGCTAAGGCAGAATACAGAAACAAGAGATATTCATATTTGATAGAGCTAAGGAACTAATAAAAATCAAATAACTATCTTCAAAGCAATTGTTCAGTTAGAGAATAACTTGAGATATTTTCATAAAGTTATCTATTGCATCAACCATCCAAGAATACTACAAGAATCAACAAGGAATACATAGTTGTTCTTCAAACAGATATCTCACATAAGTGCAGAGATTGAAATGAGAACTACATCAGAGCTTTCACAAGACTATTTAAGAGTCATTCCAAGGAAGCACAATCAACCAACCAATCAATTTTTGTGTAAATTGTGTCCTAGTTGAATTGGCAACTAGAAGAAGGAAAATGGTGTTTTTCCTTTTCCGATAGTCCATGTGTTTTGAGAATATAGTAGATTATTGATCTTATTGAGCTAGAAACTGTGAGGAAAGTGGATGTAGAATAAGAGTGTCTGAACCACTCTAAATAGTGTGTTTATCTCTTTCTTTGATCTCTCATTTAAATTCCTTTGACAGCATAAGTGTTTGTTTGTACTTGTCATAACTATTAAATCATTCATCTGAAACAAACACCAATCTATGAATTACTATAATTAATTCACACCGAGTCATTCACACATAGGATAAGATCATAAATTGTTTTAAAAAGTCACTGATTAAACAAAATTTTGTTGTGCACAATTCTCAGTTTAAGCTTAACTGTTTGATAAGTATAACTGATCTATAAACAACTTTCTAATTAAATTAAGGGTAAATTATAAACAATCCCCCTCAACTATGGATTGGATTTGAATTGTCCCCCTCAACTACCAATTGAAGCAATATGTCCCCTTCAACTATAGAATTTTCTTTAATCGTAGCTTCTGTTTAGGCACTGCCATTTGAGTTGACTTAAAATGCCTACGTAAGACTCTTGTGACGATCTTTAAACATTCTTTTTAATCATAGTGCCCTTTTGGTGTTTCAATTGACCATATTACCCTTATTGTTCTAAGACCCTCTTTGTACATAAAGATGGTTATTAAAAGAATTTTTTATCTTTATTTTGAATATTATGGTAAAAATCATACGTAAACATGGTGACGTGAGTCTTTGTTGGACAAATTTCGTGAATTCAAACCGCGGTGTCTAAATAGAAAGTGCAATTTAAAGAAATGTTATAATTGAGGGGGGCACCCTGCTTCAATTGATAGTTGAGGGGGACAAATCAAACCTGACCAATAGTTGTGGGGGGTTATGTGTAATTTACCCTTAAATTAATATTTTTAGAGTGATTTACACATAGCAATACATATATTGACGTTGAAGTAATAAATTGGATTAATAAATAAGGATATTGGTAAAGTGTAGGTTTCATGTGAGATCGTCTTACGAATCCTAATTCGTAAGACGGGACCCCACTCTCTCAAAGCTCAGTCCACCAACACACAGTGTCATATTGAGTCGGGTCAGGAAGATCCATCTTACAGAAAATACTTATAAAATAATTTTTTCTAAGTTTTTACCATCGTTAAATAGAGACCTGTCATATCATTTTACTATGCATTCCTGAAAAATTAACCATAACTAAATTTCTCTTTGGCTTTCTATTTCCATTGTGATTTGGGTTTATTTTTTTATGTTAAAAAAAAGATAGTGTTAATATTTTTGTATTTATTTTTTTATTTCCATGATATGCAATTTGAAAAGGCTAGGTTAAGTAGAAATTCAAAAATTCAAAAATCTTCCAAGTAATTATTAATACTCCAAGTCTCCAACGTAACCAAATACAGTAAGTAAGAAAGGAAAACTGAACCGGGGGAAGTCAGTGAAATCCGATTACTCTTCGGAAAAGGGCAGTCGACTTGACCTTTCTTATTATAAATATGAAGGCTTTCATCAGACCATCTTACGTTGTTTTCAGAAATTCCTTGAGTTCTTACAGAAGAGAGAGAGAGAAATTCCTTGAGTTCTTACAGAGGAGAAAGGGAGATCGAGGGAGAGAGAGAGAGAGAGAGAGAGAGAGAGAGAGAGAGAGAGAGAGAGAGAGAGAGAGAGAGAGAGAATGTTCAAAGATATGGTTGTGAAGGAGGTGAGAAGGATGAGATTGTTTGGTGTGGATATAATTCAAGAAGTAGAATCCCTCACCTTCGAACTTTCCCATAAACCTTCTCCTCCACCATCGGAAAAATACTTCAAATTGTTGGGAACGTCAATTCCAATGATCCCTAGTCCATCATCGGAAGTGTCTTCTACTACACGTTCGGCGGTTCTTCCTACCCCACCACTGTTGGCCTCGAACGATGGTAAGACGAAGAGAAAAATCAGAGTCATTCCACCGCCATCATCGACTCCACCCCATCTTCCCAACCTAGTCCGTGTTGCAATCCAAGACCTAGGCGGCACCAACATGGTTTTCTTGGCAAACAAGGAAATCACGCCATCAGATATTAATAAGGAACTGAACCGCCTCTTCATTCCAAAGAGCAATATCTTGGAAGCTTTGACAATAGATGAAAAAAACATTATGGATTTACATGAGGGAAAATTCAAGAAAACAAAAAAGAACAATGGAGAAGGAGCGCGAAATAGTAATAAAAGGGTAGAAGCAAAAATTGAAGTTACGGTGGTTGATGGTATGGGGAATACATATGATATGGATTTCAAGAAATGGCCAAGTTTGGGACAGCTTGTTCTTGTTAATCAATGGAACAAACTGGTTGACGCATACAAATTGAAGGAAGGCGATTCCATCCAGTTATGGTGCTTTCGCGAAGCTACATCAAAATTGTGTTTTGTCGTCGCGAAGAATGAGGAGGGAGAATCTCGCGTAAGTTGTAGCGGCATCTCGGGATTCTCACACGCATGAAGCTGAAATATCATACTGAGATAGATTAATTTTTGTTGGTTGTTCAAGGATAGAGAGATAGATTAATTTCTGTTGGTTGTTCAAGGATAGGATTGTTAAATTTTAAGTGGATTTTCATTAGGGTTTGTGTTAATTTGACTTGTTATGTAATCCTGTTTACAATAGGTTGAAGTTATTTTAATAATTACCTTATCTTGCCTTCTTTTTACAATTTTTGATCTTCAGTCAAAGATTGAATGTAACTCCAATTAATCATGCATGATTTAGGATAATTGGTCCTTGGATGAAATTCAAACAACAGTTAATCCATTACAGAATCAGAGTTCGGAAGATCAAAAATCCAGAAGCTAGGGTTTGAACTTGGATGAAATTTCAAGCAACTATATATACTCTGAATCATATTCGTGTAGAACTCCTTTAAGCTATCTCAATCAACTTAGATCAATTTTTGTAGTCGAGCATGAAAGTCGACCATATTGTTTCAGTCTCCGATCCGTACACAAAGTCATATCGAATCCTCAAAAATTCAATTGTTTTTACTTAGTTGTAAGACTTGTAGAATTCAACGAATTATCTAATGGATAATATATATATATATATATATATATATATTACAAATTCGAGTTCAATGGTTACTTTCAAAAATAATCATCGACGGTTTCTATTATTATTATCCATTGGATCAAAAATTAAAGACTAAAATTAATTGCATTAAATATTACAGACCTACTTAATCATTAATTCTATTTTCTAAAAAAAAAAAAAGGAATACTTACTATATGGATCTAAATAAATTGCCAAGTTTGGGACAGCTTGTTCTTGTAAGTCAATGGCACAAACTTATAGACGAGTAAACAAAAAGTACTAAGAATTACATATTTGATAATATTTCAAAAAAATAAAAATATATACGTCAAATTTTTATTTAAAAAACAAACAATTTAACTTTGAAATGTCAAAAAGATACATTTATTTTGGAACAAAGAGAATCCAATTTTCCAGCAAAAACATGAGTTCTCAATCCTATAATGTTTTCGATTGCAATATCTTCCATGTTAGAGACAAAAATGCACCAAAACTTATAACATGAATTGTTAGTAACCGACTCATCTAAGAGATTAAACTTTTAGATGAGTCGGTTACTAACATGGTATCAGAGTTCTAGGTTTGGCAAAAATAAGGGTTCAAAATCATCCCCGCATGAGGGGAGTGTTAAAGTATAAAATATGATATACATTTCTCTACCAGCTTAAGCTTGTTTTTAGAATAGTTAGTTATTTAACATGAATACGCGAGAGAGAGTGTTAATGTATAAAATATAATATATATTATGGTGACTCTCTCTAACCGCTTAAGTAAGTTTTTAGAGTAGTTGGTTACTTAACATGAATAGTATTGATTCTCAAGAAGGGCATGTACTCAATTGTTTTCTTTACTACTGAACCAAAGCAGTAACCCTTTTCGATGGACTAGCTAGGGTTCTACTTCAACACTGATAAAATCATGATCTCAGTCGCATATCTTCATTGCAACTAATTAAAGATAAATAAGATTTTGATGCACCATTTAAGGTAGTATTAAGCGAGCCAATGAGATGCCAGGTAAATACGAACATATACGTACGTAATTCCATTCCCGACGTTTTATAAATTAATAACTAGTTATAGAACCCGTGCTTTGCTCGGGTATAATTTAACTTTTGTGTTTAATTGATACATTTTATAAATAATTTTATATAAAATTATTATTATTAGATATAGGCGTGACCGTTTAGTATAGTATTTTTGTTTCAAAATAAATATTTTTTATTGGTGATCAATATATGTATTTTCACTTTTATACATTTTTGTTGGGTTGCTTTTCCTTTACTTTGTTTTTTTCTTTTTGTTTTCATCTTGCACTTAATAAAGATATTTTGGACATATATTTGAAGAATTTTTTAAAAATTAAAAATAAAATATTTACTTTGGGATTTATTAAAGAAAGATAATTTTTTTCTGAACAAAGGAGAATTGTTTAAGGATTGAATATAATTATATTTATAAAATGATTTTTGAAGATCAGTCAATGATTAGAGAAGGTTTAGTTGGATACTATATTTACAAAATAGTTTATTTTTGATACACTGAAATAATAATCAAAATAAGTGGATATTATAGTACATGGGTCTCGTGACCCCCACTTCACTCCACTTCACTATAATATATGTAGTATTCTAAGAATATACATATAATATAATTGGTTGAGTTCGTCTAAGGTGAGTATACATATATAAAAAAGTGTGTTCAAATCTCATTACAATCATCATTTTGCTTTTCATTTGCATTTGATTTCCTTGTCAATACCTAAAGTTCTTCACATATTTACTATTTTCTATTATATATACTCTTTATAATAGTTATTGTTATTAGGTAATATTATTACCTAATGACTTCCTCTCCTAATAAATAAGAATTTGAAGAGTCAAATTCACCAAAATGAAGATTTAACAAAAATGTTGTAGGTGGCAAACTCATAGGCCTCCTCACCAACTTTAATATATATATATATATATATATATAAATATATTCACACCGTACTCCCAATATCCTAAAATTGACCAGTGTACTAACAATTTGAGTCCAATGTGGTCCATACCGTTAACTTTTCATCTAATTTTTTAACGGAGCATTTAATTTGATTAACGGAGCTATTTTATGAGGGGCATTTTTGTCCATTTCCTCCAAAACTCACCGCCCCCAACCACACATATTTTCTCTCTCGTTTACCTCTCTGCACTACCCGTATTTTCCAAAACCCCCAAATTCCAATCGTACCCGGAATGGCTCCGACCCATTCTCTTCTCGAGCCCCCCGAGATCCATCGTCCTAAACCAACCCCCACCACCGCATCCCAAACGCCTATCGGATCATTTCATGGATCTCATGGTATCCAATTTCAACTCTACAAAACTGATCCGGAACCCACCCATGGGCTTAACCGAAAAAATATCGCCCACCTTCCTTTCCTCCGGCAACCCATGCCTCGACTTCTTCTTCCACGTCGTCCCTAACACTCTAGCCGCCGACTTGACAGAACGCCTCTTTCGTGGGACCACAACGCGTTGACTACGCTCAAGCTTATTTGTAATCTCCGTGGAGTTCGCGGCACCGGGAAATCAGACAGGAAGGGTATTACACGGCGGCGCTGTGGCTGCACAAGCACCACCCAAAAACGCTTGCCTGCAATGTGGGCCCCCTGGCTGAGTTTGGTTATTTTAAGGACTTGCCGGAGATTCTGTATCGTATTCTTGAAGGTGCCGACGTCCGTCAAAAAGCAAAGAAAGAGCGTTTGAGTCGGAGCGGAAGACCGTAGAGAGGAGGACACAGAGGGTTTCGTGGAATAGGCGGATTTGGCTTCGTGAACTCGATATTTGCTGTGAAATCAAATGAGATAACTCCGTTACTGATGCCTGTATATTTGCTGTGCTATGGTGTAATTTTCGTGAACTCGATATTTGTGTGGAAATGGAAAAGTTTGGTGCACTTCCTGGTGAAAATTTCACATGTAAAACCCTTGAGGTTTCTGATTTAAATACCATGGTTTCCATTTTGAATGTATCCGGGGAAGACGTCGCCATTTTGTCACCGGTAAAAGAGAGAGAGTATGTGTGGTTGGGGGCGGTGAGTTTTGGAGGAAATGGACAAAAATGCCCCTTATAAAATAGCTCCGTTAACCAAATTAACTGTTCCGTTAAAAAACTGGATGAAAAGTTAACGGTAGGGACCACATTGGACTCAAATTGTTAGTACACTGGTCAATTTTAGGATATTGGGAGTACGGGGTGAAATCGGTTACTAACTGATAGTACGTTGGTCATTTTTATAATTATCCCATATATATATATATATATATATATATATTGAAATAAATTATCTGCATGCAGTTTTGAGATAATTGCAAAATAAACCTTGTACTAGTTTTGAAATTTTAATTTAAATCATGTGTTTTTATTTTTTTCAAATTGAACCTTTACCTAATTTTTTTTTAATCAAAATCTTCCGTCAAGTTGCTGTTAGATCAACTACAGAAGGATGACTTGGTATCCACGTGACTCTTACGTGAAAATGGCGGGGAAATTATTCCAAAAAAAAACTTGTACTATGTTATGATTTTAAAAAAAAAAAAACTTGGTTGTTAAGGAATTTTCAAAAAAAATATTTTAAAAAGAACCTTGTACAATTAATATATTTTCAAAATAAACTCTGATAGTTTCTTTAATATTTTTTCATAATAAACCATGATCTTTGATTATTGAAATAAAAAGTTAATATTGAGTTTATTGAAACCAATTATAATCAATTCAATGCCAACCACATTGCTATATATTATTGAATTGATATTTTAAAATATTATTATTTAAATTAATTTAATTTTTTATTTTTTAATAAAATATCTAATATTTTCTAAAATTTTAGTAGCAAATGCCTTAATAATATTATTTTTCTTATAATGGAACACGAGATGCGAGTTATGAGCATGATTGACTAAATATATTTATTCTGGAAAAAAAAATAGAAAAATAATAAGTAAAAATTAATCACTCTCTAAAAGGAAACACGTAACAAACTACTACCTTCGTCCCAAAATAATTATCGTTTTAGAAACAAGATAATTATTTTGGAACAGACAAAAAATGAAAGGAAGACAATTATTTATGAACGAAAGGAGTATTAATATTCATAATAAAATTAGTTTATTTTAATTTGTGTGTTCAATCAAACATAACAATTACCCTGTAATTTTTAGGAAATGAAGAAGTACTTTAATGCGTCGCTGTCACACACACACACATTAACTTTTTAATACGTAAAACAGAAGAATACTTAAAAAAAAAAAAATAGCCCACAGTTATGGAGGTAGTAGTTTGTTACGTGTGCAAATTGTTTTTTAAGAATAAATTAACATGATTGACTAAAGCTTACATTTAAAAAGCAATTTGAACACGTAACAAACCACTATTATATTTGCATGCAGTTTTAGTTAAATACTACTCCCTCCGTCCCTTAATTATTGTCTTATTTGACCCGGCACACGGACGGATTAAGAAAAAACAATTGACTTGATTATTAATATTAGTGTAATGTGTAAGTTCATTTAATGCCCATGTGTATGTGGTCCATAATTTAAGTAGGGGAAAAAGTGAGAGTAAAATGGTAAAAGTGATGTCCTAAAAAGGAAAATTGGGATTAATGCATAAATTTTGATAAATGAAAGTTGTGAAGGTAGATGACAAGCTATATAAGCTTGAGGCAAATGCTATTTTCACCTTCTTCACTTGATCATAGTTTTTTTGTGTGTTTAAACAAGTTGTGGAACTCTTTTGAATTGTTTTTCTATAGTTACGCACCAATAGGCATGATTTCATTGTTTATATTTTCATCTATTTAATCTCCTCAGTAGATTTGGGTTGAATCGACTACTTCAGTGTTAATTCCAACGTTCCCCAATCTTGTATTGGTTATATAGTTAACTATATTTGCTACACTGAGATCTTGAGATGTTGGAGGAAACTAAAATATTAACAACAATAGCACAAACTTCTTGAAAAATACAAATTCAAAGAGGGAATTCGGTTCAATTATGGTATTTTTTAGATGTTGTTTCAAGATTGTGCTTCGTGGTTGTGAAGAATGATCGGGAAGAAGCTTGAGAAGTTTGAGACGATGACACAAATAGCAACGACCTCTCAACCCGCATGATTGAAACTGAAATACTAGTGTTCGGTGTTTCTACTTTTTCCCTTTTTATGGTTGGTTTTAAGTAATTGAATAGTTTGATAGAACTTTTAAATCTTTTTAATTGACAGATATTATGTAATTTACATCCCGCTTTTCATGTAGAAAGATATTAATGAGGGAGGATAGAGATGGAGCCACCAATTAGAATGAGTGATGAGAGGACAAGTGATGTTCTTATGATCATAATTGTAAGTAGAACTAAAAGATTACATTAACACTCAGAAAAATGATATTCAAATTCGTACATTCGTCATTGTATAAATTATACATTCGTTATAAATTAACGTAAACCTAAGCAGATGAAAGACAGATTTGCGGACTCTAGGAGAGATTTATATCAGAATACTAGCTTCACAAAACTAATTCACATTATACTGGCAATATTCAACACACATATATTAGTAGTTGAGCTCAAATTTTAAGTCAAATTGTGTGCAAACGGCTGAATATGTTCTTCGTTTTGAACATCTTAATGCATATTATAAATAAAACCTCGCCTCTGTAATGCATGCAACTACGTATAACACAAACATCATACCACAAAACCTACGAAAACTCAAACAGGAAATACACTTTAAAGTAGTAAACATATTATTGGTTATATATAGTCAACTTTATTTGCTACATCGAGATTTGAGATGATGAGGAAACTAGAATATTAACAACAATGATATAAACTTGTTGATGAATACAAATTCAAAGAAGGAGATTCGGTTGTAAATATCAAGAAATTTAAATGTAAAAAAAATATTCCAAGTTTCCAGATTGTGCTCGTGGTTATTTGTTGGAAGGAGATTCAGGGAATGGCACCCAGTATTTGTTGGAATCATTTGTTTCAACCCGTTATTTTGAAGAAACGGTTGTACTTCTCAGACAAATATATTTATTTTTGAAACAACAATATATACATTTTCGAAATTAAATAAAAAAGAGAGAGAAAATAGTTGTGATCCAACCAATTGTGAGCGAATGCTTATGAGTCATTGGATCACAACTGATTCATTCCCATAGTTATGGAATATTATCTTATGTAATTATAATTTAAATGTTAAAAAGTTAGAATAATGTATAATCGGCTTGTTAACATTGTATATTCCATAGCATTTATTGAGTGTCTCTGTTTGACGAGATGCAAATGTAGGTGAGCTATCATAAAATAAAAGAGGAGACAAATAGTATAAGAGAATTGCTATTTACACCCATAAAATTGCTGAGTACACCCCCCTTAACAAAAATTACAAAAATATCATTATAAATTTAGACCTAAATACCTTTTTTTTTTGCTGTTCGGTAGGGGGTGCCGACCACTTACAGTGATGTTCGATAAGGGGTGCCGAACACCCATAGTGATGTTCGGTAGGGGGTGCCGAACACCCATAGTGATGTTCGGTAGGTGGTGCCGAACACCACTATAGGTGTTCGGTAACACAGTGCCGAACAAATTGTTTAAAAAAAAAAAAAAGGGGCGGGCTGTGTGTGGGGTGGCGGGGAAGGAGGTGGGGTGGGGGCGGTGGGTGGGTGGAGGCGGGGAGAAAGGAGGAGGAAGGAGGTGGCTGTGTGTGGGGGGAGGAAGGGGGTGGGGTGTACCAAGGAGGAAGATGGGGTGAAGTGTGTTTGGAGTGGAGTTTACTTAGTATTTTAGAAAAAATATTCTTAAGTGTATAATAGAAAATTAGGAAGGAGTGTACTTAGTTTTTTGAGGGGTTGAAAATATTAGATGAGGGTGTACTTAGTAATTGAGTGTACTCAGCAATTTTATGAATGTAAATAGCAACTCTTATAGTATAATTGACCAATTTGTTGGCTAGAGAGTTTATAAATTAATGAGTAATGCTAAAAACACTTAATGGGAAGACAAATTAGTAGAAGATAAAATATTTAATGATCAAATAATTAATTGTTGAGACTTGGTAAGAGAGAAGGGTAAATTAGAAAAATTAGCACTAAAAACTTAAAACAATACTTATTTTGAATCAAATAGAATTTCTTGATGAATAAACTGTTTTCTATACAAACATTCATACTTGAAAAAGATATACTGTTTTTGTATAAACAGAACAGTGAGAACATCTGCAGATAAATTACTGAACTTAATGTCCAGCAGGAAAGATGAAAAAAAAGACAAATGCTTTTGTATTTATAATATTGGAAAAATAAAAAGAACCAGCCAAAATGCAGGCGAAAATTTACATTCTATATGTGACTAATAGAAAAGAACAAAAATATGTGGTTGTGAAACGAACGGTTGAAGCTGATTGCTTTTAGTTGAATTTCGAGAACTTGTGCTGGATAAATTGGATTAATGCTCTGCTGACGAAGAAAATAGTCATCTATCTAATGTACCTACTAATTCATGAATTTTCGACAATTGGGAGCTCCACAGAGGCAGGGGACTTTGAGTTCATCCTGCTCATCAGGATCAAACTTGTAATCGTACCTGTCAGCAGCAATGGAGAAATGAGGGAGAGGTGAAGTGAATGAGAACAAAACTTTATGGTGAGAGAGAGAGAGCAGGCATACGTCAACTCATCACCAGCAGAGACGCTGCTTTTAGCTATTAAAACTATCCGGCTCTCATCTTTGCCCATACTCATGATCCTAGCATAACAGTTGGGCATGCACTGCAGCAAAAAGTATGATAGTTGTCAAATGCTAATAGAGACAAAAACGCTCTTCAATACCAAAATAAGTAACTTACCGAGTGGTTGATCAAGCGTGCTATATTCCCCTTGCTTGTGGCATCAATTACTATGTCGTCACTGATCTTAAAAAGCTGCACAATGCGTTGCATAAGAACTTCAATCACAGTTGCACACCAGAAATTGAAATTGGTATTCACAGCAAGAAAACTTTGCAAATCAATGTCAGAAGCATATTCAGAGAGCATACAGTTGAGAATGCTAAAGGAGGTGGGTCTAACTCAATGTTTGGCCACTCAGTTCCAAGACTTGGAACTGGAAGAACATTTGAATTTCAGGAACAGATTGTTCTTTCAACTCTAATTCTAAATCCTCGAATTGGGAGGCCAGACATAGCATAAGTGATTTAACATTCACGCTGCATAATGCAGCGCAATTTACTCATAAGAGAAGAATGTGAAGAATCCACTTACATAACAATCTTTGCCTTCTGAGCGATATAGTGCCTCCCTCAAATCTGCAACAGAGCGCCTTACCTGCTCACCACGATACTCGAGAATCTGTAGACAGATGACAAAGCATGAGAGAAGATATACTTTCAAGTTACAGAAACAATAAGAAGTCTGACAGAAAAAGATGGTAATAGTGATAGGGCCATGCTATTCCCACTCCAATTTTCAACTAAGGCACTCCAGTGTAGTGTACATTGAGGAAGAATCGTGTATCTTGTAAAGTGAAATAAAGCAGTTTTAGGAGTGTCTTGGTGGATATATGAAGTGTAGGAAGAATCATGTATCTTGTAAAGTGAAATAAAGCAGTTTTAGGAGTGTCTTGGTGGATATATGACGTGGGAATAGCATTGCCTACTGATAAACCCCAGCAATGTAACATGATATATCAAATAGTCAAATCAACAAGAAAACAAGTACCATGTCTGTCAATGAAGCAAGACGAATGAGATGTGTTTTGTACTGACAAACAGATCTTACAACAGGGGGGAGGAAAAAGAAATTCAACTGATATAGCCATTTACAAACATTTTTAGTCTCAAGTAAATTTAAGTTATTATAAAATAGGGATTTACTTTTTCTTTTCTTTTCTTTTTTTCCTTTTTCTTGGTGGGAAGGGAGTTAGAGATCGACAGAATTACCATATCTCCTTCTTGAATCTTGCGCCGTGCAAAGAGGCCCCATCCATGTATTCCAGATTTACCAAAGCAAACCCGATGAGTTTCCGTTCTCTGAATCATTAACAGTAACAAGATGAGGAAAATGTTTGAGGCAGATAATATTACTCCCAAAAAGAAAAAGGTATACCTGTAAATGATTCAGTCGTTCCTTGAGTGTAGAAAAAGAATGTACATCTTGAGTTTCCTGTGAGCTTAAGCAATCTATTGCATCCAAGGAATGATGGTGTGGCCCCATTAGCCGGTGGAATATTGGCTCTATTCCAGCATTCTTTGATCATACAAAGGAATGAAACAATGAGAGAGGGAATGAGGTAGCTACCAAACACAGCACAAGAAATCATAATTATAAATGATCAGTGTAAGATAGTACCTTGGTGCTAGATCTTCTATAGATGCGACACCTTGCAGCAGAGAGTGGCTCAGGCTCATTAGTCTCTAATGTCGATGAATCTGAGAGTTCAGTTCTCTTACATGAAACTAGCCTTGAACCCCTAAAGTACTGTTTCTGGTTTTGTTTCGAGAGCGAGTTCTTAGTGCAAAACACCTCTGAGGATGACCGTATAACTAGGACGTTATCTGCACTAGGGGCCCTGTATCATAAAAAAGAAAATGAGGACACATAATTTGAATTGAATATGTTGCCAACGCTTTTGTGACGTATACTAAATCATAATTCCTTGCATCTTAAGGTCTGGAGTTTCAATTTAAAAAGAACAAAAAGAAGAAAGGATTACAAGTTAACAACCTTAGCCATTGCCTTTTACACAATGCTCTAACTTTTAAACAAAATTACATTTTATTATAACAGAAAAATCCCAATTTGAAGTGGGTCAATTGCACCATATTCATAAAATGTGGCTTCGACACTGCTTCTTTTCAAGTCAGGGAATATCAACTATTCATACCATTTGAAACAGACCATAACCACACAATCCTTGTGGTACATCAGTGCTCAAGAGAAGGTAGAAGACGAAGCAAGTTAACCAGAAACAAATTTGGGAGGGAAAAATGCTTCATGATTTCAGTGTTCCAGAAATAGCACAAGCAGTCAAGTTGTATGCATATTGATCCCCGCCAAAAAGATCGAGAACAGGGCATTTATGTACATAAGCAATATTAATAGGGGAAAAAAAACACCCAATATAATGGTATCAATTTACTATGCAAAAGGAGATGCAGAAAAGGTAGAGTAACCGGAAGAAAGAAGGGGCATAAGTCTTACCTGTGAACAGCGCAAAATGGTGCCCATGTGGTTATTTGTTTCCCACCCCTCTCCGAAGTATGCAGCTGAAGTTATGAAACATGCAAGTAGAGAAGCATTTCAAGTCAAAAGGCACTGGTGAGTAATTGTACTTTCTACATGTGGGAGAAGATTGAGATCACCAAACTGGAAAATATAGAGATAATGACATGCAAAAAAATAGATGCACTAAAAGTGAAAAATGAGAAGATGGGACCTAGACTCATGGTCCTTAAAATTACTATATAGAAAATTAATATTTTCCAAACAACTCTCAAGGGGAAGGAAAAACCTGTTACACAACAACGGGACCATACCAAAATAAGCAGTCTAAAGTGGTCATTAAACAAAGAATAACTACATGACCTTCAACTTGTGCACAACTAGAAATAATTCAATGAAAGAAAGGGAAGAATGTTATGGGTCATGAGACGACTTCGTACATATTCTAAAGGCACACAGAGCTAATGTTGTTGTTGGTGCTCCAAGAAGTTGAGTCCACATTCAGTGAAAGTGATGTCCAAAAACTGAATCTGAAATAATACCCAGGATCTAGCTTCAAAAGACATTCACCCTCTGTTTGACTTCACTTCTCTCCAACTTCCAATGCATGTACAACCTACGAGAGCGACATGGTGTTTGAGAAGCTTCACTATAAACTCCTAAAGCTTGAATATCCTTCATTCCAACACGGAGATGTGGGACTAGGTATGAGACCCAAACCTACGAGCACGTAACATGAAGTGCTAAAAGGTAACTAAGAAGAATACATAGGAAGGAGTGTCTGTCCTCACAAAGGGATCAGCCATGCCAGCAGGCAGAGCTCACAAGCTCACACAAACTCACAAATATTTCAACCCCAAAATCGAGGATTAAATGACTATTTCTAGGGAAATAGGAACCCGTATCTACAAGATGATTAATACCAAAAATAACTTAAATTTAATTCCCTGGAAAATCCCAATAATACAATTAAATACACTTTATTCCCAACCATAAGTACAAAGTATCCAATAGGATCCCTTGCAGTTCCAGCATCATTGTTGTTGTGTTCTGCAACACAAGGTTGAGGCATGCAAGCAAAGTTTATTGTGCAAAAGGCCACTGGGTAGAGACAGTGCTAAAGGGTAGTGGTACGACATCAAATACACTACAGTTAGGATAAAGAAGAGTGCTCAGGCTTAACGATGCTGTCATATACACGTGCTCATCTTTATACTTCACCAACTCAAGAACTATCTTTGAGAGGGTGACAAGACTTTTGTCATATACTCGTATATATGTAAAAGAAAAGTTCAAAGACGTTAACTTACATATGATAAATCACCACAAACATGCTACTTAATTGATCAACAAGCAAAACTGTTTGGACACCTAAATTTATTTGTTCAGATGAAATTTAGTGGAGAAACTTACTTCCACACTGTATCCCGCCCTCGAAGCACACATTGCGTGAAAATAGGTGGCACACTTGCAACACTGTGTGCAAGAACCATGAACTTGCTTGCAAATTACACAAGTCTGTGATCCCAAAAGGAAGGCACATTTAGATGATCATAATCAGATACACTACACAACATTAAACAGTTTCTTGATCATTCATAAGAATCATAACAAGCCTTGTACCTTCACAAAAGAATGTGGTGGAATTCGAAGAAGTCCAGTCGCTGGCTCCATCTTCTCATCACTTAGGAAAGAAACCTCAGGTCGAAACCATGCGCATGTTACATGCACCCACAATGTGTCAATATCAGTTGGCTTCAACGCACCCCCTACAAAAGCAGTATAAGACATGACTAAAATTGGAATGGTTTTTTGGCAAACAAAAAGGAAATGACATACCTTTTACTGGGCAGAGGCAACACTCCCTCTCAACCTCAGGAGTTTCACATGCTCTACAAACCCATGACGTAAAATCGTGAATGTGTCTCACTCCATAGCATTCTTGATGAACGGCTATTTGACATCTGGATCGGGGGGGAGAAAAACTTGAGTTAGTTTACGTGAATGCTAAAATGAAGATTATATCATGCCAGCAAAAATTTAATGACCTGAATTGGAACAAGAAACTAAATCAACATAAAGATTAGCAGGCAATTGGAGCACCTGTTACAGATAATTATTTTGTTATAATCCCAATCTTCCACCCATCTGCAAATAGCACAGCGTTCAGTTGTCCACTTTGCATACACAGGTTCAAATTTCTCTGTGATATTGAAAGTAGCACATTATCAGTTTCTTATTTGTTGAATATTCATTATCGATAAGAATGTTGCACGCAGAACACAGGAACAATTAGCATATTCAAGATGCATAAAATCTGTAGAGAAATACAGAATTACCTTGCAGAAAGGCAAATAATTGCTGTTCGTCTAATTTCGGAGGTGGAGCATTAAAGTCACATACATTATACCCAGAGAGCTGCAGCATTCAATTTAAGAATTAGTATACAGCTGCAGATTCCTGAAGTCTTCATCAGAATTAAACAAGAACGACGTAAGGTCCACACCCCCTTCTCCCAGCAAAAAAATAAAATAAAAAAAAAGAGGGGGAAGAAAATAAAGAAAGAGAAAAGGAAAATTGCAGTTCATGGCTAAAGGAGATTGTAATAATAAAAAGCTCAAAACATGCATACATTGAATTCCAGGTCATTCTGTTAAGATATTAAGAAGTATGAAACTTCATTCAATCAGAGAGCGGTGAAGCGCCACTAAACCCAGAACTAGAGTGTATTAAATGGAGGAAGATAAAAACAAAAAGAAAGCAAGAGCTGGTACAAACCAATCTTTCCAGCGGTAGCGTTGAACCCTTCACTTTAATGCTGACCTTCCACTTTTTTGCTCTGGAACCAGTATGACGTTCCCATTCGCCAAGTGTCTGTTTCCTTGTCCCGCATGAACCACACTTACACTCGACTCTGGAAGGAAATGAAATGGAGATAAATGAATGTTGCATGGATTAGTCTGCAGCATTAGAATACATCATCTTGATCTTCCAACATTACCCTCAAGCAATGGGAAAGTTAGTTACAGTAAAAAAGTAGGTAATGGAAGTACCTAAAAACCAAGACCCTAGCAAAGGTTAGGCAGAAACAAAGGCCAAAAGCTCAATTATCAAGTTTAATCAACCTTGGGCGATCACTACTAGGATTGTGACCACGTCAGCCAATTAGGAAGTACGAAGAACAACAATACCCAAAACTTCTAAGTAACCTGAAAACTCAAAATACAGAAAATAAAAAAAACATGAACCAAAATTCTACGACAATAGGTTTCATAGGACTAAAAGGATTTGCCTATGACCTGTAGTTCTAGCTTGGACTTTTCAGTCTATCATAATAGTCCATGTAATTAACAGATACTGCATTGGTACAAAAAATTACTCACTCCAAGAATCAGAACTGTTTTATTTCATTGTCATTGCTTCTCTTCATCATTCTCCCATTATCCAATATAGTATGTTATATTTAACTTTAAGTATAATGTTTATATGCTGACTATTCCAGTATATTCATGCTTCTTTGGAACAATCCCAAGTGCAAAGCTAGACATTATATATGGGGTCAAATGTTAGATAGAGGGCCTCATCCAAGCCAGCTTACTATTCCATGTTGCATAACTTCCAAACTTGTTTAAGAACCATAGGGTTTTTTTTTTTAATAAGATGGCTATCTTCTTCAGGAGGAACCTATGGCTCATTTTACAAAGGCAATAAAGACATAACCTACCAGGCAGTAATTGTTTATATGCTTCACGTTGCCAAGTCTCTGCATAGGCTGGCTGATTTTCATTGGTGTTTGGTGCATAAGCTGTAAGCAATGTCATTCTGGGATGCCATTAAGAAACTTCCAATGTGTGCAATTCAACATGTGAGGGAACGAAGCAGACTTGTAATGCTTGAATTTTAGAATCTATCAAAATTGTCCTTGTCAGACTGGAGCGCAGAACTTAGTTCAGTGCATTCACACACAGTGAACTTATAATAGTAACTTTACTGTGATTTCTAAAATGTGGAGATTCAATGGAAAAGGTGACAACCAATTCAGGATGTTCGGAGTTATAACAAAAGCAGTTAATTTGGAACCATATAAACAAGTAGATGTTGCCCAAACCTTTTTCATTCAGTAGGAACAGAAACTTAAAAGAATACTATATTTGTATATTTGATCAAGTAACTTTAGGTTTCAGCTATCAAGCTACCCCCTCCCTCCCTCCCACCCAACCTCCATCAGTGACCAGACGCAAAATATATCCTTCAACACCATAGGTTCCATTAATGAAGAAATGAAAAGAAACGGAACAATTACCTAAAGCAACCATCTAAGATAAAATTAATCAAACATGTAGAATAAGCCCAAATATACAGATAGTATAGCATCAATTATCACTAGTCATCTATGTCCAGATTCAAGTTCAACAAGCGCAGTTTGACCTTGCTACATGCAGAGATCACTGCAAATTAATCTAGCATTACTTGTAATTAGCATCTACAACTTTACTAACGAAGTTTGTGCTAAATGTGTGTTACTGAACCAAACAATAGATAATTCGAGGTCAGGGCTTACAAATGAAGATTTGGATAATAAATCCCTTCCACTCCAGTGCAGACAACACTTATCTTGTCAGGTAATACAGTTTGTTCACTATTTCCCACAGACCTGTCACATAACTAGTTAGAAAACAATGATTCAACATGCAGTGGCAAAAAGATAAAGGTTGACTATAATCATGCAATGCTAAGATACCTGAGTTTTGGTTGCGATTTATCTGAATCTGACAGTTCATAGGTATGCTTTTGTTTGCATTCAGGGCAGTAATATTCAGTATCCTCCAGATTCTACAAACCAAAATAATCAATCAAGAAAAGCACATGGAGCAATAAAATCATAACGAGTCAGATCAAGACCTTCAAGCGTTTGCCAGGAACTTTGGCGCACTCAGCATGTACCCAAACATCACAACCATCACAGCATATCTGGACAAAATAGCATGTCCGAACAAGAATGTTAGATATTATTCAAACATTTCATTGGCAACAACCACTATATTCTCAATAAGACGGTAGCTAGTCTCACCCAGTTCCCACCATCTGAGTGATGCCAAATCTTCATACATATGCCGCAGTACTGTTTTGATTTCCGTAACTGCAACAATGGTAAGCACATTCATAACGAAAAATCATCTAACAAAACTAACAAATAAAAAATTTGTAAAGAAATGGATAATAAGGTAAGATATTTCTATTAACCTTTGCACAATGTTCACATATGGCCTGCTCTTGTAAAGTTGTTCCTTTGACTTTCTTCATTGTTTTGCACGGGACAACCAAGCCGCAGCTGCCACATGGCCGCGTATCCTTCTTATCATAAGCAGTCTGCAAAGGGAAACATCTTATGAAATCACAGCTTTATAAAAGTGTACCAGAAACTGGACAATTAAAACCAGATAGAACTTCACCTTCAATCCCGAAAACAATCAAATAAGCTCTTGAGTACATGACAATTGTATAATCACGGATCCACCATCAACTGATGGCTAGTTAGAAAGTATCAGTGGTACCGAGATACTGAGCAATGGCTTCTCTTTTCCACAAAATATTTGTCATTTACTTCTCTAGATAAAAAGTGAGTTTAAGCATGCTACAAACAAGCTGAGCCACATCGAGCAAGTTTTGTCCACAAATTGTCTAAACTTGTTTAAAAATAGAAAAGAAGTCTCCAATGTTTCCATTAGTTCTAACAAAATTTTACTACATTAAATTTGGGTATCAAGTGTCAATCTGATAATGAAAACCTAACTACAGCTTGCTTATGCTCAATCAACAATAAAGCAAACCCAATCCAACTCAAACTTTGATGAGTCGCTTAAACACCAAACACGAACCTGGTAGCCCTAAGCTTATATCTGTTTGGCTTGTCAACAAAAGCTACTACAAAATTTGGTTACCACAAGTCACTTATGACTCCATCATGACATTTGACTTGAGATACACAAGGACTCTAATGGACTCCATGTGTTCTTATTGATATGTCCAACAAAAAAGTGGAAGAAAAGAAAATGAAGATGCTATGTGACAACTTGCCTGGTTTCGAGAACAGTATTCCTGATGCTCATTTGAGCAAGTTGCGTCGCGTCTCGCAATACGATTTGGTTCAGGACAACTTTCCTGCTCTTTTTCGAGGCCTGTATCAATATAGCCATTTTCTGCCAAAAAAGCCTCCTCTATTGCCATACGAAAATCGCTTGGCTTGCTCCCGTATAACTGAGTCTGTCCACGAAATCTGAACAAGCAAAAAAGTTCAGAAAAAACCTTGATAGCATGCTAAAACACACAACATATTGTCTAGAAAAGTCTTAGAGCATACATACCTATCCATATACTCTAGGAAGGGGAAGATCATCCCATCCTTGATCCATGCATAATCCTGCTCATCATAACAGCAAAATTAACCACAAAGTAAATATTACTCCATACACATTTTGTGCAAGTGCTGATAAATCCATGCATATATGAACAAACACATGCACGATACCACTACTGTTGGCCAATGAAAAAATTAATTCCAAACCAAGGGGTGATAAAATAGAACTAGAAAAAGTTGAAACAATTAAAAACTGCCCGCATAAATTTTTAGCTGGATATGCATCATTTTTCACAAGTTTTCAAAGTTTGAACGTCATTTCAAATAGATAGGCCCAAGTATGAATAAAGAAATTGAGAAAGAGATGCATACTGTCCCATGAAATAAGAGACATAAAAGATTAATTCCAAACTGAGGTGCAATGACTAGAACGAGAAACAAGTCAAACAATTTTGTAAAAACTGGGCCGCATAAACATTTGTCTGGATGCGCATCATTTTTGCAAGTTTTTAAGATTGACCAGCATTTCAAAGTCTCAAATATGAATAAACAAATTGAGAAAGAGAAATTACCCTCTGCCCTCTCTTTGAATACCCATAAAACATCACACAAATAGTGTCGGGAACACAAGCCCTTAGAACAGATTCTGGGGCTTGCCATAGGGGGTCGATCACAATAGCTGGCCAAGCTGGGTATCTACTTGAGCATTTTGCCCAAACTATATCACCAAGAACAAAGTCCTCCGGCCTATAAAAGTCCTTTCCTTTTTCAACCTTCTCCCTCCTCACTTTCTCTTTCCGCTTAAGATCACCAGTGGTGGGTGGAAAATCACCGGAAGTTTTCACAGAACCAAGTGAACTTGTACACACGTTGGTCACAATATCCTTCAACCCCACATAACCCATTTGTGAGCTGAATTTACTTTCCACGCACGGATTTCTCGATAACTGCCTGCCAGCATAAGTATTTTCGCCCTTCACACCATTCTTACCATCAACAGCCAGCTCGTACTCACCAATTTCTGATTTCTCCTTCTTCCATGACCCTATAACCGAGTCACTGAACCTCGAAGGACGTACGGAAACACGCCCTCTTGAAGATTTCAGCAACGAACCCCCACTGGAATTTGACTTGGTGCCATCTGCAGTAGGCGGAACTCCACTACACCAAGAATTAACAATGCTGCTATAATCAACAAAACTGTCGCCATTAATCCTATCAACGTACCCATCATCGTCTATCCTCTGTTTCTTCAAAATTTTCACAGGGTACAAATCATCATCTTCGCAATCAATTTCCTCCAATTTACACCGCTTCACATTCGGCATTTCGGATCTCACTACCTGCTTGATTAGCATTTCTCCAGCAACCAAAAATCAATCACCATACATCACAAATTCAAGCAGCAAAACCCTAATTTCACGCCACCCTCAAACAATAACAATACGAATTTGCTGAAATTACCGAACATGCACACAATCGAACAGTAAAAACGAATCGACTGACACGAAAACCCCAAATTCGAGATAGAATCTCCAAATTCCAACCTTTCTTGGAGATTTCACACCAACTGATATACGATTGATTGTCGAATTAACAATCCAATTCACAACGAACTGCAGCAAAACCCTAATTTATAAAACAACGCTACGGAACCCAATGGATACACGAAATTCGATGAGGTTAACCGAATTGAATGCTGGAACCGGCAGAAAACTGTGCGGACACGCCAATCCGAAAGCAACCAGGGATTTTCCGGGAAAGAGATTGACGGAAAGGAAAATTTCTGAGCTGAGAAAACTGAGATTTTTGGCAGTTAGAAAGAATTGGAGATTGCTTTGGTCAGGGTATATCTGTGTGTGGGTGTGTGTTGAGAGTATTTATATTTAGATTTAAATTATGAAAAATAATTGGAAAAAGGAGTAATATATTATTTTGGAGTATAATTTAAATTGCGACAGTTTGAAATATTTGGGGGAGCTTTGGGCTCCAAGATTGCAGCGTGGCTGCAAATTTTTGGGAGGGAGACGAAGGGTGTGGGGGTTGGCTGACGCGCCAAATCGAAAACGAGAAGGTAGCTTGGACTTTTTTATGATACCTGTGGGAGTGAAGAACCTTGCGGCTGGCCCGTAATGGGACCCATAAGATTATATATTATATCTGCCTTTCAAAATAAGTTTTGTTTTTCTTTAAAAAAAAAAATTTATCTTAAAATAAGTGTTGTTAAAATTTAATCAATATTTATTTATATTCTACCAAAATTATTCTTATTTATTTTTCTCACTAAGAAAAAACTTATTTATAATAATTAAATTTAAATAACAATAAACTAGTCTTTTTTAAATTTTCTTTAATTTGTATGTAAATTATCAAAACGACACTTATTTTGGGGCAAATGTAATATAAAATAGCATAACGATATAATTCAAATTAAAATTTTAATGTAATAGAATTTTGAAGTGCAATGTAAATTTTTCAAAATTTTGAATTGAAAATAATGTTAAAAAAACATAATTAAAGGCTAGGAGAATGCCAAATTATTCAAATGATAGTTAGTAAAAAGTTGGTAAGTTAATCAATACATCAATTACAAGGAAACTGTTAACTATGAAAACTAAACAAAAGAGAGTTGGATTTACTAAGTACACCACATCTCATATATTACAAAAATGTCATTATAAATATTAACTTAAATGTTCTTATTTATTTTTATTTTTTAAGTTAAAAAAATAATTAATTACTGTTGAACAACCCCTACCAAACACTGTTAAAGCTGTTCGGTAAGGGTGTCGAACACTCGTAGTAATTTTTAATTAATGGGTGTCGAACACCACTATAAGTGTTCGATTATACAGTGCTGAACAACTTAAAAAAAAAAAAACTAATGCAACGATGGATTATGAGAGCTTAACTGGCGGGGGGAAGCGGGTCCTTGGTAGTTAAAGTGAGAGAAAGCTTTGATGGAGATGTCCTAATATTAGCAAAAGGAGGTCAGGCTAGCCCCAAGTACGCTTGGGACTAGATTGAATCTTTTGTAAGGGAGGCATGAAAAATCTGAACCTAGAGCAGTCATTCTTCCAACATGTGCTTGACTGGTGTGTTGCGGGCGGGGGGAGGGTGAGGTGGGCTTGACCGGTGGTGGTGGTCAATGGCGGATGCACAGCCAAGGGTGGGAGGCAAGTGACCCCACTAAAAAAAAATTTAGCTTACAAAACTGTGATTTTTCGGATGGTGACCCCACTCAAATTATTTTTTTTCTTTTTAAGTCACACATGGTTGCAACAATGAGGTAGAGACGAGTGGTAAATTATGATTTCTAAGCTTTTTATGTGATAGTTATATTTTGTGATCCCACTAAAATATTTTTCTGGATTCGCCGCTGGTGGTGGTGGTGGAATGGGGTGAATTTTGTTTAGGGCATGAGTGTACTTAGTAGTTTTAGTTAATTTTAAAAAAAAATATTGGTAAGAGTAGAATAGAAAATTAGGGTGATGTACTTAGCTTTTTAAGAAGTTGAAAATATTAGGTGGGGGTATACTTAGTAAAATTTTAGATATAAATAGCAACTCTCTAAACAAAATCAACCACGTACAAAATCAAAAAAAAAAAATTCGTCACTCTCATGCTCTCTCATTTCTCGAGGAGGCCGTCCTCTTTTCTCTATTCTCTTTTGTTTCTGTTACGACTCACGCGTATGTCTTATACCTCCGGCCTATAAGTTTATTGTCCTTGTTATCTTTATCTCTCTCTCACAAGGTTTCTATTGCACCCAAAGAAATCATTCTTTTTCATAATTATGGATATGATTTAAACTGACAATATTTTCATTTTATGGTTACTTATTGTACAGGAAAAATATATATTCATCTCAATAGTTATTTTTCATTCTTAATATTTGAAGGATAAAAAGGTATATTATGATTGATTTTGAATCTTCGCTTTTAATCCCGTCAATTTGGTTGTTATTGAACGTTATCAAAATATACAACATTGTTAGCTTTACAACTAAGGCTACAACTTTTGTTACAACTAAACTTTGATGAAGGGCAAAGTAAGTTGTAATGCTAGTATTTTTCCAAAACATAATTGTTTTAGTAATTGGAGCATTTGTTTATACAACTGATGTGCCCAATATTTGTGTTCGTGTTCTTCCTCTCTCTTTTTTTAAAATTTTTTTTTACAACAATGGAGACTTAAAATCGAGTAGCATTGAATATATTACACTCTCTTTTATTTCATAGTTTGAGGTCATTCTTTTGGAATATATCACACCCTTTTTTTTTTCTTTAAATAGGATCAAAAGTGATTTCCCACTTACCACTTTGGAGAGTGATTCCCCAATTTCCCTTATTGGCTCAAACTCACGACCTATCGATTGTAGATTAAAGGTCTTACCATTTAAGTTGTGCTTTGTTGTCTTTGAGTCGAGTCACACACATCTCCTACCACAGTACCATCTATATTGTTTTACTTTTTTTTGTTTGGTTTAAACATAGCTATTTAGTCCTTTAGTTTAAACACAAAAGAGTATTGTTCGTATGAATGTATTTAGGTGTAAATATATATCATCTCTCTCTCTCTCTCTCTCTCTCTCTCTCTCTCTCTCTCTCTATATATATATATATATATATATATATATATATATTTAATAGCATATCATCTCTTTTCTATTGCTTTAATTTTCTCCGGGTGCAGTTTATGCCTCTACAATACACTTTATTGGTCCTATTGTTATTAAAATTGTTAATTTTAACAAATTTTTGATTAGTTATAGAGTTTTGACTTGCTTTCTTCCGCTAGGAGAACCACTGCTCGGAACTTCCTTAACTACGCCTTTTACGTATAAAAATTTGTAACATTTGTACAACTTTATACGTGAAACTCACATAAACATACTACTTCCTCCGTTAAGACAAAAAATCTATTATTCTATTTTGAAATTTTTACTTAAAGAGTACACTTTCAAATATTATATATACAATCTCCATAACTTTTCAACTTTACGATTTACATGTAAATACACTTGTTAACTGTGCATAAATACTTTTCTAGTTATGACTAATTCTGTTAACACTTACATATTCTTTAATTATTAAATTTTACAAATGTAAACTATATATTTAGGTAGAACGTAGAAAGTATTTCATAAAAAGTTAATATCAAATATTTATGTAATTATAATACGTTTTTGAAGCATCACAAGTTTCTTGATGTGAATTGTGATACATGCATGGCTATTTACACGGTTAATAAAGACAGGGCTGGCCCAAGGGGTGGGCAGCCAGGGCACCTGCCAAGGCCCAAATTAATAAGGGTCTTAAAATTTTTTTTATTGTAATATTAATATATATGTAAATTAAAAATAGTATTAAATTTATTGAGTGAGGCCCAAACTCAAAGCTTTTGTTGTTATTTTGAATTATGTTTGTTCAATTGTTTGTTGAGACTTTGTTTATTTGTTAAATTTTGTTATATTGTTAATTATTGCTCTTCTTTTTACAATGTTTTTGTATGTCTAAAAATTAAAAGTAACATTGACATTGTTTATTTGTTAAATTTGGAATTATGTTTATTTAATTGTTTGTTGGGACTTTTGAGTTTGATAGTTTGTTCACGTCTTAAATAGTTACTTTGAATTTTCAATTTAGTTAATTACTAATTTGAGGTCATAGCTCTAAGTGAGTGATAAGAGAACCATGAAATATAAGTACTAAAAATCTCAAACTATTCTTATGATGATTGTTAATTTGAGTAATTGATTCTTTTGACTTTACGAGGTTGAAATTCGGTAAGAAATTGTTTAGTTTTCTAGATAATAATGTTTCACCAAACTTAATTTCGGCTCAGTAGGAACCGTTATTGAAATTGTACTGATAACAAAAATTATTTTTGTCTTTCTAAGAAATTAGATTAAAAAAATATACTCCCTCCGTCCCTAAATTATTGTCTTCCTTTTCTTTTTCGTCAGTCCCTAAATAATTGTCTTGTTTGGAACTTTCCTTTTTAGAACATCACTTTTACTATTTTACCCTTACTTTTTCTTCCTACTTTAATTATGGGCCACATACACATAGGCATTAAAGAAAACAACAAACTATTTCAATACTATTCCAATATTAATAATCAAGTCAATTGAGTTGTCTTAATCCGTGTGACGATCAACCCAAACAATAATTTAAGGACGGAGGGAGTATAATATTAATATTTGATAATTAAATAAAGGCCCGTCTTTTAACTTTGCCCTCGAACCTATAAAAAGCTAGGAATGAATAGAGACAAAACTTCATAGGCTTACGTAACTAGGTTTTTTTTTATTTTCCCTTTTCTTTATTTCAAGTTCCATGAAAAGAGCAAAACACATCAAAAAGCCAAAAGGAGGGAAGGAGGAGAGAGAGAGAGAGAGAGAGAGAGAGACTGCAGAGTTAGTCACGGGCTGGTGATAAAGAAAAGGGAAGAAAGAGTCAGCTCTAAGCCCTAATTGTCATGAGATGGGTCGCCCAATTGTCATTAAGCAGCTGTTTAAGCCCCAAATCCAATCAACTGGGCCCAAATCTTAATTGTAAAAAAAACACTTCTATATTAATCGATGGGGGTTTAATCGGCAGTTGAACTCCAAGCATTCAATCCGCATAATAACGAATTGAATTTGTTTTAGGCTTTTAGCCAATTGCAAGGTTTGAACTCTGCCATACGATATCGGGCAGGCAGTTTTGCGAACAAATGTTGTAATCCATATGAAAAATTCTAAACAAATGCATGTACATTTTTCAACCAATGTTTCCACAAAAAATAAGGCGAGAATTTGGAATTGTCAAGAATCGAATATCTTTCATAGATGAGGTGTTACTTGTAGAACTACGAGCTGGTTGATAAACTCGTGGGATAATATCACTTTTGGTACCCTAACTTTACTTGCTTTTTGCTTTTGGTACCCTTGTACTGACTTTATCAAATTTCATCACCAACGTTCTCAAGTTTCATCAGATTACATACCTTCCGTCAAATTTCTGTCAAAGGCTAACGGCTGACCTGTTGCATCAGGTTGGATTGTGTTTGGAAACCGGCTACGTGAGTTGGTATCAAGTGAGAGAAACGGGTTTAGGTGTGTACTCCATTTCTTCCCCAATTCCTCCCCCCATTTTAGCCGTCCTCATTCGAACCCTAATCCCCAAACTTGTTCCCCCTTGTCATTCGAGCCCTAAATTCAAAATTCCATCAGTCTTCATTTCAAATTCCTTTCCCAATTTCTCCTCTCTATTCCTTCCCCAATTTCTTCTTATTCACGAGCCTTATATATTTCTTCCCCTTTATTAAAAATGAATACTTCTCACCAACCTCTTCAAATGCTAGTTGGAGCTCAAGGAATATGGAAGACATGTTCTGTCGATGTGGAATAAAGATTGCAGGGAAGACTTCTTGGACCAAAAATAATTCAGGAAGAAGATATTGGGCATGCCCAAAATATGGGGTAATTTTAATTGTATTTGCTTCTTGTTTAGTTTTATTTTGTAAATATACCTGACTTTTTTTTAAAGTTACAGCAAGATGGATATTGTGGAGTTTTTAAGTGGTTGGATGATGAAGTATGCCAAAGGTCTAAATTAACGAATTATTCCAGGATTGTTGGCCAAGTTGAACAGATTTGAAGCTCAAGTAGAAAAATTGAAGATCAAAGAGATTGAAATGAAGACTGGGTTGATAATAGCAAATAACAAGGTTGAAGACATGAAGACTGAAGTTATTCAATTGAAAAAAAAAATTTGATGTGTGTTTATTGGAATGGCAGTTGTATTTGTCTCTTGTATGGTCATGGTTTTTGGTATGTGATTATAGATATGTAAAAATCTTATGTACAATTATCTAAATGTAATCAGTTTTGTTAATGTATTGATTCCAATGGAAGTTGTATTTGACACAATGTAATCAGTTTTGTTAATGTTGATTGTAATCAGTTTTGAAGACTTTGGCAAATTTTGACAAATTGTGTATTTAACATCTAACTGGAGTACATTGAAATGTAACAAGTACATTGATATAACTGAAACACAAACTAGAGAACAACATGGACATACATAAACTAGACAACAACATTGACATATATTGTCATATTACAACTCACTGAATCACAAGTTCATTGACATAAGAAACTACCAAATTCCAACTCAAATCCATAAGCCAACAACAAAAGTTTAACAACTAACTCCAATATTCCAACTCAATTCAGAGGTTATATTTTGTATTTGCCGCTTGAGCTTGATTTCCCTTGTATTGTACTTGAAGTTCCACCTCCAATTGCATGTCTCAAATTGGCCATGGTAATGTAATTCTCTCCTCCCCTCACAATAATTGGAGAACTGATTGTTGATGTTTGATTCACCTTTAAAAAAAATCAAAGTAGCAATTTGCAATCACAAAATACAATATGAAATGGTGAAATTATATGTCTTACATTTAAAGAAGAAATCCTATTTGTATTGCCTTTTATATTCACCCCCACAGTGCTTGAACACTCTTTCTTTTAACCTGCAATTTAAGACTCAAATTAGTATCATATATGTCAAAAAACAAATTTTTTTGAGTAATTGCTAAGATTTGATGACAAACTTAGAAAATAAAAATGGAGTAATCAATTTGACAAACTTACAGGTAATTTTGAAGGATTTGATGATTGAGGGCCTTTGGAAAACATTTGATTGTTTGGATCAACCCCAACTACTGTCAACAACTGGCCACCTTGAGGGCCTTTCAAAAAACACCCATCCACCCCTATTAGCTTCCTACGAAACTGAAACCCTTTTTTGCAAGCATCAAAACAAATGTAAAGCCTTTGAAATGTAGGCTTACCAGATTCAACATCAGATAGTTTCAAAACCAAACTTGACCTAAGCAATTCTAGGCAATAGTCTCTTATTTGGTGAAATTGTTGCTTCAAAGTCCCTTCCAGTAGTTGTTTTGCTTTCTTTTTTGCCCTATATGCTTGTTGTCTTGACACATTAGCCTTAAGTTTGTTACACAGCTCATTCCTAAATTCATTGGTTCCTAAACTTAGATTTTCTTTATATTTCTTCATGAATGTCCTTCCAATCCAACCAGACTTAATACATAGGTTGTTGTAATTCCATCCATACTGTGTATGATTTGGATTGTACCCTTTCAATTGCCATGATTTGTCATTTTGCATTGGTGCAGCATATGCATATCAATCACATCCATCATTTCTACAAATTGCCCATAACCTTCTACTATCGTTCCTTTCAAACCTCATGACCATTCTCGTTCTAAGACAAAATGTTTCAATAACATCTTTCACTTCCTTCTTTGTATTGTATATGGTTTCCAATTTTAATTCAGGGTTCTTATCAGTCTTAGGATTATGTTTGGGATATTTTGTTTCTGGTTCCTCATCACTGCCTAAGATGCTTTCAAATTCATCACTATCAGAAAGTTCCTTATCACCATCCTCCTCCATCTTAGTAAACATATTCTCATTCACATATTCATTTTGTAATGACTTTCGCTTGCCCACAAGACCATCAAACTCAATGCCAGAATTAACATACTTATCAAATTCATTATCATCCTCCTCCATATCATATTCAGAGTCATTAAATTCAGAATCAAATGAGTCAGAAGACAAAGAAGCATTGACATTTGGGTTTTCTTCATGATCATTATCTAGAAAAGAAAAATCAGAAGTCAAAGAAGCATTGACATTTGGGTTTTTTTTCAGGAATTGTTTCAAGATGCTCTAAGTAGATTTTTACCTCTTTCTTAGTGGGAATAGACCTGAGTAGGTTCTGTGACTGTGATTCAGTGACAACAAGGTTACAACACATGAGTAAAGTTTTTTCAGGTTGATGCCAAATCTTAATCTTTTCAAAATTGTAACCTAATTCCTCTACAAAATCCCTCAAGTCAGTAATCCCAAAAGTTTATCCATCCACCCAATCAAAAAAATATATCTTCCCTCCAAGATAGATTCTAGGGTCATGCTTCATCACACCACCATGAACAATTTTTATTGTAAAGCAAATAATATCCAAAACAGGATCTACAACAAAGTAAAACAAATATCATCAACAATTCAAAATTAAAGACACATAACATACCGTAACAATAAGCTAAGACATTTTTCTCATGTTCATAAAATACAATAAGTAAGTAACAAATGACAAGGGAGTTGGAATTGAAGACACATAACATACTATAATCTGGTTGGGACGCATCCATGATTCTTCTCGTCATGGGAATTAAAATTGAAGACTAAAGGAAGTTCGAATTTAGGGATCGAATGACAAAGCGGAACAAATTTTGGGATTAGGGTTCGAATGAGAAGAGGGCTGAAATGGGGGAGGAATTGGGGAAGAAATGAAGGAGTACACACCTAAACCCATTTCTCTCACTTGATACTAACTCACGTAGCCGGTTTCCAAACACAATCCAACCTGATGCAACAGGTCAGCCTTTAGCCTTTGACAGAATTTTGATAGAAGGTATGTAATCTGATGAAAATTGAGAACGTTGGTGATAAAATTTGATGAAATCAGTACCAAGGGTACCAAAAGCAAAAAACAAGTAAAGTTAGGATACCAAAAGTGATATTATCCCTAAACTGGTTGTATAAATTAGTTGGCTCCCTTACTTGCCAATATTATGGACCGATATAAATGATAAAAGGTTTCTCTTTATTTATCTCCTATTTTCCCTTCAATTATTTCAAAACGAAAATATAAAACCAACAAATGACTCAAAAATCCCCATGACCAGATGTAAATGTTGTTCCAAAAACATCCTCAAACTTTAGGCATTAATGCAACATTTGTTCAAGTGTTTTACATGACAGACAAAAGGGTTAATATAGTCAATAGCAGTTCGAGTTTCATAGCTTGAATTTAGGGTGGGAGCCGGGAGGATCATCATAGTTATATAGCCTATAGGGATAATGACACTACTAGTCCCTCGACTATGGCCGATTTCACTATTAGTCCTTTAACAAATTTTTTTCATATTTGTCCCTTGACTATGAAAATTAGACACGGTTGGTCCTTTTGGTGGATGCCGTTAGTATTTTCCCGTTAAGTCTGTCATGTGCCTCTCACATGCGTTTAACCAAGGGCAAAAAGGAAATTTCACCTACATCTTCTTCACCAATTCTTCAAACACCAATCTCAGATCATATACACACACACACACAACAACCAGATTCAACTATGGCTCTTTAATCAAAACCCAGACCTATATTCATACACACACACACACACACAAAACCAGATTCATTTTTATTCACACACACAAACTTGATTTTCGGCAATGACCATAAACTCTCTGGAAAATCGCCAGAAAACCCATTGTTTTAAACTTCAAACCTCTCAAGATTTAAGTATTCATTAACCACGTTTCTCAGTATAGAACCATTGAGCATATTTGTATGGAGGATGAGAGTTGTGAGGCCTTTGGCTTCACAAATCCCACTTGGGAATGACCCAAACAGCTTGTTTTGTGAAACATCAAAAGAAACCAAGTTCTTGAGAGAAACCCCAATTCGCGAAAAGCCCCCCCACTTCTACTTCACGAACTGAATTTTCCCCAAAATCACCGCGCCGTCTCTGCGATGCGACGACGGACGAATCAAAGCCGCCAAAGCTCTCTTCACTAAATCCCCTTCCACGGTCCCAATCCTAACCAGCGACCGTCATCGCCGATCTCCTAGCGTGCGCTGATGCGGTGATACGACACCGTCTGCGTTACTCCGCCGACTCGTCGCGTTCTTATGCAAACGACACCGGAACGATCCAGGATGCGTCGTCGGCGGCACATACACATTTTCTTCTGACCAGACCAAGGCTAGCTTGTTGTTGTTATTGTTATTGCTCTGATTTCGGATTCGCGAGTGAGTTTGCTGCCTTGACTCGGTCTTTAAGTTGACTCATTTGGACTGCTGCGAGGATAGGGTCGTTGCTGGTTATGGGAGAGAGGGAGATGTTGGTACTGGCGCCGGAGTCGAAGATGGAGAGGAGCCACTTGATATCGGCGATGGAAGATTCGAGAAGGTTAGAGACTTTTCGAAGTCGGCGTGGTGGAATTTGGATCTCACAAGAAGCGGGAATTTGATGAGGCGTAGGACCCCGAATTTGCTTTGGATTGTGCAATTCACCTCACTTCCCTCTTGAGTCAAGGATTTGAGGCTTTCCATGATTAGCTTTGTTGGATCTCACAAGGGGTGGGGCGAGATGTTGTGGAGGGTGGGGAGGAGAGGAGAGAGAGAGAAAAAAAAAGAATAAATTATTTTAAGTATTAAAAAATATCTTTACATGTGAAATTTCTTAAATGCCCTTAACTAAAGTCACGTGTTAGGCACAAGACAAACTTAACGGAAAAATTCTAACGACATCCAACAAAAGGACCAACCGTGTCTAATTTTCATATTCAAGGGACAAAAATATGAAAAAAATTATTAAGGGACTAATGGTAAAATTAGCCATAGTCAAGGGACTAATAGTATCATTATCCCTAGCCTATATCAACCTCGTAAATTCCACACACACAAAAAATACTGTAACAAAAATTTCACAAGTTCACACACAAAATGCTTGTTGGAATCACTTAGCACTCACAATTTTAATTGTTGCACTTTACTGGAGTTATAATTAATTTTAATTATTATTCCAATGTGAAAATTGCAATTAAATGGTGCAGTGATAATAATAATTTCCAGTACATATAGGGTAGGTCTCATGTAAATCTATCTTACGGATTATAATTTGCAAAACGAAACATCACTCTCTCACAACTCTGCTGTCCACCAACAAAAGGTAGTTCCGATCAGGAAGACCTGTATTACAAAAAATATCTGTAAGACGAAATTTTATAAATTTTTTTTTCTGTACTTATATTATATAGGTAGATAAATGAAGATGGAGATAATATTGGAAAAGAGAAAGCAAGTGGATGTTGCGCCTATCAAAGAGTTTGAATTGCCACCCCCATGAATAATCTAGTATATAATATAGATCTATAGTTGGCTAGCTTGCTTAGGTCAGAATTTTGAACCAAAAAAGAACACATAGAAAACCAAGATTTGGCCAGGTCCAATCAGATCAGAAAACCTAAAGAAGCATCTAAAGTGGCACCAGCAATATGTTTGACAAATTTTGACTAATAAAACACATGACAATGAACCGCCCCACTTATATATATATATATATATATATGTATATATATATATATGTATATATAATCACTTATATCACCATTTATATTCATAATAAGTCACTCAATGGTCATTACTCAATACTCACTCTTATTTGACTTATATTTATGGGATACACCTCTATTTCCCAATTAAAATTTATGAGATTATCTACACTTTTATAATGAGTTGACTTGAACCAAAAACTTATTTGATTTAATATACTATTTGTTGTATTTTTTTGAAATCCTTTAAAAAATTTTATTTTATTTTATTTTAATTGGGTTCTTTTCCCTCCCCCGCGCACCCAACCAACCCCACACATATAGGCTTTAATAATGGACCGAAGATCATTTAAACGAACCATTATTAAAGCCTATATGTAGTATTCAATCTCACTAAAAAAGAAATTGCCTAGTTCTAAATTGAGTTCAAATTTAATTGGAAAATGAGTCTCAAAATTATTATTTTATTTGACTTGACACACGAATTAAGAAAAAATAATTGATTTGATTATTAATATTGATGTAAGGTGTAATTTTCTTTAAAGCCCATGTGTATGTGGTTCATAATTAAAAAGTAAAAAGAAAAAGTAAGGATAAAAAATAAAAATAATGTCTTAAAAAAAACTTTCAAACAATACTCCCTCCGTCCTAGATAAATGTTCCTAGTGGATAAAACACAGAAATTAAGAAATATAATTAATGATGTGCTGTAAAATGTGTTCTGGCCATAATACCTATGAACATTAATTAAGTTCAACTACTTTAAATAATTGAGTTTGTTTGGGATGTGTTATATTAAATAAAGCTTTAAGGATATATTAGGAAGAATGATAGAGAATAATTATATCAAAAATCTTTAGGAATATTAGTTGGGACATCCTAAAATAGAAAGTAAGAACATTTATCCAAGACGGAGAAAGTATAATTTTTTTGGAACAGACAAAAATGAAAAAAACTGGAAACCTTTTTGTAGTCTTGAAACGGCAATGTGATTGGTGATGTATGCATGGACGTATTAATTAAGGCGCTTTATAATTGTCGTACTAAACACTTTTTGTCATTATTAATTAGATTATTAGTAGTAATATGGAGTATAACTTGATAAACACAATGATTATTTAGTGCGACAGTATACGTGTCTCAAATCTATGATTAAAATGTGTTAGTTTCTTTGTAAAAAAAAAATAATAAAAAAATTAAAATAATTGACTCATTTAATAAGTTAAACTTTCTAAAATTGTAGCTTTACTTACTTGTATAATGTTCAAATTACACTTATATTCTTACTACTTTGGCATCGATTAGAATTGATTCCATGGAATTGATTAATAACGTTTGGTGGTTCAAGAATTATATTTGAAATAGAAATGAATTACTAAAATCTTGGAATTGATTACTAAAATTTAAGGAATCACAATCGGAAGTGATATTTAGATTCCTAATAGTTTGAATTCATGTAAAAGGACAGTAATATCTTTCTATTAGGTCATGTATTTGCTTTATATTTATAAATTTATTTGGTTTCAACTATTTTATGGCCGTTCTTTTTACTACTCCTCGTCGTCGTTGTTTTTCGGCTCTTTATAAGTTTTTTCTAACTCTTCTCATTTAATTTAATTTGTTAATAATAGTTTATAATTTATCATTGTAGTATTAATTTTAACAATCGGAGATGATGAAGAAGAATAGTGGGTGGTTGATCTGCTTGAAACTATATAGGAGAATAAAATAGTAATTATTTCAAATAAGTAATTACACGTACCTTTCTCAAATTATTTCAAATGTTTAAACTATTTTTATTTGAACTTTCATTATAACATTAGTTTTTTTGTTTTAATTTGATAAATTTTTCTTGCTTTATTGATGTTGGATAATTTAAAATTTTCACTAAAATTGAAAAAAAAAATGAAGAACTTGTTATTTTGTGGAACAGTAATAATGTTAAAGTCTAATTTTTATCATGAAAGTCATTAACTAATACTTGTCTACATTGGGGTAATGTTGTCAATTGCTTTAATTTTATTTTTACATTCCAAGTTATTTTATTTTTACCAAACAATAAAATAGAAATTTGTAATACATTAGTAATCACATTTTTTATGCTATCAAACACTTTTTGGGAATTATCTAACCATTTATTTCTGTAAAATCACATTACTAGTATAATCGGTTCTGTGAAATTAATTTTATTTTCGTGTACCGAGGCCTTCCAAAAATAAGACTATTTTTTAGAATAAACCAAAGAGGAAAGGAGAAATATTTTTCTTGGGACAATGGAATATTGGCTATGACGTTAAACATTCTATTTTCGGTCTTATGGCAAAGGATGAAAAGTATATAACCGACTTCTTATTGTATATGAAAAACTATTGTTTTCTTATTATAATAATACTGATAAAAAAATTGATGTAAACCCCTTAAGTTACAATCAGCCTAAAGTGTTAAGTTTTGGAAGCAACGAGGAAGGAAGGGATAGTGCTTCAAATGAACAAAATTGTTAGTACTCCTTCCCTTTCAACCAATTGGTCAATTTTAATTTTTTTTAGGTCAACTTAATTAAAATTTGATCGAAAATTTACATATATTTATTTGTTTTTTTTAAAGTCGTAACAGTTGTAATTCATAGTATTTTTAATGTAATTTTTAGTAAATGAGATTTTATTTCGAAAACATAATTAAAATAAGTTAAATTTTGATTTGATTTAGTCACATGTTTGACTTTTAAAAATGAAAAGTAGACTCTTTGGTCAGAACGGATCAGGGAGAGTATTAATTTTTATAAATTTTAGTAATTCTTACAAATTAATAACACTAATCTTCATGACTTAAAACAAGTAGAGCTATTTTCAATTTACAAAATTGAGGATGTATGCGAAAAAAAAACAAAACGGGAAAAACACAAATTTCAATGATGCATTTTCAGTGCCCAATAGCATAAAATAAATAAGAAAAAGAAAAGTTTAATTATATCATTGTCATCTAAGGAAATCCATATTAGGGCCCGTTTGGTACAACGTTTACAAAACGCAGCGTTTTAAAAAATGCAGTGTTTTAAAAACGGAGGTCTTTCCTTATAAATGCGTTTGGGATATCACTTCAATACGACAGTTTTTTTTTTCCTAAGAGCGTTTTAAAACCTGCGTTTTGGGAAAAAGCTGGGAATTCCAGCGTTTGAAAACGCAGCTGCGTTTTGAAAACGCTGCGTTTTCTGCCGCAGTATTGAAACACATTTTTTTGTAAATAAGCTGCGTTTTATCCCTGCGTTTTGGCCAAAACGCTCGACCAAACGGGCTCTTACTCTCTCTGTTCCACCCAAAGAGTCCACGTTTGAAAATTTTAATTATTAAGGAAATATATAAGTACCATTAAAGTTGCCCATAATTACAAAAAATGCTTAAGCATAATCAACATACTCATTTGAAAGATAAAGTTGAAAAGTTTATGAAGAGTGAAGACCTTATTTTTAAAAATGAACTCTTTAAGTGAAAGATCTCAAAATATAATAATAGACTCTTTATCCGAACGGAGAGAATATTATTTTGGTGTATTTGTGTCTTTATAAAATTATTGCTATAAAGAAGACAAGCATTTAGGTGTGTGTGTAGAGAAATGGGTGGTGTGTATGACATATATGCATCAAACATCATTATCAAAGAAAATGATGGTTTTCGTTTTTTTCTCGCAAGGAGGAGTAACAATACCGCATTCGTCCAAAATAATTATTATTTTAGTAATTTATACACAAATTAAAAATTTTTCAATAAAGATTGAGTTACCTTTATATAAGTTTATTTTTTGTAGACAAGTTACAAGAATATTTTTTTTTTCCTCTTAACAACCATCTTTAATGAAAGTAGAAAATAAGAGTAATTTTGGTAAAATATGAACAAATATTTCTTAAAATCTTATAATGACAATTATTTTATGACAATTTTTTTTTTGCTATAACAATAATTATATTAGGACGGGGTGGTATTAGCTTTGTAGCGTTGTATTTATTTAGCATAAAAACTTGGAAAACCTATTGTGCACAAAGAATCCTAGCTAGCTAGGGGGTGCGTTATTTCTTATCAACTACAAATGTTTATCCATTTTCTACTTTAAATTTTTTTCAACACGTGCAGTTCGACCTAGAGTTGTTTTAGAGAGGATGTTTGGATTCAAATGAAATTAGTTGTGCCAATCCATCCTTTTCAAAGAATTTGGTGGGGGTTATTTGCTCGTAACTAAAAGATACTTAAAGAACATATATTTTGAAGAGTAGGTCTTCTGTGAGGCCGCATTACGGATCTTAATTCGTAAGACAGAGTTTTATTTTCTCACAGCTAAACCCACCAACAGTGAGTGAGTCAATAAAATCCGTCTTACAGAAAATACCCATAATACGATCTTTTATAAAATTTTTTTGCCTATTTTGAAACGTAGTTTTTCCTTGGCATGAACTTGGAAATCTAATTTGCATGCTAGGAAGTTGGAAGAAATTCTATAAACAATATAGATAATTGAATATAAAAATAATGCAACGAACCCTAGATAGCTAGGGTTAGGTCTAATTACGTATCTTATCAATTACAAAATTCTCTCCATTTTTTATTTCAAAAATTTGTCAACATGTATTTTTAGAGGAGGTTTGGATTGAGATGAAATTGGTCATGCCAGTATCGGTAAAGGCGACAACCATGAACAATTTTGCATACTGTCACTCAATTGTGTTTTTCTTAGGCAAATGAGAAATTAAATTGTATCATTTGATACAACAAAAACATCTTAAAAATGAAAAACATCTTAAAGGTGACCAAGAGTGGAGCTACATGGGTGATATGGGGGGCTAGCCTCCCTTTAGCTTTCAAATAGTGCTTATGTGCCCCCATGATGTTTTAGAAAAATAAAATTTAGTACTACAAGTTACATATTTTCTCATTCTAGCCCCTTTTGTTTTAGAAAAAAAAAAATCTAACATATTTATAAGTTTATCCCTAATTGATGTGAAACTCAAATATTAGCTTCCAATTTTACATCTAATGTAATCTTGCCCGCCTTTCTAAGTACCCAATTCTTTTTCCGCCCCTCAAGGCGATTGATGTACATACTTTTAGATCCTCCCTAAAGTATATACTATATAGGCCCCGCTTAGGCAAATGGGCTCTTGTAAGATGACCTACATCATCCCTCGGGTATTTATATACTCCCATTATTTCATCTCAAGGTAACTCTTAAACACTCGCTCTCTAATAGTTACATAACTCATTTGTTTAAGAAACTGGGGACAAGTTCCAGACAACTTGTTGAAAAAGTGTTTCAAATTTTAATAGGAAAATGACTGTCTCAATTAAGCATTGAGATCCTATTAGTAAGAGGAAAGTCACGCGGATCATAAACCTTGTCGGTGGTGAATTCCTTTATTGACATGGATTAGGAGGTTTAATCCTTATTATATTAGGATCAAGAATAGTGAACATAGTCTATATAAAGGTCATATGTTTGAGACAACAAATAAGAGCCAAGTGAGTGAGACAAATTGAGGAAAGACGCACGGCGGACACAATTGGTGGTCGAGGGTCTTGAGGTCTTGGCGGTGTTATATAAAATAGTGTGTGACTATTTTGGACTGCGTGGGTGTGGTACTCAATAGAATAATGTCCATCTTTGTAACCCTTTTCCTAAGGAGGGTAAGCTCATGAAAAACTCTCTATTGTAATTTTCCATTGTTTATAACTAGTTAATTTGTTGTTTGCCTTGAAGGCCTTGGAGTGGATTAAATCACTTAAATCCTACGTTCCCTTTTGTTTGATTCTGTTATATTTTCTATTTTCTTGTCATTATTTTTCAAATACTTGGTACTATTATTTTTGACCGGTCTATTTCGCGTTGAAGATAGAAACTTTGAATTCTTAATCCAAGAATATCCTTGTTTTTATAACAAACTAGTATCAGAGCTTTAGGCTAGTTGAAATTTTACAATCAAGAGATTAGATTTTTGAAGATGACGGACATTGAAAATTCTACGCAGTTCCAATAAAAGAAACTTTAGCCTGCGGCAGATTAAAGTTAGGGATGTATTGATCTAAGCAAATCAAAAGATTGCCTTGGAGGGAAAGGAAACAAAGCCCAATGATACAAAGGATGAGGTATGGAAGAGAATTGATCAAAAGGCGGCTAGCACTATCTTGCAATGTTGTACAGATAATGTTCTCTACAATGTTATCTCTGAAAAATCTGCAAAGAAATTATGGGAGAAGTTAGGGAGTCTTTACATGGAAAAATCTATATCAAACCGGTTGTACCTAAAGAAAGAGTTGTTCAACTACGCGATGTCTAAAGGTACAGATATTCATGATCTCTTAAATGCTTTTAATTAACAAGATACTTTGCCACAGTAGTGTTGGAGATTTTTTTTTCTTTTTCTTTCTCATCCTGAACTTGAACAAGATTGTCCTCATTCAATTGTTGGGTGTCATCCCTGGAATCGACCCTAGCTTAGAACTTGTTCAATGTTCATGGTACATTACTTGATAGGTTTTCCTTCTTGATCACCATGATATAAGTTTGAATCCAATTTAGTGTTGTGATTTTCTTTAACGTTGCTGGGACCGATGTTGGCAACATTGTTAGAGGTATCACTAGTTGTGTTATCGGAAACATCTTTAGCCTTTTGAGTGGTAGTATTTGCTTTGGGTACCCATGTAAGATTCTCATTAGGGTAATCTTTGGCAGCAACTAGGCTAAGGATCTCTTTTCTTTTCCAGCCTACTTGGACTACTTTTGTTTAAACTTGCATGACTCCTCTGCGTGACCTTGTCTAAAGCAATAGGAGCAATACATGGGTAGACGTTCAACATGAATAACTTGCCAAAATCTTGGGGTTACTTAGTGTCACAACCAATCCATATTTTGTTTGGGAGAGACTTAGTGAGATTAATTTCGATACATACCCTAGTAACACTCGCCCGAGTTAATGCAACAGTAGGGTTATCAAGCATGATCGGCTTGGTTAGCTAATTCGCAATTGAGAAAAGAGTATGCTTATGAAATAAATAAATAGGGAGACTTGTAAGGGAGAACCATACAAGCTTGATCTTTCATCCACAACCGTTGATAATCAGCTTCATGATTGACTAGTATTAGAAGGTGCTTAGAATCAACTCTCCAATGGTGAAATATGCTTTTAAGCTTAAGGCGTGCATGTGTTTTTTCATGGGTTCCATAATTGACCTGTCATGAGAGAATTTACCAATGAGAGCGTGTTAGAAGGGTTGAACAAGAATACCAATAGTATCATAGGTGAGTTTCATTGCTGGCTCTCATTTGAACGTGGAACGATAAATAAGGGGAATATTTGTGGACTGAGAAACACCCACAATGGAATTAAGTAAACAATTTTCGAATAGTAGGAGAAGGAAGATTGAAAGTGGAGGAGGGTGGCACGAAAGCCATAGTTATAGCCAAGGTGTTAAAACCCTAGCATTGCTGTGCTAAGAAAACCCTAGGAAGAGTGGACGATTTATTTACTTTTTCAACCTTCCCAATTCAGCCATTAGTACATGAATTTTAGTTAGGATTAATACATAATTCGGTCCTTGAACTTTTTAGTATTTCCTACCTAGGTTCCTGAACTTTGACATTCCTAATTTGATACTTGAACTAAATTTTTAGGTAATCAGTTAGTCCCTCAACTGATTGTCATCAATATCAACGTTAAAAATTCATTAAAAAGATGTCAATGCCCTTATTTAGATGAAGACTGAGATTCCACGTGGAGAATATTATGCTTTTATCACTCTCTTTCTCTCTCTCTTACTCACTATCTCTAACCCACTACTCATTCTCTCCATCTCTCTCTCTTTAACCCATACTCATCCTCTCTCTCTCTCTCTCTCTCTATATATATATATATATATATATATATATATATACACACTTGCCTCACTCACATTCTTTTGTTAGCAACATGAATCTATTAGAAGCCAAGATCTTTTCCCTACAACAAAATTTCTTTGCGATCCAACTTAATAGGCGAGGAAGCATTTAGGACGTCTTCCATGTCCTCTATTCAGTTCTTTGCACAGTCCAAGCATTCTCAGCTAATCAGGCTCATCCTATTTTCAAGGAATTTTTTAACAGAGCTCTCAAAACCTGCCATGCAACTTCTTATAGTTAAAAACTGATCATCTTCTGAGCTCTTTAAGACCCTCTACCAATTATTTTTCTCGTTTCCTTCTTCCAGTTGTGGATTAACCTCGTGATTTAACTCAACAAATCCTCATCAAAATGTAACCACAATTCTTCTTTCTACAAATATAAACCCTAGATGAAATTTCTAAAATTCTTTTAAACAACCTGCTAAACAAAGAAAAATAAAACAGGAATCCCATAAACAAAAAAATTGGCACTCTAAATCATCACTCTAATCTTATATAATAATTCTAATATTTCCTTCTAAACACAAGCAGAACATTTCAAGAAAAAAAAAAGAATACCAAAAAGAGGATGCAAATATATACACGGAAATAAATATATAAATTATTTGAAATGAAGCATTCATCATGTGGGTTTGAAAGTTGTAATGAAAATGGTTTTTTTTTTCTCTGAAAATAATCGGCAAGAAAATGGGAGAGTATTACCTAACACGTTTCAAGCTTCTGCAAATATGAACTTGGGATGAAAAAGCTTCGCTGCCCACATAATGCGTCTCTGTTGTCCCTAGCCTCTATCAACGACACCATCTCGGCCACCATAGTCCCAGTCTCCGCCGCCCACCCATTTAGCTTGTAAATTCGAAAGAGCTCTTGTCGATATTGTAAACTTTGTTTATAATGATTCAAGAAATGAAGAATGAATTATGGAAAAATTGAAAACTGAGAGGGTAAATCTCCACTGATGTTCTTTAGAGATTACAAGGCATATCAAAATGATGATTCGAAGAATACAACAAAATAGACTTCTTGGTATATACAAAGCCGTAACAAACTCTAACTGCCTAGTTCCAACAATTACAAAAATGCCACTAACTTGTCCATGTTGTACAATGCCAAAAGTAACTCTTTAAATAACTAACTTAACTCCTTAACTTCCCAAGCATGGCTGCTACCACTAGACATTCCCAAACATGGCTGCTACCAACAGACATGCTTCCATCAGACGTTACTAGTTATGCTTCCACCAGACATTCCCAAACATGCATGGTTGCTACCATCAGACATTCCCAAACGCTGCTACCAGATACATGCTACCACTAGAAGTTCCCAAGCATGGCTGATACCACTAGTCATGCTTCCACCAGACATTCCCAAGCATGACTGCTACTACCAGACATGCCTCTACCAGTCATTCCCAAGCATGACTGCTACCACCAGACATTCCCAAGCATGTCTGTTACCTTTAGACATCTAGATTTAGAATCTTGACATAATCCATCAACCTCTGCAGTGATGTCTTCTTCATAGTCCCAATTATCGATCTCTGTACATTATTCACAACCTTGTTACTATCATCATTCCCAACACAAGCATCATGTGTTGCATCATCTGCATCATGGTCAATAGCTATTGAATTCAAGTGGGCTGAGTCAATTTCGCCAAATCGTTACCATTACGACTACGGTGGCTAAGTGATGGACTGGAACCTTAAATAAAGTCAATTACTCACCAACAAATCTCCTAAGAGCTAATTACTCAAGACCGAAAAATTGAATCATGCTCCCTTGTCGACCAATTACTCCACAACAAATCTCCAATTTAAAAGCTCCAGAGAAAGGATCAAATTAATTAGAGAGAGAGAGAGAGAGAGAGAGAGAGAGAGAGAGAGAGACCAATTACTCCACAACAAATCTCCAATTCAAAAGCTCCAGAGAAAGGATCAAATTAATTAGAGAGAGAGAGAGAGAGAGAGAGAGAGAGAGAGAGAGAGAGAGATCACCTCGTTTGCTTTGGGTTGCGATGAAGTTGGATCCCTTTTGCTCTGTTAATATTTTGATGGTCGATTTGAGCTGTGTGTGGCATAATCTATATATATATAATGACACAAGTGATTTTGGCACACTTACTAAAACAGGTAATTTGGCGCAAAAATACACTTGCCCAAATTAAAACCCATCTGTTTGTCTCTTCATATTTTGGTGTCTTGGGAAGCTGAAAAGATAAATTCCTTTTCTCATTAACCCCTCTTTCTCTATAAGGGTCAGCTGTAGCGGCAGTGACCTCCTTCTCTCTCTCCCCTCCATTGCCGCTGTTGCGTCGGCTTCTTCAAATAGCTGTAAAGTAGCCCCCAAAAACCTAGGTTGCACTGTCGTTGGCAACGGCGGATCAGCTTTGAAATCCCTTAAATTTAGAGCCCTTTCCAGCAATGACGGTCATTCTGGCTCAACCCTTGGCGCTCGCATGGTTTCTACATCCGCAATTAAGCCCTCGCCCTTCCTCGATTTGAAATCTCTGTCTTCACGAAAAAGAAGATTAACCTTGCTAGCCATGCGAGAGGTCATTTCTCACTCGCTCTCATTTCTCACTCACTCGCGCTCTCTCTCTCTCTCTACACACACACACATACACACACACACACACACACACACATATATATATATATATCTACTGGCTGAATGTTGTGATTTGTAGTATATTGTGAGGGGAGAGGTAAGGATTTGTTTTTCGATCTTGTACATGGAATAAATGTCTTTCAAATTTTCGATCAAGTACATGGTCAAGTTGATTTTGATAATATAGGGTGCTTCTTTGAGACACATGTGGTACAGTATGTTTTATGATAATTCATAATTACAATTTATTGATTTATGTTTTTGCTGCTAAAGTCTTTTAAGCTCAAATAATCTTACTGGGGAATTGCCTTCAACACTTGCAAAGTAGACCACTATGAAGGACCACTATGTATATAGATAGGGAGAGAGAGGTTAGAGAGGGAGAGTTTTTCCGGGAAAATGTTCGGGGATTGTAGATGTTTTTGTTGGAGCAGAATTTCCAATTTCTCCAAGCCTGAGCACTAATCCTTCTCCCTCCCGGCCCTGATTCCTCAATGGCCCAAAGGTATGTAATAATTGAGCGTAAAATTCCTGATATTTTATATTTTATGAATGTGGGTAGTTTGATCAAATTTTATTTTAGTGTTCTTTATTGAATTTATTTCTGAAATTTGGGTTTTGAGCTGATTCTTGAATCTTTGTTTCGTGATGGAGTTTGATTGAGTTATTGATGGTTGTGGGTGATATGTGCAATTTTTTTATTTTTGTAAGAAATGGCTTAGGGCTGTTTTTTTTTTTTTGAATTTGATTGGGTGTTCAAGTTTCTCTATTAAAGTAATCTCTAAATGTAGTTAGAACTGAATGGTTCTCTTTAATTTGTAAATTTTCGTTAAATATAGAAATCTAGCACTTGAACTTTATTTTTTGAGTTACTTTGATTGCTTGATCAGTAAAGTTTCGACTTTCTATTGAGAAGGTTATTGATAACAATCTCTTAAACACATAGTGAATGGTTCTACTTTGAAGTAACTTTCAAGGGCACGCTTTAATCTTCAGCTATCTGTGATTTTTTAAACCCTTACAACTTTCATAGTTCCCCTACAAGTTTCTGAGATCTCTAATTCTAATTTTGCTTCCATATGTTAGTTTACTGATCTGCTTTATTCGATTTCACCTTTATCTTTTTTTTGCTTGATTTGTTGAACTCATTTCCATCTAAATCTTGTAAGTTTTGATTTTTTTCGAAATTTATTGTGTTTGTGCATTTTCACTAATTTTGCTTAAATTGTCTCTTATATAGAGTAATTGAAAGTAACAGCGAATAGCGGCATCACGGAGGTCAAAGATGGGGCAAGTGTACGAAGGGACGGGAATCTACACCACAACCCAACCATCAAGCTGGTCTCGGCTCTCCTCGCTGGCCTTGCTCTTTCTCTTTCTCTCTCTCTCTCTCAAACCCTAACTCAGTTCCCTAAACTTTTTTTTTCTCTCTCTCTCTCTCTCTCTGTTCCATTGGAATTCGTACATGAATTATGCATATTATGTGTTCAACGATATGTTTTTTTGATTGATTTTTGTTGTATTTGAAGCAGGAAAACGGAGAATGGATAGATCATTTCCACGCCACAACCGTGGTACTTCATTAACTGCCCCCCCTCTCTCTCTATACTCCCTCTCTCTCTCTCTCTCTATACTCACAGAGACATCCATTTGATTTGGTAATTTTTGATTTATGAATTTTGAGTGTTTGGGATTAATGGGTATTAGTTGTGCTTCTTTTGGTTAATCATTGATTAACTTTTTAAGTATATGGTTTTTGGATACATGCTCAGTCTCTATAAGTCCTCCAATTTTCTCTTTCGGTTTTTCGATTTGAATATTTGTGTTTTCAAATTGGGGTCAATTTTGGGGTTTTCGATTTTTTCCGCAAATCCTTGTATAGTTCCTTAAAGATTGATTTTTCATATTTTTCTTCATGTTAATACTTGACCACTCTTGACAACTCTTGGTCTCAAAGATTGTTGAATACAGAGCAATAAAGCAATATTGAGAAGTTTTCTGGATTTTCAACCCACTCTGATTTTCTGAATCTTTGCTATTAGATTTCAAGTTCAACTTTATAGATACTATGATGCCTTTCTATTTTGTTTATTATTCTTTTTTAAAACTTTACTATAATTAAATGTTTGTTAATTGATATTGTCATTATGACCAAGTGAAATCCACTTATTGCAGCTGCACTACTATTTCAGAAACCAAGGAAGAGGTTGCAATCAAGAAAATTGAGGGAATACATTTGAAAACTGTATTGATGCTAAAAGTTTTCTGTTTTTTTTTTGGGAAAATAACCCATTTTCTAAATTTGTAAGAAATAACCAAAACCTTGAAACAAAATTATTTTGAACCATTTGTTAGTTGTCTTAAGGTATACTTCTTTTTATCTCTATCAAAACCTTTGTCTTTCTTTTTTACTTGTGTATCGTTTCAGTTCTTTGTCTTTGTATCTGATCCTTCCTTCAGACTGCAACTTCAACTAGGTATGGGTGACCGGTCTGTATTCATGGATAATATTCGTAAAGTCATTCTCATGGACTATCATTTGTATTCAACTTCTATGTTCGACAAGATTATATTGAATTACCTGTGCAGTTCAGATATTGGAGAGATCAAAAGCTTGACTGGACGTAGGATTTCCTTTATGTCCATCTTTCTTTTTCAAAGATTTATTATGATCACTAAAAACCTCAAACAGATGGTCATTTCTGTAGAAGAAGTTAGTATATCAGCAGTAGAGATTCAGAACCTATTGATGCCGACTACCCCCTGACTCTCTGCCTCGCTGCTTCCCATTTGTTTTGCTTCCTTTGACATTTCTTTGAATTATTTGGCTAAGCTGTAGTTTACTGTTTATGGATTATTACATATCTGGCGAAGTGCTGATTTAGATCTCATTCTGAATGTAGAGATATTACTAATGTAGAGAAGCCATACGGTCCACCAAAAGAGGTACATGTTCAAGTGACACACTCCATGCCACCAGAGAAAATTGAGATATTCAAATCTTTGGATAAGTGGGCTGAGGAGAACATCTTGGTTCACTTAAAGCATGTTGAGAAATGTTGGCAGCCAACCGATTTTCTGCCAGATCCTGCCTCTGACAGATTTGATTCGGAAGTCAAGAAGCTGAGGGAACGAGCAAAGGAAATCCTTGATGATTATTTTATTGTGTTGGTTGGAGACATGATCACGGAGGAAGCTCTTCCAACATACCAGACCATGCTTAACACTCCAGATGGAGTTCGGGATGAGACCGGTGCAAGCCTCTCTCCTTGGGCTATCTGGACAAGGGCATGGACTGCTGAAGAAAATAGGATCTGGAATGGTAAGTTTCTTCAGTTCCATCATAATTTGTTTGAATCAGCTATATATTAATACGACATGCTGGTGGAAAGTTCTAAGAAAGCAGTAACCTACTGGTTTGACGAGTTGATATGAATACAAATGATAGTCCATTTTTTGTTTTCACTAAATTGAAGGAATTTGGTTTTTCAGTCATTTTAGTAGTACACGTGCACTAATGATGTTCATTGGAAAGAAAGCACCCAAGAGGTGTGTGTTAACCTGTGGTTGCATTTTGGTCAATGTAGCCAAATGGGTCAATGCTTCCAGGATTTAGTGCAGGATTGATGCTAGAAACGAAAACCAGACAAAAATCAAACTCTGCATGACAATGGACTCCATTACCAATGAAGGCAAGTTGGTGACACTATATGCGGATCACTACTCAACATAATCTTTTTCTAACTTGAGCCACTAACTTTTTGAAGAGTTGGAAGCATGGTTCAAATTAAAAGTTTATAAACGAGTCAAGAATCATGCATTATCGCAAGAGGACTAGGTTGTCATAGAAGTGAAGTAATGAAAATGTTTGTAGAGTATAAACGTCTTACCAATATCTGGAGCACTATGAACGGTCCCAAGATTCCACAGAAGCCAGAGATGAGTGCTTTGTCGAGAAGCATGAATGCACAACACCTGAGCGAGGTCTTTCATAAAGAGATGCTACAGCAGTAAAACGAATAGGTGGCATGTATTTTTATTTGATTGTGTGTATATACTGAACTATATTTTCATTTGAGCGTCTAGATGGTCAATTGTATTTGTACTAGAGGGCTTTTTAGCTCGAGTAATGTGCAGTTATGCACACACAATATCTCAAGCCCAAATGTTATAGTATAAACTAATATATAGCTCTCTTCTTTTCCATAGTAATTTTTTATGCATATTTAGTACAACCACAAATCACATTTATTTTTATAATACAGTTTTTAGTCATGATCATTTGTATGTCATTCTGTCTAAAGTTACGTACAAATCCTAAGGGTCTTCAAATTTTGTTACGGATAGTGATAGTAGTATTAATTGCACATGTTCAACGACAAATGTTGTATTTAAAGTATTTCCAAATTTATAATAATTTTTTATTTATGATTATTTATTATTAATTTTACTTTTTCTTAATCTCTCTGTTATAATTATTTAATACTAATTAATAAATATTTATAATATTGCCTTTATCAAACAAATAAATGAGAAAGACAAGATCAACCAACCTGCACATGTACAAAAATGTCGACATTAGTTGGTCTAATGAAAAGCTGAGGGATGGGGCTTCATCAAAAAGTATTATGAAAAGCTGTTCTTAACAACTTTTTTTTTTTTTTTTTTTTGTGATTCATCTATATTTTCTAAATGTCTAACTTTGCATAAAATATTATCTTTCCGTGAAATATGATAGTATTTGGCCCGTGCGTTTAACGCACGGGTTTAGCACTAGTTGAAAAATAATGGTGCTTGTGATGGTAGCCTAATAATAATTTAATTTTTTATTATGATTTTTTTTTTCATTTTTCACTTTTTTCGTTTCTTTTAATTCCTTTTCTTTTCCTTTTTTTATTTTTCATTTTAGCCCAAATAATCCATCACATCATAATTGTCCACGTGCAATCCCTGTCAACCTTAGCCAAAGATATTTCTGTCTTAACAACAAAAAACTAACGCCTCAACTGACGTTAGTTGAGGGAATAACTGATTACTTAAAAGTTCAGTTCAAGTATCAAATTAGAAAATGTCAAAATCTAAGAACCTAGGTAGGAAATGTTAGAAAGTTCAGGGACCAAATTATGTATTAATCCTTTTAGTTATGCATAGTGGACACTAAGTTGTGTACTTGTTTCCACTTAGACAACTAAGAAACCGTATTACTCGTTAAAACAAAAAAAACAAAAAAACAAAAAAAATTCTTAAAAATGAAAAAAGGGAAATAAAAATCTCACATAGCCTTCTTAGTGTATGGGCAAACTAATATTTTAGTAATGAGAGAGATGAATATTGTAATTTGAAAAGTAAGCTGAACAAGTTTTGATGCTCGTTAAGAAAATATAACTGCTTCGATGAACATCAAATAGTGATAATCAGATACTCTCTCTGTCTCAAATAAATGTTTCTACTTTTTATTTTGAGATATTCTAATTAATGTTACTAAAAACTTTAGATCTATCTATTTTCTACCATTCTTCTTAATATACCTTTAAATTTTATTTAATATAACACATCCCAAATAAACTCAATTATTTAAAGTATCTGAACTCAATTAATATTAATAGATATTATGATCATAATATATTTTACAGTAAATTATTAATTATGTTTCTTAATTTTTATATTTTATCCACTAAGAATATTATGATAGTGGACTTTTCTAGTTTTTGAGTGGACCCCATAAAAACCGGTGGTCCTCTTAACCTACCTGCAGCTGCACCAAAGGCCAGTCCCTTTTCTTTTTTTGTCCCTTTACAAATAACACAATTATTAATAAAAACAATATTCCCAATAAAAATACAAAAATATAACTACGAGGCTTAGGACTGTTTGTTAAAACTGAAAATTAAGCTCTAAAAACTAATTTCTGAAAAAATAGAGCTTAAATCATTAAGACATCCTCTTTTGACTTAAAATTTTGGCTATTTTTAAACGATACTTAGTTTATTAAATAATATTATATTGCATTATCAAACAATTTTATTTTTAATATCACTTAAAATTTTCCTAATTAAACTTTTAATTGGGTTATCAAACAATCTTATTTCATTTTTTGGTTTTGTTTTTCATGCTATTTACTTAATTTTGATTTTAGTGTCAGTATTTAGGAAAAAAATTTCAAATTGTATAGGCCGAGCTTAAGGTGTAAAAGATGGGATATGATCCTCTATTTCAGAAGTACTCTATTTCCTATTTTGATCGTCGGATCTTCGCCACATGTGCATTAAAAATTAAGGAGTAGTTAATACTTCCTTCGTTCCACTCAAAGAGTCTACTTTGAAATGTCTAATAATTAAGAGTTATATATATAAGTAGCATTAATATTGATCATAATTAAAAAAATACTTGACTATAGTTAATATGTTTATAACACATGTAAACAGTAAAGTTATACTTAAAATTGTAGACAAAAAACTTTAAAGTGAACTCTTTACGTGAAACATTATAAAGTAAAATAGTGAACTCTTTGCCTGTAACAGATTGTTAATTCCCATTTCCCAAATACATGTAATGAACATCCGATAATTAAAATAAGAGACTTAACACCTTTTTAAAATAGAGGATACTAGAGATGCTCACGGAAATATATTAATTTGATGTGTGTCCATACTAATCGGAATGAAGAAAAATAAGATAAAATATAAAAAATGTATATTAATTTCGAGAAAATATCCTTCCAAAATGATAATCCACTGTAGAAAAGGCAGAAGCTGCCATAAAATGCCATAAATCTGACCGTTAAATCTTAGCCCTTCCTTCCTTATCACACCTCCCTCCTCTCTATATCTCCTTCTCCCTCCCTTTCTCTCTCTCCTCTTTGCTAGAGTCCCTACAACTCATTCACTCTGCTTGTGTTCTTCATGTCCATGTTGCTATCTTTTCATTTACCCAATCTTTAAAACATCAAATAGACACACACACACAAACACACACAAACACACACATATATAGATTGGTATATCTATATATAGAAAGATTTCGGGTTTAGTTAGCTGGTGTTAGCCTTCTATTCTTGGATATTAATGCTGCATTAAAGACCCTTTCTCTGTCATATATCCAACCCTTTTCAATTCTGCACTCTCCAGTCTGTTTTTCTGGTAATTCTCTTGAATCTCTAATGGTCTTTTTGTCATTTTATCTTCTTGTTCATGTAATCTCTTTACCCTCTCCTTGAAGCTCCAATGGTCTTTTTGTCATTTCTCTTCTCTTTTTACCCAAATTTTTGCCATATTTATAATTGGTTTAATGAAGGTTAGACTACAGTCTTATAGTGTAGCATTGATATTAAGCTTTTTAATTTGCTATCCTGTAATTAAAATAGTTTAGATAATTTTCTTGGAAAATTACAATAAAATTGAACTTAGTCTATTTTTATTGGGTATAATTAATTTGTTCCTAACAAAGTTCATTAAGACATAATTTTTCAAGTTTGAGCTTTGTTATTTCAGCTAAATTACTTTGGAAATGGCGCCGAAGAATGGTCGTGGCAAAACAAAGGGAGATAAGAAGAAGAAGGAAGAAAAGGGTATTCGTTTTCTTTTTCTTTAAATGTTTTAAAATTTTGCATTTTTAATTAGTTGTAATAAACAGGGTGTATTTTGTAATTCTACACTTACAGTTCTTCCAGTTGTGGTGGATATAACAGTGAACCTTCCTGATGAAACCCAAGTTCTCTTAAAGGTTTTGCCTTCCCTTTGCCCTTTCTTCTTGTTCTTCTTCTGTATTGATTAATTTAATAATTTTGGAAATAATGGAAAACAAAATAAAAAGATTATTAGAAAGTTATTAGTAGAGCACTCTATTTAAATTAGTTAATTTTAGATTTTCTTTATGAAGCATTAATGTGAAATTGTAGATACTTAATTCTTATCGAAGTTAGTATATATGGTATGGTTTTCTTAATATAGCACTCTAGTTAAGTTAGTTATTATGGTATGGTTTTCTTATTTAATTCTTGTGCATGGTTAAGTCATGTTAGTAGACCTAATTCTTATGGGCCAAATTTGAAGTTTTGCTCAACAAAATGAAACTTAAGATGACCAATTAACTAGTGGAGAGGTTAGTTGTCAAGTTTGGTCGTAAGAAAACGATACTTTTGTCAAAGTAACAACAACTTGTTGATATTGTGGCTGAGTTAACTGTAGAATAATTTCAAATATGTGACGTGTTTACTGAATAATTTATCGATGTTATTTTCATTGAAACGTGAACATGTTCATACGCATTCCTTGATGGTCACAACATGTTTGAGTGTGACAAAGGGTTGCGTAGTGGACCATTAAGAACACGAATCGCGGCTTAAAATAGATAAATTTTGCATTTATAACCTTGTTTTTATGTTCATATTTTAAACGAAAATATTATCGTTAAGTTATTTTTGTAATTATTCTTATACAGGGAATATCGACGGACAAGATAATAGACGTTCGTCGACTATTATCTGTGAGCACGATAACGTGTAACATCACAAAATTTTCATTATCCCATGAGGTAACGTTTGTTTAAGATGATAATACTCTTATTTTCAGGGGTAATTCAGTAAATGTACTTTTGTGGTAAATTTATTCCAATTTTACCCTACTTGGATCTCAATTTTACAGATAAGAGGGCCACGTTTAAAAGATACGGTGGATGTTGCTGCACTGAAGCCATGCTCCCTTACTCTGGTAGAAGGTGAAACGTTAACGACTTTACTAACAACCTTCACGACGTCATCTTTAACGGTACGCCTGAATTGTCAATTCTGTCCTCAATCTCACTCTTTATTTTCGACAGAGGACTACGATGCAGACACCGCGACGGCGCACGTTAGAAGGCTACTGGATATTGTCGCCTGCACAACGAGCTTCGGTCCGTCGTCGGCGAGCAAAGATGACTCCGGCAAGAATGCGCGGGCCCCACCGGAGAACAAGAGCGCCAACAAAAAGTCGGCGAAATCGCAAAACAACAGGCGTTCGTCGCCGCCGCCACCAGCAGCAGCACCGGCACAACCGTCATCACCGGTGTCGTCGAAAGACGCGGCGGTTGACGGAGAGGGAGAGTTGAGCGATTCGTGCCCTAAGCTCGGTAGCTTCTATGAATTTTTCTCTCTGTCTCACCTCACGCCTCCTATCCAGTGTACGTCAATCTCTCTCCTCGAGCTAAATGAACTTTCTAGAAATTTTGATTTCAATTTAACTCACCTCGACTCAGCTTTTGTCCCGATTACACGGGTCAGTTACATGAATAATCCGGTTTGGTCATTGCACGGTCAATTTCAATATAATTTTCAATTAATTTTGTAGATATAAGGAGGTCAACGAGACAAAACGAAGATGACGTATTTGTTGATGATCATCTTTTCTCCCTTGAGGTATAAATTATTTTAAGAGCATTGCTATTTAAACCCAGATAATTTCTGAGTACACCCATAACGGTGTTCGGCATGGTGGCCGAACATCACTTTTGCCGCAAAAGTGATGTTCGGCACCCATGCCGAACACCCGCTATGGGTGTACTCAGAAATTTCCCTGGTGTAAATAGCAATGCTCTTAATTTAAATCTCTTTGTTCTGTTTAAGGCACAAAATGTGATGTTTATAAAAATGATGAATTTTTATGATTTAATAATGTGCAGGTGAAGCTTTGCAATGGAAAGCCATTGCAGATTGACGTGTGCAGAAAAGGATTCTACAACGTGGGGAAGCAACGGATTCTATGTCACAATTTGGTTGATTTGTTGCGGAGACTTAATCGAGCGTTTGATCATGTCAGTTTGCAGAACTTTCTAGATTTGAGTGTTTTACTTTTGTTCGTATTCTTCAAATTTTCGTGTGTGATTATTTGGGATTATACTTGTTTAAATCATGGATCATAAAGCATAGCATTCTGTGGTTCGTCGTCCTTGGTAACTTGCTGTTAGTCGTCTTTATGGGGTGGCCAGTGGTAGAGCTGAGACTTTACAATGCGTGAGGTCACACGATCGATCCCTTTCCATGCCACTGTTAGTCAAAAACTTTTCAAATGCGGCTCTAAGAGGTGTTCTGATGCTGTATGCATAAAGTTCTATTTGTTAAGAGAAAAAATTGAGCGAGTTCATTTACAGGCTTTCATCCTTTACAAAGTAGGAATATAGTTTTGAACTCATACCAATTGCTTTGTTGATACTTGCTTCTAAAAAGTCTTGATGAAATTTTTACACGTGTCATCTCTTCTTTTCAGGCTTATGATGACCTCATAAAAGCCTTCACAGAACGAAACAAGGTATGAATTAATAGGTTGGAATGAATTTATCATACAAATACTCTTTCATCGTTTAAGGTACGTGACCACGTTCATTGATTTTTCTCTGCAGTTTGGGAATCTTCCTTATGGCTTTAGAGCCAACACATGGCTCATCCCTCCAGTTGCTGCACAATTACCTTCAATTTTTCCACCTCTCCCCGCTGAGGATGAGACGTGGGGAGGGAATGGGGGTGGTTTAGGAAGAGATGGAAAAAGTGATTTACTACCTTGGGCTAATGAGTTTTCATATGTTGCATCTATGCCTTGCAAGACAGCGGAGGAGAGGCAGATTAGAGACAGGAAGGCGTTCCTTCTGCACAGCCTCTTTGTTGATGTTGCTATTTTCAGAGCCATTTTGGCCATGCAGCATGTAATGGAAAAACCAAATACGAGCCATTCGGTTGCAAAGAGTGAAACTATACACACAGAGAGAGTAGGAGACTTGAGCATTACCGTCTTGAAAGATGCTTCCAATGCTAGCTGCAAAGTGGATACAAAGATTGATGGATCTCAAGCAACAGGTGTAGAAAAAAAGAACTTGGTGGAAAGAAATCTCCTGAAAGGGATCACTGCTGATGAAAACACTGCTGCCCATGTAAGAAGATATTCTAGATGTAATCAATCATTGTTACCAATATGAAAATTGATTTCTTCTTTCTATGTAGCTAAAAACTGAGATATATCCCAGTAATGGTTCGATAAATTTTGTGTTTTGAAACCAGGATATTGCTACTTTAGGGGTTGTCAATGTAAGGTATTGCGGTTACATTGCTGTCGTGAAAGTTGAAGGGAAAGAGGATGACAGAAAGAATCCCCAATTGCCATGCCTTGAACTTCTTGGTCAGCCTGATGGTGGTGCCTGTGCCCTCAACATCAACAGGTATTTACTGAACACTACATTGTACTTGACAAAGTATACTCTATATAAGAGCCCTAGTGTAGAAAACCTTACTTGATTCCTTGATTTTTTTTAATAACGCTATGTGTGGAGATAACTGCACCTTTAGGTGTGAACTTGTCAATTCACTAGCTACTTTAACGAGCTTTCTCTTACTCCTTACTGACCATATGATGAAGTTTCTACTGAAAAAAATTGCTTTACCAAAGTTTGGGGTGGTAACAGTATGACGACATTATTCGTTTATGATATTTTCCCCCATGTGACCAAGTGTGTACCTCAAATGACGAGTGTCTCTTCTCAAATGCTTGTATCTGTGTTTGTGTGGATTAAGTGAACTTTTTCCAAGAAATTATTGTTACAATTTGATTGAGAATCCAACATGTACACTAAATTTCAACTAAGATTTTGGGTGGGAATGTAAATGAGAAATGATTTCATTTGCAAGGTTTCCAAGGCCAAATCGACTATTTTTTAATTCCAATGCCTCCTGCTATTCAAGATAAATAACATGGCAAACGTTGTCAGGGATAAAGCCAAGTAGTTCTTAGGTGGGAACTCATCAGTTCGCTACTTTGTCATTATCATCACGTTGTCTAGCATAACACCCAGCTAGTTACATCTATTTAATTAAGTAATTTGTCACTTTGTAATCTGTAATCCATTTATCCCTTCAGATAATTGTACCACCTTTGTCCCTAAATGAGTCACTTTTGGTTTTTTATTCCCCCCCCCCAAACAAAAAAAGGGTCACTTAATCATTTCCGGCTAGATTGAATACAACTTGATTATTCCTACATTAAATATGGACTTTCATAATCCATGCTTTTCCAAAAGTGACAGTCATTTAGGGTTAAAGCCTCAAAGGTGGTAATTTAAAGGGCCTAACACATGCTGCTGTAAAATTTTCAGTTTATTTTCTCCAATTCGCTCACAGAGTTCTTATGATAACCTTGTTTTTTACAGTTTGAGATTACTGCTTCATAAAAGAGCAGCTTCACAAAGCAAAATGCTTCCAAATGCAAAAACTTCGGAATGTGAAGAGCTCAGTGCTTCACGAGCTTTTGTGGAAGTACTTCTGGAAGAGAGTCTAGCTAAGCTTCGGGAAGAGGAGGTGGAAGGTGACACCTTCACAAGATGGGAACTTGGAGCCTGCTGGATACAGCATTTGCAAGATCAGAACAAAACAGAAAAAGATAAGAAAGTTTCTAGTGAGAAGGTTAAAAATGAGATGAAGGTCGAGGGACTTGGGACACCTCTTCGATCGCTGAAAAACAGAAAGAAGAATTCAGTCGATAGCAATATGGAACTGCACTCCCAGAACGTGAAATTGGTAGATGGTGTCAATGGGGAAGCAGAAAATGCTGTGTCGCCTTCTGCAGAATCTCAGCTTGAGGCAAATGCCACTGACAACGAAAATTCTTTGAGAAGATTGTTGTCTGATGCTGCTTTTACTCGGCTTAAAGAGTCTGAAACAGGCCTTCATCGCAAGGTAGTATTTGTAAATCTCCTGGAGGTTGTGAATTATTATTTCCTTTTAAGTATAATGAAGTTCTAATCTACTGCTTGTCATTGATAGTCTTTGCAAGAACTAGTCGACCTGTCTCATAAGTATTACAACGAAGTTGCTCTTCCAAAACTGGTAACAGCATGTTGTCTGATTGATTTCCCATTTAATCTGTGTGTAGTGTCATTGTTGATCACGTCTCATTTCATAATGTATACAGGTTGCAGATTTTGGTTCTTTGGAACTCTCACCAGTTGATGGTCGGACTCTAACAGATTTTATGCATACCCGAGGTCTTCGGATGCGTTCTCTGGGACAAGTGGTTAGTGTCTTCTAGTGATGCAGACTCTCATATACTTAAACTATATGTTCTATTTTCAGCTATCTAAATAATTTAGGTCTTGGACTTGATTTTTTTTTCTTTTTTCCTTTACTTCTTGCTCTCGTCAAGAGTCAATTGATGAGACTATGCTTGCTATTTCTTTCCTTGACCAGGTTAAGCTTTCAGAGAAGTTATCACACGTACAGTCACTCTGTATACACGAGATGATAGTACGAGCTTTTAAGCACATTCTGCAGGCAGTAATTGCTGCTGTTGCTAATACCGAGGAAATGGCCGTAGCTGTTGCTGGCGCACTGAATCTAATGCTTGGAGTTCCTGAATCAAATCAGTCTGGTGCAGTTGATTCTCTAGTATGGAGATGGCTGGAAGTTTTCTTGAAGAAGCGATATGACTGGGATCTTAGCAGCTTTAATTACAAAGATTTGAGAAAATTTGCTATCCTACGTGGGTTATGCCATAAGGTACTTGAGACTTCTTTTGTTGTTAAACATCCAAATGGCCAGTGTCTCACAGTATTGTTGCACTCTCTCTCTCTCTCTCTCTTTTGCTCTCTCATTTATTGAGAAAATTAGTAGTTTAACCATATGAATAAAGATGAGGACTTATGGGTGGTTTTGTATGAATATTTAAATACAAATGGACTCTAGTTCAGTTCGTATCTGTATACCACCCACCTATTTGGGTGGGGGGGAGGGTTGTGGGGGGAATGGGATGTTAAACTTTGTCGGTGACATCCTGCTTGCGTTTTTATATTTCTACTGCTTGTAGACTATTCAGCACTATTTCATATTTCCTCTTTGCAACCAACACGACAGTTTTTTCTTTCATCTCTGTAACTGATATGAGGACCTTATCATTATTTTCTGGGCTGTTGTGTCTTATGCCCCCCTCCACCTAAATTTAAGTATACTTAAGCGATGACTGAAATGCAAATAGTTGAATGAGCGTATAAGGTGGTTTAGATCAGGAAGCTGTTTGGTGACTACCACTGAACTGGTCAAATTAGAGAGCAGTGCTGCTGTTTCTCTTAAACAATCTTTATCATAATATGCTTGGTTGAATGTAATCTATTGCTCTCTGATATATTTCATGTATATCAGTTTGAGAGTATTGATTCTGAGACTCCATTTTGTATAAACGCTATGATTTCCAAATCACTATTGACTCTCTCTCTCTCTCTCTGAGTTTGTGTGTATTTATCTATCTAGTTAACAAGGAACAGGGAGAATATGGGTTTGCTTGGAAGTATGAGTTTTACATTATCTTTATGCTTCATAGACCATACCTGTTGCAGTAGCTAGTGTAATCTAAAAAGTGACGAATCTGTGTCTGTTTTAGGTGGGTCTTGAGTTGGTTCCAAGAGACTTTGATATGAATTCTCCACATCCTTTCCAGAAAGTGGACATTGTCAGCCTAGTACCTGTGCATAAGGTGATAAGTTACTCCATGATTGTTAGGTCATGTTTTGTTCTTTCTTATCTTAAATATCAAGTACTTTTTTATATTCAATAAGTTGGGATTTTGTGTTTGCTTGCAGCAAGCAGCATGCTCGTCCGCAGATGGGCGCCAGCTCTTGGAATCATCAAAAACAGCGTTAGACAAGGGAAAACTTGAAGATGCGGTTAGCTATGGGACAAAGGTAATGATCTAAAATGTCAAGTTGCAATGAGCGAACACTAAGTCGTTACCCTTCTCAACAGAGACCGGATAAATGCTTCTGCAGTTTGCTTCATGTGTCCTGTCTCATTCTTGCTGTCTCCCCAACTTCCCTTCGTCTAAATGATTCAAGGGAATGAAAGTTATTACGAAATGATAAATTGGTGTTTGAACAAGTCTGTTCCTGTGATATTCATCTAGGTCAATAGAATGTTTCATGGATTTACTTCTCTGGTATTTCCAGGCTCTTGCAAAGTTGGTTGCAGTCTGTGGTCCCTATCATCGAATGACAGCAGGAGCGTACAGCCTTCTTGCTGTAGTTTTGTATCACACAGGAGATTTCAATCAGGTCCGTTCGGTTTTTGCAATATTTCTTCATATCTGAAGAGCACATCACTTTCATCTCTTTTAACTTCTATTAAACCATTCTAAAGGATGTTGCCAGTTTTGGTTTTTCTGTCAGCATGAAGTGTATCTTTTTATGGTACTGTGAACTTATGTAGATTCCATCACAGGCCACAATTTACCAGCAAAAAGCGTTGGACATAAATGAGAGAGAACTTGGTCTAGATCATCCAGATACCATGAAGAGTTATGGGGATCTTGCTGTGTTCTATTACAGACTTCAGCACACAGAGCTGGCTCTCAAGTATGTTAAATTCGGAATTTATATTTGCAATTTATTTGCAACAAGTTTCTTGTTCATTCATTTGAAAAAACTCGGCATCCTTGCTGACATTGTTTATATTATTGTGATCTGTGCATGCTCGATTTTTTCTGTTATACTGAGATGAACTAGACTTTGATAGTTTGATTCTAACGTTTTGAAATATGGTCAAGAGGCAGTATCAATTAGCAGACATTTTTATTAAAGTCACCAAATGAGAATAGAATGGGTTATATTTGCAAGAAGTTGGGCATGCATGATATACATGCTCCTGCTTGAGGGGGGTGTCTTGCTAGTGGATGCATATGGTTTTATGTTTAGGTGTCTTGATGTTAGTTTGTAAATTCGTAAACATATACATACACTTGTGCCTAACGACTTTATGTTAGGGCTCTTCAATTCTTTCTTCTCTTCCTCCCTCTTACCTTCCCAAACAACAATAACCAGGTGACAATGAGTTTTAAAGCAAGATTACTAACTTAACCTGTTAGTGTTTATTAAAATTTGGTCTCAAAGCCGCCATAAGACAAATGTTGAATTTGATTCTTGAAATTGTTAGTTTCCTTTGATGCAGCTTCTAGTTCATTCAATTTAATCTGCTAAAAGTAATATTAACTTTTTCCATCTGTCAAATTAAATATATACCAAGTCCATTTATCTACGAGGTATAACCTTCATATCTTTGAAACTCATTCTCCTCTTTCAAGAAGATCATTATGTCATGAAATGCATTTTATTTCTCTCGTCTCTCTGACTATTGGATAGGTGTTTATATACATTCAATTCAGTGTTCTTAATAACTCACCACCTTGAAAGGCACTTGAGAATTTCTGTAACATTGCAATCTAGAGTTCATGATCGCCTCTCACATTTTCAACATGTAGCAATAGTATAGCTTCTCAAGACTGGATAGAGTTGAATCTTAGGCTTGGGAAAATATGGGTTCTCATTCAACCGTTTGTCTTTTCTTTATTTATTTATTTTTTATGTTGGAAATCTGACGATAATCATTAGTAAAAGGGAAACCCAAAGAATCTTCGTTGGTGAATCTTATGTGTTCTTGCATTGGTGAGATTGTCCAAGCTTTTTAACATCTTTTTGTGCTCATAATGTCTGGTCTAATCTTCAACCTTTTCAAATATGAGTCATCATGTCTGTTCTAAATTGTAATATTTTTGTTCTGAAGATTACTTCTGCTTACTTATTATTTCCATAATTGGTTCACCCTCTAGATATGTAAAGCGTGCATTGTATCTGCTACATCTTACTTGTGGTCCTTCACATCCGAATACTGCTGCAACATATATCAATGTTGCTATGATGGAGGAAGGCCTTGGAAATGTGCATGTCGCCCTCAGATATCTCCATAAAGCTCTGAAGTGCAATCAAAAGTTACTTGGCCCAGACCATATTCAGGTTCCTTCCTATTTTACCTGCACTAACTATATTGGATTTTATGTTTGCTTGGAACGTGCTATTGATGGTACAAGTTGCTGGCGTTATGATATCAAGGTCGTGTGACTGTCATGGCTTGGCCTATCAATTCACTCCCTTGGTGTATGAGATTATAGTCTAAAATGGTTTAGAAAGTCATACAAGTCTACATTGGTAAATTTAGATATGTAAATGGTTAACTTTTGAAAAAGTAATGCTCATTTAGGGACAGAGGGAGTAGTATTTATTTTTTTCTGTTTGGACCTGCGTTCATACCATAATTGCTACAGTGTTATTTAACTGAGACCAGTAGTAGACGCCGTAGTTTCAATGAATTGTTGCTTATACCTTTGTATCATAATTTTATTTCGGCTTCTATTGTTTTGCAGACTGCGGCTAGTTACCATGCTATAGCAATTGCACTCTCATTGATGGAAGCTTATCCTTTGAGTGTTCAACACGAGCAGACAACCTTGCAGATACTCCGTGCGAAGCTGGGTCCAGATGACCTACGCACTCAGGTATTTCCTTGGCTCAAGGGAATAATTCTTGCTACAATATTCTATCCACAATTCTTGGGCTTCATGCAACGGATCATTGTTAATAAGTAGTTCTCAGTCTTGAAGGTTCTAATTAAGATTGTAACTTATCGACAATTTATATAAGAACATCATTTGGTTTACTAGCTTAATCATATCATCCTAGTGACTTGAATAAATTACCTTGGATACAACATTATGATATAGGGGCTTTCAAAGAAAAACTTCAAGGAGTAAATTTTTATGTTGTGTTCTATTTTAGATTTTTTTGTCTGATTATGGTTGTGACCTCGGTCCTTAAATGCTGTAGGATGCTGCTGCTTGGCTGGAGTACTTTGAGTCCAAGGCTTTTGAACAGCAAGAAGCGGCACGAAACGGGACCCGAAAGCCTGACGCATCCATAGCTAGCAAAGGCCACCTCAGGTATTTTATGACTAAAAGCAATCACAAGAATCAAGTATAACCTGTGAACTTAACCTGCATAGGATTGTAATCGACACTATCTGAAATATTTGCGGCAATAATTCATGTTGTACCTTCTATTATTATTGCAGTGTATCGGATTTGCTCGACTACATTAATCCAAATCATGATGCCAAAGGGACAGATGCTGCGAAAAGAAAAAGTTATATAGGAAAGGTACATTTTTGTTCTTTCTCTTTTCACCCTTGATTAGTAATGGAGGTTCTGTCTATTCCTTTTTCTTACTAAGAAAACAAAATTTAATCAAGCGGGAAAAGGTCAATAACATAAGAATGCTCTAATTTCCTTTTGAAAACTGTTTGCCATTTAGCCTTTAACCTTTTTCATTATCTAAAGTTTTTTTTTTCTTCTTTTTTTCCCCAGTTGAAAGGAAAATCTTATGAAAACTTTGGATTGACAAGTCCTGAGGGATCCCCTAAAGATGTACTGAAAGAAGCTTCAGATGAAGAGAAACAAATTCCTGAACTTGGAGGTGACGCCGATGTGAATGGCGGGTCCACCTCTCCGCCACTCGAGTCCATACAGCTTGTTAAGGAAGAAAGTGTAGTGGAGAAGGAAAAGCCAGTTCAGTCCAAGCCGCCACTTTTGGAGGAAAGTGCTGCAGTAAAGCCAGATTTTACCAATGATCTCTTACCTGAAGCACATGCTGAAGGAGAAGAGGGATGGCAACCAGTTCAAAGGCCAAGATCAGCTGGCTTGTATGGGCGGCGACTAAGACAAAGAAAAGCGAATGTTAGCAAGATATACAATTATCAGAAGAAAGATGTGCTTCCAGAAGCTGATGATAGATTGAAGAACAGTTACCAAAACAGCCGGTATCACCTCGTAAAGAAACGAATGATGTCTCCAGGAAGTTATGTAGAATACCACACAGCAAAAAGTCCCTCCCCTGGTAACAAATATGGACGGAGAATTGTTAAAACCTTGACTTATAGAGTTAAGTCTATGCCTTCATCTGCCAAAGATGCTACAACAGAAACATCTAGAAGTGGAGGCGAGGAGTTGACTTCTTCTTTGGAAGCTGTTCTGGTTTCAACGACAAAAGAAGTTGGACAAATACCGCAGAGAAGTTCCATAGTTAGCCTTGGAAAATCTCCTTCTTACAAAGAAGTAGCACTGGCCCCACCGGGTACTATATCTATGTTTCAGGTCAGGGTTTCGGAGAATGATATTCTGGATAACAAGGAAGCTGATGATGTAAAACAAGAGGAAACTAATCAAGCGAAAGAAAAATCTGAGTCCATGATAGTTGCAGTGGAAAGTGTGAAGGAAGAGAAAATTCCAGACTTGGTCTTGGGTTCCACAGATCAACTTAAAGATGAAACTGAAGCTGTTGACAAAATGGTGGGAATTCATTTAGATGATTCGACAGGGGATAAAGACGAGCATTCCAAGATTGTATCTGCTAGTGTAGAAATGAATAAATCTAGCTATGTGGAGGATGACAAGGTTATGCAGGAAAGAGTCAAAATTGATGACATGCCAATCTCAATTGAATCTCATGAAGTGCAGGAGTTCCTCGAGAAGGATTCTTCGAGCTCCACCGTGCAAGCAGTTGCAGATATAAAAGACAAGCAATCACTTTCTTGCTTAAACGATACTCGAGAAGTCCCAAACAAGAAATTGTCTGCATCGGCAACTCCATTCAACCCATCACCATCTGCTCCTCGTATAGCACCAATGCCAATGAACATTGCTCTCCCTCCTGGTCCTACTCCTTGGCAAATGAACATGACTCTTCATCCGGGACCCACTACTATCTTACCTGCAGTAAATCCAATGTGCTCCTCTCCTCACCACCCATACCCTTCACCTCCGCCCACCCCAAGCATGATTCACCCCTTGCCATTTATGTACCCTCCTTTTACACAAGCCCAATCATTGCCCAACGGTACCTTTCCTGTAACTAGCGGGCCCTTCCACCCCAATCATTTTGCATGGCAGTGCAATATGAGCCCTAATGGATTAGAGTATGTTCGTGGTCCAGTCTGGTCCAACTGCCATCCAATGGAGTTCTCTGCTCCGCCACCAGTAGTTAGGCCAATTGCTGATTCCATTGAGCGAAATGAGGTATCTGATAATTCTGGAGGCGTTGGTGGAAGTCCAAATTTACTTGTCGAAATCAACAATGGCGATGAAGCTAAGCAAGAAGTAAGTCTTCAAGCATCAGAAGCTATTGATTACTCAAACAAAGTAGCGGGGCCTCAGTCAGAAACTGTGATGGAAAATGGTGATTCCATTTCCCATGTTACTCAAATTTCTAGAAACCAGCTACACTACAGTTATGGTTCAAATGGGAATGTTGGAAGCACTGGTGATAATTACTTGCAAAAACATCCGTGCAAGACTGAGAGTGAGAAAACTTTCAATATTTTGATAAGGGGAAGAAGAAACCGTAAGCAGACTCTGAGAATGCCTATAAGTTTGCTGAAGAAACCACATAATTCACAATCTTTCAAGGTTATCTATAGCAGAGTAATCAGAGGAAGTGAAGCCCCCAAGTCCACCATTTCTTCAGATGAAAATAATACAGCTAGTGCTACGTAAGACAATTTTTGTGCTCTTCCCTGTAAATTATAGCGGGATGATTTAGAAGAAGTAGAAGATAAATTCCTTTATTTTACCATATACAAAGAAGACCACAGTATCTTGGATTGTCCGGCGCTTTTGATTATGCAGTTCTTTGGATTTCTGAATGTCTCTTCAAGAAAATTTGCAGGTTAGTTCTCAGTTGGTCAAATTCTTTAATTGCTGTCCATTTCCTTAATTTTCCTCCAACTTTCAAAAATTCACAGACAGAATTTTGTTTTCGTTTCAATTAATCATGGATTCAATCAGAGTCTCATTAGCAATCGACTCTGAGATAAAGGAAAAGAAAAGGAAAGGCTACAGATTAGGAATATGACTATATGAGGCTAATGCAGAATAGTATGAAATCTTATGCGTCTTTAACAGTCTTTTGCATCATACTCAAAACAAAAACACTTAAGACGGTTTGGTTTTGTTTTGAATATAAACTGTTTTCCCTCTCCACTGGAGAGGCTACAGTCTCTCCACTGTTTTGGTTTTGTTTTGAATATAAACCGTTAATAACCAACATTGCCTCCCTTAAACCAAGCTCGCAAAAGTATCTAGTCCATCGTCATCTCGAGCAATAATCTTCAACACAATCTCTGATGTTGTCAAAGCCCGGTCCGCCACGCATAGCCCATGCACTGGCCACTAAGCACCTGGGTCAACTAGGGCCTACCACAAGCCCACCCAAAAGTCCATGGAAGTTTGGTGCCTTGTGGTAGTGGGTGACCATTTATAAGGCACACACAAGTCCCACATCTACCCGATGTGGGATATCACCATCTCCTGCACTTGAATCCTTGACGTTCTTGTCAAGACCCAAAGGAGGCCCAAAGGACCGGCACCCTGGGCGATATGTTCTAACACATTTCCAGCCGGGACCCCCTCTGATATCATTTGTAACGACCTGAGCCCGAAGCCCGGTCGGCGAAACAGTATGGACCAAAACATTTTCAGTATGAGTGGAGAGGGAAAACAGTTTTTGTTTTGAGTAGATAAATTGAGAGAAAAATGCTTAAGACGGTTTGGCTGTAGAGAGACTAAATGCACCTACTAGGAATTGTGATCATATCATTGTCAACAACTGTGTTAGAGATAGAAGAAGACCTAACTTAATGTAGATGACAATAATGAAAAAGCAAACCATTGTAGAGAGTCACTAAATGCACCTAGTAGGAATTGTGATCATATCATTGTCAACAACTGTGTTAGAGATAGAAGAAGACCTAACTTAATGTAGATGACAATAATGAAAAAGCAAACCATTGTGGTTAGGCCAATGATCTTGCATTGGACCAAACATAGTGGTTGAAAATGATCCATGTGCTGATCCCAAGTGAACTGGAGAAAGGTTGAGTTGAGTTTAGTTGATTATACAGGAGGGATAGAGCTAAATGATTTGGATTTTTTCTTCAAATACACTAATCTCCTCTTAACTTTTGGTAGTTGAACTTATTTGTGTTATATTGAGGCAAACCATATGGATACCCAAAGCGGGTATTCTCTTTTTCTTCCCATTGTTTTCTCCTCAACAGTCATATATGTTTCGAGTTTTCAAGAATTTAGTTAATATTTATTTATCCTTGTTTTACTATATGCGGTATCTCTTCATTTTGCCTCCATGAGCTGTTATAGTTACAATCAGAATCCCTGCTTACACAACTTTGCAAGCTTGTACCCTGTCATGATATTCCTTCTTTGACAACAAGTATGCCCTGATCAGTTGATTGCTTGATCTGCAGGTTTGAAACAGGAATTTCACTTTTGGTGGGAAGTCAGCGTGTCGATTTTGGCTATGACACGGTTTAGTTGAAAGATTTGGCGTTGTCGTTGCAGCCATAGAAGACTGGAACTTTTTTTATTTTTATTCCCAAAATAGCAGTGACTCTGATGATTAAAATTTGATTTAATTGTATATGATGGCATTTTTGTTCGACTGAGAGTTGATTATAGACATAGTCTTGATTCAAAATTGGTTTACCATTTTATTTGGTGAAGCAAATAAATGCAATTTTGATAGATTTTCCAGTCTCCCTTATCTATTCTCTCAGTAAAGTTTCTATATAAAGGGCTCATCCTGCTATGCAGATCAATGTCTTCATTACTCGGTGTAATTGGTGACTCTCAGGAGCCTAGTTCTGGTCGCAGGACTCTCTCTCTCTCTCTCTCTCTCTCTCTCTCTCTCCACACACACACACATCATAGAAACCGCGATGCCATTGATATAATGCTCTTCGTGTTTCTCAAACTATCGGCAATGCTCTGTTATCAAACTTGAGCAATAGATTGAAGAGGTCTAAGGAAACTCCCGTTTTCTTGTTTGTGGTATTCGGGGTTAAACATGGAGGTGCATTCGAGCAAATATACTGTCATGTAACGTCAGAGAAAACTTTATGGAACAATGAAGGAAAATTGCGGTTCCTCTCTTTCGACAACAAATCAACATTTCTACCAAAATGATGAGATGGAAACAGAGTTTCATTCCCCCAAAAACGAGGATTTCTGAAATATGAGAAAAGAAATCCGTACACACAATGTATCACGCCGTTTCATTCCCAAGCAAACTCATAAAGAATATCATTTTAGAGAGCGATCAATCTATCATTTGTACAAAGAAGGGTGTTTAGACCGAGAATGAATTCACCCTGGCAGCTTCTGTTCTTCAACAAGCTTCACAAACTTCCTTTAAATAGAAAGGATTTTGCCTTTCTGTCCAAGTCCTTACCATCACCACAGACGGTTTCTCGAGAAGCATAAAGCTGTCATAGATCTTAGGCTCTTACCCATCCTGATTCAACAAAATGTGTCAGATTGTGCGTGTGTGCGCGTTTAACTTGTGTTCAACATAAGAGGAACACTTGCTTACCTCTACTAAATCGAATTCATCTGGAAGGCAGGTGGGGGTACTGAATTATCTGAACTTCTCATCTTGAACATTGCCTCAAGTACGATACAAGAAAGCAGAACTGAACTAAGAAGAAACCCATAGCCTATCTTCCAACTGCTTCCTGCATCTCCGATTTGTATTCCCAAAACTATATTTAAAGCTCCAAAGAAAAGAGCGATTCTTCCTACCCAATGATGGTACCAGTTCCAGTACCTCCTCATCTTGCTATCCTTATTAGGCCGTAGAATGAAGGCCAAGACCTGACATCAGTTGAATTCAGAGGTTATATCCCATTTCTGCATGTGTGTGTGTGTGTGTGTGAGAGAGAGAGAGAGAGAGAGAGAGAGAGAGAGATCAAACCTGGAGACAAGCAAGCACAAGAATGAAGATTCCAATGCCTCGGTGTGTTGGAAAATTGGCATGAATACTATTATAGAGTGATACTCCGACAATCACGGTAGAAACTGCAATTATGAATCCCACAAATTGAAAGATTACATGAAGATAATACCACAATGGATCACGGTGTTTGAAATATCTCGGGACAATTGCCCCATAAGGCAAAATTAGACCCCATCCGATTAGACCCAATACTCCATGAGTCTGTTTTTTCTGAAGGATGTCATTTCCAGATCCAACAGACAGAGATTCTAAGTTACCTGCGGACATTAGAGCTAATCTAAATGAGCCAACATATCAGTAACAGCTTTACAAGTGTGTTTGTGTGTGTGTGAGCGCGCACATTCGTGTGCGTGTGCTAGTTGCGGTTGAATAGAATTGACGGAGAAGAACAAACCTTCTGAGAAATCAAAACGCACAGTCGTCTTGTCATCATGAGGACTTAACCGGTGGTGAACAGGATATTTAGTTGCGAAAGCTAATAAAACCGGTTGGGTTCTCAAAGGACTAGGGTACTTGAGCTGAAATGCTAAGTAAATCCTTGCCCCATAAACCACAATATATGGAGGAACATTAGTAAGTGGCAATTCGCCTTTGTCCGGTATGATTTCAGAGGGGGTGAATCCTTCGACATAGTATTGCTTGATGGTTGGTGTACCCTTTTGAGTGATCCATCCAACCATAGCACTGGCATTAAGCATCATCCCATCTTTCGAAAACCCTATTCCAACCCATCCAGCAGTGTAAATTGCAGACAGTACAATCGTCACGACGTTATCTGTAATCTGGGAGTACTGCATAAGAAAATGTCGAAAAGCTTAAAAGACCTTCTATGCATACCTTCAAGTATTTTGAAATCAAGAACGAGAAAACGAAAGGGAAAATGACGAGAGAGATGTTGTGTAAATGAGTGGAAACTATGTAAAAGATCGATTAATGAATTCTATCATATAGTTTGCTTAAGTTCCTTCTTGTTCATTCGTTTTCATTTACAAAGCCTGCCCTTGAATGCCACACACACACACACACACACACACATAATCCCCTGCATCAAGAACATAAAAATAGGCTTGAATTTCCTTGCTACCAGTAAATAAAACGGAAGAAGAAAAGAATGCATGCAGAAGGCACTGCATTTCGGAAAATCTTGGAACCGAAAAAGTGATAATCCCCATTCATATCGAGAAAACAAAGATGTCAAGCAATGAAAATGGGAGAGGAACAAGGTTAGATAGAAACAGTTGGAATTAGAGTTCAAACGTCAGTCTACTATAATATGCAGCGTTCTGAAACATAAAATTCAAGCCTTGGAATTACATTTTCTCAAATACCAATTCTAAAGTATTAATCAATTTCTGATTCAAATTCATGGGTTCAATCCTCACAAAGATAACATAAATCATCATTTATATTAAATCAACGACGAACTAATTTTCTAACATTACACATATGCACCATAAAAAGTCGAAAAACATAGAAAACTCTATGATTGGCAACCCATAACTTGTGATTCTCAATCAATTTATCTTCCAAAATTTCAGCAAACAATGTATTATATTCATCTAAAGAGAGAGGAGAGGAGAGGAGAGAAGGAATGGGATGAAACTTACGCGAAGAACATACGAATTCCAGATAGGTTTACAGACCATATTGGGCAAATTACTGTACGGAAGAGGGATAAAAGCCCCGAGATTTTCGCTACAAGCGGATGCATCATAATCACCAGCACCATAACCATCATCACCCCCATCAGCCGCCCCAACAAAAACAAACGCTTCCAACAAAACCACGGCAACGACAATCACCACCACCCCCGAAACACGAAACCTCGAACCTACATTCATTGCCAATATTCACAATGGAACAAAAGAACTCTTCTTGCAAATCAATGATAACCCGAGAAAAGAAAAGAAATTAATTTGGAAAGAGAGAAAACAAATTTCAAAAAAAATTAAAAGAAGGGTGAATGATGATTAAAAATGATTTCTTGGTTTTGAAGATTGCAGAATAAAAAGAATGTTGTGGTGGTTGCTGCTGGGGATATATGATTGTTGTTGGTTGAAGGTGGCGGGTAATCATCATCATCATTTCCCGCCAAACCCTTCAACCTGTACGTTTCAACTAACTAATTTTCTCCTTTTTCTTTGATTACAACAACCATTTTCCCAGAACAGGATTTCAAGTAAATAATTATTGTGATTTGATGTTTATTTATTTATAAATGAGGCATAGCTTGATAATGTATCAAAAATGACACCTTTTTGAGGTTAACGGTAGCTGTTTAATTATTAAGATGTTGAATAAGAGAAAGGGCAAATGAGGAATCCAAAGGGTCGATGTAAAAGACACTGCAGGTTACAAAATCGATCTTTTATTCTAAGTAGGTCTTTGTTTAAATTGTTCGAGTTCATGAATTGCAGGTTATTATATTAATGGAGTTTAATCTCATACTATCACTTTCATTTACATTGTTCGAAAAATTTATAGATCTCTACTTTTATTTTTATTTGGGAGCAAGTTCTTCTCTTAAATTGGAAAAAACGGGAAAAAAAAAATAAACTTCTTGAAACTCCTTTTTACCCATTGTGTTTGTGTTTCAAAAGAGCCGATGTAATTAACTTTTCTTTCCAATATCTTATAATTATGAGGGCAAAATAGTAATCATGCATTTAATTTGTAGAGCTCGAGGCGCGTTATACCATTTCTCATGTCTCAACTAGTCGTGTCAAACTGGTCGATTTTGGGTTGGGTCTGGTTAAAGTGGATTGCAGGTTAAAACCCGTTACAACCTATTTTATTGGGTGAATTACTGGTCGGTCTCTTTTTTAATATTTGTAATTGTTCCAGTCCATTCATTTTTTTTTAAAATCAGAAAAAATATTTTGGGACAAAAAGACAATTATGTCATTAATGTAAGAAAAACACGCGCGCATTAGTAACCCAAGACATCGCAATGCCCAATTTAACTATTTATTTTTATGCATCGCGATGCACTACTTTTGCATCGCGATACACGGCTTTGTGCCTATTTCAAGGGACAAAATGATAATTCCAGTGACGAGTGAGAACCGGTTGATTCAAGCTATCCGAGAGGGCTTCCCCTTCGATCCTAGGCGAGGTTTGGAAGCCTACCTTCTATTCTATCTCCATCTCAATTCATTCAATCCTCTGAAAGCGATGTTCTGTCTTCAGTTGCTTGTTTTTTTGCGGGTAGTCAAACCACTGCATCTCAATACCTAATTTAAGGCATCTCGATGCTCAATTTAAGTCATCTCAATTACACATCAGTTATGTCAGCTATATATTTCATTAGACTACAGTGAATTTTTGCTCCTGTGAAACAAAATTCATATTTCCTATTTCAGCTCCATTTCCTCATCCAAAACAGAAATTAACAATTTCTTAGAAAATTCACGATAATCGAACAAGTTTGTTCAAAGAAGGGAAACTAAAGAATGACAGAAGCAATTCATGCAATTACGACATCCCAATGGGGTTTATGATCAGATGAGATTAAACTAATTTATGCTTTTTTAGAGTGTTTATACAATTGTTGCATTGGTTGTAATTCACTCCATAGTTGGTTTGGATGAAAAGAGACGGGGGCATTTTAAGAAGAAAATTATCAAAGTGTCATTTTTCGGTTTAAAAAAAAAAAAGGTGGACTAGAGAGAATAAACACTTTTCAAAGTGTACTGGCCAGCAGAGATGAGTTGGGTCGAACCCAATTCAACCCGCTCTAAACTTAAAAAAAATTGCCTTCTATATGCATTCAAATAATACAAATGTAAGCAAATGACTTGTATGGCCTAGAAGTTGGTAAGGTAAATATCTAGCAAAAAGTCTCAAGTTCAAATCATATCATATTTCAATAATAATATATTTTTTTTCCAAAATAAAGGCAGATGGAAGCCTTGGGACGGCAGTGACAGTGGTGGTTGGAGGCTTCAGGACGATGGTGGCAGTGGTGCCTGAGAATTGCGAACGACGTCAATGGCATTGGTGACTGGAGGGCGCATGTTGGCGGTGGTAGTGGTCGCCGGAGAATTTCGGACGACGGTGACATTGGTGGTGGAGGTGCTCGGCGTCGCCGGCCGGACAGCAGCTGTGAGACGCCAGAGATTGCCGGGAGGCAAAAGCTAGTGGTGGTCGGTGTCAACTGTGGTGGTAGGATGGCAGCGGCAGCTGGTGGTGTCCGTTAAAGGGTGGTGGTTGAAGGCCGTTAAACAAAAACACATTAACGGGTTACTGGATTAAATCCACTTTAACCAGTAAAATATAACGGGTGACTTGGTTTTGAGATTTTTGAATTTTTTTGGTAATAATTACAAAAATAAATAGAAAAGAAAGTTGATGCGACCGAAGAAAGAGAAAATCTAAAACCACAAAAACTCCGTCACTAAATTGCCGAAAACAACAAATCCATATGGTTTCAAACTGTAACTAACTTGGGACTAAAAATGGTAGAAATGAAATTGCAGTGTCATTCAAGAGCAATGTTCTAAATGAAAATTCTTCTTGAAGATTCACCAACCAAATTGATAAGAAATTTACAGATTCGATCGCTAGTTACAGATAGATTTTATTTATTTATTTATTTATTCGCTATAGTATGACACGCTCGACCCCCAGCTTTAACACACGGTAGAGCCCACACAATATCAAATAAAATGTCACAAAATAAAAATAAAATTGCATACGAGAGAATGAATTTAATAGGGAATGTTGAAACTGGCCATTATTTACGGTAATTAAAGTAAGTGGAGTTTTTGCAGTTCTATCTACTTTTGTCTAGGTGAATACTACATCTGTTTCAAAATAATTATTACCTTAGTAAAAATATTTTTTATCTCAAAATAATTGTCGTTGTAGCATTTCAAGAAAATATTTAATTATATTTTGCCAAAATTACCCTTATTTACTACTCTTATTAAAGAAGGTTGATGAGATGAAAGAGAAAAATTAAAATACTCTTACAACTTATCTACAATAATTAAACTAAAATAAGAGTAGACAGTTTTTTTGAAAGCTTCCTTAATCTGTGTGTAAATTGCTAAAACGATAATTATTTTGGAACGAAAATAAAAAGTTATTTCTCACAAATTTACATTGTCAGTCAGACCACCGTGTAGTCGATCGGATTGGTTTCCGAAATCCGAATGGTCAACTACAGAACAACACATGTTTTTTCAACTACAAATATTCCAAAACCATACAACATTTTTAAGCTGAATGGTTTGCAGATTTAAACACTTTAATTTCAAGCATGGATCTGGCAAATGCTGTTACTCAAAATACTGAAATACTCCCTCCATTCTTCTGAATTAATCGTCCAACTTTTCTATTTTGTCCATTTCAAAATAATTGTTCCGTTTCTATACTTTCGTTTTTAGGAAAATTATTTTATAATTTTATTCTTACTTTTTCTTCCTATGTTATTTATGGACAGATGCACAAGGGCTTTAAAGTAAAACTACACATTATATTAATATTTATAATAGCGTCAATTAGTTTTTTTAAATTCGTGTGCCTAGTCAAACTGGACAATTATTTAGGAACAGAGCTCTATTCGTTTTTAAATTATTGTCCAGATTTTTTTTTTTGTCAAACATGACGTTTTTCGAATGCAAATTTGATATATATTATTTTATTTTTTCTAAAATCACAAAACACATAATTCGTAGTATTTTTAAAGTACTACAAATTACGAGCTTTGTGATTTAAAAAAAATAAAAATATATATTTTGAATTTGTATTTAAATAACATAGAAAATAATTTAGGAAGGAAAGTAGTAATTATGAGTTGATTCCGAATCCATACCTACATCCTCTCACTGGCTACTTGACTTTATTCTCCCACACCCACACCCACACCCACACATTGAAAACAGAAGATGATGGAGTAGTATAACTTGAAAACTCATCATCATGCTTATGCATGTCTCCGATCCCGATGAAGCACACCCTCCGTACACTGACTCAAATTATCCATTAATGTCCCAACTAGCTACTATTTCCCACCATTTCTATTTCCTACCCTCCATAATTAATTGAACATAGACGCTAAACATAGTTCTTGTATATTCGCTAAACATAGCTCCTTTTTTCTCCGTAAAATTATTAATTTGTCTTTATCTTTTTATCGTGAAAATATTATCTACTCTATGTGAACATCGAAATCGTATATTTATTCGTCCAAAATAATGTTTAAATGATGAAGATTTTAATGTTTAAAGAAGGTAGGTTGAAGTTGGATAAGTGATTTTATCCTATATTGAAAAAAAATCAAAAACAAAACTACTTTATATACGAGCTCTTTTATGATATAGTACGACACAACATTTTAAAGCATTTTTTTTACACAACATATAAAAACATTATTAGTCTTTACTTGAAGATGGGAGTAAACACACAAGTGATATTTATATTTTATTTATTTTATCATAACACACTAATGTATCAGTAGACATACAAGTGAAGCATTTGATAATTTATTATGTTTGTAAGTAGCTTATTTCTAAAATTTAACCTTATATCTAATTAATTAAGTAGCTTGCCGTTTAATTAGTCCTAGATTAGTCAATTAACGAGGTTGCTGATTAGAATTAATTAAAATTAACAATTTTAATTTGACTTTCACAAACCTATGATCTTTGATCCAACAAAAGATTTTTCGATAAATTACATGTTGTGCACAGTCCTAGTTTTGTTGTCCCGGACGGACCAAGACACATGAACACAGTATGTAGTCCCATTAACCAACTCTAATGATCTCCAAATTACACTTCCTTAAACTAACTAAATCTAAGAAGAATTTGGTTTCAGCCACAAAAAAAAAAAACTCATTACGTAAAGAATATGAACTAGAAAAGTTAATCAATTGAGCTGAAGTTTGTAATATTGGCAGAAGAGAGAGAATATATCAGTAGCAAGCATCTCCATACGTAGAAGAAGGTAATAAAATATGGTCAGGTGATGTGAGAGGGGGGAATCATGGGGTTAGTACCTGGAATCTCTCCGATCCATCTTACCTTCAATCCCTCAAGTATTGGTTCACGACGCAAAAAATGCTGAGGAAAGGTTCAATCAACGCGCGTAGGAAAAGATCTTTTTTTTTTTTTTCTTTAATTCTCTTAACAAGAAGTGGTACTTTTTAAGTATTTTTTTATTTTTGACCGTTAGATGAGACTCATTAATGCGTTGACATGATTTCTATGGAGGAATTGAGGGATTGGAGGTGAGCGGACCGGAGAGATTCCGCTTTTCCAGTCTGTTTGGTCGTTGAGTTTGCTCTCTTACCTATTTAGGGCGTCCACGGTGGGAGCCCTCCCACTGTCCCCTAAAAACAATTTTAGAGATTTTTACCCTCTCTTGATCCTACAGTGGTCCTTCTAGTCTACCCTCTAACTCTAAAACCAATTAAATCACCCTCTAAATATAGAGTGAGTTTTAACATAAATAGTGACTCAAATTCTCTACATTTTCTTCACTTTATTTGAACACAATATACTTTTGTTTAATATTTTAGAATATAAATTATTAAAATATACTCTCTCCGTCCCTAAATTATTTTTTTTTTCGTTCCTAAATAATTATCTTGTTTAAAACTTTTTTTTAGGAGATTATTTTTACCATTTTACCCTTACTTTTCTCTCTACTTTAATTATGCGTCATATACACATGGGCATTAAAAGAAACTACACATTATACCAATATTAATAATCAAGTCAATTATTTTTTGTTAATCCGTGTGCCGAGTCAAACAAGACAATAATTTAGGGATAGAGAGAGTACAATATATTTTTCATAGTATATAAAATTTAAAATATTTTATTTTAATTGTGGTGGAAAAATATAAATAAAAGAGAAAAAATATAATGGTTTGTTAGTTGAGATGAGTGATATTTAATTTTTAGAGGGTTATATAAAGAGTGCTTGTTGGAGTGAATTTATTTTTAGAATGTTAAAAAAGTGAAACTTGAATGAAAAATAAGGTATTTAGAGTGTGATATAGGGAGGTATTGTTGGGTTGCTCTTACCAATGATTGATTCTAGTGCTTGGCTAGTACTAATTGCATAGTAATTTCTGAATGTATAGGTTAATTAAAACTTGAACGCGGGGTACGTGTAGGTTGAAAACTTCAATGTAGGGTACACACTTTAAAGTTAATTACTCGAGAAGGTACGTCAATAACCCGTTTGGTCTAGCGTTTTAGCCAAAATGCAGGGATAAAACGCAGCTTATTTGTAAAAATTGTGTTTTAATACTGCGGCAGAAAAAGTTGCGTTTTAATACGCTGGAATTTCCAGTTTTTCCCAAAACGCAAGTTTTAAAATGCTGTTAGAAAAAAGCTGCGTATTGAAGTGATATCCCAAACGTATTTATAAGGAAAGACCTGCGTTTTTTAAAACGCTGCATTTTTAAAACACTGCGTTTTGTAAACGCACCAAACAGACTTGAAGTTAAGATAAATTATTCGATGTTACGAACGAGCTACCTCACCACCAAATGAAATGGAGGAAGGATATTGGAAACATGAATGTAGCCAAGGATTGTCTTTCTTATAGAGAAGTTTAGGAAGAAGTTATACGTACAAAGTTAATTGCCTGCACACACAAACAGGCAAAGACACGCACTCACACACTAAGATATAGTAGTTGGTAGTAGAGATAGGGCTTCCTAGGCAAAAACCCTAAGGCGGGGACACCGGCGAAAAAAGAGCTAGCCCTGCCTTGGGCCAGCACTAGGAGACAGTACTCATCTTGATTTACTACCCCATCCCACTCCTTTTCATAGTATCATAAAGTTAAAATAAATAAAATAATCCCTCAAAATCCTCATGAATAACAACGTATAACAAGAACGCGAAACCCCATTAATTGGGTGGATATAGAGGCTACTGAATGTTGGCATGAGATTAGGATCAAGCAAATGGAAATAGTAATGTGAAAGGTGTTTGTGATGGGTGTGTATGTTTAAGTCATGCATGGCAATTAGGCCATTTTCACTTTGTCAGCTTGTGCAGACATGAAAGACACCATCCCCCTCTTTCCGAACTCAAGTCGCTACTTTTTCCTTTCTCTCGCTCTCCAGATCTCTTTGGGAGGAACTCAGCTTCTACACAGGTAGCTGTCTCTCTCGAGTACCGGGAATTAAACATACTTGTATTCATGTGCCCACCCAAAAGTTCATAAATAATACTGTTGTCTAGTGGTAGTGGACCACGCTAACTAATCGACGTAGATACGTTGTTGATACCTAGTAGTAGTGGCCTCACATAAAACCGATGTGGATTGGTACCCGTGCATCCATGGATGATATTGGTGACTAGTGGTAAAGGCCTCGACATCTAACCGATGTGGATTGCCACTCGGACAATGCGTAAAACACATTTACCCACCATTTGTAATGCTCCGAGCCCAAAAGCTCGATGTGCCATTCAGAGGCCCACTAACACCTGGGTAAATAACGTTGGTGCCGCACCACAAGCCTACCCAAAATTTATAAATGATATTGGTGTTTAGTAGTAATGGATAGTCATTTATAAGACATACATAAGTTTCACATCTCACGACCATCACATCTAACAGATGCGAATTTTGAGGGTACACATCTCACATCCACCACGTCTAACAGCTGTAGATTTGGGGTATTACACAAAACCACATACATTTTAACGTGCTACAATAGAAAGAATATACATCCGGTTGGTTAAAACCCTAATTTTCTTTCTTTTTTTCTATTCAACCTTTATCCAAAAATTGATGGCACATTGTTGCAAACAAATTGTAAGATTTGGTTTGGCAATTTTTTTTTGTCCCAAGGTGAAATTAATTAATATGCACCCCATGACTAGCTAAGGTTATTTGATCATGACATTGATGTATATGCCCGTTCAATAACATGTTTTACCTAATTCACACTAATGGACTTAAACTTTGTGTGAACTAAGTTGGTAGAAGGGTTCAATATAAGAAAATGAAATACTTACCTTGTGGCCCATCTCCATTTAAAAGATTTCTGTTTACTTGAAAAAATTTAAAAAATAAAATAAAAAAGGGTAATGCTAGGGGCACAAACAACTCACAAGATTTTTTACACAAAATGAGGTGGAATCTGATTTGGCATATGTGGGGACCCCTTCTTTTAATTACTCTCTAACTTAGTAATCAAACCATAGTTAAACTAATCTCCAAACACAAAAAAATAAAAAAAATTTTAAATTTTAAAAATCATAATCAGAGACGGTTGTGTAGAGAGAGGGTTTCAGCCGTTGTTCTCCTTCAACGGTGTCTTCATTATTTTCCTTCCCGCCGGCGATTCTTTCTTCACCCTCTTCCTTCCCGTCCGATCAACTTTGCCAATTTCTCAACCTCAGAGTCGATTTAACAGTACTTTCATCACCATCCCTTGTTTCCATGTGGGATTCCCGAAGTTCTTACGAGATTGTAAACACCTTCATCAATCGTTGAACCGATTGCAAAATACGAGAGTATAAAACTTCAGCCCCCATTATTGGTGTATTGTTATCCCTTACCTTGGCAATCTCACGATTCAAACTAACAAGAACAGCTAATTTAGATGGATGCCTACCTTTTGGGATGAAGTATACTTGTCTAAAGTCAATGTAAAGTTCACTGTTGCTACTTTTTGGAGTCTCATTTTGGGAGTGGAGAGGGTGGCAAATTGCTTTGGGAGATAGGGGTGTTTTATTGTTTGGAGTACTTGGACCGAATGCCAGGATTTTCAACAGCAAGATTCTTTCTTTTATTTTGCTGTGAGAACTCATGATTTCTTTTGGTTTCTCTTTTGTCCAAGGCATTTGGGGTTTATTCATGGGACTGGAGAGTTGTTTCTACTCTTTTCAAAGTGTTTTAGTTTTACTTTCTTGTATTCTTTTCTCTTCTGCACTCCTTTCTGGTTTAGTAAGTGCAGATCATTGGCGGTCATGCGGTCATGAATAATTCAAAGTGACCTCAAAAGGCAAATTCAACTGAAATTTTCCAGCTACAAACCATTAAATATTTCCTATTTATACATCAAAGTGAGACTTTTATAAACCCAAAAAAATAATTTATGAAAATCTTGCATCTTCTCTGTTCTCATGGCGGCTTTTGCAAAATCTTCCATCTTTAGGTACAACTTTCAGCACATGGCAGCAACTTTGTTGGATACTCCTTCCTAGCTTCTAGTTTTAGCACATTGTGGAACTATCTTCATATTATTGTTCAAGAATTCTAGAGGCTCCTTTGTTGATCTTATCCTTTGCTGCAGTCCAACTAGTTCAAAGTCTTTGAGTGCCCTTCTCTGTTGGCAAATACTCTATTTGCTTTTGGGGTTGTTGTAATACATTGTTGTTTGACTTTATGTTGTATCAAATCGTCTTTGCGCCCCGATCATAGACAGCAACATTAGGCACTATAGTTGGAATTTTGTATAAATTGTGACAACTTTAATAATAGTTGGCACTATTATTTGTTTCCAATGAAATATTTTTGTTTTCTCTCTTACTAATTAGTCCGAATCACTTGGGATTGGCCACATGAATCTTTTTCACCATTCAATTTGGCCCAACACAGACCACACTTAATCAGAGACAAAGAAAAGAAAAAAATCACAGTACAATATCAAAGAAGAGAAGAGCATCACACATGACATGTAGATATAACATCCATTCTTGGAGCACATTGACATCTGTATCCATTTCATTGTTCATAGTATTTCAATAACAGGAACAAAAAATTAATCCAAGTAGATATAACATCCATTACTCAGGATATCTCTAAACTCCAAAAATTTGATTAAGAAAAACCACCCAAGAAGTAGTATTCTGCCTCCAAAATAATATTGGAATTCAATACATATTTGGCATAAACTAGAGCCATATAGAGTTTGCCATGAGCTTGTTCATAGAATGCAGCATGACACATGACAAGCAATATGCAGGGGAATTCCTCAACAAAAAAGATGCACCAGAATAGATAAACAATCCACACAGCAACATCACCAAAGACACCTATATTGTTGATTCAATGTGCAAATGTATTCTTCACTCAATCTCCAATCTCGGGCCTACCATCATCTTCATGACTTGGATAATTCTAGAAAAGGAAAGATAAATCCTCTTGTTAGAGTAGAAAACTTGAAAAAGGTATAAGATTTACAACATTGTACATAAAAAAATTAAAGTACCTGTTGGTTACAATTTTGCATTTGGGATAAATAATGAAGTTGTTGAGTGAAAGCTGCGGCATTTGTGTGAATTGGTTGTCCGGTGTCATGTAGTTGAAGGGATGGACCTGCCAATTCTAGAGTCATACTTACATGATCAGACAAGTTTGGTTATGTTAGAAAAAAACTTGTGAACAATAAGACTTTAAGTTTTGCAACAGGTAAACAAGAACCATTTGATTAGTGATTTCTTGGGTTCCTGTGTGATTAATGACTTCAGCTAGAGTTGGTGCATTTGGAGCAGGAACATTTGAATTGCTTTTAGAAGTCTGTGTATCCATATCATCTTCTTTAGTTTTCTCTTTTTGGGAGTCCTACAAGTAGAATGAAATCAGCAATAAGAAAACTTAAAAAAGGTACAAGATTTACAACATTATTGACATACCTTCTTGTAGCTAATGTTATGTGTCCCTTCCCCTGCTTGAGTCTCAACAGTATCACCTTTCTTCCTTCCTCTTCTCAATGAAACCTATGGAAGCATCAACTTGCAATTAAAATGGATAAATATTAATAATACGATGTCGAAAGACAAAAATAGATTTACAATTTCCGCACATACTATTTTTCCTGTTTTGTTAGCTGATTTTTTCTCTTTGAATTCTGTACTCATGTTCCTTTTGCTTTTTCTTGTAACTGCATGTTCAACCTTCGATTTCATCCTATTGATCGGTGGCCGCCCTTTGCAACGTACAGCCAATGGACTATGTATCTTTTTGCCCTCCTTTGATGCCCCTTTACACACTTTCTTGGAATGAAATTCTGGAGCACATTGACTAGTTTCACAGAATTTCACACCATTAGTTAGCTCTTGTTTTAGAGCAGCTATCTTCTCATTAACCAGACTACACTTATCTTCCATCTCGTATGCTAAGTCTGCCACTTCATAGAAAGCATTACACATATTATCATAACGACGTCCTTCTTCTGAAACACTCCAGTCACTATAATTCACTCTAACCTTTGTATGCCGCCTCTTTACATCCTTCCTCCATCTTTTCAAAATGTATTTAGCTGGAATGGAGTATATGTTTTCCTTGATGAGCACCGCAATAGCATGCCTACACAAAATTCCTCGAAATTCAAATAGGCGACAGTTGCACTTTACGTCACGTCCTCATTTCTTTCTTCTTTAACCAGGCAAACCTTAAAACTTATCTTCCTTATGTTCTTCTCCCCAACCAATAGATCCTCGGATACATCATAATTTGAAATTGCTCCACAAGTTTCTAAATTTCCTACTTCACAATACATCTTCCCAGTTAACTCTGCTTGAAACTCTCTGAACTTCACGGTAGTATAGGCTTCTTGGACTTGTTTTTCCATTGAATAAAGAGTTATTATAGGACTCCAAGAATGGAAAGAATTAACATCGCTTCTTTTTCCTTCGCACTTTACTCCTTAATGCATGCTCATATTTTTCAACAAATTCCTTCAATGTAGTCTTTGAGTTGACATACCCATCGAAAAAAGAGTTCATGCTTTCGCTACGTTGTGTAGTAGACATTCCAGCCCAAAAGCAGTCTTTTACAAAACAAGGGACCCATCTGTGCCTCTCATCATACAACCCTATCAACCACTCTTTATCTTGAAGTTCATACTTCTCAATCATTTTACCAACTTGTTTCAAACTCCCTAGGAGAAAGAGAATCATAAACACTATTCTGAAGTGCTAACTTAATGGCTTCATATTGTTTGTGTGCTCCAAATTTTTCTGGCAACTTTTTCATTATGTGCCACAAACACCATCTATGTCTAACATCTGGAAATACGAAATCAATTGCTTTTCGCATGGCTTTATCTTGATCAGTTATAAAAGCACTTGGAGCATGGTTCGACATACATACAAGCCATGATTTAAACAACCATATAAATGTGTTTGTATCTTCATTTGAAATTAACCCACAACCAAGCAACGTTGATTGCCCATGATGATTGACCCCTACGAAAGGAGCAAATGGCATGTCATATCTATTTGTTAAGTATGTCGTGTCAAATGTGACAACATCACCAAACTCCTCATATCTTTGCTCTACTCCGCGCATCGCCCAAAACAAATTCCTTAAACGATTTTCCTTATCTAAATCCATCGCAAAAGAAGTTTGAATCGTAGCTTGAACCTTCATGAAGTAATTCTGAAGTGCCTCAGCATCACCATTACCAAGCTTCAATCGCTTTTGTTTTTCAATGAAGTTTCTAGCATCTTTTTCAACAAATGACAGATTTTCATGTCCATTAGCCTCAACAGCCACTGCATTTATACTTTGATTCAGTCTTATTCCAGCATTAGAATAGAGTAACAATTGTCTTTCCACATGTGGTTGTATTTTTCTAATGCTCCTATGTAAAGTAATTTTTCCCGGGCTTAGTGAATGGTTGTGATCAAGTACAACTCTCGACACATGCCACTTTCCATCCTCATGCAACACAGCATTAACCTTAGCTTGACAATTTGTTTTTGAAACTGCTTTTGGCCTCAAAATATTTTTTGAGTTGCGCTTTGACTTGCCACTTCGACCGCATGCAATTGTTACATATCTCGTAACCACATCATATCCCTTTGACGATGTTCTTTTGCTAACGGTAAAACCTACTTGGGTGCCATAATCTTTGTAAAATTCCTTCAAAATCTCAATGCTATCAAAAGACATTCCTATTTTAGGCTCTTCTACCTTCTTGCTCAAGGTCTCTCTTTCACACCCATTTTCTTTCTCGGTAACAATGTCTTCTTCATTACCACCTTCTTCCTCAACCATGTCCATTTCTGATGAACTATCATTACGTGATGAATTACTACTACAGTTTTCTTCTTCAACCATCTTCATCTCTGATGAAGTATTACCAAAATTTTCTTCCATGCCTGTATAGCTGGATGTGTCATAATCATAAAAATAATTAAATTAATCTTTTGTGTGTGTGTGTGTAGCTAGATAACAGCAAGGCTAAAAAGCAATCTCGAAGTGGGCTTTGGGAGCTGAGAAGAAGATTGCGTGAGAGAGACAGAGAGAGAACAACAATTTTGACAAAAGTCAACAGAAGATTCTGTCTTTAGGGGGAGGGGGAACCCCAATTATACACTGAATAGTAATTTGGGTTGAAAAAGAATTTACCTTATTATTCCAACAGTAATACACAACTCTTCTTAACTCTGGTATTCTGCAATCGGTTCAATGGTTGATGAAGGTGTTTACAATCTCGTAAGAACTTCGGGAATCCCACATGGAAACAAGGGATGGTGATGAAAGTACTGTTAAATCGACTCTGAGGTTGAGAAATTGGCAAAGTTGATCGGACGGGAAGGAAGAGGGTGAAGAAAGAATCGCCGGCGGGAAGGAAAATAATGAAGACACCGTTGAAGGAGAACGGCAATGAAACCCTCTCTACACAACCGTCTCGATTATGATTTTTAAATTTTTATTTTTTTTTTTATTTTTTTGTGTTTGGAGATTAGTTTAACTATGGTTTGATTACTAAGTTAGAGAGTAATTAAAAGAAGGGGTCCCCACATATGCCAAATCAGATTCCACCTCATTTTGTGTAAAAAATCTTGTGAGTTGTTTGTGCCCCTAGCATTACCCAATAAAAAAATCACATCACTCTTGAATTTGAAGTGCACATAACAACTTACAACTTGAATTTCTTTTTCATCGTGTGTGTGTGTGTGTGTGTGTGTGTGTGTGTTTAGGCCCTAACCCTTGTAGGATCCAAGTGTTTTAATTTATTAAAATTAATAACTAAAAAAATACTGTATAAATGACAAATACAACTGGCTAATGTACAATGGAGATCAATGCCTGCAACATGATAAATTATAAACAAAAATAAAATCATTTTACAGATCTTTCTTGCCTGGAATGGAACCTACAGAGAGACAAATCAGTGTATGCAAGCTTATATATTGTAAATAGGATGTGTGAAAATATTAAAAATCAGACATACAGTGCATTGTACTTGCAACATATTTCAATTGTTTAACAGTGACAAGAAGCCAAAAGTAGAAAATTAACACTCCCTAATCACTGAATCCTTCCACTAGTAGGCATCTATAAGCAATAAGAAATTAATTAAGAATATATATTCATTGAAAGTAAAATCATTTACAAATCTTAATTCTTCATAGGTATATATAATAAGCACATAGATCAGAATAAAAAAAAAAAAAAATCATGAACGCAAAATCATTTATATCTGTGTGTGAGAGAGAGATTGAAGAATAGCAATTAAATTTATTAATAAATTAATTAAGAATACATATTCATTGAAAGTAAAATCATTTACAAATCTTAATTCTTCATAGGTATATATAATAAGCACATAGATCAGAATTAAAAAAAAATCATAAAAGCAAAATAATTTATATCTGTCTGTGAGAGAGAGATTGAAGAATAGCAGTTAAATTTATTAATAAAATAATCAAACTTGTAAGATCAAGTCAACTCAACCTCTACCTCAATTAGAGAAGATGGACTACATAAATTATTTTTCGCAATTCAGCGACACAGCCACAATTAAATCACTGAGTCCACTTTAAAAGATGAGATAAATTCAGAAGAAAAAAATGTAGAAAGTAAAACAACAAAACCCCATCATCTAAAACAGATCTGGGAAAAATTAAAAAAATTGACAAGATTAAGGAATTACACACACACAGATATATATCATCATCATCATCCATCATCACCATCATCATCATCATCATCATAAAAAAGAATTGCAAACAAGCACATAGACACAAATCACACACATCTAAAATGATACACAAGGGTTGAATGATAGCTCATTCCATGTCCAGATCATGCATCCAAAATTTCCTGAGAAAAAAAAAACTCAGAAAAATGGAAAAAGCTAACAAACAAATATTTCTTTTAAAAGAAAACGGGTAAAGGGCAGATATATAGATCAGGAAATATAATTTTGAATCTGAGGAGATACAAATTATCTTGGTCTTCTTTTTATCTTCCCACAGCTTTATTGAACCGCAAAGATTGTATCACTGGACCTTCTGGGTGGTTTGAAACCCTCACCAATGGAATGAAGATGACAGAGATGCGCAGTTCAAGAAAGCTGTGGAAGGATAGAAAGACGACCATTTTTAGAGAGAGATCAGAACAAGAAGAAGAATATTCTTCAATTCCAGAACAACTTAGCTCATCTAAGTTTCTAACTCTATTAGGGTTTGTTTGAAAAATAGGAAAAAATAAATATTCTTAGAGAGAGAGAGAGAGAGAGAAAAAGAAGAGTGATGGAGTCGGGTAGGGAGTAGAGAAGAGAAGAGGGGGAGTATTTATAAGGGGGAATTGAGGTCTTTTTAGCACCAATCCCAAGAAGAATATTGGGTTGGGGGGAGGTTTCTAAGAAACTGATGGAAAACCCCCACCTTTTTTCTATCTATATCTATTTTGTATGAACTAAAATTACCTATGCCACTTAGTGTGTTAATTACAGTACTAAATTATTACATGAGTTTAATAAAGCCCAAGACCATGTGATGATTTTACCCTAGTAATACACATATGACATACACAAAGTGACAACACAGGTGATCTAAACTACATATTAAAAGGTTCACTACGTTTTGATCCCATTCACCTTAAATTATTATTAATGAAATTGCATTAGCTATAGCCTATTATGGTGGCCCAAAGAAAAAAAATAATCCCTTCGTTTTAAAATTATTGTCTTACTTTATTTATTTGTCCGTGCCTAAATAATTATCTTATTTAAAATTTTTATTTTAAGAACATCACTTTTATTATTTTACTTTTACTTTTTCTTCTTACTTTAATTATAGGTCACATACACATATGCATTAAAAGAAGAGTAGTGATATACATAATAAAAATTTGTAACCGAAATTGTAGCCGAACTATGTGTAAATCCATGTCAGCAAAAAGTTTTTTTTTTTTTTGCGCCTTATGGTATGCCCAAAGAAACCCTTCCCTTTCCCTGTATGCAAGCTGTAGCAAAGCAAATCGAAATACAAATGAGATGTCGAAGCCTAGGGCATCTTAGCAGCGGATACGCTTTCGCTAGATAAGCATCCCAGTGCCTCCAACAAGGGATTCTAGGCATGAATGTTCAGCTCCTTACCAGTTAAAAATAAGGTTCTAACATTAAGAGAGGAGGGAATTTTTACGCTTGAAAAGCAAAGAAAAGTGTGGCGAACAACATGCTTAATTTGCTGTGAAGACTTTTTCTTGTTTTCGTGGACGAAGGTCAACATTGTCTGCAGTAAGGAGTCATCTTTTTGAAGCAAAACAAATCATCAAGATCATAAATAGGTATGATAAAAATTTAATCTGGAAACAATTTTAATGAAAAATGTTCATTTTTTTTATTTTATCCATGTTTTATATTGTTTTTACATGCAATTACTTTTTCATAGACTATGATGGGAGAAGGTCAGCATATAGAAGAAAATAGAAATGATGAGGATGACCGTGATATTGATGGACAAAATGAGATGGTCGAAGAACATGAGATGAACATGACATTATCAGCGGACGGCGAAGATGTTCCAAAACCCGGAATGGAATTTTCTTCGGAAGAAGAAGTTCGTAAATATTTTAACAGTTACGCGAAACGAGCCGGTTTTGGTATTGCAAAAATAAGCACCAAAACTGGAGATGATGGCAAACAGAAGTACTTTTCTCTTTCATGTGCTCGGTACGGTAAGACAACTTATACTCGGAAAAACTCTTTCAATCCAAGGCCATCTACTAAGATCAATTGTAAGGCTAAGATCAATGTAACAATTTATCATGAGAAGTTTGTCATTTTTGGTGTGTATCTTGATCATAATCATCCATTATGTCCTGAAAATACACCTCTGTTTAGATGTAATAAGGTGGTGACCAGTCCATTCAAAAGAAAATTGGAATTTATGACTTAGCTGGTATATCTCTGAACAAGAATTTTCATTCAATTGCTGTGGAAGTTGGCTATGAAAATCTATCATTTGGGGAGAGGGAGGCTAGAAACCACATTGCAAAAGCAAGAAAGTCGCGGCTTGGGGTAGGAGATGCACAAGCCCTGGTGAATTATTTTCAAAGGATGCAGAATCGAAGTTCAAGCTTCTTCTACATTATTGAAACAGATGATGATTGTCGGATTAAACATGTTTTTTGGGCAGATTCTAGGTGTAAGGCTACATACGAGTCATTTGGAGATGTTATCACCTTCGACACTACTTATTTGACAAATAGATATGACATGTCATTCGCTCCATTTGTTGGGGTGAATCATCATGGGCAGTCGATTTTGTTTGGATGTGGCTTGTTGTCCAATGAGGATACTGAAAGTTTTGTTTGGTTGTTTAACTCATGGTTGACATGTATGTCAGGTCGTGCTCCGAAGGCCATAATTACAGATCAATGCAAAGCAATTCAGGCTGCAATAGCACAGGTTTTCCCAGAGTCGCATCATCGTTTATACCTCTGGCATATACTGAAAAAGCTACCCATGAAATTAGGAAGGATTGCTCAATATCGTGAGATCAAGAAGCTGTTAAAAAATATTGTGTATGAATCTCTAAGGACTGATGAGTTCGAAAAAAATTGGACAAAGATGATTCATGATTATGAATTAGAAGATAATGAATGGTTAACTACACTTTATAAAGATCGGCATCGTTGGGTTCCAGTATATGTAAAACATATTTTTTGGGCTGGAATGTCAACAACCCAAAGAAGTGAAAGTATGAATGCTTTTTTTGATGGATATGTTCACTCGCAGACAACATTAAAGCAATTCGTAGAGCAATACGACCATGCTTTGAGAAGTAAGATGAAGAAAGAGGGTGATGCAAACTTTGCATCTTTCAATTCTGTTATTCCAACAATTACAAACTTGGCCTTTGAGAAGCAATTTCAGAATGTTTATACTAATGACATCTTTAAAAAATTCCAGGATGAATTGCGGGGATTGATCTATTGCAATGCGAATTTTTTGGAGATAGAAGGTTCTATTTCCAAATTTCAAGTAACTGAAAGTATTGTGGGAAAAACAGGCACATGTTGGAAGGAGGTCGTTCATGAGGTACTATTTAATGAGATTGAATATGATGTACAATGTGTATGTCATTTGTTTGAGTACAAGGGAATTCTATGCAGACATGCAATTGCAGTGCTTATTAAAAAGAAAGTGAATGAAGTTCCATCACGATACATTTTGGAGCGATGGCGAAAGGATATTAAACGTGGATATGTTTTTCTGACTAATATTTATGATGATTTGAGCAAAAAAGAAAAAAGAATTCGCAATTGCAAATTGACTCCACTGATTTTTGAAGTTCAACAACTTGGAGAGCAATCTGAGGAAAAATGTGATCGTCTTATGGAAATATTAGTGGAGGCTAAAGAGAAACTCCTTGCTAATGAGCCCAATTACGGGAGTACTCGAAGTAATCAAGACTCACCAAAGGTCGTACGTAATTTGAATAACATATCTGAAAAGAAATATCTTACTTCTTTGAAAGTGAGAACAAAAGGTCGCCCACCAACGCAAAGAAAAAAAATCCAAATTAGAGAAAACTACAAAGTCACAATGGAAGGTATTTTTCTTGTCCAAAGCATTTCTTTTTTATTGTGGCTTGATTTTTTTCTATTGAGTTAATCTTTTTGTTGTTTGAATTATGCCAATAGGTAAGTAAAGATCAAGGAAAAGAAAAAGAAAATTTGCATCAGGCCAAGGAGAAAGCACCTAGAAGAAAAAGGGTATTTTGTTACTTGGTGAAAACTTATCCTTTAATCAACAAGTTTTTAATATTATATTATCTTGATCAAGCTTGATTGCATCATTTCTTTATAGGCTTCGAAAAATTCTCTGCTATCAATGAACATATCCCTTCAGTGACTATGATACCTCTCAAGTCATTGATTGTACTGCAACTGATGGGAATCAAAAGGTAAGCATAATATTGATACCAAGTAAATTCCATGTCACTTTACAAAGAATGAATTGTATTACACTAACTAATGACTTATATAATTGATAGACTACTCCTACTTATCTGTGGAACAATATGCAATTAGGGGGTTACCTGAATGAGTTACAGTTAAAGCATACTTTAATCTATAGTTATTTTAATTACTTTTCACCTCTATGCTTTAACTAATCATTTTACTTTTTTTTAAAATACTTATAGATGTATCCACCCCAATACATGTCATGGTAACCTGCTTTGGCAAAGTATAGGGCCTAGCAACATTCAACAGGTTTTATTTATAGTTAATTATATGCAATTTTAAGTATGAAATGGATATGCAATATTTATTCGTTAACCTTTTCATGGTGCCTAACAGATAAACAACCTTGGATCCAATACTTCAATACTGAATTTTTCTTTTGCTAGTGACAATGCCCCTGAAGCTAGAACTCCATTGGCAAGTAGGAGTTCATAGAGATAGTCTTATTATTACTCCTTTTTGGTTATTGCATTGATGAAATTTTTTATCTAAAACTTTATTTGATTTTATAGGTTCACACAGGCAATTGCAGTTTTGATAACACTTGTTAGAAGATTTGAAGAAAAATTCTCGTTTATGAAGAATTAATGTCATTCCATTGGAAGATGCTGTCGCAGAAAATTCTATTTTTATTTGAACTTTTTGTTTTCTATATGGAGGGGATATGTTGATGTCAGAAGGGTTGAGGTAGACTTGTGTAATATCTTGTTTGGTTTTGATCTGCATTTTGCTAAACCAAATTGGTGGTATCACTGCCTAATAACTTTTGTTTCGAATTTAGAATTTAATGATTAATGTGCTTGAATCACTAGTATTTCTTGAGATTGGTGATGTTTTCTTGAGGTGCTGCAAACATGAACACATGTTGAGAATCAGTGTAGCTTGAGAAGGGCCTATACTTTGAGGCATGTTGAGAATCAGTCAACTTAGATCATTCGCTTTGTTAGATGGAACAGTACATCACTCCAACCCTCTTTCAAGCATTCTGTCAAACACCTAGTAGGCACCACATTTATGCCAATTAACACCTTGATTAAGGTACACACAACCCACATTCTTAGAACAATTAACAATCGACTACGAAGACCACTATAATCAACAAAAATGACTAAAACAAACAGATGATAAACACATCACAGGAACTATACTAATCTCAACTGTCAACTTAATTGAGGTACACTCAAACCACAAAATCAGAATGATTAACAACAACCTACACATATGGAGAGCAAAAAATTTGGAATTCTTTGTGGTTTTCAAGACACGTGCTAATTCACCGTTAACAAACCTTTGGGAAGAATTTTTACGCTTTAAACCTCAAAATCATAATCAGTAATCTACGTCAAAACACATAGCTACTAAATAAATTATGTCTAAATTAGGTTAAGATGAAAAAAGAAAAATAAGATCTTCATCTCCTTGAATCAAACCCAATTGGTGAAATCGTATCTCTCTTCTTACTGCGCTGCCATTAAAATGGTTTCTTCAACCTTAAACATTGATTCCATAAGGCACTTGCAGAAAAAGTAGTTGCGGCTTGTATCAAGTTGTTTAATTTGGGGCTCTTGATTTGATTCCATAAACATTGTTGATTCCATAAACACTTGCCGATTACTTTCGCGCAGCAGATAGAGGCCAGAGGTTGCTCCTTTATTTTTTTCCAATTTAGGGGAGGGAGAGCGAGAAGTGGTGGTCTTCCTTCAAAAGCTGGGAGGGGGAGAGAGAAGTAGTGGTCTTCCTTCAAGCCGATGTGTCACTCCACGTGGATCGGCAATAGCTTTCGGAGTTAATTTTTCGTTATGCCAATCATTTCCCTTAAAAGAAACTACATACTATATCAATATTAATAATTAAGTCAATTATTTTTTCTTAATCCGTATGCCGGATCAAACAAGACAATGATTTAGGGACGGAG